>CM024616.1:9291853-10491853 GCA_014182575.1 Eucalyptus decipiens
GAGTATAACAACAACGAGGCAAAGCGAGAATGGAGGCATGGTGGTGGAGGATGTGAGGAGAAGGAGAGCGAGAGGTGGGGAAAGGCGATCCCGAGTGGTCACCAAGTGGCATAGAGTAGAGGTGGGAGAGGGTGAGATGAGGGGCAAGGATGAGTATGGCAACAATGAGGTGGATCAAAGAAGTGGAGGCATGCTGGTGGGAGGGAGAGAGAGAACATACCTGAGACGTGTGAGTTTGTGGACGTGAAAAGATGTCATGTTCCATTCTACAGAAAATTTTAGCAGGAATATCTTATAAGGACCACAGATCGGAATTGGGATGATAAAATACAACAAATGCGGTCGATATTCAATATTGCAGTCTTCTGTTGCTACGGTAGGTTTTGTCTGACCAGATGAGAAAGAAGAGTTGTAGAGTGTCTCGCCCTTAGATTAATTGCCATGTTGGAAAATCCATTTAAATATCACAAAAGGTCTGGAATGTGAAGACATTTGCTTTGTTGAAGCATACAGTCACAGGTTGCTCCTATGTGTTTTAATGGCATAACGTTTTGGTCAGAATGTCTTGAACTGCATAAAAGAGTACCACAGACTCCCATTTACTCTGAAGTGCATTATTTTTGCCATTTTATTGCTCATCCGCCTGGTCGAATGTACCGAGAAGAGCTAGTAAGGAGCATAGCGTACACTAAGATTAGGTGTGAGCATAGCATTATTTTTAACATTGTATTCTTCATCACCAGTCAAGTTTTTTACTTTCATTTTTCAAAGCTTCCTTTTTTTTTCTTTACCAAAGCCAAGTAGCCGCACTTCCAATGTATTGTGTAATGCAAGAATAAATTAAGAGTTTTTAGTTATGGTTCTTCTCCCTTCTCTTTATTCCAGGAGCAAAGAGTAGACTAAGGTATAAATGAGGTTACGAGATTAGGTGTTAGTAGGGTGTGCGTAGTGCAGGTGAGCCGATTCTCGACCTGGGCCCGGAACTGCCCGCTAAGAACCAATTCCGAAAAATTGGAACCAGGGATCGCTCGCTAGTTGCATGGATCCACCGGGGAACCGGACTAGACTGCCAGTCCGGTTCCCGAGTGGATCCATAGAACTAGTCCAACCTTCACACCTTCCTCTTTTCGCCCTCGTCACATCTACTTATTCTGGCTCTCCCGACTATGGTAGTTTTATTCTCCTTAAGTACTAGTGTTGCGGTGGCGGTGGTTACAACTCTCGCGCTGCTTTTGTCCCAACCACCACCACCATCTTTGCCACTGTCTCCGCCGTCTCCCACTCTTCCCTCGAGACCAATAGTGAGGAGGACATTGAGAATGATGAGTCTTTTTTAGACTTGGAGTTCACCCATGTCCCTGAAAATGAGAACGATGGGGGGAGGCCTGAGGAGGGGGAGGAGGAAGAGAGGAGGTAGAAGCGGGATAAGCCAAATAATGAAGAGGACGATAATGACAATGAATGTAGAGGTGGCGACGAGGATGACGACGACGTGGAGAGAGTTCAAGCTTGAGGGGGAAAAGAGAATCAATTCACTATTTCGCTGCAAGTTTGGACTAGGACCAAATGGAGATGAGTAGATCCGGAGGTGAATTGGAGAAGAAGAGGGAACTCGGGGGGATTTTGAACTAAGAGAGACGAGATGGAGTAGGAGAGCAGTGAATTGAGTCAAGATGATGATTGGAGTCTAAATTTTAGATTTGCTAATTTCAAAATTTTTAAAATATAAAAAATTAATATATTATTATAATATAACCTGTCCAAGTCTCACCGGTTCCGATAAATTGGAATGGGGAACTTGACCGGTTCCGGACGCTTTCGAGTGGTTCAAAGGGAAAGCCGGTTTTTTTGCACACCCCTAAGTGAGTAGGAGCGGCCATAAATAAATGTGTTAGAGAAAGATTACTATTTCGGATTAGATTAATTGTACCTTTATATTAATTGGTAATTGCATTCTCACCTTCTATGTATAGAAGTCTTGTACTCTTCATTTCGATATATATATAACATTTTTCTTGAGTGCTGGACATCAGACACCTGGAGCACCATACTCTTCATTTTATATTAAATTAAAATTCGTATCAAAACGATGTTTTTGCGTTTCTTTACTAAGTCGGCTCTCCAGTGAGCAATGTAGGCAAGCAAAATAATAAAAATTGCCACGTAAAATTTCCAGTGGGGTTTCGGATGTGACACTAAACTATCTTACTTTTTAAAAAATGATAAGTGTCACTTTATTAACTTTTGACGCTTAAGTCCCCTTATCTCATGGTGTGGCTGTACTTCTTCTCATTTTTCTTTTTTACTACAAATCTCAGTTGGTGTTAGAGTCCTTATTGCATTCTAAGGAAACGTCCATCAAGTCTATTCCACAGTGGTTGTAACCACAGTAGCCACATTGGTCGCACTTCTCCACCAAGTCCACGGTGTTTGTAAGTTGTAACTTGTAACTATGCTGGTCGTATTGCCGGCGTTTCTCCACCAAGTCCGCAGACTTCAGTTGCTGTTCCACACGGTTCCGCTACTTGTTCTAAAAAATAAACACCACCACCAGACTTGCCACCCTCAATCCAGCCTGATAATGAAATTTCATCGTGAACGGATGCCGGACGCTGCCTTGCGCGCCACCATGCGCTATCACGTCTTGGATCCGCCAAGCTCCACAACCATTTCAGCGTTATTTTTACACCTTCTGCGGCTGTTCAAAAGAAAACAATCATCACTCCTAGAGTCGCCGCCCTTTTGACCACTGAAATTTCGCGTCAGTCCATTGCTGGACGTCACCGCACGCGCCTCCATGTACTGCTGAGAGTGAGATCAACCCGCGCATACACGCTTCACACGTCGGCCTCTTTTGCAAGTGCAATGCTAACGTCATAGCAGGTACCAGAAATGTCACGCAACAATGACTTTCAGCAATACAACAAAAACTACAATCACACCTAAGTTACATATTGTCAATATTTCCCAAGCTCCAATCATATTCAACACTTTAGCTTTATAATTTTTCACGAAATAATTTCTTAATCTCATGAATGAATTATATACAAATCTTATCATAAAATTAAACGACTTCAACACTAACGTTCTTGGTGTAATTGCATAAATAAGAACAGAGTCCACTTTCAAGCGCTCGATATTCGACATTTCAAGAATGCTTTCGTCAACAACCACGTAAAGCAAAGCCACAATCTAATATTATATGTATATATACCCTTGAAAAAATGACGTGGCTGGAGTCAACATGGATTAGAAAGTCCATGCTCCGAACCTGAATCCGTCAATCAAAATTGAAGTTGGACTTTCTTTCTTTGCTGTTTTCTTGCAGACCGAGTCAAAGTCTTCAAGTCCAATTTAGACTTTCCAATTCTGCAGATACCGACCTCAATGCGGAACAACTTCCGTTCTTAATCACGACTTCACCACACGACACGACCACGGGAGAAATTGTATATTCTGAGATCCAGGTTTTCAAACTAAAAATATAGCAGGCTAATACGCAATTCAATTTGGGTCGGGTTCGTTCAATAGGCCATGGCGATCCTAAGGTTTCGAGCTCATCCCCTCATGGTTTATTCTCTATTTTCAACCATCCATCACCTCATGGTCGAGTCACTGTTTCGCCACATTAATTGTCCCATCGAACCGAACCTTCCTTGGCCACTAGCCTCTTTCACAATTGTCATCACAAAAGTTCCCATTTAATTTTCCTATCTGATGGGTGGATTTGAGCCCTTTATAGATAGAAGGAGATCATCCCCATTTTAAAGAATGAGGATCGATTTTCTTTAACCATGATGAGTTTTGTTTCGGGCTAAGTGGAGCACTCAAAAGAGGCTCTTATCGGTGCCTTGACCCTGCACATTGAAGCTTAGAATAATCCCATGAAAACTAGATGAATTTCGAGCTTAAAACTCGACAAAGTAGACGTCCATTCGAACTTAATCTTCACGGCATGGCCTCTCAAGAAGTTGCCTGGAAATGGTGCAGAAGTAATGCGGAACAGCTTGTTCACGCCATTTCCTCTTCACCTCGCTCTCTCTCTGTTTCTTTCACCGACCAGTTGCTCCCACTTTTTTCCCTCTCCGATGGCCACGTTACGATGCATGGGGTGGAATTTACGTGGCCAACTTAGAGTCGCTGACTTCCCATGCTCGTGTGAAAGAGACATTGGAGGTCAGGCCCAGGTATAAGGAGAGAAACACGCGGCTCCCGTCTCGTAAACACGCTTTTGGTCCTAACAAGACGCGGGCGCGCACCTTTGTCATCTCCAATGAGAATGTTAAAAGCACGAAACGTTGAAAACTCCTTCCACTTTGCACTTTTGTTGACGACAATCATGTCTGGTCCTTTTCAATGGTTTTCCACGAAGCAAGCTCCACGAAAGTCCCCATCGCAAACGTGAAACATCATGGCCGGAAAAGTTTTATTTTTTTTCTTAGAAAAAGGCTTTTTTTTTTTCCTTCTTTTGGCCTGAAGTTCCGTGATGCCAAAAATTCGACCAAAAATAAAAATAAAAAGAAAGTTACAGATAATTTCAATTTATTCTCCAATTCATGGCCAACATTCCTTAAAGGGCGTAGGAGATTGACATCATCTCCCACAATTCGAGTGATAACTAGTGATTACAAAGCTAACTTCGTTCTCAAGAACACAATGCAGTACATATTTTTAAGAGCAAAATGAAGGATCTAAAGATTTATTTGATTTCAAAAAAATGAATGATTCGAAAGTTACTTTTTTTTTTTATTTAAAATGGCCCGTTGTGTTATTGCAAATAGATAATCAACAAATACTATTTTCATTATGGATAACGGTTATATCTTAATATTTTTGTGGACGATAAAATATTTGTAAACAATAAAATATATTTTCGTTCATTCAATATTATAAGCGATATAAGCGATTATTTTTAGAAAAATTATTTATTAAACGCGCATTAATAGTCATCTTATAAATTAATTTGTCAAATAATATGACATTTTATCACTGGCTATATAAATTAATGAGTTTGTTTAAGCATCCGATGTGATCCTTTCCTTTCCAGCTAAAGGTCCTTTCATTTGTCAGCCAGTCGTGAGTCTTGGTCACGGTCAACGCTCGAAGTCTTCATCTCTATCACTCGCTATGGTCTTCGTAGAAGAAACAAAACAAAGCCTCAGTTCTGTCTCCATTCAGATTTCTTCCCTCGCATTATCTTCATCGTCTAGAACCGCAGAACCAGATAAACCAGATAAAAAAGACGAGCCTCTTCGGCTCGGAGGCTTCAATCCTCGAGCTCACGCTCTCTCCGGTTGCCGCCGCTACCCAGCGATAGCAGCAGGCTCGACACTCTTGTACTTGTTCCTACTTCGTCGCTTTGGGAGCTGATCGTCCTTCAGAGGGTGAAGTTGGTGTCTTGCGCTTGAACTGTGCGTATTGGCTTTGTAAGTTTGTCAAAATGCCCTCTTTTTTCCGCTACTTCTGTGTGTAGATGCTTGTCTCGGCCGATGATTTCTGCAGTTACTACTCGTATCCTTGCGTGTGCCCTTGTTACGAAAATCAGGTACATGTATTTAACAGCATATAACGAGTGATCGGTAGTGTTTGTCGAAAAGTTAGATATACACTCTTGACTCATTTAAGAGTATGTTCGTTTTACGGAAATAAGTAATTTGAAAATTTTGTTTCGAAAAATGATTCTTATATTGTTTAGAAAAATTAGTCAATAGAAAATGTTTTCATCATCGATAACAATTTACGCTAACTTATTTTGTGGGTGATAAAAAATCTTCCATTCGTTTATTTATGTAAGTGCTATTTGTGATTATTTTTTCAAAACTATTTTCCAAATTACTCATTTTCTAGGAAACAAAGGTGCTCTAGAGTTGTATCGAGTTGATATTTTTTCTATTTTAAGTTCCTAATCGAAAAAATTAATCCAAATGCTTAAGATATATGAGAAACAAGAGCTTGGAAATTTAATTTATCTAAAAATTAGAAACGATATTTAAATTAATACAAGTATGAGTATTTACGGATAAATTAATATCGTTTTTAGATATCCTTTTCTAACATTTATTCCTAAAACGGCAGGACAACTCAAAATGAGTTTTCACTTTTACCATCACAAGCTAAAATATGCTTAAATGGAACTATAATACTTATAAATACCAGAAAAGTAAAAGGGTAATAAAAAACAACATATTTTTTTTTTTTGTTAATTTAGGAAATTGATTGAAAAAAAAAATATCTAGCTATTAATGTAAATATGAAAACTTATGAATAGTAATAAAAAACTAATTTGACTAAGACCGGTTACTAAACTTTCTCGGAATATTTTGCATCCAGTTTTCCTTATCTGGATTTGTTCTGACAGGAAAAATAGATATGATTCAGTTGACGTTTTTTTCCTCATCACATGTTTAGTTCAGTGAAAGATGGTCCACAAAATTGCTTTACTATATAAAAATCTTAATTAAACGTTTCCTTCTGCAGATTTACAATGTGAAATGGCCCATAAGGAAAGAGATGAAGAACCGATACTGTCGGAAACGCAACAGCAATTATCAGATGATTATAACAGTTCTCAACCTCGGTCACGTGTATCTAGGACCCGGAGTGTATCAATTTCCATCCCTACGAGCTCCATGGAGTCATACGAGTATACCGAGTCGAGTAGGTTACACTGGACCTTTAAGGAGTGAAAGGAGGACACCTTTCTCCCTAATGAGTGGCCCGTTACACAATCGCGGACCTGAAAGTACCTTCGGGCGTAACCCGGTGGAGTCGCAGCATATGAAAGAAAATTCCCTTCTTTTTAGCATAAAGGATCGTCTTGACTCCACAGATGACGACTATGGTGCTAAAATGAGCATTTACTGAGGTCCGGGCGACTGGGGATGTGCAATGACCGTTACTGTACAACTTGCCCCTCACATTACAATGGAAGGGCGCAACAAACAAGTTCTGAAAGTTCAAGTATAGCTGATACCCAGGTAAATGCCATACTTGCAGAGCCTTTTGCTATGTTTGATTAGGTCCTGAGTATAAGATTCTCTCCATTTCTACCGAATGCAGGAAATTGTCGGTTTTAACTTTGTCATTCTTAGAAAATGAGGGATCACGAGTTTTGTCTTCTCACTTTCTGATCACGGTCACCACTTCTTGCTTAGCAATTTTTCGATTTACTATAGTATTCTGCGAGTACTAATCTGTTTGCGTTTTAAAGTCACCTTGTATGTTCACACAATCTTCTATTGGCTGGAAGTTCATAAAGAGCAATTTAATTTGGCTTAAGGCCAAAGCAAGCGCTGCCTTAGATTTTCAATAAGTTGCCTGCAGTCCCATAATTCTACGATTATAATGTAGGTGATAACTCTATCTCTAAGCAGTAAGCATAACTTTCTAACTAGTGTGGGACTTGGAGTTCTGGTGACGATGGTATCAAAAGGTACAACAACGAAGATCTGAGATTGACTTCACCAGTATTTCAAAGATGCTTTTGTTTGAGCACGTCTTTTATGCACCATGCCATATCCAGTAGGATGTCTGAATTTACTTCTTCAAAGTAAAGAAGCTTCGCTGCTTAACTTTTACTCGCAGTTTCACAAAGCTCTTTATGGGGATGCCAAAAGTTGGGCAAGGAGGTTCTTCACTTATGTCAGTGCCCACATTCCAGGCGTTATAAATCCTCATGCTCAAGCTGTCCAGCGGTGGAACAAATTTTTGTCATTTCTTGTGTGGCGGTCCTCTTTATAGACCCATTGTTTCTGTTCTTGCCGTATGTACCAAAGGTATGGCTCAACTGCAGCATTGTCAAGTTCACATGGCTTGAAAATATAGGTTGCTTGATGGTTAAGTTAATAACGTTCTTACTATATTTTTTTCCTCTCTAATTCCTAAGTGGTTCCCAAAATGAAGTTGAAATTCTTCCCATTTTTCACCCTGCTATAAACCACCTAGTTCTGGCTAGATTTATTCTACTAATTATCGAGTTTTTACTGCCCTGTTAATATCTGCAGATATTCTTCACTTTACAGATTAAGCTTCTTAATCATGGTTTGATGCACATGTCACCCAAGCTACAACTGGTGTTTGAGTTTATCCTTCTCTATAACTCAATGTTATGTTTATTTCAATTCTCAAAATTTGACCTTGGTACAATAAGTTAAATCTCCTTTGGCCAAGGCTGATCTAATCAACTAAAATGATCTCCTCTTAACCATAATTTCTTCAAGTATACTTTACCAAATTCATCAAACCTGTTTAGGTTGGCATCCGTTTTGCATTAGCAAAGGAAATATAATATGCCTGAACCCATTTTATAAGCTTTTGATAAAATTCTGATCATATTCATTATCCAAATTGTGACTTTCTGCAAAAAAATGTCATTAATCATATGTCCCCTAAAATTTCTCATTTATTTGCATTTTGGCTTTTGTGCTTGTACTTTATTGCTCTTGTAACTTTTCTTTTGTAGATTCAAACAACCATCATAAGCTCGATTTGCACACAATTACATCCCTTCACTTATCCATCCTTAATTGCAGGACTATATGTGTGTAAGATTAAACAGGCCCATGACAAAAACACTCATTGTTTTCAGAAGCATGACGGACCTCATGTACCTATTGCACATTCTTCTGCAGGTAGACTGCTTTTCACCAACTTGTTAGATTGTTTTCTTTTCTTGTTGGTGATTTTAACAGTATCCTTTTATTGTTTTTCTTTTTCTTTTCATCCACTGTGGATTTTTGTTTTTGTTCCCTGTAACAACTTTTGAATGCTTCAAGGGGAAAACGTGTTATTCTGAGGGAACCTACATGGTGTTATATGAATGTTCTGCTGTTTTCAATTCAACTACTCAAAAGTAATTTTTTATTCAACTGCATCCACTATTGTACTCCTGTTAATCAGACACATATTGTAGTGTTGGACAAAGTGAATTGGAATGTTGTGTAGACAAAGTTGACTACATATGTTGAACATACATCCAGCCACAAACTTCTCGTAGCAGCTTTTCAAAAGTTCCTGTATTTGAGCATCTCTTTCTTAGAAAAGCAACAGGTATTACCAGGAACTCACCTTGCAGGCATTCATCTTCTTATGCGTGAAAACGAGCACAGAAAATAATAGACAAGTGGTCCTATCTGCTGTGCAAGTTTTTAGGATGATCTAAATGTTTGCTAGAGTTTTTTGCATTCAGATATAAATACTCAATTTTTTTCAGAATGGCTCGTTACACTTAATTTTCTAGACTTCATAAATTGAGAAATCCTCATGCCCATAACCTTTTTGTAGTGAAAGGCTTCTTTGCTTATGGCTAAAAGTCAATTAGATGGGATTTTACTTGGTGTATATTTTAACTCTTATAATCAATCAGAGTTTGATTTTTGGAAAGACTTACTGATCTTTCACTCAAAAGGCTGCATTGGAAGAGCTTCAGAACAGACTTCTGTGAGACAGAAAGTTCTTGCTTCTCTAATTTGTCAATCGATCTACTACACTATCCAAATTTTACATCCCATATTCAGTACTTCATTAACGTAACTAGCATAAATATGTCAGGTTGGTATTTCGCTTGATGCTTAACTTCTATCATACCTTTCTTCTTCAGGCAGTAACGAAATTTAAGGTGAAAGGTTGTCACGTTAGGAGCTTTTACAGCTGCCTTTCACAGTCCTTCATGATTGCTTTCTTTGTCAACTTTTTGCAGTTTAGATTGGCTTACGTAGCTCCTGAGACCAGAGTGGTTGGTGTTGGAGATTTAGTTGACCATCCAAAAAGAATCTTTCTCCACTATCTGCGAGGATACTTCTTGTTAGATCTTTTGGTTGCAGTTCCACTTCCACAAGTAGGTCCTTATTTCTCTGATGCATTAACCTTAATTTGTTTCTGTATTACATTGATTTTTAACATGCTTCAGCTGTATGAATAATGTAGAAGTAGGTTTTTGTGGGTTGGCAGTGTGAAACAAAATTTGCATTACAATTCACTGTTCTGCCAAGTCAATTTGTATTGCCATTACAATTCACTGGCTTATCACTACAGTCTCAATTACCTTTAGATAATCTGGATGTTATTGCTTCTACTTATTTCAAAATAATCACATCTTTATAAATGGGTTTAATGTCCCTTTCAAGACTTTCTAAGGACCTCTCCCCGATACCTCCAGTCAACTCTTTCTCCAAGACTGACTTGTAATACATGTGTTTTATCATCCTGTATCTATGTAACATACTGTGGCATGAATGACCCCACCACATCTTGTGTTGTTTAAGAAATGTTCCACCGAGCAGACTATAATAGCTGCAAGTTTCATGTCTTTATATGACTACTCTCTTCTGATGCTTGCTTGACTGCTTGCAGATATTGATATTTTATGCAAGGTATGGAATGATACTTTTACGCTCAGGCGTTCTTGTCCAATACATTCCCAGATTATATCGAGTTTTGCCCTTACTTGTGGGTCAGTCTCCTACTGGCCTCATTTTTGATTCGGAATGGGCAAATTTTGTCATCAATCTTCTCATGTTTGTGTTGGCTGGCCATGTCGTTGGATCATGCTGGTACCTTCTTGGGCTACAGGTGGGTGGCATCATTTTTTTTTTCTCTACATAATTTGTTCTCATGTATTAGAACCACAGAAGAATAAGGATAGTGTGTTGAACTCTTGCTGCTACACTCATTACCATCATGATGCCTCTTTATTTAGCTGGTAATGCTAATTTCTTTCACCATTTGTTTTGATTGAGGGATTGTACCCTTTCTGTAAGACGCTCATTTGTATTAAACGCATGGAGGACCTGTTTCAGGTTGCCGTTATTTGCACTTAACAACAAAGCTAAGCCCGTGTCCACTGACTGAATTCTTTAGTCATGTTATTGTCAATTTCATGAGCTTAGCACCTGTTAGTACCCCTTTCAGATGCATCATCCATGGTCTTGGAGAGGTTTATGACATGGCACTAGCATCTCAGATCCTCCTAATGCCGAGGCTGAAGCCTCTGGAATCTCGCATCAAAATTCACGTGTCATGCACTGTACTGGGGAAGCACAGTGTGTCATTTCAAAGCAAAGTTATGACCATACGAGCATGGCCTAACTGATGTGCCACGTTTGAAGACGTTTTTTGATCAAATTCAGTCACATAAGGATGTCATGTAAAGATGGTCAACATCCCCAGTTGTGGACTGCAAAGGATTATATGGCCACAATGTCTAATCACATGTTATTCTATTTACTTGTAATTCACAATATTAAGTGCCCTGTAGTATTGGAATTTACTGGTCTTGGTCTGTGCTGATCCTCTCTCATGTAGCTCATGTCGGTACATGCACCTCTTTTATGTGACCCACAGACTTTATACTATTCATCTTTCTTGTTTTTCTGGGATTTTGAACTGGACAAATAAGAATGTGTTCTTATTTCGATCTTCTGTTTAAATTCTGGTAGAGTAGCTTCACAATTCAGTGACAGAATGTGAGATTTTTCCAGCAAAACATTCTTTTCTTCAACTAATGTCTCTCTCTTCGTTTTGCCAGAGGGTTACTAAATGTCTTCTGGAAGTGTGCAAAGTGTGCAAACCACAACTGTGTGAGTTTGTGGATTTTGGACGTGGACAAAAGATTGAGGAGTTAAAAAAGAACAAAACTTTGTGGAATAGCTGGAATATGACAGCTACTGTTTGTTTCAGCACCACTGGTGAACATGGATATGGAATTCATCAAAATGCTGTTAATCTTACACAAGAAAGCATGGGCACGAGATATTTATATTCATTGTTCTGGGGATTCCAGGTAACTATTTACATTTCTATTTGGCTTTTTTCTCGTGGGACCATTGCCGTGCAATGCCTAGCAATGCATTCTAGCAAATCCAATTTGAATATTTCTTTCACATTGACCTGATTTTCTATATCAAATTTTGAAGCAAATAAGTACTCTAGCGGAAATCAAACTCCGAGCTACTTTGTCTGGGAAATCCTGTTTACCATGGCCGTTATTGGATTGGGCCTCTTACTCTTTGCTCTTCTCATTGGAAATATGCAGAACTTCCTCCAGGCTCTTGGAAGAAGGTATGACCTCTCACCTTGACAATTACCCAAACATTCTTGTGGTGTTTCCTGTGCATGTGGACTGATGAATCTTGTTAGTGCTCTGCATGCAGACCTTTTTATGCACCTCTGCTCCCAATTTGTCTGTTCTTTTGGCCAGTACTGATTAGGAATATTCCTAGTGACCATTAGTGCATCTTTTGTCGTGAGACATCTTGGATATAAACTGTCAGCTGACTTTTTATATTTTCCTGATCGTCCCAGGAGGTTAGAAATGTCATTAAGGCGGCGTGACGTTGAGCAATGGATGAGTAACAGACGCCTACCTCAACGGCTAAGAAGGTAAATTCAGCATTTCTTCCAACATTTCTCATTTACTTTTTCTCCTGAGTCGAGACATCAATTGCATTTATCCAGGATTCTGTTGGCACTATAGATGTTTGAATATGGTGATGATGACCAATAGCTATGATTCTCAGAAGCAAACATACTTCTTACAACGTCATGCACAGTGGGTTGACAGAACTAGAGGGTTCTGTCCATCTTAGAAGCATCTAGATATATAGGTCATATCCAATTTGTGCCATACGGAGGCTCCGTTTCAATTGACTTGAAATATCCTATCATGCAGGAGAGTATGCGAAGCTGAGCGATACCATTGGGCTGCCACTAGAGGAGTTAACGAAGAAATGCTTCTCGAGAATTTTCCTGAAGATCTTCAGAGAGACATAAGACGCCATCTCTTCAAATTTGTGAAAAGAGTAAGGCCCAGAACTGAGTTGAGATGAGTGTGGAATTAATGCAAGTTAAACACCTGGAAATCAGTTCTCTTTCTTGTAATTCCTTAGAATTAAGATGAGTCTCCCTGCTGTTTGTGGATGAGGATGAAAGCCATGTTTTTCAACCAAAGCTTCCTCTCTTTCAAGCATGTGCAGCCTTCTGAAATCGATAGCTCCCTCCCAGGTCGAATATTTGGCTATGCTTCTGTCATAGATCTTCACTTGGAAGCTAACTTCTGATAAATGTAGCATAAGCTCAATCAGCTAACTAAATATGTGGATGATCAGTCTTTAATTTTTGGTCATCAAGTACTTAGATGGATAGCTAAAAGAAAATTATGTTAAAGGTCTCAATTGTCCGTTATTAGTCTATTGGCGAACATTACCGAGCTTTTGTCTTAGATTTTATTGGCATCTAGATGCATGTCATGGAGACAGCTCAATGTGGAAACTACAAAAGAACAATATGGTCAAGAATTTATCACTCGTCTCTGCATCCTTCCAAAGACTGCCACTTCTGAAAACAAGCTCTAATCCTTTGCAAAATGGATTTTTCAAATTGACATGACCGTGGTCTGTTCTGCCGGGTCCAGCCAACAATTACCACCTATGCAAAGAAAAGTGCAGAACTCGAGATCTTTGAAATTCTTTAAAAAGATAAAAGAACAGTTTAAGCCACCCAGGATTCTACACATCAAATTTGTGGCTACCATGATAAGCCTGGACTAACTTTCAACTCAAAAAATATCAATAGCTGTTGTATTATGTTGCAGGTGCGAATATTTGCAGTGATGGAGGATCACATCATTGATGCAATTTGCGAGAGGTTAAGGCAAAAAATATACATCAAAGGAAGCAAAATCCTGCACCCCGGTGCCCGTGTTGAAAAGATGATTTTCATTGTCCGTGGGAAAATTGAGAGCAGAGGAGAAGACGGGGTTACGAGTTTATGAAGGAGATTTTTGTGGGGAAGAGCTTCTAGCTTGGTGCCTTGAGAGTTCTTCTGTAAACAAAGGTACAGATTGCATTCTTTCTTGGTAGTCTTTAGTTATCGAATGACTGGACATTTTAAGAGCATTCCAAAATCTGTGATATTGAAGATGGACGAAAGATAAGACCACCTGGAAACTGGTTGCTGAGTAACAGGACAGTGACATGCGTGACAAATGTTGAAGCCTTTGCACTACGAGCAGAAGACCTTGAAGAAGTCACCAGAATATTTGCAAGATTCCTCCGCAATTCAAGAGTTCAAGGAGCCATAAGGTTCTTTCTCTTGAAAGATGATATAGCACTACTACATGGCAAACCAAGCATATCAATGAACTATCAATAAAAATTAGCAACTAAGTTAATTGTTTCAGATCCTCTCTGATTCCTGTGCACATTCTCTTTTTGAACCTCTAAGCAGGAACAACTAGTTGGTCCCATATTGTAATTTGCTCCTACACACACAACATAGACAAACGTTTTGCATTGTATGACCGTGATAAAAATGCCTGGTTCCAGGTATGTATCACCATACTGAGAGGACTTGCAGCAACTCGCATCCAAGTCGCTTGGAGATACAAGAAGAAACAACTAAGTCGTGGGGACACTTCCCCGTCACAGCATCCTTCACATTAGCAAAGTATGTTGATGGTATTAACTACATTCCTCTGCTGTCTGTATTTATACTAGGTTCCAGTTGCATTGTGAATGCAAACTATGAGAGAGGACATGTTGAAAGCGCATGATGATATAGGCATGTAATTTAAGTTGTGATATCTGAGATGTAGATTCTTCTACAAAAATAATATGTGAGGGATTAGATGATGATTGCCTTGGTGGAGCGTCGAGCGCATGAGGGACCATGACTGAACTTAATAAAAGCCACATTGGGCGAGACACCCTTCGCTCATTGCCTGCAATAAGCTGAGATTTCCTAGAGGTACTTGTATAAACGACTCCATTCCACAGTAAATTTTAGCGGGAATAATATATAGCGGGACTGGAGATTGGAGTTAGGACGGCAAACTATTATTGCAGTCTTTTGCTACTGTAGATTACTAGATTCCATCAGGCCAGATGAGAAAGTAAAGAGTTGATAGTCTACTCAGAAGGGACTTGCTCGATAAAAGAGTGGAGAGTGTCACCCTTGTATTATTTGGCATGTTGGAAAATCCGTTCAAAAGTAGAAAGGCATGGAATTTGAAGACATCTGCTCTATTGAAGCATTCAGTCACAGGTTTCCCTATGTGTTTCAATGACAATTTTTTTGTCGAAAATGTTTCGAACTACATAAAAGTGCACCCGACATGCCGGCTTACTCCAAAATGCATTATTTTTGCCTTCGTTTTTCTTCATCCGCCTGGGGAATTATATTGAGAAGCGCTCATGAAAGGGCATAGCATATATTGAAGGAGGGTTGAGGAGTGAATGTTAGCTCATTAACTTTCTATATATCGGGAAAGTAAAAAGCTCATGGCCGTGATTTGAAAAAGGTCAGAAAACACTGGAGAGCTCATAATCCGTATAGAAGAAGACCAAAATGACACTCATCTCATGCAAATACAATCTGTTGTTCATTTGCATCCACCGTCGACCTATGCATTCGTGCATTAATATGTGCATTGGGCACTGAAAGCGATGATGCCCGGGGGAGAGAGAGAGTACGGCAATTGCATGGCGATTGTATTTAAGTAATTGCGTGGAGATGCAATCTTAAGGTTTTGTACTTGAACAGTTAGATAGCAGATCATTGTGAATTCAAAAATTCAAATACGTTCCAATTAGACATCTCAATATGAAAACCACACAGTCCATAATTGGCTTCTCATCCCAACAGTTGGTATATCTTCTTCATTTCATCATATCAATCTGCATTCTCATGTTGGACACAAATTGCGCAACCCAAGATCTCCATAACCAGAACAAGAACATACATAATTGAGTAGAAAGATTAATGCACCTGTTTTGGGATCCATCGAACATAAAGCGGAAGCAGAAAAATGGATTACCCACATATCAAGGGATCCACACATCAAGTATTTCCTCTCTATTGCCTTTCGTATCACTGGCTCAACGAGGCGGCGACCTCATGTGTAGCGTTAGGTAAATGCCCCTTAGGTGAGGATACATGTGAGAATTAGGGTTAGAGGAGAGACTTGAACACTATTTATAGAGTTTCCAGCTAGTCCTCCTCATTACGGGCCAAGCTCAACTCGGCCCACACTAGCCAGCTCATATTAGACTAATTAAGAAACATTCTATCTCACTTTAGACCAACCATGTTTTACGGTAACCGTAAAAACAGTAAATTACAATATCAATTAATTTAGTTCACATTAGGAAAACTCTTACATTCTCCCACTTGGACTATATTAATTGAAATCGTACTGTATGTGCGCACATTTGGTCCAGAGATAATTCTTAATAGTCAATTATATCCCATAAAATCTTAAACATCGAATCATGGTGGTAACGTATATATACACACAGGCCTTCCATGGTCACGAATGTTCTCAACTTTATTGATATTGATTCAATATGGTAGTGTGTCAAATGACTAACATCTCTCATAGAGAGATCCCATTTGTGTGGTTCTCGAAGCACCTGTTTTTCTTACTTCGTCTCCTTCATCTTCAACCTCTCCAGAATTTCGTGTTTCCAATGCTTCTAAGATAGACCATCTCTATGAAGTCTCTCTTAGTGATGAAACCAAGATCTCGAAACCCAACTTCCCCTCATGACCCTTACTCTGCTTTTGCCAAACCACACACATCTTTCTCACCCATCCGCTCTATCCGCCAGCTTATTCACCAAACCCCAAAGCAAGTCAAGGAGTACGTCAAGTCCTCTAAATTTGACCAGCATCCCATTCCTACCATTGAAAAAGAATACTTCGTTACTTTTCAGATCCCCCCAGAATTTCCTAGACAATGGGCTCAGCAAGGATATACTCATGTCCATTATGGCGTTGTTCGTACGGCTCTTACCTTTCATGGTCGTGAAGGTTTGCCGGTTGTGGCAAGAATTGCGCTATTAGATACCAAGTTTTTACAATATCAGCATACTTGCATCGGTGACGTCCAAACCACTTTGAATGCCGGAACAGTCTTTGTGACTTTGTATCCAAACTTCAACATTGCTCTTTCTGACCCTCGCTTACTCTCTTTTCTAAAAGTTCAAGTTCAGCTCACTGGAGCCCCTCAAACTGCTGACTCTGTAGCTGTAACACTTTATTACCAGATGGTTTATCGAGTGCAGAACAATGCCCTTGATCTCAACTTCAATAATGGTAATGAAGATGCTTTGTTTATCTCCAATGACCAAGCATCTTGTATCCATGTTCCTAGACAGATCCCAAAGGATACGTTGGCCAAGCTCCTTCCAGAGACTTGGATTACCAACTATGAAAAGCTATATCAGCATAATAAGCCTTTCCAGTCCATGGACTCAGAGTTCGTTCGGAAAAAAGATGGGACTATTTCCATCAAATTTGGCAAGGAAAAGGAAGAAAGTCCCTCTATCTTCCAGACCCTCTTCATGATCGAACCATGCGTTCCTCAATCAATTTCCGAGCCAGATCCAAAAAAGCTTGTTCGACATTTTGACGGTGATGGACATCCTGTCCATTACTACAAAGACAATTATGGTCATTATTTTTGGGATCCTTTTTGTCAATGTTCCTATTGTACAAACTCCCCTGACGAGGTAAATCCTCTTGCAAGATCTCCACCTCGACGGAAAAAACCGAAGAATAAGGTGTACCAAAAGTACTTAAACGGAGATCCTTCCATTGATACTCTTGGTGAGTGTGACAAATACCGCCATGGTTTCTTATGCTCCACCTCCACCACCAGAGTCCAATACTACCTCCCAAGTTTCACCAGATCCACCGAAATCACCTCCATCATCTCCTCCTCAGAAAAAACAAGCCCTTTCCCCATTTTATAAGCCAATCCTAAAATGGGCTAAGAAGCATTCTTACCCACTTGAGGTTCCAGCAGCAACACCACCCACTTCTTCCATTGCTATGTTCCATGATACAGATTTTCCTCATCTTGTCAAAGAAAGTTCAAAACTTTCGTTTCCTACTCCAGAGGAATTTATTAATCCACAAAACAGATACCGTCATGTTCTAAAAATAGCAACCCCCACTGATGTGGATGAACATGGGAGACAGAGAAAGACTCCTGCTGCTGAAGCTGTTCTAAATTGGCAATAAGAGACTCTGTTGGCACAAAACAATGCCTTCAAGGCAATTGATTCCAAGATTGGAAATGTGCAACAAGATCTCCGAAGGTATGATGAAAGCACCAAAAAGATACTTTCTGAGTTCTAGAAAAAGGCTTCATGCCTTGGAATCAGGACAACATCTCGGGTATCATTATCTTGAAAGTCCAAAGCTAGAAATAGAAAAACTCAAGAAGCAAATCCAACTTCTTGAAGAAGGAAGGTTTAGGCCTTTCGATCCACTGGCACCTTATGTTAGAACCGAGTATTTACCTCCACCACCACAGACATCTATTTTTGCCACTATTCCAGAAGATCCCTACAGAAGAGAACCAGATATGGCAGAAATACGAAATCGCTTCAAGGCCCTGCAGAAGGATAAAGGAAAAGAAAAATGCCGCCTACGTAATCAAGTTCGATTGTTATAAAAGAAAGGCCAGATCGATGATGTTATCAAATCCATTGGAATCGTTTCTAAAGGATTTGGGTACTCGTGAATCTAACCCTCAGTGTTCTATAACCGCAAAAATCTTTGGATCAAACCTCCCCAATAAGGATATGATAATTAGGTGGGATATCATGACTCAAATCTCTTAGCTTCGCATCATTCTTGGAAAATGTCTTAGATATAAAGACCAATTCTCTGAGTTTGTCAACATTCAGAGACTCTTTTCCATTCAGATGAGTCTACTAGATCCAATTATGCAAAGGTTGTTAGAGTCTTGTTCGGAATCCCATTCGGAATTCGCTCAAAAGTGTTCCCATCCTTTATGGGAAAATCCAGAGTTTTTTGTTCGCCTTCCTTTAAAAAAAAAATTGAAGATATAAATCCAACCAATGCGAGTCATATGGGAATGAAGCCGTAACATCTGGTTTTAGCCCAAAAGGAATGCTCGTAACTATTGCAAAAAGGCCTTATTGAAATCTCCAATTCTTAATGGGCTTGTGAAGCCTTTTATGTCAATAAGCGCGCGAGCAAAACAGGGAAAAATGAGACTGGTAATCAACTATCAACCTCTCAATTTTTTTCTCCAAGATGACAAATTCCCTCTACCATCCGAGAGATTCTCTCTTTATTGGTCTAACCAAGGCCCATATTTACTCCAAATTCGACCTCAAAGCCGGATTTTGGCAACTGGGCATCCATCCTGAAGACAGATCCAAAACAGGTTTCTATATCCCCAACCAACACTTCCGATGGAAAGTTCTCCCTTTTGGCCTAAAGGTAGCACCATCCATTTTCCAAAAAGTCATGTGTCGTATTTTCCAATCAATCCTGTCAAGTGCAGCCGTATACATTGACGACATTCTCTCTATAGTCCCGATGAGCAATCACATTGTCAACTTCTTGAGCAATTTGCAGAAATCGTGAAGAAACATGATATCATGCTTTCTCAAAAAAAGATGAATATTGCCCAGATAGACATCGAATTTCTTGGTATGCACCTTAACAAAGGTACATATTACCCAGGGCCACATATCGCTCAAGAATTACTGAAGTTTCCTGAAGATAACTTCACAACAAAACAAGTTCAGCAATTTCTCGGGATAATCAATTATCTCAGGGATTTTGTCCCAAACATTGCAAAACTCTTGATTCCTTTGTAATCCATGCTGAAAAAGAATCCCCCACTTTAGGGAAAACTCCAGACTAAAGCAGTCGCTGAGCTTAAGGAGATTATGCAGAATCTCCCACCATTGCAAATACCATCAACAGGAAAAAGAATTCTTCAAACTGACGCCAGTGATGAATATTGAGCAGCCATCCTCTTTGAAGAAATTGATGGTAAGCGACACCTTTGTGCTCACAAAAGTGGAAAGTTTTCTCAAGCTGAAATGCATTACCATTCCACTTTCAAAGAAATCCTAGCAAGAAAAATGGAATTAAAAAGTTCGAGTTTCTTCTCATCGACCATCACTTCTGGTAGAATTAGACATGGCATCTTCCCCTCAGATGACCAAGTTTAAACAGAAGCAAATCCCAAATTCTCAGCTGCTTTGATGGACTGAATAGTTTTCAAAATACTCTTTTGAAACCAAACACATTCCTGGAAAAAAGAATGTATTTGCTGACTTCTTGTCAAGACCCAAAACACCAGCCGAAATCAATATGTACATCAAGAGACCTGCCTTCCATATGCTCAATTATAGAGTGAAATACAAGGTTGAGAAGATCAAAGATTTGTCAAGCTGGAAATATCCCCAGGAGATTATTCAACACATCCAGAATGACAATCTTGCTGAAAACCTGAAAAATCTCATGTGGTAATGCCACACAGATCTATTCAGATTCAATGAAGATTCGATGATTTATCCTTTTAGGTTAAATTTGAATTATCCATTCATTCATCCCCTTATCTGGAAGGAAGATGATTTTCCTGATCAACTCAAGACGTTATTATGGTACTTAACCAATAAGTACTTAATAGCTATTGAAATTCCAACCAAAAGATTCATTGCCAACCTCACCAGGATATTTTTACTTGGAAGAAATGTTGAAAGAGAAAGTGATAAGAATCTCTTAGACTTTCTTAATTGGTTCTATCATCCTACTCACTGGAAACATCTCTTGGAAAAGAACCGAGAACCATGACCCCAAATCCTGAAGTCCATACCATCTTGTTTTTCCGACGTCCATGGCACTTTTTCACAAATAATGGCATCATCATTGATAACCCACAGGAAATAGGAATATCATCTTACAAACCCCATCTGAAAGACAAATTCCAATGAGATCATTGATTACAGTAACACAAAAAACTTCTCATAACAGAGAATAAAACATCTTTTATGCACCCCGATTACATATTACCAAAACAACATAAAAATAATGATGATCTAAAATATCTCTCACAAATTAACATGAATAATAATATAGGGTACACAAAATCGACAAGCTTGACAATTGATTTATTATCACTCATGAGTTCATAAGGCAAAAATAACTCCAAGACCAACAATTGATTTATTATCATTGTAATCAACCAAATGGCCTATTGATTAAGTTAAACCAGAGAACCAAATATCTAAAATTTAACAGTAGATACTATTGCTCTGCGTAAATATTGTTATACTCCTTAACTATAAAAATATTCAACTTAATAGACATTAACAAGTGACCAGATGAGTTCGTGTACAATATGCAGTAACTTAATTGACATGCATTACCCACATACAACAGATATGTTAATCAGTACAATCAATTTGGTCACGAGTTCTTAAGATGTCTATCATTCAAAGATTACCAACGTGTCAAAGAGTATGCTTGAGCAACAAAAGTTTCATAACCTTTACTGTTTTTCATAAGCTCAATACATAACTCAATTACTATTCCATAATGGTTGTATCTCATTAAGCCAGCTTCAGTTCAAAATAAAGTTTAATTTTTATTAATGAATCACACAATTATAATGTTTATGTGATAACATACCTGTAACTCAACGCTTATATTTCCAAAATCACAGAAAATATAAGAAAAATACGCAAAAATACACTAAAAATACACGTATTTAGGATTCCGTATGTATTTTCACATCCATAAAATTATCAAACATGTAAAATAAATACACCAGGATGTAGAGGATGATCATACGAACCTAACGCCACCATCCACGTGCCGAACGGAGGCTCCACGCGCCCACACGCGCCGCCTGAGTGCGCGGCACATGGAGCTCACGCGCGTTCGACACCCAGGCAGCGCGTGGCCGCGCGTGGGGGCGCGTGTGGCCTCCTCCGGCGATGCGCTGCAGATCGTCTTGCTCGTCTCATTGAGCCCAATCCGAATTATGATTTAATTTTATTTTTATTGAACAAAAAATCTCGAAAATCACAAATTATGGCAAAAACTTTATGCGTTCAAGTTTTAGGGTTATGGTTGCTCTGATACCATATGTTGGACGCAAATTGCGCAACCCAAGATTTCCATAACCAGAACAAGAACATGCATAATTGAGTCGAAAGATTAATGCACCTGTTTTGGGATCCATCAAACATAAAGCGGAAGCAGAAAAGAGATTACCCACATATCAAGGGATTCACGCATCAAATCCTTCTCCTCTATTGCCCTCCGTACCACCGGCTCAATGAGCGGCCTCCTCACGTGTAGCGTTAGGTAAACGCTCCTTAGGTGAGGATACATGTGAGAATTAGGGTTAGAGGAGAGACTTGACAACTATTTATAGAATTTCCAGCCAGTCCCCCTCATTACGAGCCAGGCTCAACTCGGCCTACACTAGCCAGCCCATATTAGACTAATTAAGAAACATTCTATTTCACTTTAAACCAACCCTGTTTGACGGTAACCGTAAAAATAGTAAATTACAATATCAATTAATTTAGTCCTCATTAGGAAAACTCTTACATCTCAAACTATAATAAATACTTACAATCATTTTTAAAAAGCATTTGCAAATTAGCAAAAGGAATTGGGCGCATTTCACTCCACAATTTCCCTATTGTTTCTCGTGTACTAAATGATATTTTACCACACCTGTCATTCAAGATAGAAAATCTGTGATTTGGAGAATCACGAATTCAGTAATTAATCTTCCCATTCAAGACTTATGTTGTTAAAGATATAAGGTACTCTTCATATTTATTCTGGTCTCTCCTATGAATAGGGATCCGCCATTGTTGAGCCTTGTTTTTTTGTAGAGGTAATTCGAGTCATCCCGCGAGGAGCGATATAATTGCTAGCTTCCTTGTCTTGCGATCGAAAACATGCCTGTATTCAACGAGTTTAATATCTACAAGCATCGTGCAAGAAAAGTCAAAGGGTATCTATCAAGTGACCATGAGGAATGAATTGTTGTTTCCAATGCTAATTCCTCTTTTTGTGGAGGTATTCATTACTAAACAAACGCTTTAAGAGAGCAACCTTGAAAAGTCGGGACAGATTTATCACACCCATTGCCAATCATTTATGGGTCGCCAAGTTTTCTTGAGTTGTGCATCACCAACCAAGCCAGCACGAAATGCCTCCCAACCGTTTTCCAGGAAGAGTGGAGATGAAGAGGAAATGCACAGTAAATGCTTGTAGCTCAGGTCTCCTAGTTGGCCTCAGTCTAGTTGGTTGGGCTTGATGGGTTGAGCTTAGGGTTGGATAGGACACTTTCGTGGATAAAAAGGAGGGATAGGAAATTGATTTTTACTTTAAATACAGTTCAAGAACACCGATTCTTACTTGAGCAGTCATTGAAATGAATTACAGATTATGATCGAGAGGAATATACATCTTCATATTAGGTAACTTAGCTGCACAGTTGTCTCTTATTAAGTCTACACATAGAATATACATTGAGTTTTGACTACTAATGTTTGTCTTAAAAAAATTCTAAATATAATTGAAACAATGAAAGATCTTATATGTAATGGTATTTTAACATTGTTTGTATGATACAATAGATAAACATATAATTAGAAACAAAATATATGACTATATGAAAGAAGACACGGAAGGTGGATATATCTCTTGATATGTACTTATTAAAAGGGAAGTTCATATAAAAGTTCTTTTAACAAAATCATAAACTTGCAGCTTTGACTATGAGATATCTGGTTGGAAGGTAATTGACTTATCAGTGAAATACCATCTTCCTATGACTAAACAATCAACAATGACAAATTAAAAATTCAAGAAATACAAAAATTTCGGGCTAAGAATGTAAGACCATCCAATCATCTTTCCAAATATATGTAAACCGTTCCTTCTCTCAGCTAGAATTACCTGCAAAGATAAAAGGCCGGCACTTAAACAGTTTACAGGATTGTACTCACGAATTTATCCACCCAAAGATGCTTTAATCGCTGATGACCCACATTACCAAATTTCTTCACTAACATTGCAACATGATAAGCCTGGACATTTCCAATTTGTGAGCAATACCATATTTACATGTCCAAAGAATGAAATCCGAAAGCCAATACTGAAAGACTCACAAAAAATCTGCAAAAGGATATTCATCATCTCGAATGATATCATTATGGAACTGTTTGTGTGGGAAGCCATAAAACCATAACACATACACTTGGCCATGAAAATTTTTAAAGGTCGTCATTGTATCAATCAAATAATCTCAAATATTTTGCACAATCACAATGGTGAAGATTAACAGATCTGTCAATATAAAAAGTTTGTCAATGTGAGAGGTCACACCTTCTTCCCAGAGCCTGGAGGAAGTTCTGCATATTTCCAATGAGAAGAGCAAACGGCAAGAGGCCCAATCCAATAATGCCCATGGTAAACAGGACTTCTGGAACAAAGTAGCTTGGAGTTTGATTTCCAGCTAGAGTACTTATTTGCTTCAAAATTTGAAAAAGAAAATGAGTACGATGTGTTACAAATTGTATCTTCACTTTAAGGTGTATTAAATGCATGATGTTATAAAAACACAAGAACGTTTCTCTGCAGGCCATATTGGTAATGCAATCATGGAAATAGTGAGGAAAAAAACAATTGACAAGTTTAGGCTGAATTTGGATGATATTAAATCAGGATGGGCTGGCAAATAGTTCTAACACACGACATCCAAGAGCAATAGTTTTTCGGGTTCATACTTATTATTCACTCTCTCTCAAGAATTATAAAGAGAATATCGTGCAATGATCTTCTCTTCTTTCCTCATATTTCAATGTGCTATTCTCGTTAATAGCAGAGAACAGATTCACTCATACAACCAAGATATGCCCTACTGCCTCAATCTTTCTGGAAGTTCAAAGCACAATAGAAACTCCCGCAAGGATAGAAAGATATTAAAATGGACTGTCACAGAGGAAAAAAAAAAAGAAGGTAAAAAGATGAAGTGGAGAGTCCTCCAAATTTGCAGCTTTGACTTGCATTGATGGAAAATAAAAAGTTCCAGGTGTTCATCCTGCATGAAGCCATGCATCTTATTCCATATATCCCAAGAAATGAAGAGGCCTTTGCTGCAGCTAATAGTGTGTTTGCTCTTCTGATTATTGCTAAGAGTGGACAATAATAAAATAGAGGGAAAAGTGCCAAAAAAGTCATAAACCTTTTGGCTTTGTGCCGATTTAGTCCTAAACCTTTTTTTGGTGCCGATTTAGTCCTAAACCTTTTTACGTTGTGCCAATTCAGTCCTTTCCGGCCAATTTTAACCGGATTTTGCTGACTGGACGCCGGCCGGCTGATGTGGCGTGCTCGGCGCTGACGTGTACAACTTTTAATAATATTTTAATATTTTTAAATTTTTTTCTTTTCTTTTTTCTTTTACTTTTTTTCTTTTTTCTGCTCATCTTCTACCTCTAGCCGGTCGCCGGAGCTCGGCAACCGGCCGAGGCGACGGCCGGCGAGGTCGAGACCTCGCCGGCCACCTTGCCGTGGCCGAGGGCGGCCTCGCGCCGGGCGGGCGAGGCTCACCCTCGCCGGATCTGGCGAGGTCGAGCCTCGCCCACGACCGGCGAGGCTCGACCTCGCCCAGATCCGGCGCGAGGAGGAGCCGGCGGCGCGGACGAGGGTCGAGCCTCGCCGCCTGTGCCTCGAGGGCGGCCTCGCGCCGAGTGGGCGAGGCTCGCCCTCGCCGGATCCGGCGAGGCTCGACCCTCGCCGATCCGCGAGGCGAGCCTCGCCGCCCAAGTCTCGAGGGCGGCCTCCCGCCGGGCGGGCGAGGCTCGCCCTCGCCGGATCCGGCGAGGGTCGAGCCTCGCCCACGGCCGGCGAGGCTCGACCTCGCCGATCCGGCGCGAGGAGGAGCTGGCGGGGCTCGCCCTCACCGCCCAGGCCTCGAGGGCGGCCTCGCCCGCCCGGCGCGAGGCTGCCCTCGCGGCCACTGGCGAGGTGGCCGGCGAGGCCGACCTTGACCTCGCCGGCCGTCGCCTCGGCCGGTCGCCGAGCTCCGGCGACCGGCTGGAGGAAGAAGATGAGCAGAAAAAAAGAAAAAGAAAAAAGAAAAGAATAAAAATAAAAAGAGAAAAATATTTAAAATATTTAAAATATTAAAATACTATTAAAAGTTGTACACGCGGCCGAGCACGCCACATCGCCCGGCCGGCATCCAAATAGCAAAATCCGGTTAAAATTGGCCGGAAAGGACTAAATCGGCACAACGTAAAAATGTTTAGGACTAAATCGGCACAAAGCCAAAAGGTTTAGGACTTTTTGGCACTTTTCCCATAAAATAGAAAATGAGAGGTCCATGAACTTTGGCCCAATGTGTAATGTCATTCCCGAACTCTCAATTTGTATATAATTCCCGAACTTTGGTCCAATATTTAATGTAGTCCCTGAATTTTTAAACATTTTCATATAGTTTAGGAACTATGTTGAGCATTTATCAAGAGCTCATAGACCACACTGAATAAATTAAAAGTCTAGGTACGATTTTACACACGTTGAGCCAATGTTCACGGACCATATTGCACAAATTAAAAGTCCAAAAACAACATTGCACTTCGATCAATGTTTAATGACCATTTGTGCTATTATCCCACAATAAAACAAGGGACAAGGATTGTTCATCCACCCCCCTCCCCCCGCGCAAAAAAAATAAAATCCCTCCCTTTTTAAGGCAGGCGAAATATTGATCTACAGATTTACCCTAATTCAATATGTTGCCTCAACCAAGCAATTTTAAGAGGAAAAGGATAAAGAGCAGGAGAGCAAAATGCCTTTTCCTTGGAATGCGCTGCTAGGCTATTGTACAAGATACTATTTGGTCCGATTAGAAATAGGCCGAATCTATAAGAAAGTAAATAAGTACACTGAATCCCCAAAACAACGAAAACACATCCGGCCGAATCTCGTGACCACGTTTGCCTCTTTGGTAAGATTAACAGCGTTTTGATAAATTCCATAACCAAAATCATTGGAGTTAAAACAAGCAAAAGTAGCATTCGGATTTGTTGTCCATTTAGGGTGCGTTTGGGAAGACTTTTGGGGAAAGTCTTTGGGAAAATGCAAAGACCTTTGAGTTGAATGTGTTTTCCAAAATGCAAATTGTGTTTGGTAAATTGTAATTTAAAAACCCTTTGTGAAGTACCTTTGAGCAAAATGGTGTTTGGGGGACAAAGGGCTTTTGTGAAAAAAAAAATATCAAAAGAAAAATAAAATAAAAATAAAAAAATGAAAACCAGCAAGGGCAGGCGGCATCCGGCGGCCGGCGGCGACCCTCGGCGACCTCCGGCGACCCCTGATCTGGGCCGGCGAGGTCGCGCGACGCCGTCACGACCTCCGGCGACCCCTGATCTGGGCCGGCGAGGTCGCGCGACGCCGTCGCGACCTCCGGCGACCCCGGATCTGGGCCGGCGAGGTCGCGCAACGCCGTCACGACCTCCGGCGACCCCGGATCTGGGCCCGCGAGGTCGCACGACGTCGTCGCGACCTCGGATCTGGGCTGGCGAGGTCGCGCGACACCGTCGCGACCTCCGCGACCCCGGATCCGGGTCGGCGAGGTCGTGCGACGCCGTCGCGACCTTCGGCGACCCGGATCTGGATCGGCGAGGTCGTGCGACGCCGTCGCGACCTCCGGCGACCCCGGATTTGGGTCACGCGACCTCGGCGAGGGCCGCGCCTGACCGCCGGCGAGGTCACGCGACCGCCGGCGAGGTCGCGCGACCCGAGCAGCTGCCGCCAGGGCCACCCTCGACAGAAGATGAACAAGTGCTCTTCACAAGGGCAGAAAACGGAAAAACAAATAGTTCGTAAGGATAATTTTGGAAAAAAAAAATATAAACAGTAACCTCTCGCTTATCGAGAAAGCTGAAATGCCCGAGGCAGGGGTACCCCTGCCTTGGGCTTTCAGCCTTCACAAGGCAGGCTTTCAGTCAAATACCTTTACAAAACATTTTGCCAAACACCCATTTTTTAGCCCAAAGGGCTTTGGAGGTCTAAAGGGGTTTGGAAATGCTAATTCCAAACGCACCCTTAGTCCGTGTTGCATTATTTTTTTAATTTGTCAATGTTGTCTTCATCTCCACAATCCATAAAGCTACACATCCGGCTGGTTTGCATGCTTCCCGAAGACATTGACTGACCCTCTGGCAGGATGGAGAGAGTGAGATTAGAGGAAGAAAGAATTGCTTTGCTGGAAAAATCTCCCGTTTAGTCACTAAGTTTTGGAGCTACTTTACCAGCATTTTAACAGAAGGCTGAAATGAAGAACCCATTCTTATGAAAATCCCAGAAAAGCATAAAGATGTATGGTATAAGGACCGTGGGTCATATAAAGAAGTACGTGTGCCAACATGAGCTCCGTGATAAAGGATCAGTACAGGCCAAGACCAGTACATAAAAAAACATGGGATTAGACATTGTAGTGATATAATCCTTTGCAGTCCACAACCATGTGGTGTTGACCATCTTCCTATGACAAATTAATGTGAATAAATTTGATTAAAAAACTTGACTTCAAACTTAGCACATCGATAAAACCATGCTTATATGGACATAACTTTGCTTTGAGATGGCCTACTGTGCTTCAAGTAAAGTGCATGACACATATGAATTTTGATGTGAGATTCCAGAGGCTTCAGCCTCAGCATGACGTGGATCCGAGACACTAGTATCATGGTATCTATCACTCCAAGACCTCATGGATGATAAATCTGAAAGGGCTAGTAAAGACACAAAATTTGACAAGAACATGATTAGAGAACTCAAACCATAGACGTGGGCTTAGCTTTGTTGTTGAGTGCAAAAAGCACAACCTGAAACAGTCCCGAATGAGTTCGACCCCAATCAGCATCTTACGTAAAAGGACATATTCCCACAATCAAACAAAAATGCGAAAGAAATTAGCATTACCAGCTAAACAAAGAGGCATCTTGATGGTATTGAGTCTTGCAGCAATAGTTCGACACGCTATCCTTATTCTTATGGGATTCTAATACATAAGAACAAATTAGGAAGAGAAAAACAAATGATGCTACCCACCGTAGCCCAAGAAGGTACCAGCATGATCCAACGACATGGCCAGCCCACACAAACACGAGAAAATTGATGACAAAATTTGCCCATGCTGACTCAAAAATGAAGCCGTAGGAGACTGACCCGCAAGTAAGAGCAAAACTCGATATAATCTGGGAATGTATTGGATAAGAACGCCTGCGCGTAATAGATTCTTTGTATAATGATGATATGGTGCAAATGACAGACACACCTATAGCGATGGAGGTGAAATCGTTTTATTAATACTAAAGTAAGATAAAGATAAAAGATCTACTTACCTCGATGTTTAATCGATGATGTACGATATGAGATACTTAAAGTTCGTTTTTGACATTGAAATCTTTGGATGAAAAGGGTTTTATATTGAGATATGAACATTTTCCATTGAATAAATCGTGAAGGAGGAGTGAAATGAGAATAGTTTTGGCATGTTTATTTTATAGGGAAATCAACGGTTTAAAAATATTTTCATAAAAATTATTTGTTTGCATTTCTTATAAAAATTAGTCAATGAAAAATATTTTTATTAACGATAATAATGCACAAACATTTTCTTTGATCATGAGAATGATATTATCAGTTTAGAAGTAATAGAAGTAGACCATTTTTTAAAAATATTTTTAAAATTATTGATTTTTGGTGAAACAACCGTATTCAAGTAACAATTTTTCTTTTCTTTTTTTTTTTGGCTTTGATGGTTTTATTATTGATGGGCTTAAGGCCCGTCTGCCCAAGTTGGGCCCAAAAAGCCCGGCCCACGGAAATAGGGCCCGTGGATGGGGGAAGGTATAAAAGGGAGGAGAGAGAGAGAGATGACACCCGTTGGAAACAAACGTACGTACGTCTTCTCCCGCGCGCTCTCTCTCTCTCCAAAAAGAAAAGGAAAAACAGTAAGGCTCCGCCAATTTTTTCTTCCCCTCAAGGCTTCATCGGATCGAACAGGGCCAGATTCTCTTCTTCTTATCGGCGTCGGTGTCTAATTTGTGGCTAACAAGGTACGCTCGAATTCGTGGTGTGCTTTAGGATCGGTGATACATCTTTTTCCCGGGCTTCGCTTCCGCATTCGTTTTAGGGGTTTGATTTAGTGTCGAATCCGGTTTTTGGGGATCCGTTATTCCCAACATTGGTATCAGAGCCCTAATTCACGTTTTTCCCGACCTATTTGATGTTTTTTGATTGATTTTTTCGCGAAAATTTTCGGTCATACGGATCGGGGCGAGAAATCCCAACACCCGAGCGTTGTTCGTCCTTTTTTCTGAGTTTTCGTAAGTCGAAATCAATTTCTGAAGGCACTGGGTGAAAGAGGTCGTCGAGACGAGTCCGGCGACATGACGTGCGCCGCCGGGAGACGCCGCATGCACCCACATGCGCGGCCAGAAGGCGTTGCGCGTGGGCGCGACGTGCCCGGAAGCGCTGGCTCACCCAGTGCGTGCGGCACACGCGCCGGTCGGCGAACCGGCACGTGCGCGCCGCCGGCAGCGAATCGCCACGCGCCGATCAACGGACCGATGCGTGCTGATGTCACCCAACGGTTGGTAACCGTTGGGATGACATCAGCGCCGACGACGGCTTGGCCGGACGGTCACCGGCCGGCGACCCTACCGGCGAACCGACCCGACCCGACCTGACCCGCGGCAGCCCGCGCACGCGCGCGACACGTGCGGTCGATTCGTTCGCCCCGGCTCGACTAGCCCGACCGGTCCGACCGGTCCGGCGACCGACGACCGTTGACCGTTAACCACCGTTGACCGTTGACTACCGTTGATCGTTGACCGACGACCGTTGACCGTTGACCCAAAAAAAAGAAGGAAAAGAATGTGTTTCTTTTTCAATTAAGTCTATGTGGATTATATGTAATCCCTTATTTGTTCTACATTTGTTGCAGGAACAATGCCTCCCCTGAGGTTGCGCACACCTATTCGCGTAGTTACCGTTGAACAAAAGGAAAGGCTGTCTAAGTTGATAGCTGAGCTGACTGATCATCGATAGGAGAGATGTGACTTAATTGATCACGTCCTTGAAGTCAACGGGAAAATTCAAAAGGTCATATGGAATGGTCGTCTTATGTCACGGTCAGAGATGGTGCGATTTTTCATAAATACTCTCCACCTAAATGGCAAGATGTGTTGAATCGCATATGGGATGTCAACGGAGCTGCTTCATATAAGAAAATTGTGATGGATTTTGTAAATGAATATTACTGTATTGTTACAAGGGAAAAGATCAAGAAATTGAACAAAAGAGAATCTTTCCCAGTTCGTGTGCTGACTTGGTGTTAGTTGTATTGGCTGAATTTTTGTTAAGTGTGTTTATGGACATATTATGTAATGTATACTACTTGATTGTTGTTGATGTAACAACCGATATCTTGATTGTATTAGTTGAAAGTATTATTGTTTTATTTGATGTCAATTATCTATTGCTTTATGTTATTGCTGGTTGCTGTGGGTAATTAGCTGTGGGTAGTTTTAGAATTTTTTGTAGATTCATAGAATAGATTTTGCATATGACAATCATATTAATGATAGTTTTAAGTTAGGATTTTTGGAGGATGATTGGAAACATAGTGACCTTTTGATTCTGAAGCCTTACTTGAAATTATTCATTAATATGATGGGTCTATGTAAATAGGGATGCATAAATGATAGGCATTAATAATTCGTGTATATTTGTCTGATGTGTTCAGATCAATGGCTTCAGCCACAAAGAGCATAGTTGCAGAGCTGAACAAAGGTGAAAAGCTCAATGGTGACAACTATGAAATTTGGCAAATGAAAATCCAGTATGTGCTAGAAGAGCAAGAAGCACTTGAGGCTCTTAACCTAACCATGGTAGAACTTGAAGAAGGAAGCACTACACAGCACAAAAGAGACAAGGAAGCTTTTTCTGCGTGGAAAAGAAAGAACTCTCTTGCTCGCATCACGTTGCTGAGCAGCATGGAAAATGACGTCATGCGAGAGTTTAAGCGTTTTGACAATGCCAAAGAAATGTGGGAGGCATTGGCAGCTAGATTTGGTCATACTTCGGTGACCAGACTGAGAAAGCTCACTATTAGGTTTGACTCTTATAAGAAGCCTCATGGTCAGACCATGAAACAACATTTTAGAAAGATGTCAAATATGATAACTGAGCTGAAAGATGCTGGCCATGTCCTCACAGATGAGCAGCAAGTGCAAGCAGTGATTCGTTCCTTGCCTCAGAGTTGGGAGCATATGAAGGTGCACCTGACTCATAATGAAAATATCAAAACCTTCGAGGATGCAATGCGTCATCTTGAGCTGGAAAAGAACCGCCTCTTGGCGGCTAAGCCAAATGTTGAACTCTATCATGCTAATTCTAGCTCAAATGGAGATTCGAGCTCCAAGCGCAAGCACCCTAACTGGTTTGATAAAGGGAAATGCAAGGAAGAAGCAGGTCCTTCAGGGAAGAAACCCAAGTTTAACCAACATGAAAGAGGAAAGCGTCCTCGCATGAAGAAGCTTGCAAGGGTGAAATGCTACAACTGTGACAAGAAGGGTCACTATGCTCGCGACTGTCGTGTGCCAAAAAAGGTATGCAACCCTTGTACTTTTCAGAACTTTACTTTTGTGTCGAGTTTTGTGTTCTTAACTGAGTTTAATCCTTTGTGGATTGTGAATTCAGGAGCGATGGACCATGTAGCGAAGGATAGAGGATCCTTCGTGAAATTCCGACGAGTACCAATTGGAACTAAGTGGATCTATGTGGGAAACAACTCCAGAGCTGAAGTGAAAGGAATTGGCACATGCCAACTGAATATGCGTGGTGGACGCACTTTGTTCCTACATGATGTGTTGTATGCTCCGGAGATTCGTCGGAATTTAGTGTCTGTATTAGTGTTGGTTAAATTAGGTTTTAATATGAACTTCTATAGTAAATGTGTGAATTTGTTTTTGGATACAAATTACTATGGTTGTGGTCATTTTCTGGATAGTTTCATTGTATTAGATATTGATTATGTTAATGCAAATGTTTGTTATTCCCTTCTCACGTCTCCTAATACATATGATAATGATGTGAATGTGTGGCATGCTAGACTTGGTCACATTGGCCAACAGCGTATGAATAGACTAGCCAAAGAGGGCTTGTTGGGCAACATTGAAAAAGTCGATTTGCCCATATGTAAGTATTGCCTAGAAGGGAAAACAACACGGAAACCATTTGGGAAAGGGAAAAGAGCTGAATTTCCTCTGTATTTAATCAATTCTGATGTCTGTGGTCCAATGAATGTGAGAGGAAGGCATGGGGCTGTTTATTTCATCACATTTATTGATGATTATACTCGATTCGGATATATCTATTTGATCTCTCATAAATCTGAAACAATAAGTTGTTTCAAAAGGTTTATGAACCTGGTAGAGAATCAATTAGACAAGAAAATAAAAGCATTGAGATCCGATCGAGGTCGAGAATATTTATCTGATGAGTTCAGAAAATTATGTGATGAAAAAGGAATAGAAAGACAGTTGTTTATTCCATATACTCCTCAACAAAATGGTGTTGAGAGAAGAAACAACCCTACTGGAAATGGTTAGGTCGATGATGGCGCATGCTAACTTATCTATCACTTTTTGGAGTGATGCGTTGTTAACTTATGCCTATATACTTAACCGTGTGCCTTCTAAATCAGTTACTTCAACTTCATATGAGTTATGGACAGGTAGAAAACCGGACTTAAGTTTTCTTAAGCCATAGGGTTGTGCTGCCTATACACATGAGTCCTCTCACAAGTTTGGGAAATTGGGTCCCAGAGGAAAGAAGAGTATTTTCATAAGATACTCAAAACACTCAAAATGATATGTGTTCATAGGTGAGCAGGAAAATGAGAGTATAACTGAATTTGAATCACGGGATGTCACATTCTTAGATGATGAATTTCCTAAGAAGGGCGAAATAGGGGGAGATTTCTCCCTATTTGAAACCTTAGATCAAGATAATGATTTTAGTGGAGTTCGTCCAAGTGGAAGTAATATGAGAAGTGATGAATTGAATTCAACTCATTCTCAATTACAACCACATGATGAGACGACATCATCATTACCTAATCCAAGTTGGAGCATGATGGGAAATGATGTGCAGAGTGTACAATCTCCCATACGGCGAACAAGTCGCCAAAGTATTCCCCGTCGACGTTTTGGCATTGAAAGGGAAACTTTTATGGTTGCTCCACAAGATGAGGATGAGCCAAGAAATATTAATGAGGCTCTGAATTGCCCTAGTAAGGAATAATGGATTCATGCAATGGAAGAGGAAATTGAGTCAATGAAATCAAACCAAGTCTGGGAATTGGTTGATCTTCCAAAAGGACTCAGAGCTATTGGGAACAAGTGGGTTCTCAAAATAAAGCGAAAGGCTGATGGCTCGATAGAAAGGCATAAGGCTCGCCTTGTGGCGAAGGGGTATAATCAACAGGAAGGAATTGATTATGAAGATACGTTTTCTCCTATAGTGAGATTTACCTCGATTCGCATTATTCTAGCAATAGTGGCTAGTATGGATCTTGAGTTACATCAAATGGATGTAAAGACTACTTTCCTCAATGGAGAATTAGAGGAAGAAATATATATGGAACAACCTGCTGGTTTCATAGTGAAAGGCCAAGAAGAAAAGGTATGTTGAATTTTGAGATCGATATATGGCCTCAAGCAAGCCATCAAGACAATGGTATATACGTTTTCATAATGCCATAATGGCATATGATTTTACAATGATTGAAGAGGATCATTGTGTATATATCAAAAGATCCAAGGATCAATTTGTGATCATATCATTATATGTTGATGATATACTAATTGCCGGAAGCAATATGGAGTTTGTTAAGATTGTCAAGAATTGGTTGTCTTCCAACTTTGAGATGAAGGATATGGATAATGCTGCATACATTCTTAGAGTTAAGATTTCAAGAGATCGTTCGAAGAGATCGTTGTCTCTTTCGCAAGAAACATATATAAATAAGGTTCTTGAACGATTTCGTATGCAAGATTGTAAACCCATAGACACTCCTATTGCAAATGGTGAAGGATTGAGCCATAGACTGTGTTCAGGGACTCCACAAGAGAATGAACAAATGAAACATGTTCCTTATGCAAGTGCTGTTGGGAGTTTGATGTACGCTATGATGTGTACACGACCCGACATATGTTTTGCAGTTGGAATGGTGAGTGGATACCAATCCAACCCAGGTCCAGCACATTGGAAAGCCGTTAGGAGAATACTGAGGTATCTGAAGGGAACTGCTGATTTCAAGTTGAATTACCAAGGAAAAGATCTGCGACTTGAAAGTTATTCAAATGCTGATTGGGGAGGAGATTTAGATGAAAGGAAATCTACCTCTGGATTTATTTTCTTACTGAACAATGGCGCCGTATCATGGAGCAGTAAGAAGCAAACGTGTATAGCCTTGTCCACGATGGAAGCTGAGTTCGTGGCATCATCAGCAGCAGTACAAGAAGGAGTTTGGCTTAAGAGATTCTTGGATCATTTAGTTGTTATTGAGAAAGCTGCAAATCAATTATTGGTTAACTGTGATAGCCAAGCAGCTATAGCATACACCAAAGATCCAAAGTATCATGGCAAGACCAAACAAATAGATACCAAGTATAATTTTGTAAAAGATATGATTGCACGAAAGGATGTGAACTTGCAGTACATATCTACGCATAGAATGGTAGCAGATCCTATGACAAAGCTAATACCTAGAGATGTGTTTTGTGGTCATGTAAAATCTCTAGGATTGCGTAGAGTCTGATGTACTGGAATGTAATTTCCCTAAGTTGTTCACATTTATGAAATTTTGTTTTTCATTTATTAATGCCTATGAATCTTTGTATGATTTTTATGCATCTTAATACTCAGTGTATTATTATAAGTTGAGGAAGTATGTCGGACAAATAAAAGATTAGCCAAGTCACACGGGTAATCGCCTCTATTTACTGTGTGATAAATAGAGATAAGACTGTATTTAAGCTTATTATCTAGGTGATAATCGAGAGCTCAAGCTTAAAATACGCATGTCGCATTAACTAAGTGTTAAGATGAGGACATAATACTTGTGATGTCCGAAAGTAAAATACCCCACATATTTTACTTTATCTGTCTAAGATGCCAGATGTGAGTTCTGATGAATTTTGTGAATGAGTAGGTGCGTGAACTCAAGTTAGACATTGGGTATGTCTGAACTATCATCTGTACTGGTATTGAAAGGTGTAGACATACGCTCCATGGGAAATGAGTTAATACTGTAATACGTATTTCATACTACGTATGCATGAGACGACCAATAAGAGTGTCAAAAAGTTTGATCTCAACTTTTATGACGTGTGAGACTCTTGAGGAAAAGAGTTTCTCAATTTTTAGTGCCCTCATGACTTTTACTTATTCTCAAAATTTATATTTAGTGTTTGCTATCTTAGGATGTTGCCAATGGTCATGTATTGATTCGATCTAATGGGATATTTCTAGAAAAGCAAGCTGAACTGAAATTGAGAGTTTGAAGGAAAGAGGAATATCGATTTTGGAGAATTACATTGCAGTTTTGTATTCACTGGTCGACCAATTATGACTGTCTTTGGGATAATCATAGTTGTGAATACAATATATATATCATTGTTTTAAAAGAGATCAAGAGAGATATAAATGTGATCGATTGATCTAGGGTACTGCATACTAAATCTACTCAAAGTGTGACGTCCATTATGAGCTGCTATATATTCCTAACAGATGTATAGCAATGAGCTCTCAAAGTATGTTGGTCGCATGGATTATTCAACGGTATGAATGTTGAAGAGAGGTAAAGAGAATCATGTTCGGCCCACCATGTGCGAGTGGGAGATGATGGTTTTATTATTGATGGGTTTAAGGCCCGTCCGCCCAAGTTGGGCCCAAAAAGCCTGGCCCACGGGAATAGGACTCGTGGATGGGGGAATGTATAAAAGGGAGGAGAGAGAGAGAGAGAGAGATGACAACCGTTGGAAACAAACGTCTCTCGCGCGCTCTCTCTCTCTCCAAAAAGAAAAGGAAAAACAGTAAGGCTCCGGCAATTTTTTCTTCCCCTCAATGCTTCATCGGATCGAACAGGGCCAGATTATCTTCTTCTTATCGGCGTCGGTGTCTAATCCGTGGCTAACAAGGTACGCTCGAATCCGTGGTGTGCTTTAGGATCGGTGATACGTGTTTTTCCTGGGCTTCGCTTCCGCATTCGTTTTAGGGGTTCGATTTAGTGTCGAATCCGGTTTTTGGAGATCCGTTATTCCCAACAGGCTTTTTTGTTGTTTTCTTTTTTTTGGGGGGGAGGGGATGGTTTATCTAGGTAGAAAAGGATGAAATGAGTTTTCGGCCTCGTCCACACTGAATTGGCACTCCTATTGTAGGCGGATCCTCCTAAATTTGCCACTAACACAATCATCACTACTAGACTCGCTGCCCTTGGACCATTGAAATTTCGCATCAATCCGTCGTTGGATGTCACCGCATGCGCCTACACGTATTGTTGAGAGTGAGATCAACTACGTCGGCCTCTTTTACAAGTGCCATGTTAACATCGTAGCCAACATCAGAAACGTTCAAGCTGCAACAAATTTTATTAGAGATCAAGCAGTATGGTGGAGATTACAACTATACTCGAGTTACTCAAATATTCTTAGTGTTTTCAATTATATCAAATACATCACGCAATGTTTAGCCCCACAATTTCTTACAAAATAATCTCTTAATTTCACGAAGGAATTACACGTAGATCTTACCACAAAATTAAATGACTTCAACACTAACGTTCTTGGTGTAATTGCATATATAAGAACAATGAGCCCACTTTGAAGCACTTGATATTCGGTATTTCAAGATTGCTTGCATCAACAACCGCGTAGAGCAAACCCACGATCTAATATTATATGTATATATACCCATGACGAGGCTGAAGTCAACATGGGTTAGAAAATCCATGCTCCGAACCTTAATCGGTCAATCCAAAATTGAAGTTGGACTTTCCTCCTTTGCTGTTTTCTTGCACTCACTTTGACCGAGTCAAAGTCTTCAAGTCCAATTTGGACTTTCCAATTCTGCAGATACCGACTTCAGTACGGAACTACTTCCGTTCTTAATCACGACTTCACCACACGACTTCACCACGGATGAAATTATATATCCTGAGATCTGGGTTTTTGAACTTAAAATTATCGGGCTAATATGCAATTCAATTTGGGTCGAGTTCATTTAATGGGCTCAAATTTGAGACATGTTTTTTAACAAAGTGTGAAAGACGCATTATATTAATATCATGACAAATTGAAAAATTATATTTGACTCTTCTTGTTGGGTCAGACATAATCCCTCTGTTTCCATATGGAGAAAATTGTGTGTTATAAGGTTTCAAGCGTGCTCTTACAACAAGCTAAGAAACAGGCTGAATTAATGGGATGCTGAGAACTGTTTTCGCTGGGTGGGGCTTCCCGGAAACTGCAGATTCCCTTTCTTTGAAGAAAAGTAAGGTGAATAGCTCATTTGATTTGAGAGCCGACACATCTAAGATCAAGTTGCCCCAGGAAAAAGAGACGGGGCCGCCCCCTCGTGGGTTGTTCTCCATTTTCAACCATTCATCCCCTCATGGTCGAGTTACTGTTTCGCCACAGTGATTGTCCTATTGAACCAAACCTTCCTTGGCCATTAGCCTCTCTCACCATGGTCATAAAAAAGTTCCCATTTAATTTTCCTATCCTATTCGTATATTTGAACCCTTTGTAGATAGAAAGAGGTCATCTCACCATGGTCATAAAAAAGTTCCCATTTAATTTTCCTATCCTATTCGTATATTTGAACCCTTTGTAGATAGAAAGAGGTCATCCCCATTTTAAAGAACGGGGTCGATTTTCTATTAAGCCATAACGAGTTTTGTTTCGGGCTAAGTGCAGCACTCAAAATAGGCTCTTATTGGTGCCTTCACCCTGCATTTTGAAGCTTAGAATAATCCCATGAAAGCTAGACGAATTTCGAGCTTAAAACTCGACAAAGTAGACGTCCATTCGAACTTAATCTTCACGGCATGGACTCTCAAGAAGCTGCCTGGAAATGGTGCAAAAGTAATGCGGAACAGCTTGTTCACGCCATTTCCTCTTCACCTCGCTCTCTCTCTGTTTCTTTCAACGACCAGTCGCTCACACTTTTTTCCCTCTCTGATGGCCACGTTACGATGCATGGGGTGGAATTTACGTGGCCAACTTAGAGTCGCTAACTTTCCATGCGCGTGCGAAAGAGACAGGGGAGGTCCGCCCCAGGTAAAAGGAGAGAAATATAAAGCAAATGTGGCTCCCGTCTCGTAAATACGCTTTTGGTCCTAACAAGACGCGCGCGCGCGCACCATTGTCATCTCCAATGAGAATGTTAAAGCACGAAATGTTAAACTCCTTCCACTTTGCACTTTTGTTGACGATAATCATGTCTGTTCCTTTTCAATGTTAAATATTTTTATGGACGATAAAAATATTTGTAAACAATAAAAATATATTTTCGTTCATTCAATATTGCATTTTATCACTAACTATATAAGCATTCATCTTTAAGAAAATTATTTATTAAACCATTCACTTTTTACGAAATAAACGCACATTAATAGTCATCTTATAAATTAATTTGTCAAATAATATGACATTTTATCACTAGCTATGTAAATTAATGAGTTTGTTTAAGCATCCGATGTGATCCTTTCCTTTCCAGCTAAAGGTTCTTTCATTTGTCAGCCAGTCGTGAGAGTCTTGGTCACAGTCAACGCTCGGGGTCTTCTTCTATATCACTCGGGTCTTCGTAGAAGAAACAAAACAAAGCCTCAGTTCTGTCTCCATTCAGATTTCTTCCCTCGCATTATCTTCATCGTCTAGAACCGCAGAACCAGATAAACCAGATAAAAAAGACGACCCTCTTCGACTCGGAGGCTTCAATCCTCGAGCTCACGTTCTAACCGGTTGCCGCCGCTACCCAGCGATAGCAGCAGGCTCGACACTCTTGTACTTGTTCCTACTTCGTCGCTTTGAGAGCTGATCGTCCTTCAGAGGGTGAAGTTGGTGTCTTGCGCTTGAACTGTGCGTATTGGCTTTGTAAGTTTGTCAAAATGCCCTCTTTTTCCGCTACTTCTGTGTGTAGATGCTTGTCTCGGCCGATGATTTCTGCAGTTACTACTCGTATCCTTGCGTGTGCCTTTGTTATGAAAATCAGGTACATGTATTTAACAGCATATAACGAGTGATCGGTAGTGTTTGTCGAAAAGTTGAATATACACTCTTGGCTCATTTAAGGATATTTTGGTTTTGCGGAAAATAAGTGATTTGAAAATTTTATTTTGAAAAATGATTATTTATATCGTTCATAAAAATTAATCAATAGAAAATGTTTTCATTATTGATAACAATTTATGCCTAACTTATTTTGTAGGTGATAAAAAAAATTTCTATTCATTTATTTTTGTAAGTGATATTTACTATTATTTTTCAAAAATATTTTTCAAATTACTCATTTTTTGAGAAATGAACGCTCTAGAATTGTATTGAGTTGATATTTTTTCTATTTTAAGTTCCTAATCAAAAAATTTAATGAAAATGTTTAAGATATACGAGAAACAAGAGCTTGGAAATTTAACATATCTAAAATATAGAAATGAGACTTACATTAATATAAGTACGAGTATTTACAGATAAATTAATATTGTTTTTAGATATCCTTTTTCTAACATTAATAGACCGCAGAACAACTCAAAATGAGTATCCACTTTTACCATCACGAGCTAAAATATACCTAAATGAACCATAATACTTATAAACACCAGAAAAGTAAAAGGATAATAATAAACAACATATTTTTTTTTGTTAATTTAGGAAATTGATTGAAAAAAATTATAATATCTAGCTATTAATGTAAATATGAAAACTTATGAATAGTAATAAAAAACTAATTTGACTAAGACCAGTTACTAAACTTTCTTGGAATATTTTGCATCCAGTTTTCCTAATCTGGATTTGTTCTGACAAGAAAAATAGATATGATTTAGTTGACGTTTTTTTTCCTCATCACATGTTTAGTTCAGTGAAAGATGGTCCACAAAATTGCTTTACTATATAAAAATCTTAATTAAACGTTTCCTTCTGCAGATTTACAATGTGAAATGGCCCATAACGAAAGAGATGAAGAACCGATACTGTCGGAAACGCAACAGCAATTATCAGAAGATTATAACAGTTCTCAACCTCGGTCACGTATATCTAGGACCCGGAGTGTGTCAATTTCCATCCCTACGAGCTCCATGGAGTCATACGAGAGTATAACGAGTCGAGTAGGTTACACTGGACCTTTAAGGAGTAGGACACCTTTCTCGCTAATGAGTGGCCCGTTACACAATCACGGACCTGAAAGTACCTTCGGGCGTAACCCCGGTGCGGAGTCGCAGCATATGAAAGAAAAATTCCCTTCTTTTAGCATAAAGGATCGTATTGACTCCACAGATGACGACTATGGTGCTAAAAATGAGCATTTACTGAGGTCCGGGCGACTGGGGATGTGCAATGACCGTTACTGTACAACATGCCCCTCACATTACAATGGAAGGGCGCAACAAACAAGTTCTGAAAGTTCAAGTACAGCTGATACCCGGGTAAATGCCATACTTGCAGAGCCTTTTGCTATGTTTGATAAGGTCCTGAGTATGAGATTCTCCATCGCTACCGAATGCTGGAAATTGTCGGTTTTAACTTTGTCATTCTTAGAAAATGAGGGATCACAAGTTTTATCTTCTCACTTTCTGATCACGGTCACCACTTCTTGCTTAGCAATTTTTCGATTTACTATAGTTTTCTGCGAGTATTAATCTGTTTGTGTTTTAAAGTCACCTTTTATGTTCGCACAATCTTCTATTGGCTGGAAGTTCATAAAGAGCAATTTAATTTGGCTTAAGGCCAAAGCAAGCGCTGCCTTAGATTTTCAATAAGTTGCCCGTAGTCCCATAACTCTACGATTATAATGTAGGTGATAACTCTATCTCTAAGCAGTAAGCATAACTTTCTAATTAGTGTGGGACTTGGAGTTCTGGTGACGATGGTATCAAAAGGTACAACAACAAAGATCTGAGATTGACTTCACCAGTACTTCAAAGATGCTTTTGTTTTGAGCACATCTTTTATGCACCATGCCATATCCAGTAGGATATCTGAATTTACTTCTTCATAGTAAAGAAGCTTCGCTGCTTGACTTTTACTTGCAGTTTCACAAAGCTCTTTATGGGGATGCCAAAAGTTGGGCAAGGAGGTTCTTCACTTATGTCAGTGCCCACATTCCTGGAGTTATAAATCCTCATGCTCAAGCTGTCCAGCGGTGGAACAAATTTTTGTCATTTCTTGTGTGGCGGTCCTCTTTATAGACCCATTGTTTTTGTTCTTGCTGTATGTTCCAAAGGTATGGCTCAGCTGCAGCATTGTCAAGTTCACACGGCTTGAAAATATATGTTGCTTGATGGTTAAGTTAATAACGTTCTTAGTATATTTTTTTTCCTCTCTAATTCCTAAATGGTTCCCAAAATGAAGTTTAAATTCTTTCCATTTTTCACCCTGCTATAAACCACCTAGTTCTGGTTAGATTTATTCTACTACTTATCAAGTTTTTACTGCCCTGTTAATATCTGCAGATATCCTTCACTTCACAGATTAAGCTTGTTAATCATGGTTTGATGCACATGTAGCCCAAGCTACAACCGGTGTTGTTTGAGTTTATCCTTCTCTATAACTCAATGTTATGTTTATTTCCAATCCTCAAAATTTGACCTGGGTACAATAAGTTAAATCTCTTTTGGCCAAGGCTGATCTAATCAACTAAAATGATCTCCTCTTAATCATGATTTCTTCAAATATATTTTACCAAAGTCAACACCCCTGTTTAGGTTGGCATCCATTTTGCATTAGCCAAGGAAATATAATATGCCTGAACACATTTTAAATAATTTTGATAAAATCCTGATCATATTCATTATCCAAATTGTGACTTTCTGCAAAAAAATGTCATTAATCATATGTCTGCTAAAATTTCTTGTTTATTTGCATTTTGGCCTTTGTGCTTGTACTTTATGCTTGTACTTTATTGCTCTTGTCACTTTTCTTTTGCAGATTCAAACAACCATCATAAGCTTTTCGGTTTGCACACAATTACTTCCTTCAATTATCCATCCTTGATTGCAGGACCATATGTGTGTAAAGTTAAACTGGCCCATGGCAACAACACTCATTGTTTTCAGAAGCATGACGGACCTCATGTACCTATTTCACATTCTTCTGCAGGTAGGCTGCTTTTTACCGACTTGTTGGATTGTTTTCTTTTCTCGTTGGTGAATTTAACAGTATCCTTTTATTGTTTTTCTTACTCTTTTCATCCACTATAGATTTTTGTTTTTGTTCCCTGTAACAACTTTTGAATGCTTCAAAGGGAAAACGTGTTATTCCAAGGGAACCTACATGGTGTTATATGAATGTTCTGCAGTTTTCAATTCGAGTACGCAAAAGTAATTTTTTATTCAACGGCATCCACTATTGTACTCCCGTTAATCAGATACATATTATAGTGTTGGACAAAGTGAATTGGAATGTTGTGTAGACAAAGTTGACTACATATGTTGAACATACATCCAGCCACAAACTTCTCGTACCAGCTTTTCAAAAGTTCCTGTATTTGAGCATCTCTTCCTTAGAAAACCAACAAGTATTACCAGGAAGTCACCTTGCAGGCATTCATCTTCTTATGTGTGAAAACGAGCACAGAAAACAAGAGACAAGTGGTCCTATCTGCTGTGCAAGTTTTTAGGATGATCTGAATGTTTGCTAGAGTTTTTTGCATTCAGATATAAATACTCAATTTTTTCAGAATGGCTCGTTACACTTAATTTTCTAGACTTCATAAATTCATAAATCCTCATGGCCATACTACCCAGAAAATTAGACTTGTTAGAAACCTTTTGTGGTGAAAGGCTTCTCTATCGAGGTGATTTCTCTTGATACTTCTTAATGGAAACATGATACTCATTTTCCTTAGTAAAAGATGAGTCATTCGATGTTGATTACAGCTTAAAGTCAACTAGATGGGATTTTACTTGGTGTATATTTTAACTCTTGTAATAGCAGAGTTTAATTTTTGGAAAGACTTACTGATCTTTCACTCAAAAAGGCTGCATTGGAAGAGCTTCAGAACAGACTTCCATGAGACAGAAATTTCTTGCCTCTCTCATTTGTCAATCGATCTACTACACCACCCAAATTTTACATCCCTTATTCGGCACTTTATTAACGTAACTAGCATAAATATGTCAGGTTGGTATTTCACTTGATGCTTAACTTCTATCATACCTTTCTTCTTCAGGCAGTAACGAAATTAAAGGTGAAAGGTTGTCATGTTAGGAGCTTTTATGGCAGCCATTCCCAGTCCTTGATGATTGCTTTCTTTGTCAACTTTTTGCAGTTTAGGTTGGCTTACATAGCTCCTGAGACCAGAGTGGCTGGTGCTGGAGATTTAGTTGACCATCCAAAAAGAATCTTTTTCCATTATCTGCGAGGACACTTCTTGTTAGATCTTTTGGTTGCAGTTCCACTTCCGCAAGTAAGTCCTTTTTTCTCTCATGCATTTACCTTCATTTGTTTCCATATTACATTGATTTTTTAACGTGCTTCAGCTATATGAATAATGTAGAAGTAGGTTATTGTGGGTTGGCGGTGTGAAACAAATTTGCATTGGATTAAATGTTCTGCCAAGTCAATTTGTATTGCCATTATAATTCACTGGCTTACCACTGCAGTCTCAATTACCTTTAGATAATCTGGATGTTATTGCTTCTACTTATTAAAATAATCACATCGTTGTAAATGGGTTTTATTGTCCCTTTCGAGACTTTCTAAGGACCTCTCCCGACTTTTAATACGTGTGTTTTATCATCCTGTATTTATATAACATACTGTGGCATGTGGTGGGGTCTAAGAAATGTTCCACCGAGTGGACTATAATAGCTGTTAGTTTCATGTCTTGATACGACTACTCTCTTCTGATAATCAAATGCTTCCTTGACTGCTTGCAGATGTTGATATTTTCTGCAAAATATGCAATGATACTTTTACGCGCAGGCGTTCTTGTCCAATACATTCTCAGATTATATCGAGTTTTGCCCTTACTTGTGGGTCAGTCTCAACCTTGCCTCATTTTTGATTCAGCATGGGCAAATTTTGTCATCAATCTTCTCATGTTTGTGTTGGCTGGCCATGTCGTTGGATCATGCTGGTACCTTCTTGGGCTACAGGTGGGTGGCATCATTTTTTTTCTCTACATAATTTGTTCTTATGTATTAGAACTCCAGAAGAATAAGGATAGTGTGCTGAACTCTTGCTACTACACTCATTACCATCATGATGCCTCTTTATTTAGCTGGTAATGCTAATTTCTGTTACCGATTTGTTTGATTGAGGGAGTGTACCCTTTCTGTAAGACGCTCATTTGGACTAAACACATTGAGGACCTGTTTCAGGTTGTGATTATTTGCACTTAACAACAAAGCTAAGCCCGTGTCCACCGATTGAGTTCTTTGGTCACGTCATTGTCAAATTTCATGAGTTTAGTACCCCTTTCAGCTGCATCATCCATGTGGTCTTGGAGAGGTTTCTGACATGGTACTAGCATCTCAGATCCTCCTAATGCCGAGGGTGAAGCCTCTGGAATCTCGCATCAAAATTCACGTGTCATGCACTGTGCTGGGGAGGCAAAGCATGTAATTTCAAAGCAAAGTTATGACCATACGAGCATGGCTTCACTGATGTGCCACATCTGAAGACTTTTTTTGATCAAATTTAGTCACATAAGGATGTCATGTAAAGATGGTCAACATCCCTGGCTGTGGACTGCAAAGGATTATATTGCCACAATGTCTAATCAAATGTTATTCTATGTACTTGTAATTCACAGTATTAAGTGCCCGTATAGGAATTTACTGGTCTTGGTCTGTACCGATCCTTTCTCATGTAGCTCATGTTGGTACGTGCACCTCTTTCATGTGACCCACAGACCTTATACCACACGTCTTTCTTGTTTTTCTGGGATTTTGAACTGGACATATGAGAATGTGTTCTTCATTTCAATCTTCTGTTTAAATTCTGGTAGAGTAGCTACACAACTCAGTGACAAAATGTGAGATTTTTCCAGCATAGCAATCTTTTCTTCGACTAATCTCTCTCTTTCATTTTGCCAGAGGGTTGATCAATGCCTTCGAAAGCGTGCAAACCAAAGATGTTTAATGAAACTTGGTGCAATAGCTGTAATATGACAGCTACTGGTTGTTTCACAACCAATGATGAACAAAATATGGAATTCTTCGAAAAGCTGTTGAACTTACACAAAAAGGCGTGGGCAGGAGATACTTATATTCATTGTTCTGGGGATTCCAGGTACTTGTTTACATTTCTATTTGGCTTTTTCTCGTGGTACCATTGCTGTACACTGCCTAGCAATGCATTCTAGCAATTTCAAGGAGGAGGCACTTTGCTCCATGTCCTGCTCTTTATCCTTTTCCTCTTAATGTTGCATGGTTGAGACAAGTATGAATCAGGTTGAAGCCGTAAATCAATTTATCCCATGGCTGAATGCATGCGGGGAACAATCCTTGTGCTTGTTTTGTTATGATATGTGCACTCTTAGCAATATCCATGGGAGCAAACACACTACTGAGCTGTAGCAAAGCGCCTCTTGATTCCTTGGGAGATATGGAATGAGAAACATGGCTTTCTGCAGGATGAACCCCTGAACTTTTGACTTTCCACTAATGCAAGTCAAAACTGCAGATTCAGAGGACTCTCCACTTCATTTTATCACTTTCTCTTTTTTTCTCTTCTTGATAGCTCCATTTAATATCTTTCTATCTCTGGGGAGTTTCTACTGTATTTTTCACTTTTGAAAAGATTGAGGCAGTAGGTTGTATCTTGGTTGTAGGTATCATTTTGTTTGCTCCTATTGATGAGAATAGCACATTAAATGACGAGGAAAGAAGAGACGATGATTGCACAATATTCTCTTTTTGTTTCTCAAGAGAGTGAATAATAATTGCGAAGGAGAATGACTATTGCTTTTAGATATTGTGTGTAACAAATTGCTACCGGCCCATCCTGATTCAATATCCTCTAAATTCAGCCTAAACTTGTTAATTTGTTTTCTCTATTTCCATGGTTGCGTTTAAGAATATGGCATGCAGAGAAACATTCTAGTGCTATTCTAACATCATGCATCAGATATCCCTTAATGTGATGATACAATTTGTAGGCATTTCTTTTGCATTGTGCTGATCTTATCTACCACTTTTTGAAGCAAATAAGTACTCTAGCTGGAAATCAAACTCCAAGCGACTTTGTCCCGGAAGTCCTGTTTCTCATGGGCATTATTGGATTGGGCCTCTTGCTTTTGGTCTTCTCATTGGAAATATGCAGAACTTCCTCCAGTCTCTTGGAAGAAGGTATGACCTCTCACCTTGACAATCATTTTGCATTGAAAGATCATTCCCTAGTCTTTATCATTGTGCTTGTGCGGAATATTGGAATTTATTTGACTGAAATAATAACGACCATAAAATTTTTTTATGTTAAAGTGTATGTGTGATGGTCTTACGGCTTCTAACACAAACAGTTTCACAATGCTATCATTTGAGATGATGAACACCTTTTTGTAGGTTTTTTTTTTCTTTTATCGTGAGTTTTTTAGTATTGGCTTTTGAATTTCGTACTTTAGCTATGCAAATATTGTATTAGGCGGATATGTATTCATGTCATGCATGAATTATTGACACGAATTGTTGGTTTCCTAGTTCATTGGCATTCATGAATCTGAGTTCTTGGTCTCTTGGTAATTTGTTGATCTTAAGCAACATTGAGAAGAGGTTAAGTTCATAAATCTAATGATTCAGGCATTAAAGCAGCACCGAGTGCTCATGTAGGTTAAGTTCAAGAATTCATGAGCTGGTCTAAGTTATGTTTTTAAGCTGCGTTGGGGTCAAGAATGGTCAACTGCCTCGTGGAAATCGAGTTTACCCAAATATGCTTGTGGTGTTTCTTGTGCATGTGGCAATCGTAATTTGTACTATTAATTGGAAAAGAAAAGTTCTATCCTAGGCTATGTCTATTCCTTCAAAAATGTCTCAACATCCCTTGGAATGACGTACCAAAACCCCATTTCAGAAAGCATCACTAGGGGGACTGATGAATCTTGTTAGTGCTCTGCATGCAGACCTTTTTATGCACCTCTGCTCCCAATTTCTCAGTACTGATGAAGAATGTTCCTAGTGACCATTAGTGCATCTTTTGTCGTGAGACATCTTGGTTATAAACTATCAGATGACTTTTTATATTTTCCCAATCGTCCCAGGAGGTTAGAAATGTCATTAAGGCAGCGTGACGTTGAGCAATGGATGAGTCACAGACGCCTACCTCAACAGCTAAGAAGGTAAATTCAGCATTTCGTCCAACATTTCTAATTTAGGGCCTGCATTTTTTACTCCTCGTTTCTGTTTCTGAACACTTTTTTTTTTTTTGTTCCTGGGAACAAAAAATGAACAGAAATGCGTTTGGTTGCGTTTCTGTTCTATTTTTTTTTTTGTTCCCGAAACACAAAAAGAACAGAAATGAGAAACAAAAAAAAGTTGTTTCTTGTTCTAAAAACGATTTTGAAGAAACGCTTCTTCTTCTCTCTCTTCTCTTTTCTTCTTCTTTTTTTCTTCTTTTTTCTTTGGCCGGTCGCCGGCCTCGGCCATGGCTGGCGACCGGCCATTGAGGGTCGGCGACCTCGCCGGAGCGTCGCCGGCCCCCGGCGAGGCCGAGCCTCGCCCACACCGGCGAGGCCGAGCCTTGCCCAACCACGGTGAGGCTCGGCCTCGCCGGGGCCGGGAGCCACCGGAGGCCGGGACCGGCCGAAAGAAGAAAAAAAAAAAAAAAGAAAGGAAAAAATGAAAAATAAAATAAAAATATTAAAAAATTAAAAGAAACAGAAAAAGAATAAAATTTACCAAACGTGTTTCTATTCATTTTTTATTCCCGGAAAAAAATTTATCAAATGCATTTTTCTGATAAAAAATTGTTTCCCGGAATGAAACATTTCTTTTTATTTATTTTATTTCTTTCTGGAACAAAAAGAATCGAAACGTTACCATGCAGCCCTTACTTTTCTCTTGAGTAGAGACATCGATTGCATCTATCCAGGATCCTGTTGGCACTTTAGATGTTTGAATATGATTCTCTGAAGCAAACATTACTTCTTACAACGTCATGCACAGTGGGTTGACAGAATTAGAGGGTTCTGTCCATCTTAGAAGCATCTAGATATGTTTGTCATATCCAATTTGTGCCGTATGGGGGCTCCTTTTCAATTGACTGGAAATATCCTATCACGCAGAAGAGTACGCGAAGCTGAGCTATACCACTGGGCTGCCACTAGAGGAGTCAACGAAGAAATGCTTCTCGAGAATTTTCCTGAAGATCTTCAGAGAGACATAAGACGCCATCTCTTCAAATTTTTGAAAAGAGTAAGCCCTGGAACTGAGTTGAATGAGTGTGGAATTTAATGCAAATTGAACCCTTGAAATCAGTTCTCTTTCTTATAATTCCTTAGAATTTAGATGAATCTCCCTGCTGTTTGTGGATGAAGATGAAAGCCATGTTTTCCAACTAAAGCTTCCTGTCTCTTCAAGCATGTGCAGCCTTCTGAAATCGATAGCTCCCTCCCAGGTTGAATATTCGGCTATGCTTCCATCATAGGTCTTCATTTGGAAGCTAACTTCTGACATATGTAGCATAAGCTCGATCAGCTAACTAAATAAGTGGATGATCAGTCTTTAATTTTCGGTCATCAAGTACTTAGATGGATAGCTAAAAGAAAATTATGTTAAAGGTCTCACTTGTCCGTTATTAGTCTCTATTGGCGAACATTACCAAGCTTTTGTCTTAGTTTTAATTGGCATCTAGATGCATGTCACCGAGACAGCTCAATGTGGAAACTACAAAAGAATGATATGGACAAGAATTTATCACTCGTCTCTGCATCCTTCCAAAGACTGCCACTTCTGAAAAAAAGCTCTAATCCTTTGCAAGATGGATTTTCAAATTCGACATGACTGTGGTCTGTTCTGCTGGGTCCAGCCAACAATTACCACCTATGCAAAGAAAAGTACAGAACTTGAGATCTTTGGAATTCTTTAAAAAGATGAAAGAACAGTTTAAGCCACCCCGGATTCTACACATCAAATCTGTGGCTACCATGATAAGCCTGGACTATCTTTCAACTCAAAAAATATCAATAGCTGTTGTATTATGCTGCAGGTGCGAATATTTGCAGTTATGGAGGATCACATCATAGATGCAATTTGCGAGAGGTTAAGGCAAAAATATACATCAAAGGAAGCAAGATCCTGCACCCCGGTGCCCGTGTTGAAAAGATGATTTTCATTGTCCGTGGGAAAATTGAGAGCAGAGGAGAAGATGGGGTTACGAGTTTATGTGAAGGAGATTTTTTGTGGGGAAGAGCTTCTAGCTTGGTGCCTTGAGAGTTCTTCTGTAAACAAAGGTACAGATTGCAATCTTTCTTGGTAGTCTTTAATTATCGAATGACTGGACATTTTAAGAGCATTCCAAAATCTGCGATATTGAAGATGGACGAAAGATAAGACCACCTGGAAACTGGTTGCTGAGTAACAGGACGGTGACATGCGTGACAAATGTTGAAGCCTTTGCACTACGAGCAGAAGACCTTGAAGAGGTCACCAGAATATTTGCAAGATTCCTGCGCAAGCCAAGAGTTCAAGGAGCCATAAGGTTCTTTCTCTTTCTTGAAAGATGATATAGCACTACTACATGGCAAACCAAGCATATTAATGAACTATCAATAAAAAGGAGCAACTAAATTAACTGTTTCAGATCCTCTCTGATTCCTGTGCACATTCTCTTTTTGAACCTCTAGACAGGAACAACTAGTTGGTCCCATATTGTAATTTGCTCCTACATAGACAACATAGACAAACGTTTTGCATTGTATGACCGTGATAAAAATGCCTGGTTGCAGGTATGTATCACCATACTGGAGAGGACTTGCAGCAACTCGCATCCAAGTCGCTTGGAGATACAAGAAGAAACAACTAAGTCGTGGGGACACTTCCCCGTCACAGCATCCTTCACATTAGCAAAGTATGTTGATGGTATTAACTACATTCCTCTGCTGTCTGTATTTATACTAGGTTCCAGTTGCATTGTGAATGCAAACTATGAGAGAGGACATGTTGAAAGCGCATGATGATATAGGCATGTAATTTAAGTTGTGATATCTGAGATGTAGATTCTTCTACAAAAATAATATGTGAGGGATTAGATGATGATTGCCTTGGTGGAGCGTCGAGCGCATGAGGGACCATGACTGAACTTAATAAAAGCCACATTGGGCGAGACACCCTTCGCTCATTGCCTGCAATAAGCTGAGATTTCCTAGAGGTACTTGTATAAACGACTCCATTCCACAGTAAATTTTAGCGGGAATAATATATAGCGGGACTGGAGATTGGAGTTAGGACGGCAAACTATTATTGCAGTCTTTTGCTACTGTAGATTACTAGATTCCATCAGGCCAGATGAGAAAGTAAAGAATTGATAGTCTACTCAGAAGGGACTTGCTCGATAAAAGAGTGGAGAGTGTCACCCTTGTATTATTTGGCATGTTGGAAAATCCGTTCAAAAGTAGAAAGGCATGGAATTTGAAGACATCTGCTCTATTGAAGCATTCAGTCACAGGTTTCCCCTATGTGTTTCAATGACAATTTTTTTGTCGAAAATGTTTCGAACTACATAAAAGTGCACCCGACATGCCGGCTTACTCCAAAATGCATTATTTTTGCCTTCGTTTTTCTTCATCCGCCTGGGGGATTATATTGAGAAGCGCTCATGAAAGGGCATAGCATATATTGAAGGAGGGTTGGGGAGTGAATGTTAGCTCATTAACTTTCTGTATATTAGGAAAGTAAAAAGCTCATGGCCGTGATTTGAAAAAGGTCAGAAAACACTGGAGAGCTCATAATCCGTATAGAAGAAGACCAAAATGACACTCTCATCTCATGCAAATACAATCTGTTGTTCATTTGCATTCACCGTCGAACTATGCATTCGTGCATTAATATGTGCATTGGGCACTGAAAGCGATGATGCCCGCAGGGGAGAGAGAGAGAGTACGGCAATTGCATGGCGATTGTATTTAAGTAATTGCGTGGAGATGCAATCTTAAGGTTTTGTACTTGAACAGTTAGATAACGGATCATTGTGAATTCAAAAATTCAAATACGTTCCAATTAAACATCTCAATATGTAAACAACACAGTCCATAATTGGCTTCTCATCCCAACAGTTGGTATATCTTCTTCATTTCGTCATATTAATCTGCATTCTCAAACTATAATAAATACTTACAATCATTTTTAAAAAGCATTTACAAACTAGCAAAAGGAATTGGGCGCATTTCACTCCACAATTTCCCTATTGTTTCTCGTGTACTAAATGATATTTTACCACGCCTGTCATTCAAGATAGAAAATCCGTGATTTGGAGAATCACGAATTCAGTAATTAATCTTCCCATTCAAGACTGGCCGGCGACCACCCCGTCCTTCGGACGAGCACCATCATCTCCTTGAACCTGCCCCAGGATTGGTTACCTGGGAATTGGCTTCACGAGGATCATGCATGCTAACCGTGCACTTTCATAAGAAGGGCATTGTGGCCGGTTCAGCAGTGAGTTGGGAATCTTTTTCAAGGCCCCAACCTACCTTTACAGGAGACAGCACGGGAGACTCTCACCCCAGGGCGGTTCTTCTGCCTGTTTCTCCTTTGAGCAGTTTAAGAACCTGCTCAGGTCCGCATTCAAGACTTATGCTATTAAAGATATAAGGTAACTCTTCATATTTATTCTGGTCTCTCCTATGAATAGGGATCCACCATTGTTGAGCCTTGTTTTTTTTGTAGAGGTAATTCGAGTCATCCCGCGAGGAGCGATATAATTGCTAGCTTCCTTGTCTTGCGATCGAAAACATGCCTGTATTCAACGAGTTTAATATCTACAAGCATCGTGCAAGAAAAGTCAAAGGGTATCTATCAAGTGATCATGAGGAATGAATTGTTGTTTCCAATGCTAATTCTTCTTTTTGTGGAGGTATTCATTACTAAACAAACGCTTTAAGAGAGCACCCCTTGAAAAGTCGGGACAGATTTATCACACCCATTGCCAATCATTTATGGGTCGCCAAGTTTTCTTGAGTTGTGCATCACCAACCAAGCCAGCACGAAATGCCTCCCAACCGTTTTCCAGGAAAGAGTGGAGATGAAGAGGAAATGCACAGTAAATGCTTGTAGCTCAGGTCTCCTAGTTGGCCTCAGTCTAGTTGGTTGGGCTTGATGGGTTGAGCTTAGGGTTGGATAGGACACTTTCGTGGATAAAAAGGAGGGATAGGAATTTGATTTTTACTTTAAATACAGTTCAAGAACACCGATTCTTACATGAGCAGTAATTGAAATGAATTACAGATTATGATCGAGAGGAATATACATCTTCATATTAGGTAACTTAGCTGCACAATTGTCTCTTATTAAGTCTACACATAGAATATACATTGAGTTTTGACTACTCATGTTCCTCTTAAAAAAATTCTAAATATAATTGAAACAATGAAAGATCTTATATGTAATGCTACTTTAACATTGTTTGTATGATACAATAGATAAACATATAATTAGAAACAAAATATATGACTATATGAAAGAAGACACGGAAGGTGGATATATCTCTTGATATGTACTTATTAAAAGGGAAGTTCATATAAAAGTTCTTTTAACAAAATCATAAACTTGCAGCTTTGACTATGAGATATCTGGTTGGAAGGTAATTGACTTATCAGTGAAACACCATCTTCCTATGACTAAACAATCAACAATGACAAATTATAATTCAAGAAATACAAAAATTTCGGGCTAAGAATGTAAAACCATCCAATCGTCTTTCCAAATATATGTAAACTGTTCCTTCTCTCAGCTAGAATTACCTGCAAAGATAAAAGGCCGGCACTTAAACAGTTTACAGGATTGTACTCACGAATTTATCCACCCAAAGATGCTTTAATCGCTGATGACTCACATTACCAAATTTCTTCACTAACATTGCAACATGATAAGCCTGGACATTTCCAATTTGTGAGCAATACCATATTTACATGTCCAAAGAATGAAATCTGAAAGCCAATACTGAAAGACTCACAAAAAATCTGCAGAAGGATATTCATCATCTCGAATGATATCATTATGGAACTGTTTGTGTGGGAAGCCATAAAACCATAACACATACACTTGGACATGAAAATTTTTAAAGGTCGTCATTGTATCAATCAAATAATCTCAAATATTTTGCACAATCACAATGGTAAAGATTAACAGATCTGTCAATATAAAAAGTTTGTCAATGTGAGAGGTCACACCTTCTTCCCCGAGCCTGGAGGAAGTTCTGCATATTTCCAATGAGAAGAGCAAACGGCAAGAGGCCCAATCCAATAATGCCCATGGTAAACAGGACTTCTGGAACAAAGTAGCTTGGAGTTTGATTTCCAGCTAGAGTACTTATTTGCTTCAAAATTTGAAAAAGAAAATGAGTACGATGTGTTACAAATTGTATCTTCACTTTAAGGTGTATTAAATGCATGATGTTATAAAAACACAAGAACGTTTCTCTGCAGGCCATATTGGTAATGCAATCATGGAAATAGTGAGGAAAAAAAAACAATTGACAAGTTTAGGCTGAATTTGGATGATATTAAATCAGGATGGGCTGGCAAATAGTTCTAACACACGACATCCAAGAGCAATAGCTTTCGGGTTCATACTTATTATTCACTCTCTCTCAAGAATTATAAAGAGAATATCGTGCAATGATCTTCTCTTCTTTCCTCATATTTCAATGTGCTATTCTCGTTAATAGCAGAGAACAGATTCACTCATACAACCAAGATATGCCCTACTGCCTCAATCTTTCTGGAAGTTCAAAGCACAATAGAAACTCCCGCAAGGATAGAAAGATATTAAAATGGAACTGTCACAGAGGAAAAAAAAAAGAAGGTAAAAAGATGAAGTGGAGAGTCCTCCAAATTTGCAGCTTTGACTTGCATTGATGGAAAATAAAAAGTTCCAGGTGTTCATCCTGCATGAAGCCATGCATCTTATTCCATATATCCCAAGAAATGAAGAGGCCTTTGCTGCAGCTAATAGTTTGTTTGCTCTTCTGATTATTGCTAAGAGTGGATAAATAATAAAACAGAAAATGAGAGGTCCATGAACTTTGGCCCAATGTGTAATGTCATTCATGAACTCTCAATTTGTATATAATTCCTGAACTTTGGTCGAATATTTTATGTAGTCCCTGAATTTTTAAACATTTTCATATAGTTTAGGAACTATGTTGAGCATTTATCAGTAGCTCATAGACCACACTGAATAAATTAAAAGTCTAGGTATGATTTTACACACGTTGAGCCAAAGTTCACGGACCATATTGCACAAATTAAAAGTCCAAAAACAACATTGCACTTCGATCAATGTTTAATGACCATTTGTGCTATTATCCCACAATAAAACAAGGGACAAGGATTGTTCATCCACCCCCCTCCCCCCGTGCAAAAAAAAAAAAAAAAATCCCTCCCTTTTTAAGGCAGGCGAAATATTGATCTACAGATTTACCCTAATTCAATATGTTGCCTCAACTAAGCAATTTTAAGAGGAAAAGGATAAAGAGCAGGAGAGCAAAATGCCTTTTCCTTGGAATGCGCTGCTAGGCTATTGTACAGTATACTATTTGGTCCGATTAGAAATAGGCCGAATCTATAAGAAAGTAAATAAGTACCTGGAATCCCCAAAACAACGAAAACACATATCTCGTGACCACGTTTGCCTCTTTGGTAAGATTAACAGCGTTTTGATAAATTCCATAACCAAAATCATTGGAGTTAAAACAAGCGGTAGCATTCGGATTTGTTGTCCATTTAGTCCGTGTTGCATTATTTTTTAATTTGTCAATGTTGTCTCCATCTCCACAATCCATAAAGCTACACATCCGGCTGGTTTGCATGCTTCCCGAAGACATTGACTGACCCTGGCGGGATGGAGAGAGTGAGATTAGACGAAGAAAGAATTGCTTTGCTGGAAAAATCTCCCGTTCAGTCACTAAGTTTTGGAGCTACTTTACCAGCATTTTGTTAGGGAAATCCCTTATGATGTTTTGAAGATGACAAAATAAATCAAAGGCTACTAACATGTTTGATGGTTAAGTAATAGACCATGCAGATTATAGAACATGTAAAGGATATTCTCAAAGTCTGAAGACTGCCAGACTTCTTTGTCAAAGTCTGAAGACTGCCGGACTCAAGACTCAAAGTCCGAAGATCACCGGGACTCGATACTCCGGACTCGCACTCTGGACTCGGACTTTACATCCAGTTCGATGAATCGTAACTCAAGCCCAATCATATAACGGCTAGTGATCTGGTTTGGATTCCACATCAAGATTGATTTGATTGATTCAATCTATTTGATTGGCGATTGGATCTTGAAGACAAGGACTTTCTATACGAAGAAGCTTTACTTATGGAAACCAAGATTTCGTTTGTATGGGCGATCGGAATCAATTTGGGATTTTACCTTTGTCACTCAACGGCTACCAAATCTTCTAGATACAGAGCTGTCAATGGGTATATTGGAAGACGATTCTCCGGGATGCTGTCCAACGGGTAGTTTGGAAGTGGAGGAGTATTTAAGGAGATCATGGACCGATGAGCAAGTAAGAGACAGAGCGTAGAATTTATAATTCCAAAGTCTGAGCAATCTTTGTTTATTCACTTGTCTTTGGAGAGCTTAAACGTTTGTGATCGTGAGAGAAATACCAAAGGAGTGACTTAGTGAGATAGTGTGATCTACTAAGTGTTTGCACTCGAAGTTGTAATCTCTTGTTGATTGCATAGTGGAATCCAGCCAAGAAGGTTGTTATCGTGGGAGAGTGGACGTAGGGGCTTGGATTAAGCCGAACCACTATAATTTCTGTGTTCTTATTCTCTTCCCTAACTCCTTTGTTTGAAGTTTATTTTATTCCGCATATTCTTGCCAAGCTTTATTTTGTTAATACTAGCACTCTCAATTGGTATCAGAGCCAAGTGCTCGGTTTATAAAAGTGTTTTTACTTTTGAGCTAAAGATTCTTTATGGCTAGTATGTTGGCACCAGGACTTATGGAAGGGCAAAGCAACACAAGGCCACCATATTTTGATGGAAAGGAATACGACGTATAGAAGAACAAAATGAAAGCATTCCTAAGATCCAGAGATCTCTTACAATGGGATGTTGTGGAAAGAGAAATCAACCCCATTGCTGCGTCTACATCAAATAAGAATGGCAAAGACAAAGAAACCAAACCCCCCGCTCCTATGTCTCAGACGGAGTTGTCCAAAAGAGAAGCGCTTGATGCGAAAGCAATTTATTCTTTATATTGCGCTTTATCTCTTGCTGAATATAACAGAATCTCTTCATGTGAAACAGCAAAAGAAGTTTGGGATAAACTTCATGTTACATATGAAGGGACCGATCGTGTAAAAGAGACAAAAATAAACTTCTTGCTTGGCCAATATGAATCCTTCAAGATGAAGCAAGGAGAATCGATTGGAGATATGTTTAGCCGTTTTACAGAAATTGTAAATGGTTTAGCATATCAAGGTCAGCAAATTTCTGCCCCAATGAAGGTCAACAAACTCTTGCGAGGTCTTTCAAAAGATTGGAACCATGTCAAGACTTCAATCCGGGAGACTCAGAGGATTATGCCACTCTCCGTTGATGAATTGATTGGCACTCTTCAATCCTATGAAGTGGAACAACTTAATGACGAAGATCCCGAAGGTAAGAAGTCCATTGCTTTAATATCTAATGCTGTTTTTGATGAAACAGACTCAGAAAATGACATGGACGATGAAGAACTTGCTTTTATGGTCGAGAAATTTAAAAAGCTGAGTAGAAAAGGAAGGGAATTCGATGGAAGAAGTCAATACAAGCATAATGGCCATAAAAGAATCATGAAAGAAGATGATGATCAAGAAAATATATGCTTGATGGCACATTCAAAATCTGAGTCTGATTCAGACACAGACTCAGAATCAAAGTCTGATTCAGACACAGACTCAGAATCAAAGTCTGACTCGGATACAGACTCAGAATCCGATGAGGAAATCGAGGTAAGCAATTCAAAAATTCCTCTCAAAGTTTCAAAGTATATAAATGAGCTTTGTTCGAATCTCAAATCTTCTCTTAAAAGGATTTTCAAACTTAAAAAGGAGAATTCTCGACTTAGGCAACAAGATCTTTCTCAAGTCTGGAGACCTATTAAGAAAAATTGGATAAAAGCAACATATTCTGCTAACACTCATGGACCTAAGAAAAATGGGTACCAAAGAAAAGATAAGTTATTTTTGCAGGATATAAAGAAGAAAGAAGAAAGAGGATTTGAAAGAATTGTGTGATTTGTGATTCGAGATTTAATTTGATACGTGTGATCATTTTTGATATCATGCTTAAAGACAAATGAATTTATTTGGTTTGATTTTATACTCTCAGATTTTATCATATTTTGCCAAATAAAAAATCTGTTTTACGTGATATTAATTTATGATGCAAGATATTATTGTGCATAATATTCTTTCTTTGAATACTCTGTTATGATGAATTAAGAAAAAATATTATTTATATGTGGAGATTTTATATTTTGCTCTAACGTCAAGGAAGGATCCAAATTGATGGATACCAAAAAAGGGAAATGAGTTGATTGCAGGAAATTCTTTAAGGGAATGATGATTGTGAATCTACGCAAATTTTGGTGCAATCAGAAAATATCTCCTGCGACAATTGGGGGAGAAATCAAATCCAAAAGAAAAGGAAAATAATCGTGATCATCTCAAAAAGGCAACAAATTGAGGGGGAGCTTTGATTAATTATGGAAAAATCTTTTTGGATTGATCGTGATCTTATTATGAATGAAAGGAAAGGTAAATGTGTCAGAATTTATCAAAAAAAAAAAAAAAAACCGGTTAGTGCATCTTTTATTACCTTTTGTCATTAATAAATCTTGTATTGATATTATCATTTTATTATGACAAAAATGGTACGTGTAAGTTATGATGCATCCGTGATTTTCATTTGATATTTCCTGATATATATGATCAAAGTGAGCTATATTGCATATCTTTAATATTCGATAAAAAAAAGGCTGATTTTTGGAGATTGTGATTCATGCAAGATATTGATTATCATTCTCTACGTGAATCCATTATTATCGCTTTTTGATTATGACAAAAAGGGGGAGAATATATGAATATGCATATGTGCTGATTGGTTTGATATTATTGCATAATATTGAGCTGCGATTATTTTTCTATATATTCTTATGCTCAATCTATTTGTTATCTTCGATATCCTTTGATTTAAAAGTATGTTTACAAATCTGCATATTCAGAGATTGTTTTGTCATCATCAAAAAGGGGGAGATTGTTAGGGAAATCCCTTATGATGTTTTGAAGATGACAAAATAAATCAAAGGCTACTAACATGTTTGATGGTTAAGTAATAGACCATGCAGATTATAGAACATGTAAAGGATATTCTCAAAGTCTCGAAGACTGCGGACTTCTTTGTCAAAGTCTCGAAGACTGCCGGACTCATGACTCAAAGTCTCGAAGATCACCGGACTCGCACTCCGGACTCAGTACTCCAGACTCAGACTTTACATCCAGATTCGATGAATCGTAACTCAAGCCCAATCATATAACGGCTAGTGATCTGGTTTGGATTCCACATCAAGATTGATTTGATTGATTCAATCTATTTGATTGGCGATTGGATCTTGAAGACAAGGACTTTCTATACGAAGAAGCTTTACTTATGGAAACCAAGATTTCGTTTGTATGGGCGATCGGAATCAATTTGGGATTTTACCTTTGTCACTCAACGGCTACCAAATCTTCTAGATACAGAGCTGTCCAATGGGTATATTGGAAGACGATTCTCCGGGATGCTGTCCAACGGGTAGTTTGGAAGTGGAGGAGTATTTAAGGAGATCATGGACCGATGAGCAAGTAAGAGACGGAGCGTAGAATTTATAATTCCAAAGTCTCGAGCAATCTTTGTTTATTCACTTGTCTTTGGAGAGCTTAAACGTTTGTGATCGTGAGAGAAATACCAAAGGAGTGACTTAGTGAGATAGTGTGATCTACTAAGTGTTTGCACTCGAAGTTGTAATCTCTTGTTGATTGCATAGTGGAATTCAGCCAAGAAGGCTGTTATCGTGGGAGAGTGGACGTAGGCTTGGATTAAGCCGAACCACTATAATTTCTGTGTTCTTATTCTCTTCCCTAACTCCTTTGTTTGAAGTTTATTTTATTCCGCATATTCTTGCCAAGCTTTATTTTGTTAATACTAGCACTCTCACATTTTAACAGAAGGCTGAAATGAAGAACCCATTCTTATGTGTTTAGTTCAAAATCCCAGAAAAGCATAAAGATGTATGGTATAAGGACCGTGGGTCATATAAAGAAGTACGTGTGCCAACATGAGCTCCGTGATAAAGGATCAGTACAGGCCAAGACCGTACATAAAAAAACATGGGATTAGACATTGTAGTGATATAATCCTTTGCAGTCCACAACCATGTGGTGTTGACCATCTTCCTATGACATATTAATGTGAATAAATTTGATTAAAAAACTTGACTTCAAACTTAGCACATCAATAAAACCATGCTTATATGGACATAACTTTGCTTTGAGATGGCCTACTGTGCTTCCGAAGTAAAGTGCATGACACATATGAATTTTGATGGGAGATTCCAGAGGCTTCACCTCGGCATGACGTGGATCCGAGACACTAGTATCATGGTATCTATCACTCCAAGACCTCATGGATGATAAATCTGAAAGGGCTAGTAAAGACACAAAATTTGACAAGAACATGATTAGAGAACTCAAACCATAGACGTGGGCTTAGCTTTGTTGTTGAGTGCAAAAAGCACAACTGAAACAGGTCCCGAATGAGTTCGACCCCAATCGCATCTTACGAAAGGACATATTCCCACGATCAAACAAAAATGCGAAAGAAATTAGCATTACCAGCTAAACAAAGAGGCATCTTGATGGTATTGAGTCTTGCAGCAATAGTTCGACACGCTATCCTTATTCTTATGGGATTCTAATACATAAGAACAAATTAGGAAGAGAAAACAAATGATGCTACCCACCGTAGCCCAAGAAGGTACCAGCATGATCCAACGACATGGCCAGCCCACACAAACACGAGAAGATTGATGACAAAATTTGCCCATGCGACTCAAAAATGAAGCCGAGGAGACTGACCCGCAAGTAAGAGCAAAACTCGATATAATCTGGGGAATGTATCGGATAAGAACGCCTGCGCGTAATAGATTCTTTGTATAATGATGATATGGTGCAATGACAGACACCTATAGCGATGGAGGTGAAATCGTTTTATTAATACTAAAGTAAGATAAAGATAAAAGATCTACTTACCTCGATGTTTAATCAGATGATGGACGATATGAGATACTTAAAGTTCGTTTTTTGACATTGAAATCTTTGGATGAAAAGGGTTTTATATTGAGATATGAACATTTTCCATTGAATAAATCGTGAAGGAGGAGTGAAATGAGAATAGTTTTGGCATGTATATTTTATAGGGAAATCAACGGTTTAAAAAATATTTTCATAAAAATTATTTGTTTGCATTTCTTATAAAAATTAGTCAATGAAAAATATTTTTATTAACGATAATAATGCACAAACATTTTCTTTGATCATGAGAATGATATTATCGTTTAGAAGTAATAGAAGTAGACCATTTTTTAAAAATATTTTTAAAATTATTGATTTTTTGGTGAAACAACCGTATTCAAGTAACAATTTTTCTTTTCTTTTTTTTGGCTTTGATGGTTTTATTATTGATGGGCTTAAGGCCCGTCTGCCCAAATTGGGCCCAAAAAGCCCGGCCCACGGGAATAGGGTGATATTGCTAGTGCTAGTACCTAGAGGGGGGGTGAATAGGTATATAAACGATTTTTCTTGATAGACGTATAATACTTAGACAGTTAAGAAATTGCAACAAATAACAATCAATCGTAAGACTCAGTGAATGAAAGAGAGAATTAAACACGCGGTTTATAGTGGTTCGGCTTGATTCAAGCCTACGTCCACTCTTATGCACTGACAGCCAATCGGGCTGGATTCCACTATGAACAAAGAGGTGTTACGGCGTTGATCTTTCTTGATTTACGGGTGTAGATGAACTACCACACTCACTCAAGGTATCACCAAGTATAGACACTCTCTGTATACAATTTCGCTCGACTCAGTATCGACTAATAATCAAGGTGCTTCGACTGGAATTTCTCTATCGATCACACTACTAAAACAACTAGAACGTCTTCTTTTTATACTCCTTTATGCCATCATACCCGTTGGCACTTACCAAAGGAATTCCTCCAATCTACCCGTTGGACGGAATCAATCAAGAAGATCATTCGAGCTATTAAAGGAATCGACGATAGCCCATCAATCATGTTCGCCCATACAATCGGGATCTAGGTTTCCATGAATAGAACCTTCCAAGAATACTTCGTCGATCATCGGATCTTCAATTGATCTAGATACGAATCAAAGAATCCGTTATATTTATCCAGCCAAAAGATCTTCGCTAGAGAATAAGATGAAATCCTTAATCATTTTCTTCGGATTTGGATTTCCTCGACCGAATCGATAGACCGTCAATGAGAATAATTTTGAGTCTTAAGTCTTGAGTCTTGAGTTCGAGTCTTGAGTACGAGTCTTGAGTACCGAGTCTGGTGATCGAAAGTCTTCGGACAATCTGCAAATATCCGACTAGACCGATAGAAACGTTTTGTCAGCTTCAAAATCTTCTAGAACGATTTCTCCAACAATCTCCCCCTTTTTGATGATGACAAAACTTTCCTGTAGATTTGAACAACCTTGACCTGCAAAAACATTTCTCAAGTGATATGGCTATCTCATAAAGATTAATAAAACAACCGACTCGCATCCACAAAATTGGTTAGACTTTCATGAGTAATACCATATAACAACACTCGATATAAATGCCAACAAATTAAGCATCACAATCCACACCAAATTCAGTCCACACTCAAGTTCACACAAGTCATACTTAAAAACTTAAAAACTCACAACCACAAAAACAAATTTAAAATTAAGGTTTAAAAAGTTGGTTGGTTCAAATTTCTTCTCCCCTTTTTGTCATCGTAAAAGGTGAGAAAAGAGTCAGGTCTGCTTGGGAATGCGCACGATCTGGAAATCTCCCGTGGACTGTACTATGCCTTCGAGCCTCTTCAAGTCTTCCCTTAATTGAGTTACCTCCTCTCCTTTGGCATTGGCTTGAAGCTGTAGAGCGAGGTCTTTCATTCTGTCCTCCAGGGTAACTGAAGATGCTTGTCCAGCATTCTTGATGGTTTGAATCTCATAGTCCAGAGCATAGATTTGGCCCCGCATTTCCAAGAATATCAAGAATACGATGAAAATCTGCTGAATTGTCCGTCCGCATACTAGCATTTACTTTCTCGATGGAGTGAATGCGAGACGTTGGTGCTTCGTATAACCTTGCAGATTTGATGATGTATCATATTCTTCTTCGTGCAATTGAGAAGCCCGAAACTCTTACGAGCATGAGGTGAGGATTTTCTTGCTCCCCAACTCCCCCTCGTCTCTAAGACATCAAAATCTTGCTCGCCAACTCCCCGTCTCTAAGACATCACGATGGGAGGAGTGATGATCATGCTCTTCGCTTCCTTCTCTCCCGATTCAGCGAGACTTTTCTTTCTCTTCTTCTCCTTCTTCTTCAGCTTCTTTTTCTTTCTCTCTCTCCGTTCTTCTTCTTCAGCTTCTATCTCTTTCTCTCTCTCGCTCTTCTTCTTCTCTTTGCTTCGACCGAAGTTCCGTTGATCGAGATACGTAACGTCTAGTCCTTACCAAAGGCAGGAATAGTAAGATCTTCCTCTTCTTCTTCATCCTCCAAGATGAGAGATCTTCTCTTTTTGAATGGAGCACCAATGGGCTCCTTCCCTTTTCTCTTTGATGCGAAGAGAGTGGAGTTTTCACTTTGAACTTTGCCATTTCCTTGCTCGCCTTCTTTCGGACGCATCTTCGTCAACATATTCAAACCTACCACCATTTTATCGCACGGTCGAACACGAGAGTGTGTGGCGGTTCAATATTCATGTGTCTAAAGATCTTGGTCACAAGATTTGGGTAAGGCAATTGTCCCTTGTTCTTCGACATTGCTCTGTACATATGGAAGAGAATAGTATGAGGGAGAGAGAACTTCTTCCCTGAGTTGATTGCATACATCAATTTTGCTTCCAAATTAGATACATCAGTCTTTGATGTAGACTTTGGCCTGATGCAATTGATCACAATTTTGTGCAGCACAATATTGATGGCACTCATCTTCGAGTAGGTAATTTTCCCCTCTGTATCTCTGTTTTTGACAAGCTCTAGAGTAGCACGAGCAATCGAGACTTTGATTGGTTGATAACGTCCTCGTTCAACACCAATTATGTCCGCTAGCATGTCCACATCTATCACATAGACCTGATCTCGAACACGAATGATATTCTATTCGCATCTAGAAAACTGAGATTCGAATAGAAATATGCGATCAAGTGTGCATAACCATCTCGTGGTATCGGTGCAAAACTGCTCAAGTTGAAGCAGTTTGAACTTTTCCCTTAAGTTTACATTAACAAAGATCCAGAAATCAAAATCAACACTCCCCGGGTTTATCACCCCTCGTTTTAACAAATCAAGAACAGGTTCTCTTGTTCCTTCGATTTAAACAACTCCATCTTCTTTCCCTTCACCTTTGCAGCAATGCCCATTCTCGGTTGAAAATCACTAAACATTTTATCATCATCGTTCCCCTCAATGGGATTCGATCCTCCAACATGAGGGTCACTTGGAATGTTCGCAAGTGCCTCTTCACCTTTCCTTTGGGAGCAATTCCCAATTCCTCCATTCGCTTCAAAAATTTGTACTCATTCCCATAATTCTTATCTTTAAGGAAACCATCTATATAATTCGAGGAGAACCGTAAGCTTTCAACGCACGATAGAGCTTGTAAATAAAAGAGGGTTTTTGAGCTCTCACAGTTCAACGTCCTCTAGTATGACTTCCTCCCGATGATGACCCGCATCTTGTGGGGTAGATGGTGAGTGATGAGGTGGAGAAGGAAGAGGACTCTGTTACTGTCCCGACAAATCATCTTCCTCGGTGAGATCGAAGTGCGTAGGTCCCTCCTTCATTCTCTGTGGACCCCTGCTTGCAATCCTTGACGACTTTCTCGAAGAAGACATCTTTTCTTTTCGAGATAAAAATAACTTACAGTCTATACAATGAAGGTCTGAGTCTGAGAATTCAGAGTCTGAAGGTTAGAGTCTGATTGATAAGAAATGTAGATTCTTCGACTTTAACCTCTTCAAGCTTCAAAATGTTGAGTCTCGGTACGAATAAAATCGAATTGATTTTTCTCCAAAGGCTTTGTGAATATATCCGCTAGTTGACTTTTCGAATCAACAAATTGAATTGAGATTTCTCCATTTTGAATATGATCTCTAATGAAATGATGTCGAATCTCTATATGCTTTGCTCTTGAATGAAGGATTGGATTTTTGGTGAGATTAATTGCGCCGGTGTTGTCACATCTCGATTTCGTGCATGAGTCTTCAATCCCAAAGTCTTGTAGCCGTTGTTTTATCCATAGAATTTGCGAACAGCAGCTTCCAAGGGCTACATACTCGCTTCGTTGTAGAGAGAGCTACGGTGCTCGTTTCCTTGAAAACCAAGACACCGTCCCCGCTTCCAAGCAACCGGCAGGTTCTGAAGTACTCTTTTCTATCGACTCGCAACCGGTCGATCGGCGTCGAATATCCTTAAGATTGAAGTCTCCCTCCTTAGGATACCATAGACCGATGCTTGAAGACGAGGCAACGTATTTAATAACACGTTTTGCAGCCTTGAAATGAGATTCTCTAGGATCTGATTGAAACTTAACACAGATGCAAACACTCAACAAAATGTCAGGTCTAGAGGCAGTAAGATAAAGAAGTGAACCGATGATGCTTCGTACAGCTTTTGATCAACTTTCTTCCTTCTTCATCTTTGTCTATTTTCAACGAACTTGACATTGGTATATCAGTCTTTTGCAATTTTCCAATCCAAACCTTTTGACAAGATCATTAGCATATTTTTCTTGACAAATGAAAGTTCCTTCCTTCAATTGCTTTACTTGAAGACCAAGAAAGAATGTTAATTCTCCCATCATACTCATTTCAAATTCATCCCGCATAGACTTTGAAAATTTCTTGCACTGACTTTCATTAGGGGATCCAAATATGATATCATCCACATATATTTGAACAAGTAAAAAACTTTTGTTTTCCTTTTTAATAAATAAAGTAGTATCAACTTTACCTTTGGCAAAACCATTCTTTAATAAGAACTTACTTAGTCTGTCGTACCAAGCTCGAGGTGCCCGTTTAAACCATACAGAGCCTTTTTCGGTCAAGACCGAGTCCGCTTCTTTGGGTCTTCAAACCCCGGAGGTTGTTCCACGTAAACTTCCTCATGGATAAATCCATTTAGGAAAGCGCTTTTGACGTCCATTTGGAATAACCTGAAATTTTTATAACAAGCAAACGCAAGTAATAGACGAATAGCTTCTAACCTTGCCACAGGAGCGTAAGTCTCATCATAGTATATTCCTTCTTCTTGTGTATATCCTTTTGCCACGAGTCTTGCTTTGTTTCGTATTTACTTTTCCTTTTTCATTCATCTTGTTTCGAACACCCATTTGGTTCCAATAATGCTTTACCTTTTGGTTTAGATGACGGATCCTGCAGGCGTCATTAATGTTGAACTGTCTCGAGCTCTTCTTGCATGGCTTCAATCCAGCTTTCATCGATAGAGCTTCTTCTATGCTTTTTGGTTCAATTTCAGAAATAAGAGCTACAAAGACTAGACTCTTCACGCCTTTTGGATCTCGTGCGAATTCCTTCATTAATTTCTCCGATACCGAGATCTTTAGGATGACTGGATTTATGCTTCCGATTCTTGGTTGATTTAACTGGTTGAAGATCTCTTTCTTTATCTCGAGTCTTCTCGAGTAGCTTGATGCTGATCTTCCAGAGTCTGAGAAGCTTCTTGAGTTGTAATCTTTTGAAGGTCTGGAGCAGGTTCAGACTCTTCATGCTGAGTCTGACTGGACTCATCTTGCGTAGAGTCTTGGAATTTGACATTCATTGACTCCTCCACAAACTGGCTCTTCTTATTATAGACTCTGTAGGCTTTGCTTGATGTAGAATATCCAAGGAAGATGCCTTCATCGATCTTTCTTCAAACTTACCAACTTGATCTTTGCATTTTTCAATATAAAACATTTGCATCCGAATACATGAAAGTATGAAACAATAGGCTTCTTTCCTTTGAATAATTCATAAGGGGTTTTCTCGAGAATAGGTCTTAGAAAGACTATTGATTATATAGCATGCTTTGTTGAAACAGACTTCGACCCAAAATCGTGAAGAAATTTTACTTTCAATTAACGAGTTCTAGCCATTTCTTGAAGAGATCGATTCTTCCTTTCCACAACTCCATTTTGCTGAGGAGTATATGGAGAGGAGAATACATGTTTAAATCCAGAATCATCACAAAATTTTGTAAAATTTTGATTTTCAAATTCACCTCCATGATCTCGTTCTTATACTTGATATAACACATCTAATTTCATTTTGAATCTTTTTAGCAAAATTTTCAAAATACGAGAATGTTTCGACTTACTTGCAAGAAAATATACCCAAGTAAAACGGGAGTAATCATCTACAATTACTAGGCAATATTTCTTACCTCCAATACTCGGGTTACGGTTGGTCCGAAGAGATCCATATGCAAAGAATGGTACATGATTAGTAGAGACATGATTTATTGGTTTGAATGAATTTCTTACCTGTTTTCCCATAATGCATGGAGTGCATGGATTGGTCTTTTGATATGATAATTTTGGTAGTCCTCGAACAAGCTGTTTTGATGAGATTTTGGCCAATTGCTTCATGTTGACATGGGCGAGCTTTCTATGCCATAAGCTTGCTTCGTCTTGAATTGAGATTAAGTAATGCGATTCATTTGGTTTTATGTCTAGGAGGTAGATATTTCCATGTCTTCGACCTTTGAAAGATCGAGTAGAGTCTTTTACCGATTCCGAACATGTTCCTTCTTGGAAGAAAATCTTGAATCCAAGATCACATAGTTGACTAATCTTTGAGAAGATTGTAATTGAGTCATTCTACTAGAGAAACATTGTTTATTGTGAGATTTCCAATTTTGACAGTTCCAAATCCCACAATATTTCCTTTGCTGTTTCCTCCAAATGAAACTTTTCCTCCATTCACTTGAATAAGCTTTATGAAGCAATTTGAGTCTCCCGTCATGTGTCTTGAACATCCGCCGTCAAGATACCATTTTACCTTTTTCTTGACGGAGACCCGCATTCAAAAGAGAGTCTCAAACTTTCTTTGGTACCCAAATTTTCTTGGGTCCTTTGGTGTTAGTAGAATAAACATTATAAGGCTATGCTTTCTTAACAGGCTTCCAAATCATAGGACACTCTTTTTCAAAGTGATCCTTACCGTTACACTTTGAACATCTTAGAGCATTTCGACCTACAGATTTTACAAAAACTTTCTTGAAATGATTTTTGTAAGCCTCTTTGATGGTCTTTTCTTAATTCTTTCTTTTACTTTAGGAAAATCAATCAAGGAAATTGTTTCGCTGTCATACCTAGACCGGACTTATTGAAGTAAGGTCTTTGAACCGAAAGAACTTTTTCAAGTTTTTCGAGATCCTATAGAAAATTTCCTTGAAATATTGATAAGTCGCTTTTTAGAAAAGTATTTTCTTTTAAGAGATTATCTTCTTTTTCTTTAAGAGTCGAAACATTCAAGTCTAAACTTTTGATTCTTTCTTCTAAAATGTTTTCTTTTTTGTTTTAAAGCTAAGTTTTCCTTTTTAGTTCGGAAACTCTTTTGAGAGAAGTCTTAAGATTAAAACACAGTTCATCAATATATTTAGAGACTTTGACAGGAATTTTAAAATCACTTACCTCCAATTCACTATCTCGAGTCGATCCGGACCCGAGTCCGAGTCCGATTGTGCCATCGGAGACACGATTGGCATATTCATCATCACTTTCTTCACACTCGCATCACTCCAAGTTTCGGCTTTGAGTGCTTTTGAAACTTTTCAGCTTTTCCTTTCTTCTTCTTCGAAGAGGACAGTTGGGTCTTATATGTCCCTTTTCTTACATTCGAAACAAACTACATCTTTGTTCGGTTCCTCATCATCAACCGTACTTGGACTTTGCTGTCTTTGAAAACTTTGTTTCTTGGAGTTGAACCTCCTTCCTTTCCTATTCGTTTTCTGAATCTTCTTATCATAAGAGCAAGCTCCTCATCGTCCGATCATCTTCGAATCTGCATCATCGAATCATCATTTGATTTTAATGCAATGGATTTCTTACCTCTTGGATCTTCGTCTTCATTAATTCGTTCCACTTCATAAGACTGAAGAGTACCAATCAGCTCATTGACAGATAGTGGCATAATTCTTTGCGTCTCTCTTATTGAAGTCTTTATATGATTCCAATCCTTAGAGAGTCCACGCAGTAGCTTGTTCACTTTCATGGGATCAGTGATTTTTTGTCCTTGGTTCTCAAGACCATTGACAATATCTGTAAAACGACTAAACATGTCGGTTATAGGTTCTCCTGGTTTCATTTTGAAGGATTCATATTGACCAAGGAGAATGTTGATTCTGGTCTCCTTCACTCGATCTGTTCCTTCATAGGTGATGTGTAATCTGTCCCATACTTCTTTTGCTATAACACAAGAAGATATTCTGTTATATTCAGTTGGTGACAAAACACAATATAAAGAGTAAATTGCTTTTGCATCGAGTGCTTGTCTCTTATTTATTTCTTCCTGAGTCATTCCACTGGTCTTAATTGTTTCTTTTCCTCTTTTAGAGACTGATGCAGCAGTAGGAGTGATCCCTTTTTCCACAACGTCCCATTCCAGAGGATCCTTTGATCGTAGAAAGGCTTTCATCTTGTTCTTCCAGATGTTGTAATCCTTTCCATCAAAGTAGGGAGGTCTGGTATTGCTTCCCTTCCATCAGCCCTGGTGCCAACATACTAGCCATGGATCTTTTACTCTGAAGTAAAACACTTCAAATAAAGTAAGAACACGGGCTCTGATACCAATTGATATTGCTAGTGCTAGTACCTAGAGGGGGTGAATAGGTATATAAACGATTTTTCTTGATAGACGTACAATACTTAGACAGGTTAAGAAATTGCAACAAATAACAATCAATCGTAAGACTCAAAGAATGAAAGAGAGAATTAAACACGCGGTTTATAGTGGTTCGGCTTGATTCAAGCCTACGTCCACTCTTCTGCACTGACAGCCAATCGGCTGGATTCCACTATGAACAAAGAGGTGTTACAGCGTTGATCTTTCTTGATTTCTGGGTGTAGATGAACTACCACACTCACTCAAGGTATCACCAAGTATAGACACTCTCTGTGTATACAATTTCGCTCGATCGTATCGACTAATAATCAAGGTGCTTCGACTCGGAATTTCTCTATCGATCACACTACTAAAACAACTAGAACGTCTTCCTTTTATACTCCTTTATGCCATCATACCCGTTGGCACTTACCAAATGAATTCCTCCAATCTACCCGTTGGACGGAATCAATCAAGAAGATCATTCGAGCTATTAAAGGAATCTGACGATAGCCCATCAATCCTGTTCGCCCATACAATCAGGATCTAGGTTTCCATGAATAGAACCTTCCAAGAATACTTCGTCGATCATCGGATCTTCAATTGATCTAGATACGAATCAAAGAATCCGTTATATTTATCCAGCCAAAAGATCTTCTCCGAGAGAATAAGATGAAATCCTTAATCATTTTCTTCGGATTTGGATTTCCTCGACACCGAATCGATAGACCGTCAATGAGAATAATTTTGAGTCTTAAGTCTTGAGTCTTGATTCTTGAGTCTTGAGTTCGAGTCTTGAGTACGAGTCTTGAGTACCGAGTCTCGGTGATCGAAAGTCTTCGGACAATCCGCAAATATCCGTACTAGACTGATAAAAACGTTTTGTCAGCTTCAAAATCTTCTAGAACGATTTCTCCAACATAGGGCCCGTGGATGGGGGAAGGTATAAAAGGGAGGAGAGAGAGAGAGAGAGAGAGATGACAACCGTTGGAAACAAACGTACGTACGTCTTCTCCCGCGCGCTCTCTCTCTCTCCAAAAAGAAAAGGAAAAACAGTAAGGCTCCGGCAATTTTTTCTTCCCCTCAAGGCTTCATCGGATCGAACGGGGCGGATTCTCTTCTTCTTATCGGCGTCGGTGTCTAATTTGTGGCTAACAAGGTATGCTCGAATCGTGGTGTGCTTTAGGATCGGTGATACGTCTTTTTCCCGAGCTTCGCTTCCGCATTCGTTTTAGGGGTTTGATTTAGTGTCGAATCTGGTTTTTGGGGATCCGTTATTCCCAACATTGGTATCAAAGCCCTAGTTCACATTTTTCCCGACCTGTTTGATGTTTTTTGATTGATTTTTTCGTGAAAATTTTCGGTCATACGGATCGGGGCGAGAAATCCCGACACCCGAGTGCTGTTCGTCCTTTTTTCTGAGTTTTTGTAAGTCGAAATCAATTTCTGAAGGCACTGGGTGAAAGAGGTCGTCGAGACGAGTCCGGCGACATGACGTGCGCCGCCGGGAGACGCCGCATGCGCCCACACGCGCGGCCAGAAGGCGTTGCGCGTGGGCGCGACGCGCCCGGAAGCACTGGCTCACCCATTGCGTGCGGCACACGTGCCGGTTAGCGAACCGGCACGTGCGCGCCGCCGGCGGCGAATCGGCACGCGTCGATCGACGGACCAACGTGTGCTGATGTCACCCAACGGTTGGTAACTGCTGGGATGACATCAGCGCCGACGACAGTTGGCCGGACGGTCACCGGCTGGCGACCCTACCGGCGAACCGACCCGACCCGACCCGACCCGCGGCAGCCCGCGCACGTGCGCGACACGTGCGGTCGGTTCGTTCGCCCCGGCTCGACCGGCCCGACCGGTCCGACCGGTTCGTTCGGTCCGATCAGTCCGACCGGTCCGGCGACTGACGACCGTTGACCGTTGACCACCGTTGACCGTTGACTACCGTTGATTGTTGACCAACGACCGTTGACCGTTGACCAAAAAAAAAAGAGGAAAAGAATGTGTTTCTTTTTTCAATTAAGTCTATGTGGATTATATGTAATCCCTTATTTGTTCTACATTTGTTGTAGGAACAATGCCTCCCCTGAGGTTGCGCACACCTATTCGCGTAGTTACCGTTGAACAAAAGGAAAGGCTGTCTAAGTTGATAGCTGAGCTGACTGATCATCGATGGGAGAGAGGTGACTTAATTGATCACGTCCTTGAAGTCAACGGGAAAATTCAAAAGGTCATATGGAATGGTCGTCTTATATCACAGTCAGTGATGATGCGATTTTTCATAAATACTCTTCCACCTAAATGGCAAGATGTGTTGAATCGCATATGAGATGTCAACGGAGCTGCTTCATATAAGAAAATTGTGATGGATTTTGTAAATGAATATTACTGTATTGTTTTTTTTTTTTTGTGACCCGGGAACCCCCGTACAGCCGGCAGCCGGCGGGGCAAACCCGGGGTGACGCTAGCAGAGGACCCACCACCCCGACGTTACGCTTAAGATCCCGTGTGGCCAGCGGGATTTGAACTCCTCCCCTCTACGCAAAGGGTCATGGGAGCCTTATCCAACTGGGCCACCGCAGGCGGTGGTAATATTACTGTATTGTTATAAGGGAAAAGATCAAGAAATTGAACAAAAGAGAATCTTTCTCAGTTCGTGTGCTGACTTGGTGTTAGTTGTATTTGCTGAATTTTTGTTAAGTGTGTTTATGGACATATTATGTAATGTTTACTACTTGATTGTTGTTGATGTAACAACCGATATCTTGATTGTATTAGTTGAAAGCATTATTGTTTTATTTGATGTCAATTATCTATTGATTTCTGTTATTGCTGGTTGCTATGGGTAATTAGCTGTGGGTAGTTTTAGAATTTTTTGTAGCTTCATAGAATTGATTTTGCATACGACAATCATATTAATAATAGTTTTAAGTTAGGATTTTTGGAGGATGATTGGAAACATAGTGACCTTTTGATTCTGAAGCCTTACTTGAAATTATTCATTAATATGATGGGTCTATGTAAATAAGGATGCATAAATGATAGGCATTAATAATTCGTGCATATTTGTCTGATGTGTTCAGATCAATGGTTTCAGCCACAAAGAGCATAGTTGCCGAGCTGAACAAAGGTGAAAAGCTCAATGGTGACAACTATGAAATTTGGCAAATGAAAATCCAAGTATGTCTTGGAAGAGCAAGAAGCACTTGAGGCTCTTAACCTAACCATGGTAGAACCCGAAGAAGGAAGCACCGCACAAAGACAAAAGAGACAAGGAAGCTTTTTCTGCGTGGAAAAGAAAGAACTCTCTTGCTCGCATCACGTTGCTGAACAGCATGGAAAATGACGTCATGCGAGAGTTTAAGCGTTTTGACAATGCCAAAGAAATGTGGGAGGCATTGGCAGCTAGATTTGGTCATACTTCGGTGACCAGATTGAGACAGCTCACTATTAGGTTTGACCCTTATAAGAAGTCTCATGGTCAGACCATGAAACAACATCTTAGAAAGATGTCAAATATGATAACTGAGCTGAAAGATGCTGGCCATGTCCTCACAGATGAGCAGCAAGTGCAAGCAGTGATTCGTTCCTTGCCTTAGAGTTGGGAGCATATGAAGGTGCACCTGACTCATAATGAAAATATCAAAACCTTCGAGGATGCAATGCGTCATCTTGAGTTGGAAAAGGACCGTCTCTTGGCGGCTAAGCCGGATGTTGAACTCTATCATGCTAGTTCTAGCTCAAATGGAGATTCGAGCTCCAAGCGCAAGCACCCTAACTGGTTTGATAAAGGGAAATGCAAGGAAGAAGTAGGTCCTTTAGGGAAGAAACCCAAGTTTAACCAACATGAAAGAGGAAAGCGTCCTCGCATGAAGAAGCTTGCAAGGGTGAAATGCTACAACTGTGACAAGAAGGGTCACTATGCTCGCGACTGTCGTGTGCCAAAAAATGTATGCACCCCTTGTACTTTTCAGAACTTTACTTTTGTGTCGAGTTTTGTGTTCTTAACTGAGTCTAATCCTTTGTGGATTGTGGATTCAGGAGCGACGGACCATGTAGCAAAGGATAGAGGATCCTTCGTGGAATTCCGACGAGTACCAACTGGAACTAAGTGGATCTATGTGGGAAACCACTCTAGAGCTGAAGTGAAAGGAATTGGCACATGCCAACTGAATATGCGTGGTAGACGCACTTTGTTCCTACATGATGTGTTGTATGCTCCGGAGATTCGTCGGAATTTAGTGTTTGTATTAGTGTTGGTTAAATTAGGTTTTAATATGAACTTCTATAGTAAATGTGTGAATTTGTTTTTGGATACAAATTACTATGGTTGTGGTTATTTTCTGGATGGTTTCATTGTATTAGATATTGATTATGTTAATGCAAATGTTTGTTATTCCCTTCTCAGGTCTCCTAATACATGTGATAATGATGTGAATGTGTGGCATGCTAGACTTGATCACATTGGCCAACAGCGTATGAATAGACTAGCCAAAGAGGGATTGTTGGGCAACATTGAAAAAGTCGATTTGTCTATATGTAAGTATTGCCTAGAAGGGAAAACAACACGGAAACCATTTGGGAAAGGGAAAAGAGCTGAATTTCCTCTGTATTTAATCAATTCTGATGTCTATGGTCCAATGAATGTGAGAGGAAGGCATGGGGCTGTTTATTTCATCACATTTATTGATGATTATACTCGATTCGGATATATCTATTTGATTTCTCATAAATCTGAAGCAATAAGTTGTTTTAAAAGGTTTATGAATCTGGTAGAGAATCAATTATACAAGAAAATAAAAGCATTGAGATCCGATCGAGGTCGAGAATATTTATCTGATGAGTTTAAAAAATTATGTGATGAAAAAGGAATAGAAAAACAGTTGTCTATTCCATATACTCCTCAACAAAATGGTGTTGCGGAGAGAAGAAACAGAACCCTACTGGAAATTGTTAGGTCGATGATGGCGCATGCTAACTTATCTATCACTTTTTGGAGTGATGCGTTGTTAACTGCTACCTATATACTTAACCGTGTGCCTTCTAAATCAGTTACTTCCACTTCATATGAGTTATGGACAGGTAGAAAACCGGACTTAAGTTTTCTTAAGCCATAGGGTTGTGTTGCCTATACACATGAGTCCTCTCACAAGTTTGGGAGATTGGGTCCCAGAGGAAAGAAGAGTATTTTCATAAGATACTCAAAACACTCAAAATGGTATGTGTTCATAGGTGAGCAGGAAAATGGGAGTATAACTGAATTTGAATCACGGGATGTCACCTTCTTAGAGGATGAATTTCCTAAGAAGGGCGAAATAGGGGGAGATTTCTCCCTATTTGAAACCTTAGATCAAGATAATGATCTTAGTGGAGTTCGTCCAAGTGGAAGTAATATGAGAAATGATGAATTGAATTCAACTCATTCTCAATTACAACCACATGATGAGACGACATCATCATTACCTAATCCAAGTTAGAGCATGATGGGAAATGATGTGCAGAGTGTACAATCTCCCATACGGCGAACAAGTCGCCAAAGTATTCCCCGTCGACGTTTTGGCATTGAAGGGGAAACTTTTATGATTGCTTTACAAGATGAGGATGAGCCAAGAAATATTAATGAGGCTCTGAATTGCCCTAGTAAGGAAGAATGGATTCATGCAATGGAAGAGGAAATTGAGTCAATGAAATCAAACCAAATCTGGGAATTGGTTGATCTTCCAAAAGGACGCAGAGCTATTGGGAACAAGTGGGTTCTCAAAATAAAGCGAAAGGCTGATGGCTCGATAAAAAGGCATAAGGCTCGCCTTGTGGCGAAGGAGTATAATCAACAGGAAGGAATTGATTATGAAGATACGTTTTCTCCTATAGTGAGATTTACCTCGATTCGCATTATTCTAGCAATAGTGGCTAGTATGGATCTTGAGTTACATCAAATGGATGTAAAGACTACTTTCCTCAATGGAGAATTAGAGGAAGAAATATATATGGAACAGCCTGCTGGTTTCATAGTGAAAGGCTAAGAAGAAAAGGTATGTTGAATTTTGAGATCGATATATGGCCTCAACCAGTCATCAAGACAATGTTATATACGTTTTCATAATGCCATAATGGCATATGATTTTACAATGATTGAAGAGGATCATTGTGTATATATCAAAAGATCCAAGGATCAATTTGTGATCATATCATTATATGTTGATGATATACTAATTGCCGGAAGTAACATGGAGTTTGTTAAGATTGTCAAGAGTTGGTTATCTTCCAACTTTGAGATGAAGGATATGGGTAAGGCTGCATACATTCTTGGAGTTAAGATTTCAAGAGATCGTTGTTTCTTTCGCAAGAAACATATATAAATAAGGTTCTTGAACGATTTCGTATGCAAGATTGTAAACCCATAGACACTCCTATTATTGCAAATGGTGAAGGATTGAGCCATAGACTGTGTCCAGGGACTCCACAAGAGAAGGAACAAATGAAACATGTTCCTTATGCAAGTGCTGTTGGGAGCTTGATGTACGCTATGATATGTACACGACCCGACATATGTTTTGCAGTTGGAATGGTGAGTAGATACCAATCCAACCCAGGTCCAGCACATTGGAAAGCCGTTAAGAGAATACTGAGGTATCTAAAGGGAACTGCTGATTTCAAGTTGAATTACCAAGGAAAGGATCTGCGACTTGAAAGTTATTCAGATGCTGATTGGGGAGGAGATTTAGATGAAAGGAAATCTACCTCTGGATTTGCTTTCTTACTGAACAATGGCGCCATATCATGGAACAGTAAGAAGCAAACGTGTATAGCCTTGTCCACGATGGAAGCTGAGTTCGTGGCATTATCAGCAGCAGTACAAGAAGGAGTTTGGCTTAAGAAATTCTTGGATCATTTAGTTGTTATTGAGAAAGCTGCAAATCAATTATTGGTTAACTGTGATAGCCAAGCAGCTATAGCATACACCAAAGATCCAAAGTATTATGGCAAGACCAAACAAATAGATACCAAGTATAACTTTGTAAAAGATATGATTGCACGAAAGGATGTGAACTTGCAGTACATATCTACGCATAGAATGGTAGAAGATCCTATGACAAAGCCAATACCTAGAGATGTGTTTTGTGGTCATGTAAAATCTCTAGGATTACGTAGAGTCTGATGTACTGGAATGTAATTTCCCTAAATTGTTCACATTTATGAAATTTTGTTTTTCATTGATTAATGCCTATGAATCTTTGTATGATCTTTATGCATCTTAATACTCAGTGTATTATTATAAGTTGAGGAAGTATGTCGGACAAATAAAAGATTAGCCAAGTCACACGGGTAATTGCCTCTATTTACTGTATGATAAATAGAGATGAGACTGTATTTAAGCTTATTATCTAGGTGATAATCGAGAGCTCAAGCTTAAAATACGCGTGTCGCATTAACTAAGTGTTAAGATGAGGACATAATACTTGTGATGTCCGAAAGTAAAATACTCCACATATTTTACTTTATCTGTCTAAGATGCCAGATGTGAGTTCTGATGAATTTTGTGAATGAGTAGGTGCGTGAACTCAAGTTAGACATTGGGTATGTCTGAACTATCATCTGTACGGTATTGAAAGGTGTAGACATACGCTCCATGGGAAATGAGTTAATACTGTAATACGTATTTCATATTACGTATGCATGAGACGACCAATAAGAGTGTCAAAAAGTTTGATCTCAACTTTTATGACGTGTGAGACTCTTGAGGAAAAGAGTTCCTCAATTTTTAGTGCCCTCATGACTTTTACTTATTCTCAAGATTTATATTTAGTGTTTGCTATCTTAAGATGTTGTCAATGGTCATGTATTGATTCGATCTAATGGGATATTTCTAGAAAAGCAAGCTGAACTGAAATTGAGAGTTTGAAGGAAAGAGGAATATCGATTTTGGAGAATTACATTGCAGTTTTGTATTCACTGGTCGACCAATTATGACTGTCTTTGGGATAATCATAGTTGTGAATACAATATATATATCATTGTTTTAAAAGAGATCAAGAGAGATATAAATGTGATCGATTGATCTAGGGTATTGCATACTAAATCTACTCAAAGTGTGACGTCCATTATGAGCTGCTATATATTCCTAACAGATGTATAGCAATGAGCTCTCAAAGTATGTTGGTCGCACGGATTATTCACCGGTATGAATGTTGAAGAGAGGTAAAGAGAATCATGTTCGGCCCACCATGTGCGAGTGGGAGATGATGGTTTTATTATTGATGGGCTTAAGGCCCGTCCACCGAAGTTGGGCCCAAAAAGTCCGGCCCACGGGAATAGGGCCCGTGGATGGGGGAATGTATAAAAGGGAGGAGAGAGAGAGAGATGACAACCGTTGGAAACAAACGTCTCCCGCACGCTCTCTCTCTCTCCAAAAAGAAAAGGAAAAACAGTAAGGCTCCGGCAATTTTTTCTTCCCCTCAAGGCTTTATCGGATCGAACAGGGCCAGATTCTCTTCTTCTTATCGGCGTCGGTGTCTAATCCGTGGCTAACAAGGTACGCTCGAATCCGTGGTGTGCTTTAGGATCGGTAATACGTGTTTTTCCCGGGCTTCGCTTCCGCATTCGTTTTAGGGGTTCGATTTAGTGTCGAATCCGGTTTTTGGAGATCCGTTATTCCCAACAGGCTTTTTGTTGTTTTCTTTTTGGGGGGGAGGGGATGGTTTATCTAGGTAGAAAAGGATGAAATGAGTTTTCGGCCTCGTCCACACCGAATTGGCACTCCTATTGTAGGCGGATCCTCCTAAATTTGCCGCTAACACAATCATCACTACTAGACTCGCTATCCTTGGACCATTGAAATTTCGCATCAATCCGTCGCTGGATGTCACCGCATGCGCCTACACGTATTGCTGAGAGTGAGATCAACTACGTCGGCCTCTTTTGCAAGTGCCATGTTAACATCGTAGCCAACATCAGAAACGTTCAAGCTGCAACAAATTTTATTAGAGATCAAGCGGTATGGTGGAGATTACAACTATACTCGAGTTACTCAAATATTCTTAGTGTTTTCAATTATATCAAATACATCACGCAATGTTTAGCCCCACAATTTCTTACAAAATAATCTCTTAATTTCACGAAGGAATTACACGTAGATCTTACCACAAAATTAAATGACTTCAACACTAACGTTCTTGGTGTAATTGCATATATAAGAACAATGAGCCCACTTTGAAGCACTTGATATTCGGTATTTCAAGATTGCTTGCATCAACAACCGCGTAGAGCAAACCCACGATCTAATACTATATGTATATATACCCATGACGAGGCTGAAGTCAACATGGATTAGAAAATCCATGCTCCGAACCTTAATCGGTCAATCCAAAATTGAAGTTGGACTTTCCTCCTTTGCTGTTTTGTTGCACTCACTTTGACCGAGTCAAACTCTTCAAGTCCAATTTGGACTTTCCAATTCTGCAGATACCGACTTCAGTACGGAACTACTTCCGTTCTTAATCACGACTTCACCACACGACTTCACCACGGATGAAATTATATATCCTGAGATCTGGGTTTTTGAACTTAAAATTATCGGGCTAATATGCAATTCAATTTGGGTCGAGTTCATTTAATGGGCTCAAATTTGAGACATGTTTTTTAACAAAGTGTGAAAGACGCATTATATTAATATCATGACAAATTGAAAAATTATATTTGACTCTTCTTGTTGGGTCAGACATAATCCCTCTGTTTCCATATGGAGAAAATTGTGTGTTCTAAGGTTTCAAGCGTGCTCTTACAACAAGCTAAGAAACAGGCTGAATTAATGGGATGCTGAGAACTGTTTTCGCTGGGTGGGGCTTCCCGGAAACTGCGGATTCCCTTTCTTTGAAGAAAAAGTAAGGTGAATAGCTCATTTGATTTGAGAGCCGACACATCTAAGATCAAGTTGCCCCAGGAAAAAGAGACGGGGCCGCCCCCTCGTGGGTTGTTCTCCATTTTCAACCATTCATCCCCTCATGGTCGAGTCACTGTTTCACCACAGTGATTGTCCTATTGAACCAAACCTTCCTTGGCCATTAGCCTCTCTCACCATGGTCATAAAAAAGTTCCCATTTAATTTTCCTATCCTATTCGTATATTTGAACCCTTTGTAGATAGAAAGAGGTCATCCCCATTTTAAAGAACGGGGTCGATTTTCTATTAAGCCATAACGAGTTTTGTTTCGGGCTAAGTGCAGCACTCAAAATAGGCTCTTATTGGTGCCTTCACCCTGCATTTTGAAGCTTAGAATAATCCCATGAAAGCTAGACGAATTTCGAGCTTAAAACTCGACAAAGTAGACGTCCATTCGAACTTGATCTTCACGGCACGGACTCTCAAGAAGCTGCCTAGAAATGGTGCAAAAGTAATGCGGAACAGCTTGTTCACGCCATTTCCTCTTCACCTCGCTCTCTCTCTGTTTCTTTCAACGACCAGTCGCTCGCACTTTTTTCCCTCTCTGATGGCCACGTTACGATGCATGGGGTGGAATTTACGTGGCCAACTTAGAGTCGCTAACTTTCCATGCGCGTGTCAAAGAGACAAGGGAGGTTAGCCCCAGGTAAAAGGAGAGAAATATAAAGCAAATGTGGCTCCCGTCTCGTAAACACGCTTTTTTGGTCATAATAAGACGCGCGCGCGCACCTTTCTCATCTCCAATGAGAATGTTAAAGCACGAAATGTTAAACTCCTTCCACTTTGCACTCTTGTTTACGATAATCATGTCTGGTCCTTTCCAATGTTAAGTATTTTCGTGGACGATAAAATTATTTGTAAACAATAAAAATATATTTTCGTTCATTCAATATTGCATTTTATCACTTGCTATATAAGCGTTTATCTTTAGGAAAATTATTTATTAAACCATTCACTTTTTACGAAATAAACGCACATTAATAGTCATCTTATAAATTAATTTGTCAAATAATATGACATTTTATCACTAGCTATGTAAATTAATGAGTTTGTTTAAGCATCCGATGTGATCCTTTCCTTTCCAGCTAAAGGTTCTTTCATTTGTCAGCCAGTCGTGAGAGTCTTGGTCACAGTCAACGCTCGGGGTCTTCTTCTATATCACTCGGGTCTTCGTAGAAGAAACAAAACAAAGCCTCAGTTCTGTCTCCATTCAGATTTCTTCCCTCGCATTATCTTCATCGTCTAGAACCGCAGAACCAGACAAACCAGATAAAAAAGAGGAGCCTCTTCGGCTTGGAGACTTCAATTATTGAGCTCACGCTCTCTCCGGTCGCCACCGCTAGCCAGCGAGAGCAGCAGGCTAGACACTCCTGTACTTGTTCCTACTTCATCGCTTTGACAGCTGATCGTCCTTCGGAGGGTGAAGTCGGTGTCTTGCGCTTGAACTTTTCGTATTGGCTTTGTAAGTTTGTCAAAATGCCCTCTTTTTCCGCTACTTCTGTGTGTAGATGCTTGTCTCGGCCGATGATTTCTGCAGTTAATACTTGTGTCCTTGCGTGTGACTTTGTTACGAGAACCAAGTACATGTATTTAACGGCATATAACGAGTGAACGGCATTTGTTATGAGAGCCAGGTACATGTATTTAACAGCATATAAGGACTGATCGGACCACAGGTTAACTGAGTTCCCCCGGCTGAGGACAGTGCCGTAGTTAAATATACACTCTTGATTCATCTAAGGCTAGGTTCGCTTTGTGGAAAAATAAGTGATTTGAATTTTTTTTTTTTTAAATGATTGCTTATATCATTTAGAAAAATTAGTCAATAGGAAATGTTTTCATCATCACAATTTATGCATAACTTATTTTGTGGGTGATAAAAAAGAATTTCCATTCATTTATTTTGTTACGTGATATTTGCGATTAATTTTTGAAAAATATTTTCCAAATTACTCATTTTTCAGAAATAAACACGCTCTAGAGTTGTATTGAGTTGATATTTTTTCTATTTTAAGTTCCTAATCGAAAAATTTAATGAAAATGTTTAAGATATATAGAAATTTAATATATCTAAAAATGAGAATGAGATTTAGATTAATATAAGTACGAGTAATTACGGATAAATTAATATCGTTTTTAGATATCCTTTTTCTAACTTTTATTCTTAAAACGGCAGGACAACTCAAAACGGCAGGAAAAGTAAAAGGATAATAAAAAAAATTAGGAAATTATTGAAAAAAATTATAATATCTAGCTATTAATGTAAATAAGAAAACTTATAAATAGTAATAAAAAACTATTTTGACTAAGACCGGTTACTAAACTTTTTTAGAATATTTCGCATTCAATTTTCCTTATCTGGATTTGTTCTGACAGGAAAAATAGATATGATTCAGTTGACGTTTTTTTCCTCATCACATGTTTAGTTCAGCGAAAGATGGTCCACAAAATTGGTTTACTATATAAAAATCCCAATTAAACGTTTCCTGCTGCAGATTTACAATGTGAAATGGCCCATAACGAAAGAGATGAAGCACCGATGCTGTCGGAAACGCACCAGCGATTTTCTGATGATTATAACAGTTCTCAACCTCGGTCACGTATATCTAGGACCCGGAGTGTGTCAATTTCCATCCCTACGAGCTCCATGGAGTCATTCGAGAGTATAACGAGTCGAGCAGGTTACACTGCACCTTTAAGGAGTAGGAGGACACCTTTCTCGCTAATGAGTGGCCCGTTACACAATCGCGGACCTGAAAGTACCTTTGGGCATAACCCCGGTGCGCCTGGAAGCACGGGAGCGGAGTCGCGACATATGAAAGAAAAATTCCCTTCTTTTAGCATAAAGGATCGTATTGACTCCACAGATGACGACTATGGTGCTAAAAATGAGCATTTACTGAGGTCCGGGCGACTGGGGATGTGCAATGACCGTTACTGTACAACTTGCCCCTCACATTACAATAGAAGGGCGCAACAATCAAGTTCTGAAAGTTCAAGTATAGCTGATACCCGGGTAAATGCCATACTTGCAGAGCCTTTTGCTATGTTTGATAAGGTCCTGAGAATGAGATTCTCCATTTCTACCAAATGCTGGAAATCGTCGGTATTAACTTTGTCATTCTTAGAAAATGAGGGATCACAAGTTTTATCTTCTCACTTTCTGATCACGGTCACCACTTCTTGCTTAGCAATTTTTCGATTTACTATAGTATTCTGCGAGTACTAATCTGTTTGCGTTTAAAAGTCACCTTGTACGTTTGCACAATCTTCTATTGGCTGGAAGTTCATAAAGAGCAATTTAATTTGGCTTAAGGCCAAAGAAAGCGCTGCCTTAGATTTTCAATAAGTTGCCTGCAGTCCCATAATTCTACGATTATAATGTAGGTGATAACTCTATCTCTAAGCAGTAAGCATAACTTTCTAACTAGTGTGGGACTTGGAGTTCTGGTGACGATGGTATCAAAAGGTACAACAACGAAGATCTGAGATTGACTTCACCAGTATTTCAAAGATGCTTTTGTTTGAGCACGTCTTTTATGCACCATGCCATATCCAGTAGGATGTCTGAATTTACTTCTTCAAAGTAAAGAAGCTTCGCTGCTTAACTTTTACTTGCAGTTTCACAAAGCTCTTTGTGGGGATGCCAAAAGTTGGGCAAGGAGGTTCTTCACTTATGTCAGTGCCCACATTCCTGGTGTGATAAATCCTCATGCTCAAGCTGTCCAGCGGTGGAACAAATTTTTTGTCATTTCTTATGTGGCGGTCCTCTTTATAGACCCATTGTTTTTGTTCTTGCTGTATGTACCAAAGGTATGGCTCAGCTGCAGCAATGTCAAGTTCACATGGCTTGAAAATATAGGTTGCTAGATGGTTAAGTTAATAACGTTCTTACTATATTTTTTTCCTCTCTAATTCCTAAATGGTTCCCAAAATGGAGTTGAAATTCTTTCCATTTTTCACCCTGCTATAAACCACCTAGTTCTGGTTAGATTTATTCTACTACTTATGAAGTTTTTACTGTCCTGTTAATATCTGATGATATTCTTCACTTCACAGATTAAGCTTCTTAATCACGGTTTGATGCACATGTAGCCCAAGCTACAACCGGTGGTGTTTGAGTTTATCCTTCTCTATGACTCAATGTTATGTTTATTTCCAATTCTCAAAATTTGACCCCGGTACAATAAGTTAAATCTCCTTTGGCCAAGGCTGATCTAATCAACTAAAATGATCTCCTCTTAACCATGATTTCTTCAAATATATTTTACCAAAGTCATCAAACCTGTTTAGGTTGGCATCTGTTTTGCGTTAGCAAAGGAAAAATAATATGCCTGAACCCATTTTAAATACTTTTAATAAAATCCTGATCATATCCATTATCCAAATTGTGACTTTCTGCAAAAAAATGTCATCAATCTATGTCCCCTAAAATTTCTTGTTTATTTGCATTTTGGCCTTTGTGCTTGTACTTCATTGCTCTTGTCACTTTTCTTTTGCAGATTCAAACAACCATCATAAGCTTTTCGGTTTGCACACAATTCCTTCCCTTCACTTATCCATCCTTGATTGCAGGACTCTATGTGTGTAACGTTAAACAGGCCCATGGCAACAGCACTCGTTTTTTTCAGAAGCATGACGGACCTCATGTACCTATTGCACATTCTTCTGCAGGTAGGCTGCCTTTTACCAACTTGTTGGGTTGTTTTCTTTTCTCGTTGGTGAATTTAACAGTATCCTTTTATTGTTTTTCTTACTTTTTTCATCCACTATAGATTTTTGTTTTTGTTCCCTGTAACAACTTTTGAATGCTTCAAGGGGAAACGTGTTATTCCGAGGAACCTACATAGTGTTGTATGAATGTTCTGCAGTTTTCAATTCAAGTACTCATAAGTAATTTTTTATTCAACTGCACCCACGATTGTACTCCCGTCAGTCAGATACATATTGTAGTGTCGGACAAAGTGAATTGGAATGTTGTGTAGACAAAGTTGACTACATATGTTGAACATATATCCAGCCACAAACTTCTCCTACCAGCTTTTCAAAAGTTCCTCTATTTGAGCGTCTCTTTCTTAGAAAAGCAACAAGTATTATCAGGAACTCACCTTGCAGGCATTCATCTTCTTATGCACGAAAACGAGCACAGAAAAATAAAATAAAAGACAAGTGGTCCTATCTGCTCTGCAAGTTATTAGGATGATCTAAATATTTGCTAGAGTTTTTTGCATTCAGATATAAATACTCAATTTTTTCAGAATGGCTCGTTACACTTAATTTTCTAGACTTCATAAATTCAGAAATCCTCATGACCATACTACCCAGAAAATTAGACTTGTTAGAAACCTTTTGTAGTGGAAGGCTTCTCTATCGGGGTGATTTCTCTTGATACTTCTTAATGAAAACACGATACTCATTTTCCTTAGAAAAAGATGAGTCATTCGATGTTGATTACAGCTAAAAGTCAACTAGATGAGACTTTACTTGGTGTATATTTTAACTCTTGTAATATCAGAGTTTAATTTTTGGAAAGACTTACTGATCTTTCACTCAAAAAGGTTGCATTGGAAGAGCTTCAGAACAGACTTCCATGAGACAGAAAGTTCTTGCCTCTCATTTGTCAATCGATCTACTACACAACCCAAATTTTACATCCCTTATCCAGCACTTTATTAACGTACCTAGCATAAATATGTCAGGTTGGTATTTCGCTTGATGCTTAACTTCTATCATACCTTTCTTCTTCAGGCAGTAATGAAATTTAAGGTGAAAGGTTGTCACGTTAGGAGCTTTTACGGCCTCCTTTCAGTCCTTGATGATTTCTTTCTTTGTCAACTTTTTGCAGTTTAGGTTGGCTTACGTAGCTCCCGAGACCAGAGTGGCCGGTGCTGGAGATTTAGTTGACCATCCAAAAAGAATCTTTCTCCATTATCTGCGAGGATACTTCTTGTTAGATCTTTTGGTTGCAGTTCCACTTCCGCAAGTAAGTCCTTATTTCTCTGATGTATTAACCTTAATTTGTTTCCACATTACATTGATTTTTAAGATGCTTCAGCTATATGAATAATGTAGAAGTAGGTGTTTGTGGGTTGGCAGTGTGAAACAAATTTGCATTGGATTAAATGTTCTGCCAAGTCAATTTGTATTGCCATAACAATTCACTGACTTATCACTGCAGTCTCAATTACCTTTAGATAATCTGGATGTTATTGCTTCTACTTATTAAAATAATCACATTGTTGTAAATGGGTTTTATTGTCCCTTTCGAGACTTTCTAAGGACCTCTCCCCCCAGCCTCCAGTCAGCTCTTTCTCCAGGACTGACTTGTAATACGTGTGTTTTATCGTCCTGTATTTATATAACATACCGTGGCATGACTGACCCCACCACATCTTGGGGTCTAAGAAATGTTCCACCGAGTGGACTATAATAGCTGTTAGTATCATGTCTTGATATGACTACTCTCTTCTGATAATCAAATGCTTCCTTGACTGCTTGCAGATATTGATAGTTTCTGCAAAGTATGCAATGACACTTTTACGCGCAGGCGTTCTACTCCAATACATTCTCAGATTATATCGAGTTTTGCCCTTACTTGTGGGTCAATCTCCTACTGGCCTCATTTTTGATTCAGCATGGGCAAATTTTGTCATCAATCTTCTCATGTTTGTGTTGGCTGGCCATGTCGTTGGATCATGCTGGTACCTTCTTGGGCTACAGGTGGGTGGCATCATTTTTTTTTAACTCTACATAATTTGTTCTTATGTATTGGAACCCCAGAAGAATAAGGATAGTGTGTTGAACTCTTGCTACTACACTCATTACCATCATGATGCCTCTTTATTTAGCTGGTAATGCTAATTTCTGTCACTGTTTTGTTTGATTGAGGGAGTGTACCCTTTCTGTAAGATGCTCATTTGTACTAAAGGCATTCAGGACCTCTTTCAAGTTGCGATTATTTGCACTTAACAACAAAGCTAAGCCCGTGTCCACCGATTAAGTTCTTTGGTCACGTCATTGTCAAATTTCATGAGTTTAGTACCCCTTTCAGCTGCATCATCCATGGGGTCTTGGAGAGGTTTATGACATGGTACTAGCATCTCAGATCCTGCTAATGCCGAGGGTGAAGCCTCTGGAATCTCGCATCAAAATTCACGTCATGCACTGTACTGGGGAGGCACAGCATGTCATTTCAAAGCAAAGTTATGACCATACGAGCATGGCCTCACTGACGTGCCACGTCTGAAGACTTTTTTTGATCAAATTTAGTCACATAAGGATGTCATGTAAAGATGGTGAACATCCCTGGCTGTGGACTGCAAAGGATTATATCACCACAATGTCTAATCACATGTTATTCTATGCACTTGTAATTCACAGTATTAAGTGCCCGTATAGGAATTTACTGGTCTCGGTACTGATCCTTTCTCATGTAGCTCATGTCGGTACATGCACCTCTCTCATGTGACCCACAGAACTTATACTATACGTCTTTCTTGTTTTTTTGGGATTTTGAACTGGACATATGAGAATGTTTTCTTCATTTCAATCTTCTGTTTAAATTCTGCTAAAGTAGCTTCACAAGTCAGTGACAAAATGTGAGATTTTTCCGGCATAGCAATCTTTTCTTCGACTAATCTCTCTCTCTCTCTCATTTTGCCAGAGGGTTGATCAATGTCTTCGGAAAGCATGCAAACCAAACCTGTGTGACTTTGTGCATTATGAATTTAGACAAAAGATTAAGGAGTTCAAAAAGAATGAAACTTTGTGGAAGAGCTGTAATACGACAGCTACTATTGCTTGTTTCACAACCAATGGTGAACATAAATATGGGATTCATCAAAATGCTGTTGAACTTACACAAAAAGGCATGGGCAGGAGATACTTATATTCATTGTTCTGGGGATTCCAGGTACTTGTTTACATTTCTATTCGGCTTTTTTCTTGTGATACCATTGCCGTACACTGCCTAGCAATGCATTCTAGCAAGTTCAAGGAGGAGGCACTTTGCTCCATTTCCTGCTCTTTATCCTTTTCCTCTTAATATTGCATGGTCGAGACAAGTATGAATCAGGGTAAAGCTGTAAATCAATTTATGCCATGGCTGAATGTGTGCGGGGAACGATCCTTCTCCTTGTTTTATTATGATATGTGCACTCTTAGCAATATCCACGGGAGCAAACACACTATTGAGCTGCAGCAAAGCGCCTCTTGATTCCTTGGTAGATATGGAATGAGATACATGGCTTTCTGCAGGATGAAACCCTGAACTTTTGACTTTTCATTAATGCAAGTCAAAACTGCATTCAAAGGACTCTCCACCTCATTTTATCACTTTCTCTTTTTTTTTCTCCCCGTGATAGCTCCATTTAATATCTTTCTATCCCTGGGGAGTTTCTACTTTATTTTTCACTTTCGGAAAGATTGAGGCAGTAGGGCGTATCTTGGTTGTAGGTGTCATTTTGTTTGCTCCTATTGATGAGAATAGCACGTTAAATGTTGAGGAAAGAAGACACGATGATTGCACAATATTCTCTTTTTGATTCTTGAGAGAGTGAATAATAAGTACGAAGGAGAATGACTATTGCTTTTGGATATTGTGTAACAAATTGCTGCCAGCCCATCCTGATTCAATATCCTCTAAATTCAGCCTAAACTTGTTAATTTGTTTTCTCTATTTCCATGGTTGCATTTAAGAATATGGCATGCAGAGAAACATTCTAGTGCTGTCCTAACATCATGCATTAGATATCCCTTAATGTGATGATACAATCTGTAGACATTTCTTTTGCATTGTGCTGATCTTATGTACCACTTTTTGAAGCAAATAAGTACTCTAGCTGGAAATCAAACTCCAAGCGACTTTGTCCCGGAAGTCCTGTTTCTCATGGGCATTATTGGATTGGGCCTCTTGCTCTTTGGTCTTCTCATTGGAAATATGCAGAACTTCCTCCAGTCTCTTGGAAGAAGGTATGACCTCTCACCTTGACAATCATTTTGCATTGAAAGATAATTCCTTAGTCTTTATCATTGTGCTTGTGCAGAATATTCGAATTTATTTGACTGAAATTTTATGTTAAAGTGTATGTGTGATGGTCTTATGGCTTCTAAGACGAACAGTTTCACAATGCTATCATTTGAGATGATGAACACTTTTTTGTAGTTTTTTTTTTTTAATGCGAGTTTTTTAGTATTGGGTTTTGAATTTCATACTTCAGCTATGCGAATATTGTATTAGGCTTATATGTATTCATGTCATGCATGAATTATTGACACGGATTGTTGGTTTCCTAGTTTATTGGCATTCATGAATCTGAGTTCATGGTCTCTTGGTAATTTGTTGATCCTAAGCACATTGAGAAGTGGTTAAGTTCATGAATCTAATGATTCAGGCATCATAGCAGCACCAAGTGCTCATGTAGGTTAAGTTCAAGAATTCATGAGCTGGTCTAAGTTATGTTTTTAAGCTGGGTTGGCGTCAAGAACGGTCAAATGCCTCATGGAAATGGAGTTTACCCAAATATTCTTGTGGTGTTTCTTGTGCATGTGGGCAATCGTAATTTGTACTATTAATTGGAAAATAAAAGGTCTATTCTAGGCTATGTCTATTCCTTCAAAAACGTCTCAACATCTCTTGGAATGACTTACCGAAACCCCATATCAGAACTAAGGGGACTAATGAATCTTGTTAGTGCTCTGCATGCAGACCTTTTTATGCACCTCTGCTCCCAATTTGTCTGTTCTTTTGGCCGGTACTGATGAAGAATGTTCCTAGTGACCATTAGTGCATCTTTTTGTCGTGAGACATCTTGGATATAAACTGTCAGATGACTTTTTATATTTTCCCAATCATCCCAGGAGGTTAGAAATGTCATTAAGGCAGCGTGACGTTGAGCAATGGATGAGTCACAGACGCCTACCTCAACAGCTAAGAAGGTAAATTCAACATTTCTTCCAACATTTCTCATTTACTTTTTCTCCTGAGTAGAGACATCAAATTGCATTTATCCAGGATCCTGTTGGCACTTTAGATGTTTGAATATGGTGATGATGACCAATAGCTATGATTCTCTGAAGCAAACATTACTTCTTACAACGTCATGCACAGTGGGTTGATAGAATTAGGGGGTTCTGTCCATCTTAGAAGCATCTAGATATGTTTGTCATATCCAATTTGTGCCGTATGGGGGCTCCTTTTCAATTGACTGGAAATATCCTATCATGCAGAAGAGTACACGAAGCTGAGCTTTACCACTGGGCCGCCACTAGAGGAGTCAACGAAGAAATGCTTCTCGAGAATTTTCCTGAAGATCTTCAGAGAGACATAAGACGCCATCTCTTCAAATTTGTGAAAAGAGTAAGCCCTGGAACTGAGTTGAGATGATTGTGGAATTTAATGCAAGTTAAATCCTTGGAAATCAGTTCTCTTTCTTGTAAATCCTTAGAATTAAGATGAATCTCCCTGTTGTTCGTGGATGAAGCCATGTTTTCCAACTAAAGCTTCCTGTCTCTTCAAGCATGTGCAGCCTTCTGAAATTGATAGCTCCCTCCCAGGTTGAATATTTGGCTATGCTTTCTTCATAGGTCTTCACTTGGAAGCTAACTTCTGATATATGTAGCATAAGCTCGATCAGCTAACTAAATAAGTGGATGATCAGTCTTTAATTTTCGGTCATCAAGTACTTAGATGGATGACTAAAAGAAAATTATGTTAAAGGTCTCACTTGTCCGTTATCAGTCTCTATCGGCTAACATTACCAAGCTTGTGTCTTAGTTTTAATTGACATCTAGATGCATGTCATGGAGACAGCTCAATGTGGAAACTACAAAAGAACAATACGGTCAAGAATTTATCACTCGTCTCTTCATCCTTCCAAAGACTGCCACTTCTGAAAACAAGCTCTAATCCTTTGCAAAATTACCACCTATGCAAAGAAAAGTACAGAACTCGAGATCTTTGGAATTCTTTAAAAAGATAAAAGAACAGTTTAAGCCACCCGGGATTCTACACATCAAATTTGTGGCTACCATGATAAGCCTGGACTAACTGTCATATCAAAAAATATCAATAGCTGTGGTATTATGTTGCAGGTGCGAATATTTGCTGTGATGGAGGATCACATCATAGATGCAATTTGCGAGAGGTTAAGGCAAAAAATATACATCAAAGGAAGCAAGATCCTGCACCCCGGTGCCCGTGTTGAAAAGATGATTTTCATTGTCCGCGGGAAAATTGAGAGCAGAGGAGAAGATGGGGTTACGAGTTTATGCGAAGGAGATTTTTGTGGGGAAGAGCTTCTAGCTTGGTGCCTTGAGAGTACTTCTGTAAACAAAGGTACAGATTGCAATCTTTTTGAGTAGTCTTTAATTATCAAATGACTCGACATTTTAAGAGCATTCCAAAATATGTGATATCGAAGATGGACGAAAGATAAGACCACCTGGAAACTGGTTGCTGAGTAACAGGACGGTGACATGCGTGACAAATGTTGAAGCCTTTGCACTACGAGCAGAAGACCTTGAAGAAGTCACCAGAATATTTGCAAGATTCCTGCGCAAGCCAAGAGTTCAAGGAGCTATAAGGTTCTTTCTCTTTCTTGAAAGATGATATAGCACTACTACATGGCAAACCAAGCATATCAATGAACTATCAATAAAGAGTAGCAACTAAATTGACTGTTTCAGATCCTCTCTGATTCCTGTGCACATTCTCTTTATGAACCTCTAGGCAGGAACAACTAGTTGGTCCCATATTGTAGTTTGCTCCTACATAGACAACATAGACAACATAGACAAACGTTTTGCATTGTATGACCGTGATAAAAATGCCTGGTTGCAGGTATGTATCACCATACTGGAGAGGACTTGCAGCAACTCGCATCCAAGTTGCTTGGAGATACAAGAAGAGACGACTAAGTCGTGGTGACACTTCCCCGTCACGGCATCCTTCACATTAGCAAAGTATGTGGATGCTATTAACTATATTCCTCTGCTGTCTGTATTTATACTAGGTTCCAGTTGCATTGTGACTGCAAACTATGAGAGAGGACATGTTGAAAGCGCATGATGAGATTTATATTCTTCTACAAAAATAATATGTGAGGGATCAGATGATGATTGCCTTGGTGAAGCCTCGAGTGCATGAGGGACCATTACTGAACTTAATAAAAACCACATTGGGCGAGACATCCTTCGCTCATTGCCTTCAATAAGCTGGGATTTCCTAGAGGTACTTGTATAAACGACTCCATTCCACAGTAAATTTTAGCGAGAATAATATATAGCGGACTGGAGTTTGGAGTTAGGACGGCAAACTATTATTGCAGTCTCTTGCTACTGTAGATTACTAGATTCCATCAGGCCAGATGAGAAAGTAAAGAGTTGATGGTCTACTTAGAAGGGACTTGGTCGATAAAAGAGTAAAGAGTGTCACCCTTGGATTATTTGACATGTTGGAAAATAAGGGATAAGTACTGCGGAAGTCCTAAAACTTGTCATGAAAATGCAATTGAGTCCTAAAATTTGCAAAAAGTGCAATTAAATCCTAAAATTTGTCAAAATGGTTCAATTGAGTCCTAAAGTTAACACCGTTAGCATTTTCCATTAAAAATGCTGACATGCCATTTTAAATTATATTTTATTTTCCAGCTGGCTTTTTAAAATATTTTTATTCAATTTAAAAAAACTCTATTTAAAAACCAAAATTCATTTTTTTTTAAATGTTAAAAAAAAAAAAAAGGGTAGAGGAGGCGGCCGCCCATCGCCGAAGGGGCCGGCGACGATCGCCGGCCGCCACTCGACCAGGACGAGGCCTTGCCTAGCGCGGGCGAGGCCTCGTCGACCCTCGCCCGGTGCAAGCGAGGGCTCACCGGCCCTTGCCTAGTGCAAGCGAGACCTCGCCCTAGTCAGGCGGCGGCCGATGACCGTCACCAGCCCCTCTAACAATGGGCAGCTCCCTCCTCTGCCCTTTTCTTCTTCTTTTTTTCTTTTTTCTTTTCTTTTTTTAGCATTTTTTACAAAAATGAATTTTTGTTTTAAATATAATTTTTTTAAAAATTGAATAAAAAAATATTTTAAAAAGCCAACTAGAAAATAAAAAATAATTTAAAATGCCACGTCAACATTTTTAACGGAAAAAAGGTTAATGGTGTTAACTTTAGGATTCAATTGAACTATTTTGACAAGTTTTAAGACTTAATTGCACTTTTTGCAAGTTTTAGGAATTGGTAATTTTGGTAACTAGTTTTAGGACTTCTGTAGCACTTATCCCAATGTAGAAAGGTATGGAATCTGAAGACATTTGCTCTATTGAAGCATCTAGTCACAGGTTTCTCCTATGTGTTTCAAAGACAATTTTTTTGTCAAAAGTGTTTTGAACTACATAAAAGTGCACCAGACATGCCGGCTTACTCCAAAATGCATTATCTTTGCCATCGTTTTTCTTCATCCGCCTGGGGGAATATATTGAGAAGCGCTCATGAAAGGGCATAGCATATATTGAAGGAGGGTCAAGGAGCGAATGTTAGCTCATTAACTTTCTATATATTGAGAAAGTAAAAAGCTCATGGCCGTGATTTGAAAAAGGTCAGAAAACACTGGAGAGCTCATAATCCGTATAGAAGAAGACCAAAATGACACTCTCATCTCATGCAAATACAATCTGTTGTTCATATGCATCCAACGTCGACCTATGCATTTGTGCATTAATATGTGCATTGGGCACTGAAAGCGATGATCCCCGCGCGGGAGAGAGAGTACATCAATTGCATGGCGATTGTATTGAAGTGATTGCGTGGAGATGCAATCTTAAGGTTTTGTACTTGGATAATTAAATAACAGATCGTTGTGAATTCAAAATTTGAAATACGTTCCAATTAAACATCTCAATATGAAAACCACACAGTCCATAATTGGCTTCTCATCCCAACAGTTGGTATATCTTCTTCATTTCATCATATCAATCTGCATTCTCAAACTACAATAAATACTTACAATCATTTTTAAAATACATTTACAAACTAGCAAAAGGAATTGAGCGCATTTCACTCTACAATTTCCCTATCATTTCTCGCTTACTAAATGATATTTTACCACGCCCGTCATTCAAGATAGAAAATCCATGATTTGGAGAATCAAGAATTCAGTAGTTAATCTTCTCGTTCAAGACTTATGTTGTTGAAGATATAAGGTACTCTTCGTATTTATTCTGGTCTCTCCTATGAATAGGGATGCGCCATTGTTGAGCCTTGTTAGAGAGAGATAATTCGAGTCATCCCGTGCGGAGCAATATAATTGCTAGCTTCCTTGTCTTGCGATCGGAAACATGCCCGTATTCGACGAGTTTAATATCTATCGAGCATCGTGCAAGAAAAGTCAAAGGGTATCTATTAAGGGATTATGAGGAATGAATTGTTGTCTCTAATGTTAATTCCATCTTTTTGTGGAGGTATTCATTACTAAACAAACGCTTTAAGAGAGCACCCCTTGAAAAGTCGGGACAGATTTATCACACCCATTGTCAATCATTCATGGGTTGCCAAGTTTTCTTGAGTTGTGCATCACCAACCAAGCCAACATGAAATGCCTCCCGACCGTTTTCATTTTGAAAAAGTGCCTCCTCCGGCTAATGCCGAGGATCTTTGGAATAGATGGACTCTCTTCAATGGAGGAAGCATGCATCAAGTTAATTATGACGCACATCAGGGTACTTTTCATTTTGAATTCGTGCACATTATAATAGATGATAAGTCAAGATCTGATGATTGATCATGCAAACTATCCGAGGTGATGTCGAGTTCTACAAAGAACTCGATGTAGAGGAAGAGGAGGGTGTTCGAGTTTAACAAGAAGGAAGATGTCATGTGATTTTTATTGAAGTATTTTCTTCTTCTTCTTCTTTTTTGTGACCCAGAAACCGCCGTACAACCGGTAGCCGGCAGCTGGCGACGTAAACCCGGCGCGACGCCACAGGGATTATTGAAGTATTTTCTATCCTAAAAAGTGGGAAAAACTACCGATTCAATCATAAACTCATTATAAGGACACCAATTTAGTTCTAAACTTTCAAATTTCATCGATGCATTCCTAAACCTTCATGAAATTCTGATATATTCCTTTTGGCCAATTGCGACTGGAAATAGTCGACGTGGCATGTAAACTCGTCTATGTCAATGAGCAACGTAAGATGATTGAGGATGACTAGAGGACACGTTGGCAACGTCAACAATTTCCAACGTTAATTTCTAGCGAAAATTGACCGAAAGAATTATATTGAAATTTCATGTGAAAAATTAAGACTACATTGACAAAAACTAAAAGTTTAGGATTGAATTGATAAACATATAATAAGTTTAAAACTGATTGAATGCTTATCCACAAAAAGGTCCTCCCTTTTTTATTCTACATACAATCTCAAGGATTTTTAAGGCGAATCTCAACGGTGCTTTAATTGCCATGACAAAATTATAAAATTTATAGTGTGGGTGAAAAGGTAGTATCACAACTTTTCTTATGAGAAAGTGAATGATCAGTTTTCTAAACATAGATAGATTAATCCGAAAATCAAACTAAGAAATCAAATGGAGTTACTAAGTTTGGTCTATGGTCCCTTGACTGATTTTTATAAGAAATGCAAACAAATGATTTTTACGAAAATATTTTTTAAATCATTGATTTCCCCGTAAAATAAACGTGCCGAAAACTATTCTCGTTTCACTCCTCCCGTATGATTTATTCAATGGAAAATGGTCATATCTCAATGTTAAACCCTTTTCATCCAAAGATTACGATATCAAAAAACGAACTTTATGTATCTCATATCGTCCATCATCTGATTAAATGTCGAGGTAACTAGATCTTTTATCTTTATCTTACTGTAGTAGTAATAAAACGATTTCGCCTCCATCGCTATAGGTGTCTGTCATCGCACCATATCACCATTATGCAAAGAATATATTACGTGCAGGCGTTCTTATCCAGTACATTCCCAGATTATATCGAGTTTTGCCGTTACTTGTGGGTCAGTCTCCTACTGGCTTCATTTTTAAGTCAGCATGGGCAAATTTTGTCATCAATCTTCTCATGTTTGTTTTGGCTGGCCATGTCGTTGGATCATGCTGGTTCCTTCTTGGGCTACAGGTGGGTAGCATCATTTGTTTTTCTCTTCCTAATTTGTTAGCATGGGTTCTTCATTTCAGCCTTCTGTTAAAATGCTGGTAAAGTAGCTCCAAAACTTAGTGACTGAATGAGAGATTTTTCCAGCAAAGCAATTCTTTCTTCGTCTAATCTCACTCTCTCCATCATGCCAGAGGGTTAATCAATGTCTTCGGGAGGCATGCAAACCAGCCGGCCTGTGTAGCTTTATGGATTGTGGAGATGGAGACAACATTGACAAATTCAAAAATAATGCAACATGACCTAAATGGACAACAAATCCGAATGCTACTGCTTGTTTTAACTCCAATGATTTTGGTTATGGAATTTATCAAAACGCTGTTAATAAAAAACTATTGCTTTTGGATGTCGTGTGTTAGAACTATCTGCCAGCCCATCCTGATTTAATATCCTCCAAATTCAGCCTAAACTTGTCAATTGTTTTTTTTTCCTCACTATTTCCATGATTGCATTACCAATATGGCCTGCAGAGAAACGTTCTTATGTTTTTATGACATCATGCATTTAATACACCTTAAAGTGAAGATACAATTTGTAACACATCGTACTTTTTTCTTTTTCAAATTTTGAAGCAAATAAGTACTCTAGCTGGAAATCAAACTCCAAGCTACTTTGTTCCAGAAGTCCTGTTTACCATGGGCATTATTGGATTGGGCCTCTTGCTGTTTGCTCTTCTCATTGGAAATGTGCAGAACTTCCTCCAGGCTCTGGGAAGAAGGTGTGACCTCTCACATTAACAAACTTTTTATATTGACAGATCTATTAATCTTTACCATTGTGCTTGTGCAAAATATTCGAGATCATTTGATTGATACAATGATGACCTTTAAAAATTTTCATATCCAAGTGTGTGTGATGGTTTTATGGCTTCCAAGACAAACAGTTCCATAATGCTATCATTCGAGATGATGAATATCCTTTTGCAGATTTTTTGTGTGAGTCTTTCTGTATTGGCTTTCAAATTTCATTCTTTGGACATGTAAATATTGTATTAGGCAGATATGTATTCATCATGGTTTCTTAGTTTATTGGCATGCATGAATCTGAGTAATTGGTATTCTTGTAATTTGTTAATCTTAAGCAACATCGAGAAGATATGGCTCTAATAATTTAGGCATTATAACAGCACCGAATGCTCATATAGGTTAGCTTCAAGAATTCATGAGCAGATCTAAGTTATGTTTTTAGGCTGGTTTGGGTTCAAGAATTGTTAACTGCCATATGAAAATGGAGCTTGCCTAAACATTCTTGTAATATTTCATGTGCAAGTGGCAATTGTAACTAATACTATTACCTGGTAAAGAAACATCCTAGGCTATATCTAGTCATGTCTCAACATCTATTGAAATAACATACTGAAACACCATATGAGAAAGCATCCCCAAGGCGACTGATGAAACTTAATAGTGCTCTGCATGCAGACCTTTCTATGCACCTATGCTCCCAATTTGTATCGATTCTTTGGCCCAATACTGATTAAGGATGTTCCTAGTGAACATTAGTGCACCTGTTTACTGTTGGACATCTTGGATTGAAACTGTCAGCTGACTTTTATTTTTCTCCAATCCTCCCAGGAGCCTAGAAATGTCATTAAGGCGTCGTGATGTTGAGCAATGGATGAGTCACAGACGCTTACCTGAACAGCTAAGAAGGTAAACACAGCATTTCTTCCTACCTTACTCATGTACTTCTTCTCCTGAGTAGAGACATATCAATTGCATTATCCAGTATCCTGTTGTCATTTTAGCTGCTTGAATTTGGTGTTGAAGCAAACGTGTCTTCTTACAACGTCTTGCCCAATGGGGTTCACAGAAGGGCCTTGTCCAATTTATACTGAATGATGAGCTGAAAGCGTCATGTTGAGTGAATTGAAAATTGTAGAAGAGAAGGGACCTTTTATCTATGAGATCGTTAGGCTATGTGGTCATTAGAACTTGTGCATAGTGTTCGATATGATCTTGGCTTTCAATTATCCTCTCTATTTGCCTGTTTATGCATACTATCAGTGTTTTTGTGCTTCCTCATATTATTGACCATATTGTATTATTCTTTGGATTGGAAGCTGAGCGGATTTTTCTTCATTTGGTGGGTTAGATCGAAGTCTTCTGCCTTGTTTTGTGAATATACGTATAACTAAGACTGAAGCTTGGGGGTCAATGGCACTTCTGGAAATTAGCTAGAGGACTTCGAGCCAAGTTTAAGTCCGTATGGGATATGAGCAGCAAATTTGATTCTCTGTGAAGTTTGATGCAGGGGTTGGGTTGAAGATGTGCGATGGACCAGCATTGGTTGGTAAAATGAGCTCTAATAGAAGATGGTTTATTAAACCAGTAACTTGAGGGCTTCAACTAGGTAGATTTTTATGTTGATGGTGGATAAATTTGACACTGTGGGTCCTACAGATCATCAGCAAAGAGATTGCGCAAGTATACCTGTGTCCTCTGCCTGCATTTTGTTTTCTTTCTATACTTTCATGCTTATCATCAGTGGTTTCTGCGTCTCTCTGTACTTTGCATTCTGGAACTGTTTCTAGACATATTCTTTGCTGCTGCTTGAGCCAGTCATCTAGACATTGTGGATAAGCATCTAGACATGTTGGTCATATCCAATGTGTGCTCTATGGAGGCTCCTTTTCAATTGACCGGAAATGGCCTATTATGCAGAAGAGTACTCGAAGCTGAGCGATACCATTGGGCTGCCACTAGAGGAGTCAATGAAGAAATGCTTCTCAAGGATTTTCCTGAAGATCTTCAGAGGGATATAAGACGCCATCTCTTCAAATTTGTGAAAAGAGTAAGCCCTGTAACTGAGTTGAAATGAGGGTGCGATTTAGTGCAAGTTAAACCCTTAGAAATCAGTTGTCTTTTTTGTGCGATTACTTAGAATGAACAGATTTTAGGGCCAAAAAAATAATTGAAGTTCACTGCTGTTGTGGATGAAGATGAAAGCCACGTTTTATAATTTAAGCTTCCTCTCTCTTCAATCATGTGCAGCCTTTAGAAACCAAAAGCTTCCCCTTAGGTCGAATATTTGGCTATGCTTCCGTCATAGGTCTTCACTTGGAAGCTAACTACTGATATTTGTAGCATATGCTTGATCAGATAACTAGATAAATGGATGATCAGTCTTTAAATTTATGTCATCAAGTACTTAGATGGATAGCTAAAAAGAAATTTTAAAGGTGTCATTTGTTGGTTATTAGTTTCTATTGGTAAACATTACCAAGCTTTTGTCTTAGTTTTAGTTGGCATGTAGATGGAGACAGCTCAATCTAGAAACTGCAAAAGAACGACATGGCTAAGAATTTTATTGCTAGTCTCTACATTTCCCCGGAGACTGCCACTTCTGAAAACAAGCTCTAATCTTCGGAAAATGGATTTTTCAAATGTGACACGACTGGTCTGTTCTGCTGGGCTCAGCCAACAGGCAACAATTACCACCTATGCAAAAAGAAGTGCTGAACTCCAGATCTCTACATACTTTTAAAAATGAAACAGTTTAAGCCACCTTGGATTCTAGACAACAAATTTGTGGCTACCATGATAAGCCTGGACTAACTTTCAACTCAAGACTTATTAATAGCTATTTTATTATGTTGCAGGTGAGAATATTTGCAGTAATGGAGGATCATATCGCAGATGCAATTTGCGAGAAGTTACGGCAAAAAACATACATCAAAGGAAGCAAGATCCTGCATCCTGGTGTTCTTGTTGAAAAGTTGATTTTCATTGTCCGCGGGAAAATTGAGAGCAGAGGAGAAGATGGGGTTACAAGTTTATGTGAAGGAGATGTATGCGGGGAAGAGCTTCTAGCTTGGTGCCTTGAGAGTTCTTCTGTAAACAAAGGTACAAATCGCAGTCTTTCTGAATGGTCTTTAATTATCGACTGACTTGACATATTAAGAGCATTTCAATATATGTAATATTGAAGATGGACGAAAGATAAGACCACTTGGAAACCGGTTGCTGAGTAACTGGACAGTAACATGTGTGACAAATGTTGAAGCCTTTGCACTACGAGCAGAAGACCTTGAAGAAGTCACCAGGTTATTTGCAAGATTCCTGCGCAATCCAAAAGTTCAAGGAGCCATAAGGTTCTTGCTCTTTCTTAACATATGATTTAGCACTACTATGTTTTACTGGCAAATCAAGCATATCACTGAACTATTGGCCAAAAAATAGCGACTAAGTTTTACTGTTTGAGATCCGCTCTGTTTCCTGTGTACGTTCTCTTTTTGAACCTAAGGGCAGGAACAACTAGTCTGTCCGATGGTTTGTAATTTGCTCCTACATGGACAGCATAGACAAATGTTTGGATTATGCACTTGTGACACAAAACCTGGTTGCAGGTATGTATCACCATACTGGAGGGGACTTGCAGCAACTCGTATCCAAGTTGCGTGGAGATACAGGAAGCAACGACTAAGTCGTGCCGACACTTCACAGTCGCAGCATCCTTAATATTATCAAATTATGTTGATGGTATAAACGACATTCCTCTGCTGTCTGTATTTATACTAGGTTCCAGTCATGTTGTGACTGCAAACCGTAAGAGTGGACATGTTGTAAGGGCATGATGATATAGGCATGTAATTCAAATTGTGATATATGTGAGATGTAGATTCTTCAACACAAAATGATATATGAGAGATTAGATGATGATTGCCTTGTAGGAGCGTTGATCAGATAACGGATCATGACTGAGCTTAGTAAAAGCACTCCTCTCATTGCCTACAATGAGCTGAGATCTCCCAAAGTGCTTGTATAGACGACTCCATTCTACAGAAAATTTTAGAAGGAATATCTTGTGAGGACCAGAGATCGGAATTGGGATGAGAAACTACAACAAATGCGGTCGGTATTCAATATTGCAGTCTTTTGTTGTTACTGTAGGTTCCATCTGACCAGATGAGAAAAAGGAGTTGTAGAGTGTCTCGCCCTTAGATTAATTGCCATGTTGGAAAATCCATTTAAATATCACAAAAGGTCTAGAATGTGAAGACATTTGCTCTGTTGAAGCATCCGGTCACAGGTTGCTCCTATGTGTTTTAATGGCATAACGTTTTGCTCAGAATGTCTTGAACTGCATAAAAGAGCACCACGGACGCCCAACTACTCTGAAGTGCATTATTTTTGCCATTGTATTCCTCATCCGCCCGGTCGAATGTACCGAGAAGAGCTAGTAAGGAGCATAGCGTACATTAAGATTAGGTGTGAGAATAGCATTATTTTTGACACTGCATTCTTCATCGCCAGAAAGATTTTTTACTTTCATTTTTCGAAGCTTCCTTTTTTTCTTTTTTACCAAAGCCAAGTAGCCAGTACTTCCAGTGTATTGCGTAACGCAAGAAGAAATTGAGAGTTTTTATTTACCGTTCTTCTCCTTCTCTCTTATTCTAGATGCAAAGAGTAGATTGAGGTATAAATCAGGTTCTGAGATTAGGTGTGAGCAAAAGCGGCCAGAAATTACTATTTAGGATTAGATTAATTGTACCTTATATTAATTGTATAGAAGTCTTGTACTCTTCATTTGACATATATAACATTTTTCAATTTCACCACAAATCTCACCTCGGTGTTAAGAGTCCTTATTGCATTCTAAGGAAATGTCCATCAAGTCACGCTAGCCACATTGGCCACACTTCTCCACCGAGTACACGGTGTTTGTAACTATGCTGATCGTATTGCCTGCGTTTCTCCACCAAGTCCGCAGCCTTCAGTTGCTGTTCCACACGGTTCAGCTACTTGTTTTTAAAAACAAACACCACCACCAGACTCGCCGCCCTTAATCCAGCCTGATAATGAAATTTCATCATGAACAGACTCCGGACGCTGCCTCACGTGCCACCATGCCCTATCACGTCTTGGATCCGCCAAGCTCACAGCCATTTCAGCGTTATTTTTACATCTTCTGCTGGTTGCTTTTTAAAAAAAAATAATAACACAATCATCACTACTAGACTCGCTGCCCTTGGACCATTGAAATTTCGCATCAATCCGTCGCTGGATGTCACCGCATGCGCCTACATGTATTGCTGAGAGTGAGATCAACTCGCGCACGCACCCTTCACACGTCGGCCTCTTTTGCAAGTGCTATATTAACATCATAGCCGACATCAGAAATGTCACGCAGCAACAAATTTTAATATAGATCAAGCGGTATGGTGGAGATTATAATTATACTTGAGTTACTCAAATACGTTCAGTGTTTCCAATTATATCCAATACATCATGCAATATTTAGCCCCACAATTTTTTATGAAATAATCTCTCAATTTCATAAAGGAATTACACGTAAATCTTACCATAAAATTAGATGACTTCAACACTAACATTCTTGGTGTAATTGCATATATAAGAACAACGAGCCCACTTTGAAGCACTTGATATTCGGTATTTCAAGATTGCTTGCATCAACAACGGCGTAAAGCAAACCCACGATCTAATATGATATGTATATATACCCATGACGAGGCTGAAGTCAACATGGATTAGAAAATCCATGCTCCGAACCTTAATCGGTCAATCCAAAATTGAAGTTGGACTTTCCTCCTTTGCTGTTTTCTTGCACTCACTTTGACCGAGTCAAAGTCTTCAAGTCCAATTTGGACTTTCCAATTCTGCCGATACCGACTTCAGTACGGAACAACTTCCGTTCTTAATCACGACTTCACCGCACGACTTGACCACGGAAGAAATTATATATCCTGAGATCTGGGTTTTTGAACTTAAAATATATCAGGCTAATATGCAATTCAATTTGGGTCGAGTTCATTTAATGGGCTCAAATTTGAGACATGTCTTTTAACAAAGTGTCTAAGACGCATTATATTAATATCATGACAAATTGAAAAATTATGTTTGACTCTTCTTGTTGGGTCAGGCATAATCCCTCTGTTTTTATATGGAGAAAATTGTGTGTTCTAAGGTTTCAAGCGTTCTCTAACAACAAGCTAAGAAACAGGCTGAATTGATGGGATGCTGAGAACTGTTTTCGCTGGGTCGGGCTTCCCGGAAACTGCGGATTCCCTTTCTTTAAAGAAAAAGTAAGGTGGATCGCTCATTTGATTTGAGAGCCGACACATCTAAGATCAAGTCACAGGTTGCTCCTATGTGTTTTAATGGCATAACGTTTTGCTCAGAATGTCTTGAACTGCATAAAAGAGCACCACGGACGCCCAATTACTCTGAAGTGCATTATTTTTGCCATTGTATTCCCCATCCCCCTGGTCGAATGTACCGAGAAGAGCTAGTAAGGAGCATAGCGTACATTGAGATTAGGTGTGAGCATAGCATTATTTTTGACACTACACTCTTCATCGCCAAAAAAGTTTTTTACTTTCATTTTTCAAAGCTTCCTTTTTTTCTTTTTTACCAAAACCAAGTAGCCAATACTTCCAGCATATTGCATAACGCAAGATTAAATTAAGAGTTTTTATTTATCGTTCTTCTCCTTCTCTTTTATTCCAGGAGCAAAGAGTAGACTAAGGTATGAATCAGGTTCTGAGATTAGGTGTGAGCAGGAGCAGCCAGAAATAATTGTATTAGAGAAAAATTACTATTTAGGATTAGATTAATTGTACCTTAAATTAATTGCAATTGCATTCTCACCCTCTATGTATAGAAGTCTTGTACTCTTAATTTGACATATATATAACATTTTTCTCTTTCACTATAAATCTCACCTTGGAGTGAGAGTCCTTATTGCATTCTAAGGAAACGTCCATCAAGTCTATTCCACAGTGGTCGTAACCACGCTACCCACATTGGCCGCACTTCTCCACCAAGTCCACGGTGTTTGTAACTATGCTAGTCGTATTGCCTGCGTTTCTCCACCAAGTCTGCAGCCTTCAGTTGCTATTCCACACAGTTCCGCTACTCGTTTTAAAAAATGAACACCACCACCGGACTTGCCACCCTCAATCCAGCCTGATAATGAAATTTCATCGTGAACGGTTGCCAGACGCTGCCTTACGCGCCACCATGCGCTATCACTCAATCTTATAAAAGAATTATACACAAATCTTACCATAAAATTAAAAAACTTCAACACTAACATTCTTGGTTGTAATTGCATAAGTAAGAACAATGAGCTCACTTTCAAGCACCTGATATTTGACATTTCAAGATTGCTTGCCTCACCAACGGCGTAGAGCAAACCCATGATCTAATATTATCCACGATTTAATATTATACGTATATATACCCTTGAAAAAAGTATGTGGCTGAAGTCAACATGGATTAGAAAATCCATTCTCCAAACCTGAATCGGTCAATGCAAAATTGAAGATCGACTTTCCTCCTTTGCTGTTTTCTTGCACTCACTTTGACCGAGGCGAAGTCTTCAATCCAATTAGGACTTTCCAACTGTGCAGATATCGACTTCAATTCGGTACAACTTTACCACACACGACTTGACCACGGAAGAAATTATATATTCTGAGATCCGGGTTTTTGAACTTAAAATATATTAGGCTAGTACGCAATTCAATTTGGGTCGGGTTCGTTCAATGGGCCATGGCAATCCTAAGGTTTCGAGCTCATCCCCTCGCGGGTTGTTCTCTATTTTCAACCATCCATCGCCTTGTGGTCGAGTCACTGTTTCGCCACAGTAATTGTCCTATCGAGCCAAACCTTAATTGGCCATTACACTCTGTCATGATAATCATCGAAAAGTTCTCATTTAATTTTTCTATCTAATCGACAGATTTGAGCCCTTTATAGATAGAAGGAGGTCACCCTCATTTTGAAGAACGAGGGTCAATTTTCTTTTAAACCATAACGTTTGTTTCGAGCCCATGAAAGCTAGATGAATTTTGAGCTTCGAACTCGACAAAGTAGACGTCCATTCGAACTTAATCTTCACGGCATGGACTCTCAAGAAGCTGCCGAGAAATGGCGCAAAAGTTATGCGGAACTGCTTCGCGCACGCCATATTCATCTCCAGTCGTTTCTCAATAATTTCCCACGAAGCAAACCCCACGAAATTCACCATCGGAAACGTGAAACATCATGGCCAGAAATTTTTTTATCATTTTTGAAAAAAAAATAGGCTTCTCTTTTCTCTTTTTTTTTTTTTTTTTTTAAAACCAAATCTAAATAAGTGAGAATAAGTTAAGCGTTTTTACTTATCATTCATTTCCATCTCTTTTATTCCCTTTTATTCCAGATGCAAAGATTAGACTAAGGTATACATTGGGCTTTGAGATTAGGTGTGATGCAATTAGAAAGAAAAAACGAACAAATAGATAAAATAAAATAAAAGCGAATGAGCGAAAAAAGGCGTTTCTCTTGGGTTAATCCCGTCCATCTAAGTTCCAACGAAAACCTGAATTGCCGTGATGCCAAAACATTTGACAAAAAAAAAAAAAAATATATATATATATATAAGGTGACAAATGATTTCGATTTATTCTCCAATTCATGGCCAACATTCTTTAAAGGGCGTATAAGTGACAACTAGTGACTATAAAGCCAACTTTGTTCTCAAGAAGAAAATGCAATCCATATTTTTAGGAACAGAATGACAGATATTAAAATTTTATTTTTCACAAAAAAAAAAAGATTCGAAAAATATTTTTTTAAAAATGATCCCTTGTTTATTCAAAATAGTTAGTCAACCAATAATATTTTCATTATGGACAACAATTATATTTAAATATTTTTGTGAATGAACGAAAAAATATGTTTATCATTCACATATTTTTTTGTTCATTTTATATTATAAGTGATATAAGCGATTATAATTAGAAAAATTGTTTACTAAATCATTCATTCTTCGTGAAACAAACTTCCTAAGAGTCATCTTATAATTTAATTTATCAAATAATATGACATTTTATCAATAGCTATATACATTAATGAGTTTGTTTTGAGCGCCCAACGTGACCTCTTCCTTTCCAGCTACAGGTTCTTTCATTTGTCAGAAAATATGATGAGAAAAAAAAGCAAAAAACCAATCTCGAGAGTCTTGGTCACAGTCAACGCTCGGGGTCTTCTTCTGAATCACTCGCTATGGTCTTCGTAGAAGAAACAAAGCCTCAGCTCTGTCTCCATTCATATTTCTTCCCTCGCATTATCTTCATCGTCTAGAACCGCAGAACCAGATAAACCAGATAAAAAAAGACGAGCCTCTTCGGCTTGGAGAATTCAATCCTCGAGCTCACGCTCTCTCCGGTCGCCGCCGCCACCCAGCGATAGCAGCAGGCTCGACACTCTTGTACTTGTTCCTACTTCGTCGCATTGAGAGCTGACCGTCCTTCGGAGGGTGAAGTTGGTGTCTTGCGCTTGAACTGTGCGTATTGGCTTTGTAAGTTTGCCAAAATGCCCTCTTTTTCCGCCACTTCTGTGTGTAGATGCTTGTCTCAGCCGATGATTTCTGCAGTTTATACTCGTGTCCTTGCGAGTGCCTTTGTTACGAAAGCCAGGTACATGCATTTAACAGCATGTAAGCAGTGATCGGTAGTGTTTATCGAAAAGTTAAATATACGTTCTTGACTCATGGATACGTCCGCTTCGCGGAAAATAAGTGATTTGAAATTTTTTTCTAGAAAATAATTGTTTATATTTTTTAGAAAAAATTAGTCAATAAAAAATGTTTTCATCATCGATAAAAATTTATGCCTAAAACTTATTTTGTGGTGATAAAAAAAAATTCCATTCATTTTTTTTTTTTGTGACCCAGAGAACCCGCGCACCGTACCAACACGGATAGCCCGAAGGGCCCGAGGTAACGAAAGGTAAACCCTGAGGGCGACACGTGCTCGCCACCACACACATGCCACTAGGTAAGTCATCTGATAATTGCTAGTGCGTTAGGGGGAGAAGCTCGTCGCCAGCAATGCCACCCAAGTGGGTGGTAATTCCATTCATTTATTTTTGTAAGTGATATTTGTGATTTTTTTTTTTTGGAAAATGTTTTCCAAATTACTCATTTTTCGGGAAACGAACGCACTCTAGAGTTGTATCAAGTGCATATTTTTTCTATTTTAAGTTCCTAATCGAAAAATTTAATGAAAATGTTTAAGATATACGAGAAACAAGAGCTTGGAAATTTAATATATCTAAAAATTAGAAATGAGATTTAAATTAATATAAGTACGAGTATTTACGGATAAATTAATATTGTTTTTAGATATCCTTTTTCTAACATTTATTCTTAAAACGGCAGGACAACTCAAAATGAGTATCCACTTTTACCATCACAAGCTAAAATATACCTAAATGGAACTAATAATACTTATAAACATCAGAAAAGTAAAAGGATAATAAAAAAACAACATATTTTTTGTTAATTTAGGAAATTGATTGAAAAAAAATTATAATATCTAGCTATTAATGTAAATATGAAAACTTCTGAATATTAATAAATAAATAAAAACTAATTTGACTATGACCGGTACTAAACTTTCTCGGAATATTTTGCATCCAATTTTCCTTATATGGATTTGTTCTAACAGGAAAAATAGATATGATTCAGTTGACCTTTTTTTCTCCTCATCACATGTTTAGTTCAGCGAAAGATGGTCCACAAAACTGCTTTACTGTATAAAAATCCTAATTAGACGTTTCCTGCTGCAGATTTACACTGTGAAATGGCCCATAAGGAAAGAGATGAGGTACCGATACTGTCGGAAACGCACCAGCAATTATCAGATGATTATGACAGTTCTCAACCTCGGTCACGTGTATCTAGGACCCGGAGTGTGTCAATTTCCATCCCTACGAGCTCCATGGAGTCATACGAGAGTATACCGAGTCGAGTAGGTTACACTGGACCTTTAAGGAGTGAAAGGAGGACACCTTTCTCCCTAATGAGTGGCCCGTTACACAATCGCGGACCTGAAAGTACCTTCGGGCGTAACACCGGTGCGGAGTCGCAGCATATGAAAGAAAAATTCCCTTCTTTTAGCATAAAGGATCGTATTGACTCCACAGATGACGACTATGGTGCTAAAAATGAGCATTTACTGAGGTCCGGGCGACTGGGGATGTGCAATGACCGTTACTGTACAACTTGCCCCTCACATTACAATGGAAGGGCGCAACAAACAAGTTCTGAAAGTTCAAGTATAGCTGATACCCAGGTAAATGCCATACTTGCAGAGCCTTTTGCTATGTTTGATTAGGTCCTGAGTATAAGATTCTCCATTTCTACCGAATGCTGGAAATTGTCGGTTTTAACTTTGTCATTCTTAGAAAATGAGGGATCACGAGTTTTGTCTTCTCACTTTCTGATCACGGTCACCACTTCTTGCTTAGCAATTTTTCGATTTACTATAGTATTCTGCGAGTACTAATCTGTTTGCGTTTTAAAGTCACCTTGTATGTTCACACAATCTTCTATTGGCTGGAAGTTCATAAAGAGCAATTTAATTTGGCTTAAGGCCAAAGCAAGCGCTGCCTTAGATTTTCAATAAGTTGCCTGCAGTCCCATAATTCTACGATTATAATGTAGGTGATAACTCTATCTCTAAGCAGTAAGCATAACTTTCTAACTAGTGTGGGACTTGGAGTTCTGGTGACGATGGTATCAAAAGGTACAACAACGAAGATCTGAGATTGACTTCACCAGTATTTCAAAGATGCTTTTGTTTGAGCACGTCTTTTATGCACCATGCCATATCCAGTAGGATGTCTGAATTTACTTCTTCAAAGTAAAGAAGCTTCGCTGCTTAACTTTTACTCGCAGTTTCACAAAGCTCTTTATGGGGATGCCAAAAGTTGGGCAAGGAGGTTCTTCACTTATGTCAGTGCCCACATTCCAGGCGTTATAAATCCTCATGCTCAAGCTGTCCAGCGGTGGAACAAATTTTTGTCATTTCTTGTGTGGCGGTCCTCTTTATAGACCCATTGTTTCTGTTCTTGCCGTATGTACCAAAGGTATGGCTCAACTGCAGCATTGTCAAGTTCACATGGCTTGAAAATATAGGTTGCTTGATGGTTAAGTTAATAACGTTCTTACTATATTTTTTTCCTCTCTAATTCCTAAGTGGTTCCCAAAATGAAGTTGAAATTCTTCCCATTTTTCACCCTGCTATAAACCACCTAGTTCTGGCTAGATTTATTCTACTAATTATCGAGTTTTTACTGCCCTGTTAATATCTACAGATATTCTTCACTTTACAGATTAAGCTTCTTAATCATGGTTTGATGCACATGTCGCCCAAGCTACAACTGGTGTTTGAGTTTATCCTTCTCTATAACTCAATGTTATGTTTCTTTCCAATTCTCAAAATTTGACCTTGGTACAATAAGTTAAATCTCCTTTGGCCAAGGCTGATCTAATCAACTAAAATGATCTCCTCTTAACCATAATTTCTTCAAGTATACTTTACCAAATTCATCAAACCTGTTTAGGTTGGCATCCGTTTTGCATTAGCAAAGGAAATATAATATGCCTGAACCCATTTTAAAAACTTTTGATAAAATCCTGATCATATTCATTATCCAAATTGTGACTTTCTGCAAAAAAAATGTCATTAATCATATGTCCCCTAAAATTTCTCATTTATTTGCATTTTGGCTTTTGTGCTTGTACTATATTGCTCTTGTAACTTTTCTTTTTGCAGATTCAAACAACCATCATAAGCTTTTCGATTTGCACACAATTACATCCCTTCACTTATCCATCCTTGATTGCAGGACTATATGTGTGTAAGGTTAAACAGGCCCATGACAAAAACACTCGTTGTTTTCAGAACCATGACGGACCTCATGTACCTATTGCACATTCTTCTGCAGGTAGACTGCTTTTCACCAACTTGTTAGATTGTTTTTCTCGTTGGTGATTTTAACAGTATCCTTTTATTGTTTTTCTTAATCTTTTCATCCACTGTGGATTTTTGTTTTTGTTCCCTGTAACAACTTTTGAATGCTTCAAGGGGAAAACGTGTTATTCTGAGGGAACCTACATGGTGTTATATGAATGTTCTGCAGTTTTCAATTTGACTACTCAAAAGTAATTTTTTATTCAACTGCATCCACTAGTGTACTCCCGTTAATCAGACACATATTGTAGTGTTGGACAAAGTGAATTGGAATGTTGTGTAGACAAAGTTGACTACATATGTTGAACATACATCCAGCCACAAACTTCTCGTACCAGCTTTTCAAAAGTTCCTGTATTTGAGCATCTCTTTCTTAGAAAAGCAACAGGTATTACCAGGAACTCACCTTGCAGGCATTCATCTTCTTATGCGTGAAAACGAGCACAGAAAATAACAGACAAATGGTCCTATCTGCTGTGCAAGTTTTTAGAATGATCTAAATGTTTGCTAGAGTTTTTTGCATTCAGATATAAATACTCAAATTTTTCAGAATGGCTCGTTACTCTTAATTTTCTAGACTTCATAAATTCAGAAATCCTCATGGCCATAATTCCCAGAAAATTAGACTTGTTAGAAACCTTTCGTAGTGAAAGGCTTCTCTATCGGGGTGATTTCCCTTGATACCTTCTTAATGGAAAGGTGATACTCATTTTCCTTAGAAAAGGATGAGTCAGTCGATGTTGCTTACGGCTAAAAGTCAATTAGATGGGATTTTACTTGGTGTATATTTTAACTCTTATAATCATCAGAGTTTGATTTTTGGAAAGACTTACTGATCTTTCACTCAAAAAGGCTGCATTGGAAGAGCTTCAGAACAGACTTCCGTGAGACAGAAAGTTCTTGCTTCTCTCATTTGTCAATCGATCTACTACACTATCCAAATTTTACATCCCGTATTCAGCACTTCATTAACGTAACTAGCATAAATATGTCAGGTTGGTATTTCGCTTGATGCTTAACTTCTATCATACCTTTCTAGTAACGAAATTTAAGGTGAAAGGTTGTCACGTTAGGAGCTTTTACGGCTGCCTTTCACAGTCCTTCATGATTGCTTTCTTTGTCAACTTTTTGCAGTTTAGGTTGGCTTACGTAGCTCCTGAGACCAGAGTGGTTGGTGCTGGAGATTTAGTTGACCATCCAAAAAGAATCTTTCTCCACTATCTGCGAGGATACTTCTTGTTAGATCTTTTGGTTGCAGTTCCACTTCCACAAGTAAGTCCTTATTTCTCTGATGCATGAACCTTAATTTTGTTTCTGTATTATATTGATTTTTAACATGCTTCAGCTGTATGAATAATGTAGAAGTAGGTTTTTGTGGGTTGGCAGTGTGAAACAAAATTTGCATTACAATTCACTGTTCTGCCAAGTCAATTTGTATTGCCATTACAATTCACTGGCTTATCACTACAGTCTCGATTACCTTTAGATAATCTGGATGTTATTGCTTCTACTTATTACAAAATAATCACATCTTTGTAAATGGGTTTAATGTCCCTTTCAAGACTTTCTAAGGACGTCTCCCCAATACCTCCAGTCAACTCTTTCTCCAAGACTGACTTGTAATACATGTGTTTTATCATCCTGTATCTATGTAACATACTGTGGCATGAATGACCCCACCACATCTTGTGGTGTTTAAGAAATGTTCCACCGAGCAGACTATAATAGCTGCAAGTTTCATGTCTTGATATGACTACTCTCTTCTGATGCTTGCTTGACTGCTTGCAGATATTGATATTTTATGCAAGGTATGGAATGATACTTTTACGCTCAGGTGTTCTTGTCCAGTACATTCCCAGATTATATCGAGTTTTGCCCTTACTTGTGGGTCAGTCTCCTACTGGCCTCATTTTTTATTCGGAATGGGCAAATTTTGTCATCAATCTTCTCATGTTTGTGTTGGCTGGCCATGTCGTTGGATCATGCTGGTACCTTCTTGGGCTACAGGTGGGTGGCATCATTTTTTTTGTTTTTCTCTACATAATTTGTTCTCATGTATTAGAACCACAGAAGAATAAGGATAGTGTGTTGAACTCTTGCTGCTACACTCATTACCATCATGATGCCTCTTTATTTAGCTGGTAATACTAATTTCTTTCACCGTTTGTTTTGATTGAGGGAGTGTACCCTTTCTGTAAGACGCTCATTTGTATTAAACGCACGGAGGACCTGTTTCAGGTTGCCGTTATTTGCACTTAACAACAAAGCTAAGCCCGTGTCCACTGACTGAATTCTTTAGTCATGTCATTGTCAATTTCATGAGCTTAGCACCTCTTAGTACCCCTTTCAGATGCATCATCCATGGTCTTGGAGAGGTTTATGACATGGCACTAGCATCTCAGATCCTCCTAATGCCGAGGCTGAAGCCTCTGGAATCTCGCATCAAAATTCACGTGTCATGCACTGTACTGGGGAAGCACAGTATGTCATTTCAAAGCAAAGTTATGACCATACGAGCATGGCCTAACTGATGTGCCACGTTTGAAGACGTTTTTTGATCAAATTCAGTCACATAAGGATGTCATGTAAAGATGGTCAACATCCCCAGTTGTGGACTGCAAATGATTATATCGCCACAATGTCTAATCACGTGTTATTCTATTTACTTGTAATTCACAATATTAAGTGCCCTGTAGTATTGGAATTTACTGGTCTTGGTCTGTGCTGATCCTCTCTCATGTAGCTCATGTACGTACATGCACCTCTTTTATGTGACCCACAGACTTTATACTATTCATCTTTCTTGTTTTTCTAGGATTTTGAACTGGACAAATAAGAATGTGTTCTTATTTCGATCTTCTGTTTAAATTCTGGTAGAGTAGCTTCACAATTCAGTGACAGAATGTGAGATTTTTCCAGCAAAACATTCTTTTCTTCAACTAATGTCTCTCTCTTCGTTTTGCCAGAGGGTTACTAAATGTCTTCTGGAAGTGTGCAAAGTGTGCAAACCACAACTGTGTGAGTTTGTGGATTTTGGACGTGGACAAAAGATTGAGGAGTTAAAAAAGAATAAAACTTTGTGGAATAGCTGGAATACGACAGCTACTGTTTGTTTCAGCAGCAGTGGTGAACATGGATATGGAATTCATCAAAATGCTGTTAATCTTACACAAGAAAGCATGGGCACGAGATATTTATATTCATTGTTCTGGGGATTCCAGGTAACTATTTACATTTCTATTCGGCTTTTTTCTCGTGGGACCATTGCCGTACAATGCCTAGCAATGCATCCTAGCAAATCCAATTTGAACATTTCTTTCACATTGACCTGATTTTCTATATCAAATTTTGAAGCAAATAAGTACTCTAGCGGGAAATCAAACTCCAAGCTACTTTGTCTGGGAAGTCCTGTTTACCATGGCCGTTATTGGATTGGGCCTCTTACTCTTTGCTCTTCTCATTGGAAATATGCAGAACTTCCTCCAGGCTCTTGGAAGAAGGTATGACCTCTCACCTTGACAATTACCCAAACATTCTTGTGGTGTTTCCTGTGCATGTGGACTGATGAATCTTGTTAGTGCTCTGCATGCAGACCTTTTTATGCACCTCAGCTCCCAATTTGTCTGTTCTTTTGGCCAGTACTGATGAGGAATATTCCTAGTGACCATTAGTGCATCTTTTGTCGTGAGACATCTTGGATATAAACTGTCAGCTGACTTTTTATATTTTCCCGATCGTCCCAGGAGGTTAGAAATGTCATTAAGGCGGCGTGACGTTGAGCAATGGATGAGTCACAGACGCCTACCTCAACAGCTAAGAAGGTAAATTCAGCATTTCTTCCAACATTTCTCATTTACTTTTTCTCCTGAGTAGAGACATCAATTGCATTTATCCAGGATTCTGTTGGCACTATAGATGTTTGAATATGGTGATGATGACCAATAGCTATGATTCTCAAAAGCAAACATACTTCCTACGACGTCATGCACAGTGGGTTGACAGAACTAGAGGGTTCTGTCCATCTTAGAAGCATCTAGATATATAGGTGAAGAAAAGAATCTGTTTTCTTATATCTCATAGAGTGATTACAATGAGTATAAATACATGAACAGAGAACCTAAATTAGGTAAGAAACCTATTTAGATAAAGATCCTAAGTTGCCTCTAATATCTATCAATATCTAATTTACAGCAATCAGAATAAAAAACAAATCACATAATATCACGTAATATAATCACGTAATATAATCAGGGAGAAATTCTAGAAGATTTCCTAATACATTCCAACACTCCCCCTCAAGCTGGCTAGAAGATATCTTCCATAGACAGCTTGTTCACTAGGCGAATGAATTGCCTTCTATGTAATCCCTTGGTCAAAATGTCAGCAGTCTGATCATCACTTGAAATATACGGCATACAAATTAGTCTGCTATCAAGTTTTTCTTTGATGAAGTGTTTATCAACTTCCACATGCTTTGTCCGTTCATGTAACACGGGATTATGAGCAATTGCGATTGCTGCCTTATTGTCGCAATATACTTTCATTGGTATGGAAGTTGGAATTTGTAGTTCATCTAAGATACCTTTAATCCACATAACTTCACATACACCATGTGCTACTGATCGAAATTCAGCTTCAGCACTACTTCTTGCCACAACACTCTGCTTTTTACTCTTCCAAGTGACTAAATTACCACCAACAAACGTGCAGTAGCCTGAAGTAGATCTCCTATCCATATTGCTTCCAGCCCAATCTGCATCAGTGAACACCTCAATTTCCAGACGTCCATGTTTTTCAAACATTAGACCCTTACCAGGACTTCCCTTCAAGTAGCGTAAAATTCTATATACCGCTTCAAAATGCCTTGGCCCTGGTGAGTGCATGAACTGACTCACCATACTTACAGCAAACGATATATCAGGTCGAGTATGAGATAAGTAAATAAGTCTACCAACAAGCCTTTGATACCTTTCTCGGTCTATTACTTCTTCAGCCTTGGCAAGTTCAAGCTTCATATTTGGTTCCACGGGGGTCTCTGCCGCTTTACATCCTAATAGACCTGTCTCTTTAAGCAGATCAAGAACATATTTGCGTTGGTTTATAAAAATGCCCTTTTTGGATCTCGCAAATTCTATTCCAAGAAAATATTTCAAGGCACCCAAATCCTTAACTTCAAACTCCTCAGCCAACTTCCCTTGCAAGCTTTTCAACTCAGCTTTGTCATCACCTGTTAATATTATATCATCAACATAGACAATTAGAATTGCACGCTTACCTTCCTTTGAGTGTTTATAGAATAGAGTGTGATCTCCTTGACTTTGGTGATAGCCAAATCTTTTAACCACCTTCCCGAATCGTTCAAACCACGCTCTTGGAGATTGTTTAAGTCCATACAGCGACTTTTTTAATCTGCAAACTTTGCCTTCGGTTGCTGCAAAACCTGGTGGTAAACTCATAAACACTTCTTCCTCCAAGTCACCATTCAAGAATGCATTCTTCACGTCTAACTGATGTAAGGGCCAATCAAATGCAGCAGCCAAAGATAGTAAAATTCGAACAGAATTTATTTTGGCAACTAGGGCAAAAGTCTCCTGATAGTCTACTCCATAAGTCTGAGTGAACCCCTTTGCCACTAACCTTGCTTTATACCGCTCAACACTCCCATCGGGTTTACATTTTATAGTAAATACCCATTTACAGCCAACAATCTTTTTTTCTTCTGGTGCATCAACCAACTCCCATGTGCCATTCTTCTTAAGTGCAAGCATTTCATCCTCAACAGCCATCTTCCACTTTGGATCCTTCAAAGCTTCATGGATATTTCTAGGAATAGATATGTGAGACAGATTTGACACAAATGCTCTATGATGATGAGATAACCTTTGGAATGACACATGTTTTGATATAGGATGCTTAGTACATGATCTAACTCCTTTTCTAAGAGCTATAGGCATATCAAGATTAGAAGCATTAGTATCGAATTTAAGATAGGAATGGAGGGAAAAAGAGTACTACTAGGATCACCCGATGACGAAGGCAATAGATCATCTCTCGGGGTTGTAGACGGATGAGGCTCCGGGACAAAGTTCTGATCTGCAATATTTTGAAGAGTTTTCCTTCTAGTATAAACCTAAAGCTCGGGCTTGTTGATCACATTGTGATCTTGAACTTTTCTCCCCTATCCTTGACACATCAAGATTTGGCGAGGTGTTTTCGAAGATTCAAACAAAGGATTAGGAAGGACAGGAGAGTTAATCTCTTCACTAACTTCGCCATTCTCCCCCGAAGAGATTTGTTAGAAAAAAACGGTTGTGACTCGATAAATGTTACATCCATAGTGATATGAGTTTTACCAGTATGTGGATTGTAACACTTATAACCTCTTTGATTAGGTGCATACCCTATAAACATACACTTTTCAGCCCGAGAATCTAATTTAGATCGACACTGAATTGGGAGATGGACAAAAGTAGTGCAACCAAACACCTTTAGAGGAATATCAGAAAAAATACGAGCTGTGGGGTACACTTTTTTGAAACAATTTAAGGGAGTAGTGTAATTTAATACCCGAGTAGGCAACCTATTAATTAGATAAGATGATGTTAGCACAGCTTCCCCCCATAAGTATTTAGGTACATGCATTGAAAAACAGAGGGCACGCGATACTTCAAGAAGATGGCGATTTTTGCGTTCAGCAATGCCATTCTGTTGGGGTGTAGTTCGGCAAGTTGACTGGTGAATGATGCCTTTTTCTGTCAAAAAACTCCCCAAAAATTGGTTATAATATTCAGTACCATTATCAGTACGAAGAATACTAATAGTAGTACGGAATTGAGTCATAACCATTTGATAAAATTTTTGAACAATAACTCAACTTCAGATTTGGCGCTCATCAAGTATGTCCAACATAAACGGGTATGATCATCTATAAAGGTAACAAACCATCGTTTTCCGGTTTTTGTTGGCATGGGTGAAGGACCCCAAACATCACTATGGATTAAGTAAAAAGGAGATGATGCACGATACTTGTTTTGGATTATAATGAGTACGATGACTTTTAGAAAAAAGACAATTGTCACAATGTAGTGAAGAAACATCCACATCTTTGAACAAATGAGAAAACAAATGTTTCAAATATCCAAAACTAGGATGGCCTAATCTATGATGCCAAACCATTATTTGTTCTTGAACAGGGGAAGAACTGAAAGTTCCATACGCCTGAGCTTTTTTATTAGAAACAAACTCTTCAAAATAGTAGAGACCATCCCTCATCCTAGCATTGCCAATCGTCTTCCCCGAGATCTGATCCTGAAACTCACAATGGGAAGCAAAAAAGACAACACGGCAATTAGACTCTTTAGAAAGTTTACTAACAGACAAGAGGCTGCAGGCTAACTTAGGAACATGCAGTACATTATGAAGTTTAATAGACTCAGAAAGTGGAACTAATCCTTTGCCTGCAATAGATGAAAAACTCCCATCGGCAATCCGAATTTTTTGGTTGCCGGGACAAGGAATATAGGATTTGAACAAATATGGAATATTAGTCCTATGATCGGATGCCCCTGAATCAATGATCCAAGGTACAGATTGTGAACAACAAGAGAGGGCATTTAGATTTCTACCTTGGTGGGCAATCGAAGCAGTAGGATTACCCGATACCTTTGCAGAAGATGGTTTAGCTGTTCTTTGCTGAAAGAGAATGCAGTGGCCTCATTAGCTGTAGGAGGCATACGCTGAGAAGACTTATTATCACGGCTAAAGGAAGTTGGTTTCCTTGCTTCACTAGTTGTAGAAGCTGGACGGCCATGAATCCTCCAACGGGTCTCCGTGTATGACGGGGTTTGTTGCAAAAATCACACCAAATACGAGGTTTCCCATCCGATCTTCGCAAGTTAATGGGGATCTTGCTTATATTTGCCTCGGAAACTATTGTTGTAGGAACATGGCCCTTCTTGTCTTCAAATATAGTTAATGCTGAACCTTCCAATGATCCATCCTTTCCGCCGGTAGCTGACTTGCCCAGCATTATTCCCCGTCTACTTTCTTCTCTCCGAACCTCTGAGAAGACCTCTCCAATAGGTGGAAGAGGCTGCTTCCCAAGTATTCTGCCCCGTACTTCATCAAACTCATCTCTAAGCCCTGCTAGGAAAGCATAAATACGTTCGCTTCTACAATTTTCCTGTATCGATTACCATCTTCAATACACGTCCACTCATGATCATTGAATACATCCAATTCCTGCCACAAACGTTTCAAGGAGTGAAAGTATTTTGTGACAGTTTCCTCTCCTTGTCGCATCTTCCCCAGCTTCAAGGTTAACTCGTAGATTTGAGATTGATTACCCAAATCTGAATACATCTCACACACCGCATCCCGAGTTCCTTTGCGGTATAATAGCCCAGATAATTTGCACCAATATCTTCTTCCATGGAGTTGGTCAGCCACGTCATAATCGCTGAATTCTCTGCATCCTAGACAGCCCAAGTAGGGTCATCTGTCGCTGGTTCTGCATTATCTCCAGTCAGATAGCCACTTTTTCCTCTACCCCGTATATACATTCGAACGGATTGAGACCACCGGAAAAAATTATCACCATTCAGCTTTATGGAAGTGATCTGAATGGGATGAGCTTCGGTGGATTTTGTAAGAAGTGATGGAGGGTTAGACTGGGTGGTTGATGATTCGTCCGACATAGTGATCGAACGAAAAAAAAAAAAATTACTCAAGGTGAATAGATGAAGGACCTTTGGGCTCGATACCATGAAGAAAATAATCTGTTTTCTTATATCTCATAGAGTGATTACAATGAGTATAAATACATGAACAGAGAACCTAAATTAGGTAAGAAACCTATTTAGATAAAGATCCTAAGTTGCCTCTAATATCTATCAATATCTAATTTACAGCAATCAGAATAAAAAACAAATCACATAATATCACGTAATATAATCACGTAATATAATCAGGGAGAAATTCTAGAAGATTTCCTAATACATTCCAACAATAGGTCATATCCAATTTGTGCCGTACGGAGGCTCCGTTTCAATTGACTGGAAATATCCTATCATGCAGAAGAGTATGCGAAGCTGAGCGATACCATTGGGCTGCCACTAGAGGAGTGAACGAAGAAATGCTTCTCGAGAATTTTCCTGAAGATCTTCAGAGAGACATAAGACGCCATCTCTTCAAATTTGTGAAAAGAGTAAGGCCTGGAACTGAGTTGAGATGAGTGTGGAATTTAATGCAATTTAAACACCTGGAAATCAGTTCTCTTTCTTGTAATTCCTTAGAATTAAGATAAGTCTCCCTGCTGTTTGTGGATGAAGATGAAAGCCATGTTTTTCAACCAAAGCTTCCTCTCTCTTCAAGCATGTGCAGCCTTCTGAAATTGATAGCTCCCTCCCAGGTCGAATATTTGGCTATGCTTCTGTCATAGGTCTTCACTTGGAAGCTAACTTCTGATATATGTAGCATAAGCTCGATCAGCTAACTAAATATGTGGATGATCAGTCTTTAATTTTCGGTCATCAAGTACTTAGATGGATAGCTAAAAGAAAATTATGTTAAAGGTCTCAATTGTCCATTATTAGTCTATTGGCGAACATTACCAAGCTTTTGTCTTAGATTTTATTGGCATCTAGATGCATGTCATGGAGACAGCTCAATGTGGAAACTACAAAAGAACAATATGGTCAAGAATTTATCACTCGTCTCTGCATCCTTCCAAAGACTGCCACTTCTGAAAACAAGCTCTAATCCTTTGCAAAATGGATTTTTCAAATTGGACATGGCTGTGGTCTGTTCTGCCGGGTCCAGCCAACAATTACCACCTATGCAAAGAAAAGTGCAGAACTCGAGATCTTGGAAATTCTTTAAAAAGATAAAAGAACAGTTTAAGCCACCCAGGATTCTACACATCAAATTTGTGGCTACCATGATAAGCCTGGACTAACTTTCAACTCAAAAAATATCAATAGCTGTTGTATTATGTTGCAGGTGCGAATATTTGCAGTGATGGAGGATCACATCATAGATGCAATTTGCGAGAGGTTAAGGCAAAAAATATACATCAAAGGAAGCAAAATCCTGCACCCTGGCGCCCGTGTTGAAAAGATGATTTTCATTGTCCATGGGAAAATTGAGAGCAGAGGAGAAGACGGGGTTACGAGTTTATGCGAAGGAGATTTTTGTGGGGAAGAGCTTCTAGCTTGGTGCCTTGAGAGTTCTTCTGTAAACAAAGGTACAGATTGCATTCTTTCTTGGTAGTCTTTAGTTATTGAATGACTGGACATTTTGAGAGCATTCCAAAATCTGTGATATTGAAGATGGACGAAAGATAAGACCACCTGGAAACTGGTTGCTGAGTAACAGGACGGTGACATGCGTGACAAATGTTGAAGCCTTTGCACTACGAGCAGAAGACCTTGAAGAAGTCACCAGTATATTTGCAAGATTCCTGCGCAATTCAAGAGTTCAAGGAGCCATAAGGTTCTTTCTCTTTCTTGAAAGATGATATAGCACTACTACATGGCAAACCAAGCATATCAATGAACTATCAATAAAAAGTAGCAACTAAGTTAACTGTTTCAGATCCTCTCTGATTCCTGTGCACATTCTCTTTTTGAACCTCTAGGCAGGAACAACTAGTTGGTCTCATATTGTAATTTGCTCCTACATACACAACATAGACAAACGTTTTGCATTGTATGACCGTGATAAATTTGCCTGGTTCCAGGTATGTATCACCATACTGGAGAGGACTTGCAGCAACTCGCATCCAAGTCGCTTGGAGATACAAGAAGAAACGACTAAGTCATGGCGACACTTCCCCATCACAGCGTCCTTCACATTAGCAAAGTATGTTGATGGTATTAACTACGTTACCCTGCTGTCTGTATTTATACCAGGTTCCAGTTGCATTGTGACTGCAAACTATAAGAGAGGACATGTTGGAAGCTCATGATGATATAGGCATGTAATTTTAGTTGTGATATCTGAGATGTAAATTCTTTTACAAATATAATACGTGAGGGATTAGATGATGATAGCCTTGGTGGAGCGCATGAGGGACCATGACTGTGCTTAATAAAACCACATTGGGTGAGACTGTTAAAGCTCATAAAACAACAATCAAAACAGAAAAATTTCTGTTGTTTGAGGGAGAGAAAGGATATAAAAAAAACAGAGCATAGCACTTCATACGTCTTGTGCAAAGGAAAAACTGTCGAGTACCACAAGTAAATACAAAGCAGAAACTGCTCAAATACGTGCAACACATAATTGCACACAAACGTGCTATTAACTTCCTAGAATATAGCAAAAACACTAACTGCATAACTAAATGAACTTGACTGTTTTTTAAAAAAAGAATAGAGGAAAACAGAGGAAAAAACACGACAGAAAACAGCAACATTGAGACAATTCCAACAAACTCCTCCTTGGATCAATTGCTGCTGCAAATTCCTATTTTCTCTCTTAACAACTCAAATCTTTCAATCTGAAGTGGTTTTGTGAACATATCTGCAAGCTGATCTTCAGATCTACAATAGACCAACTTAACTTTGCCACTTTGTTGCACCTCACACAGAAAGAAAAATTTGACTTTGAAATGCTTGGTTTTGCCATGGAAAACTGGATTCTAAGATATTGCTAAAGTAGCCTGATTATCCACATTAACTTCAACGCAATCACTAGAATTCAACCACAGATCCTTCATTATCTTTTTCAACCACAAAGCTTGATTTGCAGTTGCAGTAACTGCTATAAACTCAGCCTCTGCTGTGGACTGAACTACAATCTCTTGCTTTTTGGAACACCAGGAGAAACAAACAGAACCAATACTAAAACAATACCCAGACGTACTTTTCATGTCATCCACTGAACCAGTTCAGTCACTATCAGAAAATCCTTGTAAATTAAACTTATGACCTTTCTTAAACTTTACACCAAAGAACAATGTTCCTTTGAGATATATCAAGACCCTTTTTGCTGCAACCAAATGTAACTGACTAGGATTACTCATAAACCTAGATAAAACACTCACAGCAAATAGAATATCTGGTCTGGTTACTGTAAGATACATGAGACACCCAATCAGACTTCTATACATAGAAGCACTGCATCTGTTCCATTATTCTTCTGCAGCTTCTCTTTAGCAGCCATAGGAGTGCTTACACTTCAACAATCTTCCATCTATAACTTCTTTAGAATTTTCTTCATGTATTTTTTCTGACAGATGAAGATCTCATATGAAGCCTGTTTGACTTCCAGACCCAAAAAATATGCCATCTTTCCCAAGTCTGACATCTCAAAACCTGCAAATAGATCTTGCTTCACCTTCTCTATCAATTCCATATCATTCCCTGTCACTAATAGATCATCTACATAAAATGACAGAATTACAACACTATGATTCACTTTCTTGATATAAAGAGTGAACTCACTTAAGCTTTTTACAAAACCAAAATCCTGCAAATATCAATCTATCTTCCCATACCAAGCTCTTGGAGCCTGTTTTAGTCCATATAGAGCTTTCCTCAACCTGTATACACTCTCTTCTTGGCCTTTGATACTAAAGCCTTCAGGTTGTTCAACAAAAATCTCCTCCTCAAGCTCTCCATTCAGGAATGCAGACTTGACATCTAACTAAAAATATAGGCCACCCCTTCTCTGCTGCAATAGCTAAAGTAGCCTTATTGTATCAAGTCGTGCAACAAGAGCAAATGTTTCAGAATAGTTTACTACCCATATTCGTGCATAGCCTTTCACCACCAATCTAACTTTGTGTTTATTGACAGAACCATCAGGATTAAGTTTTGTTCTAAACACCCACTTAACCCCAATCATATTCTTATCAGATGGTCTATCAACAAGCTCCCATGTGTGGTTTTTCTGGATCATTGCAATCTCCTCCTGCATTGCTGTAATCCACATCTGATCCTCCTTAGCTTCCACAAAGTTAGATGGTTCGAGCATTGCCACATTGCTTCTTTCATAGATTTTAGTAAGTGACCTTGTGCCTCTCACTGGTAAATCATCCATACTATCTTCCAATCCATCTATAACTTCATCAACCTCTACATCCGTTGCAGGTTGTTTTTCGAACTGCTGCTGTTCTGCACTCTTTCCTTCCATCCAATTTCACTCATCTTCCTCAAGAAAAACAACATCTCTGCTTACAATCACCTTCCCTGTCATAGGGTGAAAAATTCTGTAAGCCTTTGATTGGAGACTGTACCCGATGAAGATTCCAAGCTCTGCTTTCTTATCCAGCTTGTCCATCTTGACCTTAGGAACATGAGTATAACACAAACACCCAAAAACCTTCAAATTTTTCATAGAAGGTTTAACACCATACCAGACTTCAAAAGGTGTTGACCTCTCTAAGGCCTTTATGGGCAATCTGTTCAACAGGAACACTGCAGTATTAGCTGCTTCAGCCCCAGAAACTTCTTAGGCAACATCTTCTCCGCATCATACATCCGGCCATCTCCATAATACTTATGTTTTTCCTCTCACCGACCCCATTCTATTGAGGTGAATAGGGAGCAAGAACTGCTCACAATTCCGCTTGCTCACAATTCAACTTAAACTTGTGAGCGGTATACTGAACCATTATCAGACCTGAGCATTTTAATTTTCTTCCCACTCTGATTCTCGACTAAGGCTTTAAACTTCACAAACACATCAGTAACTTCAGACTTGACTCGCAGAAAATAAATCCAACTCATCCTAGTCATATCATCAGTGAAGGTAATGAAATACCTGCTACCATTGAGAGAAGACTCAGACATAGGTCCACATAGATCTGTGTGGACTAATTGCAGCTTCTCACATGCTCTCCAACCTCCTCCTTTGAAAGGAAATCTGACTTGCTTGCCAAGAAGACAAGTTCTACACTGTGGAAATTCCTCCTCCAAACTTGGCAAGTCATCTGCCAAGCTATTTCTCTGCATAAACAACATGCTCTTCCTAAGTGAACGTGCCCAAGTCTTTTATGCCATATCTCTCGCATTTTCTTCTTTGCACTTTAAAGCCATTTGTTGCATCTCTTGTGGCTTGAACATGAAACTCTTGTCCTTCATTGGGATTCTTAGCACTTCTTTGCTATTTGCATTATTAATAAGACATTCCTTCCCTTCGAACTTCACTTTATAGCCCTTCTCAACTAATTGACCAACACTTAACAGATTCTGGTCAATGTTTGGCACAAAAAGAACATCACTGATCAGCTTCACCTCTTGATTTCCTTCAATAGCCACTGTACCCTTCCCTTGTACTTTGATATACTGTCTGTTGCCAATTCTAACTCTGGACCTGACTAACCTGTCTAGACTCCTAAACAGCTTCGAATTGCTAGTCATATGATTGGTACGGCCACTATCTACCAGCCATGCATCATTCCCAATAGAAGATTCAGAAAAAGAAGCTATAAACAAGTGCTCTTCCTCAGTTTCATTCACTGATACCTGTGCTTTTCCTACTTGCTGGTAATTTTTTTCTTTGCAGATGGCTTCCATGTGACCCAACTTGTGACATTTTCTGCATCTAGCATCAGGCTTTCTCCAACATCTAAAAAATCGATGATTAGTTCCACCACAGTATTAACAAGACTTTTTGTTCTTCTTCCATTTGCTAGACCCACCAGAATTTCCTTCTTTTGCTACAAACTTGGAGTCACCAGCATTTTCTTTGGACTGAATCCATTTCTTCCCTTTGCCTCCATCATTTGACTTTACTTTAGCTTGCAGCAAACCCTCTACAAACTCTTCTCTTCTCATCAGTCTTCTATGCTCCTATGCCTGCAAGGAATTTAACATTTCTGCAAGCTTTATATCAGCTAAGTCTCTTGTATTTTCTAGAGAAGCTATGGTGGCTTCGAACTTCTCTGGAAGAGACACCAGGATCTTCTAAACAAGCTTTTCATCCTTCAAGTTAGTCCCTAAAACTTTGATTTTTTCAGCTATCTCAACCAGCCTATCAGAGTACTCCTTCACTGACTCTGAATCCTTCATCTGTTGTCTCTCAAACTCCCTCAAGAGATTCAGCACCTGCATGCCTCTTATCTTCTCATCTCCCTCGTATTCATCCTTCAAGAAATCTCATATTACCTTTGCAGAATCACATCTCATGATCCTATTTATGTTTGTTTTATTAAGCAAAAAGTTGCTGATTGAATTTCCCATCAAAATTTAAAATATTATCTCAAGTTAAAGAGTTACCAAAGAAAATTACAATTATAACTCAACATTTGTACATTTTGAAATGTCTCAGGTATTCGTCATTCTATTGGAGGTGTACGGAATTGTTCACGATCGTATGGATACGAAGCCAATAACAGAGAAGAATATTGTTTAATTTGCCACACATTCCTTCGCTTACTCTGGGCATCATTAAGGATGTGGCAATGAATTAGATTTAATATCCATCATTGAAGTATAATATTTTCTATCATGTGTTTTTAAGCTTTTCATAAAAGGGGTCTTATCATAGCCTTCTTAATTATTGATATATATAGTATAGATTATTGCCCCCCCAAAGAGCTCGATACCACACTAGTAATGAAGCTAATTAAAGAAACCTTACCAAATCCAAGGTAAGGCATGCTGCAAATAATTGCAACAATAGTTTTTTGGGAGATCAAAGAATCATTTAAAGCTTTTGATAAAATTAAATTATGTAGTCTATAGGATGATGACTATACGTTCAATATGGTGGATGTTGTTAATTACTCGTTCAATGATTGGAAATTATTATTCAAGGAAGTTTAAATGATGGTGCTTGGAGTAAGTGAAGGACTATATGGAGACGAATTAATCAGGAGGGCAATTTTATTTTTTTTTTGGTCGGTCCTACTCTAATCATATTCTAACACTCACTCTCAGACTTTTGCCCTTGCCTCCTTGCAGGGCATGGGAGTCGAAACCCACTCTGAAATGAAATCGTCTCCACCCCAATCCCCATCAGGAGGGCAATTGATGAAGTGAAAATTATGAAGAGATAAGAGATGCTTGTGTGGGCAAAACATGAAGGGTTTAAATGGTGGAGGTATGTGATTAATTAAGAAGAAGGAGAAGAACCTTGCGATGACGCTGTCCAGAGAAGGTTAGAGACATCCTAGTTTTTACCAAAGCATAGAGAGAACCCTAGTTTTTACCAAATCAGAGAGAGAGAGAGAGAGATTATAATGGAATCGATGTACTTAAAAAAGAAGATTAGGGCATAGAGTTTGGATAGATGTTAAGCACTATCATTAGGCAAATCTAAGTCGCTCCTAATCGGTTAAAGTCGTGAAGAAGTGGGGCTATGGCTAATGCCGAGGATCTATGGAATAGATGGACTCTCTTCAATGGAGGAAGTATGCATCAAGTTAATTATGACGCACATCAAGGTACTTTTCATTATGAATTCGTGCACATTATAATAGATGATAAGTCAAGATCAGATGATTGATCATGCAGACTGTCCAAGGTGATGTCAAGTTCTACAAAGAACTCGATGTAGAGGAAGAGGAGGGTGTTCGAGTTTAACAAGAAGGAGGATGTCATGTGATTTTTATTGAAGTATTTTCTATCCTAAAAAAGTGGGAAAAATTATCAATTCAATCCTAAATTCATTATAAGGACGCCAATTTAGTTCTAAACTTTCAAATTTCGTCAATGCATTCCTAAACCTTCATGAAATTCCTATATATTCTTTTTGGCCAATTGCAACCGGAAATAGTTGACGTGGCAAGTAAACTCGTCTATGTCAATTAGCAACGTAAGATGATCGAGGATGATTGGAGGACACGTCGGCAACATCAACAATTTCCAACGTTAATTTCTAGCGAATATTGATTGAAAGAATTATATTGAAATTTCATGTGAAAAATTAGGACTACATTGACAAAAACTAAAAGTTTAGGATTGAATTGATAAACATATAATAAGTTTAAAATCAATTGGATGCTATCCACGAAAAGGTGCTTCCGTTTTTATTCTACATACAATCTCAAGAATTTTTAAGGTGAATTTCAGCAGTGCTTTAACCGCCACAACAAAATAAGAAAATTTATAGTGTGGGTGAAAAGGTAGTATCACAACTTTACTTATGAGAAAGTGAATGATCAGTTTTCTACACATAGATAGATTAATCCGAAAATCAAACTAAGAAATCAAATGGAGTTACTAAGTTCGGTCTATGGTCCCTTGTTTGATGGGTAAATAGTCTAGCGGTTTGCGCCGGTTATCCGGGCAACTTTTATTTTTCTTTTTTCCCTTTGGGTTAGCAGCAAATTTAGGAGGATCCGCCTACAATACGAGTGCCAATTCAATGTGGACGAGGCCGAAAACTCATTTCATCCTTTTCTACCCAGATAAACCCTCGCCCCCACCCCCCCCCTCCCAACCACAAAAAACAAAAAAGCCGAATTTTTTTTTTTTTTGTTACTTGAATACGGTTGTTTCACCAAAAATCAATAATTTAAAAAATATTTTTAAAAATGACTACTTATATTACTTCTAAACTGATAATATCATTTTCATTATCAAAGAAAATGTTTATGTGTTGTTATTGTTAATAAAAATATTTTTCATTAACTAATTTTTATAAAAAAAATGCAAACAAATAATTTTTATGAATTTTTTTTTAAATCGTTGAATTCCCTATAAAATAAATGAACCAAAAACTATTCTCATTTCATTCCTCCTTCACGATTTATTCAATGGAAAATGTTCATATCTCAATATAAAACCCTTTTCATCCAAAGATTTCAATATCAAAAAACGAACTTTACGTACCTCATATCGTCCATCATCTGATTAAACGTCGAGATAACTAGATCTTTTATCTTTATCTTACTGTAGTATTAATAAAATGATTTCGCCTCCATCGCTATAGGTGTCTGTCGTCGCACCATGTCATCATTATGCAAAGAATCTATTACGCGCAGGCGTTCTTATCCAGTATTTTTCCAGATTATATCGAGTTTTGCCCTTACTTGCGGGACAGTCTCCTACTGGCTTCATTTTTGAGTCAGCATGGGCAAAGTTTGTCATCAATCTTCTCATGTTTGTGTTGGCTGGCCATGTCGTTGGGTCATGCTGGTACCTTCTTGGGCTACAGGTGGGTAGCATCATTTGTTTTTCTCTTCCTAATTTGTTCTTATGTATTAGAATCCCATAAGAATAAGGATAGTGTGTCGAACTATTGCTGCAAGCCTCAATACCATCAAGATGCCTCTTTGTTTAGCTGGTAATGCTAATTTCTTTCGCATTTTTGTTTGATTGTGGGAATATGTCCTTTCTGTAAGATGCTGATTGGGGTTGAACTCATTCAGGACCTGTTTCAAGTTGTGTTTTTTTGCACTTAACAACAAAGCTAAGCCCACGTCTATGGTTTGAGTTCTCTAATCATGTTCTTGTCAAATTTTGTGTCTTTACTAGACCTTTCAGATGAATCATCCATGTGGTCTTGGAGTGATATATGACATGATACTAGTGTCTCAGACCCACATCATGCTGAGGCTGAAGCCTCTGGAAGCTCACATCAAAATTCATGGGCAGAAGAACAGCCAAAGTGCCAAACTTGGCACAAAAGGACACTTAAGTGCCATAGCTTCAAAATGGTACACTTAAGTGCCAGTTTCTAACTTAAATGGAACACTTAGGTGCCACTCCAACGAAAATCCGGCCAAATGGCTAACATGGTAATTTTCCGGCGAGTTTGGTCCAAAACGGTGTCGTTTTGCACGCTGACGTGACGAGAAAATGCAAAAACGACGCCGTTTCATGTATGATGTGTAAATAATAATATAAAAATTAATTAAATTAAATTTAAACAATTTTATTTAAAATATTCTAAAAATTTAAAAACTAAAAATTAAATAAAAAATATGGGGAGGTCGAAGGGGGCGGGCGAGGGCCGAGCCCTCGCCGCCGGTCGGCTGGGGGGCAACCCCGCCGACCCTCCCCCTTCGTCGCCGGCCCTTCCCGACGGTGGGGAGGTGGCGAGGCTCGCGGCCCTCGCCGGATCTGGGTGAGGGCCACGACCCTCACCCCAAATCTAGGCGAGGGCTTGCGGGCCCTCGCCGCCAATCGGCCGAGGGCTGGTGACCCCGGCTGACCCTCCCTCCTCCGTCGCCAACCCTTCCCTTGGCGACAATGGGGGAGGCTGCAGCCACGAGGGCTCGGCCCTCAACCGCCCCCTTCGGCCTCCCCCTTTTTTTTATTTAAATTTTAGTTTTTAAATTTTTAGAATATTTTAAATAAAATTGTTTAAATTTAATTTAAATAATTTTTATATAATTATTACACATCAGACATGAAACGGTGTCGTTTTTGCATTTTATTGCCACGTCAGCGTGTAAAACGACACCGTTTTGAACCAAACTCGCCGGAAAATTGCCACGTTAGCTATTTGGCCGGATTTTCGCCGAAGGGGCACCTAAGTGTTTCATTTAAGTTCGAAACTGGCACTTTAGTGTACCATTTTGAAGTTATAGCACTTAAGTGTCTTCCCGTGCCAAGTTATGGCACTCTAGGTGTCCCAAACTCGTCGTGCCCTTTACTTTGGAAGCACAATATGCCATCTCAAAGCAAAGTTATGTCCATATAAGCATGGTTTTATTGATGTGCTAAGTTTGAAGTCAAGTTTTTTAATCAAATTTATTCACATTAACATGTCATAGGAAGATTGTCATCGCCACATGGTTGTGGACTGCAAAGGATTATGTCACTACAATGTCTAATCGCATGTTATTTTATGTACTGGTCTTGGCCTGTACTGATCCTTTATCATGGACCTCATGTTGGCACACGTGTCATGGGCCGACAGTTTCCTTGGTTGCGGAAGGGCCCGTGCGGCGCCTGAAGAGCGAAATTCGCCAGGCCAGCCTTCCTTATGTAGCTATTCCACGAACAATACAGTGAATGCTTTTTCGTACGAGATCCTATCATGCCCAGCTTTGTTCGAGCGTCTAGTCTATCGAGTGAGATAGCATATCTCTTTAGGTTCAACAACTGGTTTCGGCCTGCCATGGCCTCATCAAGAGAGCGGCATTAGCTCCCCACTAGTTTGTGCAAAGGAGACTAACCCCGCTTTTAGAGTTCCTAAGTGATATAATTCTTCTATCTTAGAACTCCTAACACCAACCGTCTTGACGCCACTCCCACGGACAAGTTGTGTTCGTCCCTTCTGCCTTCTCACTCTTCACTCGATAACCCCAAGCACCACTCACAAGTGTCACGAGTACGGGAGGATTCACGGACCGTGACATTTTTCCCCACTCAAATTCGCAACGCCCTCGTTGCGATCTATTTTGTCACTTCCTTGCGTCCCTTAACCATTAATGCGTCACTTTTGAGATTTCACATCGAATGATCACGCTTGCCGAACAAAATAGGTTTTGCTCTATTAGTAGTCTCTTTTGATCTCAGCTGCTCGACCATTCTTGGTCGCCTGCACTTTCTTTGGCTAGTGTGGCATTTTTCGCCAACTGCATCTTTTGGTAGCACCTTTTTTGCTTAACTAGCATCTTGACCCCAGCAAACCAAATGGAGGTTCTTTTTTTGTTGAAAACGTGGCAGTAGACCTCTTCTTCGAATTCACCGATCGATCCAAGAACATTATCCCTATTCAGCAAGGGTTCGGTTCTTCTTCAACTCCCTATTAGCTCAGCGAAGAACCGACTCGTCCTAGCACCCATTGCCATCCTAGGAGTAGAGAGCCCAGCTTCGTTTGAGCATCTTTTGCCTCGACCATTCACTTTCCGCCCATTAGGACCGGTACCACTAGTACTTATCAATTTGACCTGCATTGGAGCGAGAAGTTCGATTCTCCGATTCACTCACTTACCGGAGGGATTCTTGCTCTGATATCACTTGTCATGGGCCAACAGTTTCCTTGGCCGCGGAAGGGCCCGTGCGGCACCTAACGAGCAGAATTCGCCAAGCCAACCTTCTTTCTTTAGCTGTTCCATGAACAATATGGTGAATGCTTCTTCGTATGAGATCCTATCATGCCCAGCTTCGCTCGGGCGTCTAGTCCATCGAGTGAGATAGCAGATCTCTTTAGGTTCAACAACTGGTTTCGGCCTGCTATGGTCTCATCAAGAGAGCGGCATTAGCTCCCGACCAATTTGTGCACGAGAGGCCAACTCCACCTTCAGAGCTTCTAAGTGATATAATCATTCTATCCTAGAATTCCTAGCATCAACCATCCTGACGTCACTCTCACGGACGAGTTGTGTTCGTCCTTTCTGCCTCCTCACTCTTCGCTTAATAACCCCAAGCATCTACGGGAGAATTCACGGATCGTGACACATGTACCTCTTTTATATGGCCCACGGTCCTCATACCAACATCTTTATGCTTTTCTGGGATTTTGAACTAAACACATAAGAATGGGTTCTTCATTTCAGCCTTCTGTTAAAATGCTGGTAAAGTAGCTCCAAAACTTAGTGACTGGATGAGAGATTTTTCCAGCAAAGCAATTCTTTCTTCGTCTAATCTCACTCTCTCCATCCTGCCAGAGGGTTAATCAATGTCTTCGGGAAGCATGGAAACCTGCTGGCCTGTGTAGCTTTATGGATTGTGGAGATGGAGACAACATCAACAAATTCAAAAATAAAGCAACATGGACTAAATGGACAATGAATCCGACATTGCACATTGGGCCAAAGTTCATGGACCATATGTGTCATTTTCTGTTTTATTATTTGTCCACTCTTAGCAATAATCAGAAGAGCAAACACACTATTAGTTGCAGCAAAGGCCTCTTCATTTCTTGGGATATATGGAATAAGATGCATGGCTTCACGCAGGATGAACACCTGGAACTTTTTATTTTCCATCAATGCAAGTCAAAGCTGCAAATTTGGAGGACTCTCCACTTCATCTTTTACCTTCTTTTTTTTTCTCTGTGACAGTTCCATTTTAATATCTTCCTGCCATTGCGAGAGTTTCTATTGTGCTTTGAACTTCCAGAAAGATTGAGGCAGTAGGGCATATCTTGGTTGTATGAGTGAATCTGTTCTCTGCTATTAACGAGAACAGCACATTGAAATATGAGGAAACAAGAGAAGATCATTGCACGATATTCTCTTTATGATTCTTGAGAGAGAGTGAATATTAAGTATGAACCCAAAAAACTATTGCTTTTGGATGTCGTGTGAACTATCTGCCAGCCCATCCTGATTTATTATCCTCCAAATTCAGCCTAAACTTGTCAATTGTTTTTTTTTTCTCACTATTTCCATGATTGCATTACCAATATGCCCTGCAGAGAAACGTTCTTGTGTTTTTATAACATCATGCATTTTATACACCTTAAAGTGAAGATACAAGTTGTAACACATCGTACAGATTTTCTTTTTCAAATTTTGAAGCAAATAAGTACACTAGCTGGAAATCAAACTCCAAGCTACTTTGTTCCAGAAGTCCTGTTTACCATGGGCATTATTGGATTGGGCCTCTTGCTGTTTGCTCTTCTCATTGGAAATATGCAGAACTTCCTCCAGGCTTTCGGAAAAAGGCGTGACCTCTCACATTGATGAACTTTTTATATTGACAGATCTATTAATCATTACCATTGTGCTTGTGCAAAATATTTGAGATCATTCGATTGATACAATGACGGCCTTTAAAAATTTTCATCTCCAAGTCTGTGTGATGGTTTTATGGCTTCCAAGACAAATAGTTCCATAATGCTATCATTCGAGATGATGAATATCCTTTTGCAGATTTTTTGTGTGTGTCTTTCTGTTTTGGCTTTCAGATTTCATTCTTTGGACATGTAAATATTGTATTAGGCAGATATGTATTCATCATGGTTTCTTAGTATATCGGCATGCATGAATCTGAGTAATTGTTATTCTTGTAATTTGTTAATCTTAAGCAACATTGAGAAGATATGGCTCTAATAATTTAGGCATTATAATAGCACCGAATGCTCATATAGGTTAGCTTCAAGAATTCATGAGCAGATCTAAGTTATGGTTTTATTCTGGTTTGGGTTCAAGAATTGTTAACTGCCATATGAAAACGGAGCTTGCCTAAACATTCTTGTAATATTTCATGTGCAAGTGGTAATTGTGACTAATACTATTACCTGGGTAAAGAAACATCCTAGGCTATGTCTAGTCCTTCAAAAATGTCTTAACATCTCTTGAAGTAACATGCTGAAACGCCATATGAGAAAGCATCCCCAAGGCAACTAATGAAACTTATTAGTGCTCTGCATGCAGACCTTTCTATGCACGTATGCTCCCAATTTGCATATGTTCTTTGGACGAATATTGATTAAGAATGTTCCTAGTGAACATTAGTGCACCTTTTTATCGTTGGACATCTTGGATTTAAACTGTCAGCTGACTTTTATTTTTCCTCAATCCTCCCAGGAGGCTAGAAATGTCATTAAAGCGTCGTGATGTTGAGCAATGGATGAGTTACAGATGCTTACCTGAACAGCTAAGAAGGTAAACACGACATTTCTTCCTACGTTTCTCACGTACTTCTTCTCCTGAGTAGAGACATATCAATTGCATTTTCCAGTATCCTCTTGTCATTTTAGCTGCTTGAATTTGGTGTTGAAGCAGACACGTCTTCTTACAACGTCTTGCCCAATGAGGTTCACAGAAGGGCTCTGTCCAATTTATACTGAATGATGAGCTGAAAGCGTCATGTTGAGTGAATTGAAAATTGTAGAAGAGAAGGGACCTTTTATCTATGAGATCGTTAGGCTATGTGGTCATTAGAATTTGTGCATAGTGTTTGATATGATCTTGGCTTTCAATTATCCTCTCTATTTGCCTGTTCATGCATACTATCAGTGTTTTTGTGCTTCCTCATATTATTGACCATATTGTATGATTCTTTGGATTGGAAGCTGAGAGATTTTTTCTTCATTTGGTGGGTTAGATTGAAGTCTTCTGCCTTGTTTTGTGAATATACGTACAATTAAGACTGAAGCTTGGGGGTCAATGGCACTTCTGGAAATTAGCTATGGACTCTGAGCCAAGTTTAAGTCCGTACGAGATATGAGCAGCAAATTTGATTCTCTATGAAGTTGATGCAGGGGTTGGGTTGAAGATGTGGGATAGACCAGCATTGGTTGGTAAAATGAACTCTAATAGAAGATGGTTTGTTAAAACCAGTAACTTGGGGGCTTCAACTAGGTAGATTTTTATGTTGATGGTGGATAAATTTGACACTGGGTCCTACCGATCATCGGCAAAGAGACTGCGCAAGCACACCTGTGTCCTCTGCCTGCGTTTTGTTTTCTTTCTATACTATCATGCTTATCACCATTGGTTTCTGCGTCTCTCTGTACTTTGCATTCTGGAAAAGTTTCTAGACATGTTCTTTGCTGCTGCTTGAGCCAGTCATGCACTAGTGTTTTATAATGTAGTTCTGAGCATCCGCATACTTTCCCTGAGTTGTGGATAAGCATCTAGACATATAGGTCATATCCAATGTGTGCTCTATGGAGGCTCCTTTTCAATTGACCGGAAATGGCCTATTATGCAGAAGAGTACGCGAAGCTGAGCGATACCATTGGGCTGCCATTAGAGGAGTCAATGAAGAAATGCTTCTCGAGGATTTTCCTGAAGATCTTCAGAGGGATATAAGACGCCATCTCTTCAAATTTGTGAAAAGAGTAAGCCCGGGAACTGAGTTGAAATGAGGGTGGGATTTAGTTCAGTTCCCTTAGAAATCAGTTCTCTTTTTTGCGATTACCTAGAATGAGCAGATTTTAGGGCCAAAAAATTAATTGAGGTTCACTGCTGTTGTGGATGAAGATGAAAGCCACATTTTATGATTTAAGCTTCCTCTCTCTTCAATCATTTGCAGCCTTTTGAAACCAAAAGGTTCCCCCCCAAGCTTGAATATTTGGCTATGTTTCCGTCATAGGTCCTCGCTTGGAAGCTAACTACTGATATTTGCAGCATATGCTTGATCAGATAACTAGATAAGTGGATAATCAGTCTTTAAATTTAGGTCATTAAGTGCTTAGATGGATGGCTAAAAAGAAATTTTAAGGGTCTCTTTTGTTGGTTATTAGTTTCTACTGGTAAACATTACCGAGCTTTTGTCTTAGTTTTAATTGGCATCTAGATGGAGACAGCTCAATGTAGAAACTGCAAAAGAGCGACATGGCTAAGAATTTTATTGCTAGTCTCTACATCCCCCCGGAAACTGCCACTTCTGTAAACAATCTCTAATCTTCGGAAAATGGATTTTTCTAATACAACATGACTGGTCTGTTCTGCTGGGTTCAGCCAACAGGCAACAATTACCATCTATGCAAAAAGAAGTACAGAAATCTAGATCTTTGACATACTTTAAAAATAAAACAGTTTAAGCCATCCTTGATTCTAGACATCAAATTTGTGGCTACCATGATAAGCCTGGACTAACTTTCAACTCAAGACATATTAGTAGCTATTTTATTATGTTGCAGGTGAGAATATTTGCAGTAGTGGAGGATCATATCACAGATGCAATTTGTGAGAAGTTACGGCAAAAAACATACATCAAAGGAAGCAAGATCCTGGATCCTGGTGTTCTTGTTGAAAAGTTTATTTTCATTGTCCACGGGAAAATTGAGAGCAGAGGAGAAGACGGGGTTACAAGTTTAGGTGAAGGAGATGTATGCGGGGAAGAGCTTCTAGCTTGGTGCCTTGAGAGTTCTTCTGTAAACAAAGGTACAATCACAGTCTTTCCGAATGCTCTTTAATTATCGACTGACTTGACATTTTAAGAGCATTTCAATATATGTAATATTGAAGATGGATGAAAGATAAGACCACCTGAAAACCGGTTATTGAGTAACAGGACAGTAACATGTGTGACAAATGTTGAAGCCTTTGCACTACGAGCAGAAGACCTTGAAGAAATCACTAGGTTAATTGCAAGATTCCTGCGCAATCCAAAAGTTCAAGGAGCCATAAGGTTCTTGCTCTTTCTTAACAGATGATTTAGCACTACTATGTTTTACTGGAAAATCAAGCATATCACTGAACTATTGGCAAAAAAATAGCGACTAAGTTTAATTGTTGGGGCCATTTGTTTCTTTCTCGGTTACTGTTCCTTTTTTCCTCTCTATTGGGCAGTCTGCTCACTGTTCATACCATCTCCTCTTCTGCTCGTCCTGGGAGATTCTACCATCAGTTTGGCTCGATTTTTGGTGGGCTTCTTCCTCTGCCCGCTATCCATCTTTCCACCAAACGGTTTCGTCCAGTTTGCCCCCAGAGTCGTGCTTGAAGAAGCCCTTTCTCTCACCCGTTTCGGTGCCTGTTCGGAACGGGTGCTGTTCGTGCGGGCTTTGGAGCTGCTTCAAGGGCTAGCGGTGGTTCTGTTGGCTCTCACCACCCCTCCTTGGTCCTTTGCTTCCTTACCCTAGTATGGATTCTCTTCCTTTGCTGTAGAGGGTGTGCTGGAGAGTTGTTGGGCTGTTGGAGGGTTGTTTGTTTTATGGCGTCTACCTCGGCCGAGAGAAGTGGCTGCTTTGTTGAGGCCCACCATGGTGCTGTGAGGGGTAAGGGGCTAAGCCCTCCTTCTCATGCTGTAGAAGGCCGGCCTGCTGAGAAGTCTAGTCATTCCTCTCAAATCGGTGTTGAGCCTCCATCGGTCAGTGATGGGATTAGGCTTGGATCGCAATCGAGGCTGGCTTGTGATGGGCGTTCTAGGGGCCGTAGTCGTGCTTGTGCCCCTTCTAAGCGGCGTCAGGCCTCGGCTAAGCTGGCTAGTTCTTCAAGGCCTCCCCAAGCCCAATCATGGGCCAATGTGGCGCGGCTAGTAGCAAAGGGCTATGAGCTATCTTTTGTCCCGCATTCTTCTGTGGGTGAGAAACCTATTGTGAACTTATCTAGTGAGGTGCTGCAGGCTGCGGACCCCAAGTGGAGCGAGTACTTGGTAGGTTACTTTGTAGGGAAAAGGCTCCCGTTTCAGCTCGTAGAGGAAGCGTTGAAGAATACTTTGGGGACTAGGTTGGTCAATGTATTGGCCGATGACTAGGGGTTCTTCTTCTTTCATGTCCCGGACCCTTTGTTCCGCATGAAGATTTTGGAAGAGGGGCCTCTAACCGTAGCACAAGTGCCTATTATCTTGCAACAGTGGAAGCTACTGTTGGAGCTTAAAAAAGATAGGCAGTCTTCAGTCCTGGTGTGGATTAGGCTCAAGAATCTTCCTCTTGACCTAAGGTTTGCGCTAGCTATTAGTACCATAGCAAGCTCTGTTGGTAAGCCCCTTTATGTCGATCAACATACGGAAGGTACGAGGAGAATTTCTTTTGCCCAAGTATGCATGGATATCCAAGCAAAACAGTCGAGGGTATCAGAGGTTGTCGTGAATGTGGATGGAGTATCTCATTTGATTGCCGTTGAGTATGAGTGGAGGCCGATGGAGTGCCTTAAGTGTGGCATGTTTGGCCACAAATATGAGATCTCTCCCAATCCCTCTGGCCCGAGGACGTCGCTAGTGCAGGCCAATATGGCCCTTGCTTCTTCGGAACCTGTCCAGCCCCCTGCCCTTGTTTCAGATGCCCTAGTGGTACATGAGCAGCCTTGGAAGCAGGTTAGAAGTAAGAAGAAGAAGCCCCCTCCCCCGATGGATTTCAGCTCGACCTCCCAGGTTAATACAAGCGATGAGGGCCGTGCTCTAAAGCTTAAGGCTGCGGTAGTGGAGAAAGGGCTGCCTTCTACTTCTCGCAAAGCCCCCAAAGGCCCCAAAATTGGTCTGAATCAAGTTGAAGTCGCCCCTACTTCTACGGATGAGATAGGCAGCCCTTCAGAGACTTTTTATCCTGAGTTGCCCAACTCGGGAGAGGTGGTAGGTAACTCAATTAAGGAAGGCTGTTCTTTGGATGAGGATCTGCTTTCTCCAAGCCCCTCTCTCGAAAGTGTCTGCTGCTAATAACAAGCCTAAGACCTTACAAGATAAGCTACTCGCTCTCGCTCTTGACCCTCCCCCTCCGACAGTCCATGTTACTCCGCCATCAACGCAGCGAAGCGTCTACAAAATATAGGTTGCTGGAATATTAGGGGTCTTGTTGCCCATCTCAGACAAGCGGAGGTTCGGAATTTTGTTTTTGTGAATCGGTTGGCTTTGTTCGGTTTAGTTGAGACTAAAGTTTCCCATAATCTGTTTGAAGTTATTTCTAGTAGTTTCATGTCAAACTGGTGTTGGGTGGCTAATCTTGAGCACTCCCATTGGGAAAAGATCTGGGTTGGCTGGAACCCTACCATTGTCTCCTTTGAACCCTTCTCATGTTCGGACCAGGCGATTCATGGGAATCTCAGATGGTTGGATTCGAGAGCTGTCTATTGCGTCACTATTGTTTATGCTAAGCACTCCTTCACTTCCCGGAGACCTCATTGGGAGGATCTTGTGCGTAGGAGTTCTACTTTATAGAATGTGTTGTGGCTTGTTATGGGGGACTTTAATGCTATTAAGGACCCCCGGACAGGCTTAGAGGTTCAGACTTAGGGTTTATGTGCTTTGATGAGTTCAGGCAGTGTCTAGATTAGGCAGAACTAGAAGACCTCAGGTATGTGGGGTACCATTACACTTGGTTTACTTCTACGGGCCCTTCTCACAAGAGCAGGAAGATTGATAGGGTCTTGGTGAACCCTTGTTGGAGCCAGGTGTTTTCCTTCTCGGAGGCTTCCTTCCTTGCTCCTGAGATTTCCAACCACTCTCCTATGGTGGTCAAGGTTGAGAACCTGGTTTCAGAGGAGGCCATTCAAATTCTTTGATTTTTGGATGAAGCACCCAAACTTTGAGACACTTGTGAAGCAAGTTTGGGACTCACCGGGAGAGGGGACTTCTATGTACAGGCTTGTTTGCAAGTTGAAGGCCTTGAAATGCCGGCTCAAACAGCTCAATAGAGATTCTTTTTCTAATATTTCCGTAAGGACTGCAGAAGCGAGGGAGGCTTTAAGTCAGACTCAGCTTGGCCTCCTTCAAGATCCGTCTAGTGTCACGCTTGCGGACGTGGAGAGGATTCAATGCCGAGCCTTCTTGGAACTTTGCTCTCAGGAGGAGTCTTTCTTTAGATAGAAAGCTAAAATCAGATGGCTGAAGGAGGGAGACCGAAATACGAAGTTTTGCCACCATTATGTCAACAAGAGACAGTTGAGAAATAGAATTCTTTATGTGGTAGATTCTCTCGGCAACCAAGACCCGCAGCTTGTCCAGTAGCATTTTGTGGAGTACTACTAAGACCTCCTTATGCCTCGGGTGGAGCATGTTACTCCTCAAGTTTCGAAGATTCGGCAGATCATCAGCTCTCAGCTTAATGATGACCAAATCATCTTTCTTGCTCGGCCAATCACCGACTTGGAGATTCGGGACACTCTGTTCTCTCTTGCTCGGGGTAAGGCCCCAAGTCTAGATGGTTTCACGATTGAGTTCTTCAAGGAGAACTGGGGGACGGTTGGTCAGCTGGTCACGATAGCCGTTATGGACTTCTTCACCTTAGGGAGACTCCTTAAGGAAATCAACAACACCATTTTGGTCTTGGTATCGAAGATGTCGAATGCGACTATTGTCAACGACTTTAAGCCTATTGCGTGTTGTAATACTATTTACAAGCTAATTACAAAATTGTTGGCGAACAGGGTTGCTTTTGTGCTGAAGGATCTAGTGAGCCCGTGTCAAAGTGCTTTCATTAAGGGGTGCAAGATCAGGGATAACATCCTCTTGGCTCATGAACTACTTTCTAACTTCCATTTGGAGCCTTACTCACCTAAGTGTGCTGTTAAAGTCGACTTTAGGAAGGCCTATGATACCGTAGATTGGCGGTTTCTTGAGAGTGTTCCCCTTGCTTTTCGTTTTCCTGGTTGTCTGGTTCAGCCTTACTCACCTAAGTGCAACCCCAACCTGCCTTGGGATTTCAGCCTTAAAAATGCTAGCTTTGCCATTAAGTCCCTTCCAAAAAATTTTCCCAAACACCTTTTTTTTATGCCCAAAGGGCTTTGGACCCCCAAAAGAGCTTTGGGAAGTGGTTCCCAAACACACCATTGGGCTTTTAAGCATTTTCGGCATGCTGGAAGTTCATTAAAGAAAAGTTTTGTTTTGTCTTTGTTGCTCTCACAAATTTATTAAATTCCAATTTTGACCCTTTTGAAAACCTAATTTTCGTCGCCGCTTGCCTCTACGGGGTTTCGCTTCTCTCATCCGAAGGCCTTCTCTCTCTCCGATCTTCTCCACCGCTCCTTTTCAACTCCACAACCGCCAACCCCGACTGTCGCCGTCGGAACCAGCCACCACCGTCTCCATCGAAGCCCAGTCATCATCGTCACCATCAGAGCCTCGGCCACCACCGTCACCAGCCACCCAACACCGGACTCTCTTTTTGCTTCGGTGAGTTCTCGATTCCATTTTCTTTCGTGCCTAGTTGAATTCTAGTTTTGGGTTTCTGGCGTTGACATTTTGAAGTTGGGTTTTGGGTTTCTGGCGTGTTTTCTGCTTATTAGTCATTAGTCGCAGTTGAAGGATTACCCATTTTCTCTCTTCTTTCTTCGAAGTGTTGTGTGCATGTTCGGTGCTCGTGATTAGATCTGTGCGTGATTTAATGTGCGAACGAGCTGTTTTTGGTGGGACAAGAGCTTATGAGTTGCGCTAGTTTGAGTTTTGACCGAATCTTTCCTTAAGGGTTTCGTTTCGCTTGTTTTGCAGAGGAGTTTTCTTTGGGTTTTCTGGGTTGTGAACCCTACTTCGATGTGTCATTTTTCTTTGAGTTTTCTTTGGGTTTTCGAGGTTCAAATTGGTCGAGTGAGTCCTACTTCGATGTGTCATTTTTCTTCCGACATAAACTCTTTGTAAGGTTTTCGCACAACAGGATCGATGGATCTCATTTATGAACCTTTGCTCTATAGCATTGGAACTTAGGAGACCTTGTTCATCTGCTTTGATGTTTAGGTGGAGGAAACAATCTTGGCACTTTAGAACCTTCAATTTGCATCTCTGTTACTCTTTATTGCTTCCACTGTCGATTGTTGTGGCATTTTAGAAACAATGCCCTAAACCAAGGGCTTGCAGTTGAATTGTTTGATCAAATGTCTCAACCAAGGAGTATTCCGGTTTTTATAGCTCTTGTGCTTATTTGTTCTGCCTGGTTTTTGTTTTAAAAAAAAAAATGTTTGATGGCTCATAGCAGTGCTCGGAAGAGATGGTTAATGGCATTGTCTGTGGATGATGGTGCATGGTGGCCGCATATAGCTTGTGGTTGTGCACTAAGTATGCAAGTTTATGGAGGTCTTCAGTTTACCGAGGAAGGAGGCTAAGGGCGTGCGTTGGGGTGTGAAAGACCATGTTGAGATAGCTAGAGTGGTGAGTTATGGGCTTAATAAACTGTAGGTTTAATCCGCTTGGGCCATGTGGTGGTGGGGAATTGGGTTGAAGCACCGAGGACGGAGAGCGCACCGTCCTCGCTTGTTCCCTTTTGCTGGGCTCTGTTTATTGTCGTGTGTTGGCTCTACAAAGGTGCTTGAGCCAATTAAATTCAAGACAGTTTTCCAGGTTAATTAGAGTCATTAAATTAGTAAAGTAGAGGACAAACCCCGTCAATGTGAAAAATGTGTTTAGCCAGTTGAAAGGTCGCAAGTTGGAAATTGGTGACAGTTTTAATGACTACCTCCGTTTGAGCTCCATTTTTTACTGGATGAGATGCTTTTAGGCTGCAACTTTGATAATCTAGTTTTTGTGCTATTCCTTTACTTATTGGGTGCATCCTAGGATCTGTTTTCTATTTTTGATTCGGCCATAAAAAGATATATGCTATGTTGCTTACGGTTCGAATGGAAAGTAAATTTTGCTAGGGCAGGGTTTCCATGGAAATTACTGTAAACGCATTCACTTTAGCTGTCTAGTCATTTTTTGTGCTGCAATCATTGTCCCTGCCGTTTTCTACAATGCTTTATTACGAATGCTTTCAGGAAATCTTCCCCAGAAGACAATTCATATCAGTGTTTCAAAAAATAGGCATGTTAAAAAAGAGTTTTGAGGAAATTGTTTGTTAGTGAGACAACACTTTATGTGTTGTGTTAATGCTGATATGTGGAAGTTCCTGGGAACTTTGTGTCAGTCAATCTAGAGGTGAGAAGGAAGTTGAGAGGATGGATCCACTGATTATTTACTTTTTGCATTTGTTGCAGGTATAAGTATGCCGAAAGTGAAGACCAACCGTGTCAAATACCCAGAAGGATGGGAACTGATAGAACCTACACTTCGTGAATTACAAGCAAAGATCAAATAGCAATGAGTTTAGTAAATACTTGAAGAGGATGTTTGTAATTTTCAATGAAAACCTATTTCTTTCTTTGATGCATATGTAATCATGTTTATTATAATGAAATTACTATTTCTTTTTGTTAATATATCTCTTTTATATATACATCTCAATGCAAAAATAAAAAAAAAAAAATAAAAATTGTCATTGAATTTGTTAATATATTTTATATATATATACATCTAAGTGCAAAATATAAATAAAAAAAATTCATTGAATTTGTTAATATATCTCTTTTATATATACATCTCAATGCAAAAATATAAATAAAAAAAAAATAGTCATTGAATTTGTTAATATATCTCTTTATATATACATCTTAGTACAAAAATAATGATAAAAAAATAAAAGCTTAAATTAATCGCGCTAAAGGACTTCCAACAAATATGTGTTTACCAAACAGTATTTTTCCAAAATTGTTTCTCAAGGCACTTTTCAATTATAATTTATCAAACAGTTTTTGCATTTCATTAAAGGCCTTTAGACCAAAGGCCTTTGCATTTCCTTAAAAGCTTTTCCCAAACGCACCCCAAGCAGCTCCCAACCTGCCTTGGGCTTTCAGCCTCAAAAAGTGTTAGCTTTGCCATTAAGTCCCTTTCAAAGTTTTTTCCAAACACTTTTTTTTTGCCCAAAGGGCTTTGGACCCCCAAAGAGCTTTGGGAAGTGGTTCCCAAACGCACTTAGGTGTGAGCAGGAGCAACCGGAAATAATTGTGTTAGAGAAAAATTACTATTTTTATATTAATTGCAATTGCATTCTCACCCTGTATATAAAAGTCTTGCACTCTTCATTTTGACATATGTAACGTTTTTTCTCTTTCACCACAAATCTCACCTTGGTGTCAGTCCTTATTGCATTTTAAGGAAATGTCCATCAAGTCTTATTCCACAGTGGTGTAACCGCGCTAGCCACGTTGGCCGCACTTCTCCACCAAGTCCACGGTGCTGGTAACTATTCTAGTCGTAATGCCTGCGTTTCTCCAGCGTTTCTCAATCAAGTCTGCAGCCTTCCGTTGCTGTTCCACACAATTCCGCTAGTTGTTTTAAAAATAAACATCACCACCAGACTCACCACCCTCAATCCACCCTGATAATGAAATTTCATCGTGAACGGACGCTGGACGCTGCCTCTCGCGCCACCATGCGCTACCACGTCTTGGATCTGCCAAGCTCACAGCCATTTCAGCGATATTTTTACATCTTCTGCCGCTTGTTAAAAAAAAAAAAAAAAGACAATCATCACTAATAGACTCGCCGCCCTTGGACCACTGAAATTTCGCATCAGTCCATTGCTGGGCGTCACAGCATGTGCCTACATGCATTGCTGAGAGTGAGATCAACTCGCGCACACACGCTTCACACGTCGGCCTCTTTTGCAAGTGCAATGCTAACGTCATAGCCAAAACCATAAATGTCACACAGCAACAAATTTTACTATAGATAAAGTGATACAATAAAAATTACAACCACCATCAAATCACTCAAATACTATTAGTGTTTTCCAAACTCCAATTACATTTAATAATTCACGCAGTGTTTAACCTTGTAATTCCCCACGAAATAATCTCTCAATCTCACGAATAAATTACACGTAAATCTTATCACAAAATCGAACGACTTCAACGCTAATGTTCTTGGTGTAATTGCATAAATAAGAACAACGTGCGCACTTTCAAGCACTCGATGACATTTCAAGATTGCTTGCACCAACAACGGGGTAGAGCAAACCCACGATCTAATATTATATGTATATATACCCTTGAAAAAAGGACGTGGCTGAAGTCAACATGGACTAGAAAATCCATGCGCCGAACCTGAATCGGTCAAATCCAAAATTGAAGTTGGACTTTACCTCCTTTGCTGTTTTCTTGCACTCACTTTGACCGAGTCAAAGTCTTCAATCCAATTGGACTTTGCAATGCTGCAGATATCGACTTCAATACGAAACGACTTCCGTTCTTAATCACGACTTCACCACACGACTTGACCATTAAAGAAATTATTATAGAAAATTATTTGCATAAATAATTGATTAATCAAGAATAATTGGATCCATATATGACTATAAAACACCGAGATTAATAAGCACGGCGAATTAAAACTTACGTGTTTGAACCATTACTTCACTTGAAGAAAAATAGATCAATCTGATAATCAAAAATCTATTAGCATGCCAGATTTTTCTCTCTATGAACTATTTCAATGTAGCAGCTTTTAATGGGATTAAGCAACTAATATATATAATCTACCCTTATATAGGTTGGGACCTAGCAAGCCCTAATTAATAACATGTCAACTGGGCCCCTCCCATTTCTGAGCAGTTAAATACAATTGCTTACTCTTTGTTACCCGACTAGGCGCGTTATTAATAGATACAAAAACCCAATTCAATAAAGGGTTTAATAAATATTAAAATATCCATTAATCCGATTATTTAAAATAGAAAATCAATTAATTAATGTAAGCTCATATTATAAGAAATTTCTAACAATTATATATTCTAAGATCCAGGTTTTTGAACTTAAACTATACTTGGGCTAATACCTAATTTAATTTGGGTTAAATTTGTTCAATGGGCTCAAACTCAAAACGCATTTTTTAACAATGTGTATAAGACACATTATGTTAATATTATGACAAATTGAAAATTTATGTTTGACTCTTCTTGTCGGGTCAGGCGTAATCCCTTTGTTTCCATATGGAGAAACATGTGTGTTCTAAGGTTTCAAGCGCGCTCTTACAACAAGCTGAAAATTAAACGGGCTGAATGAGTGGAATGCTGAGAACTGTTTCGCACGAGTCGGGCTTGACGGAAACTGCAGATTCCCTTTCTTTTTTTCGCTTGAAGAAAAAACAAGGTCAATCGCTCATTCGATTTGAAAACCGACACGTCTAAGATCAAGTTGCCCCCAAAAAAAGGGCCATGGCGATCCTAAGGTTTCAAGCTCATCCCCTCGCCGGTTGTTCTCTTTTTTAACCATTCATCGCCTCATGGTCTAGTTACAGTTTCGCCATAGAAATTGTCCTTTCGAACCAAACCTTCCTCGGCCATTAGCCTCTCTCGCAATGGTCGTTGAAAAGTTCCCATTTATTTTTCCCATATGATTGGCGGATATGAGCCCTTTATAGATAAAAGGAGGTCATTCCCATTTTAAAGAACGAGGGTTGATCTTCTTTTAAACCATGATGAGTTTTGTTTCGGGCCAAGTGCAGCACTCAAAAGAGGCTCTTGTGGGTGCCTTTACCCCGCTTTTTGAAGCTTAGAATAATCCCATGAAAGGTAGATGAGTTTCGAGCTTAGAACTCGATAAAGTAGACCTCCATTCGAACTTAATCTTCACGGCATGGATTCTCAAGAAGCTGCCGAGAAGTGGTGCAAAAGTTATGCGGAACAGCTTCGTGCGGCCCATTTCCTCTTCACCCCCTTCTCTCTCTCGACGACCAGTTGCTCTCACCTTTTTCCCTCTTCGATGGCCACGTTACGATGCATGGGGTGGAATTGAGAAATGATTGTGTGAGAATATTTAATTTACTGTGAAAATAACAATTTATTCTGAATCACAAAAAAAAATCATAAATAATTATAAATTATGATATGACCCACTTCTTAAAGAATTCATGACTCACAACGTATTATTATTTTTACAGTACCTCAAAAACTGTTATACTAGCAAAATTCGGTGGAATTTACATGGCAAACTTAGGGCGCATTTGGCAATAGACCAAATAGTGAAAATTTATATTCTTTTAATCCTAGAAGTAGATTTAGAACAAAAATTCGTTTGGTAAAATTTTTGTTTCTAGGACTAAATTTCTATTTTTGTTCTGGAAGTAGATTTGGAATAGAATCGAGAAGTAAAAAAAAGTTGGTTCTTTATTCCTGGGAACAATTCTAAAATCAAGCTAACCTATTTTTTCTCTTTTCTCTTCTTTCTTCTTGTTCTTTTTTCCTCTCTCTTCTTCTTGGACTGCCGCTGCCACCATCGTTGTCGCCCACCGCCGATCGCCGGCGACTAGTTAGGCGAGGTCCAATGAGCTTGCCAGAACCTTGTCCAACCACCGGTGAGGCGGGCCTCCCTTGGCCACCAACACCTCACTTGGCTAGGCGAGAGGTTGACCTAGCTACGGCAACGCTCCGATAAGGTTGTTGGCTCTCATTTGGCGGTCGTCGATCATCCCAAGGCCAATAATTGGCAAACCTTCAAGAAGAAGAGAGAGAAAAGAAAATAAAGTTATTAAAATTATTAAAAAATTAAAAGAAAATGATTTAGACTAGAAATTTTCAGAATGATATCAAATGTAATTTTATTCCGAAAATAAAAATTTTGGACGATTACCAAATGATTCAAAATGCTTAAAAATTATTCCCGAAAACATAATAAAAAACTTATTTTTTATTAAAAAAAATTTGCGAACAGAATATCAAACACGCATTTTCCATGCGCATGTAAAAGAGACGGGTCGTTAGCCCCAGGTAAAAGGAGAAAAATATATGGCTCCGATATCATCAACACGAGAAAATATTCAGTGGTTTGTGCGCGCCATGTCAGCAGCACGCCACGTCATCTGCTGACATGGCGCACACTTACCCCTCAGAGATCAACACGCGTTATGTGGGACCCGTTAGAAAATGGAAGGGCGAGCTCGGCTTGGCTCCGCTCGCTGCAGAAGAAAAAAGACAGGTCACTACTCCCGCCCAAAAGATTTCTCTTTCCTGGATTGAATTTTCCGCAATTTTTTCTCTCTCACTTTCTCTCCTCCTCCTCCTCCCTCTCGCGACGTCCGCTCTGCTCTGTCTTTCCCCCCTCCGCGAAGTCGTCCGACGCCGACGCCGACGTAGCCTCCGCCTCCTCCCCTGAACCCGACTCTGATGCCAACGCCCCTCCGCCCCGCCTCCCTCTCGCAACCTCTAGTCCCCTCTCTCTCTCTTTCGTCCTCGAAGTTGCGCCTCTCTTCCAGCAAACCCCGACGCCGACACCCCTCCGCCGGTTGCCTCCTTCGGCGTCGGAGTCCGTCGCCCCATATCCTCCGCCTCTGCCTACACGCCCGACGCCAACGCGTCGAACCACGATGGCGAAAATGGAGGAGAGAGAAACGACGAAGCAGAAGACGGAGACGAAGAAGCAGAAGCACGCGCTCGGAGTTCTGGACATGGGTCATCGCGTCGGTTGCGTTCCGGCTCGCCCTCATCTACCTCCCCAGGAACCTCCGCCTGTCCACCCACCCCGAGGTCGCCAGCCCTCTCACCAGCATTCGCCGCTGTAATGCCGCCTCTCTTCGCTCCGTCGATCGATTCCCGATCCCCGATCCCCGCCCCCTCCTCCCTTGAAATCTTGGAGGTCCATTTTCCGATACGATTTCTAGTTTTTCTTGTTTGTGCCGCTTTGCGGGTTGGCGAAGGCTACTTGTTGAAGCAATCGGTGATGTCAGGTTCGGCTCCATTCAATCTCTGTAGGAAGGAAGCTGCTTGTTTGCCTACTGGTGTGTTGCTATTTGATGCTTTGATCCCTTCCACAGGTTCCATGTATCACGGTTCTCCTTTGTTGTTGCTCGTTCTCGGACCTCTCGCTGTCAAAAGGTAACTACTGGAGTATAATCACCGATGCATTTTGAAGGCTAGGTTGATTGTGAGCTTTGCTGGTTATGTGCTAGAACTGAAATAGATTTATCTGGCGTTATCGAAGCGGGTTGTTTTCAATTCCAGAAATTGAATTTCTTTTTAGGGGAGTTTTAGTTTCTTGCGTGTTGTGAAGTTAATTATGTTCTGTAGCTTTCTCGCGATGCAAGGTTCGCCCTTTTTTTCTTTGGTGGGTGTTTGCTGCTTGTATTGGTAGATCTTTCCAGGTGGTGAAGTTGCGGTCTTTGCAGTCGGTGAACTGGATAGTGGTGCACAGAGCGATAATGGCGATAAAGGATCTGGATGCCCTGTTCTCTTCCCTGGATCCGGAGTACTATGACATCCTCATGAAGTGAGTGTTGCGCTGTCTTTTCCCTGTTTTCCATACCCGTCCGTTGTCGATGCTTGTTTGGATTTATTGCTTCGTGTTTGCTTAGTAATCTTTACCGTGGAATTGAAATGTTTGGAGTGATGGTAGCAATTTAAGGCATAGGGGATGGTTTTCTTGTTTCCATTAAGTTTGTAGCGCTTGAAGGCACAAGTGATATCAATGCTGAAATGCCAATGTGTGTGTGGGGTGTGTGTGGGGGGTTTGTGAAGGGCTTAATCTTTTCACTCAACTGTCTTGTTCTTTCAATGGGACATTTAAGTACTCTTGTAGTCCCTTGATACAGATTAACATAAGGATCATGGGCTCATTGGGTAGTGACGATTATGCCTAATGATTATCGGTTGTGAAGGGCTTAATTATTGAGCTATTTGTTGTGGCTGCAACTTTTGGTAGAGATATTTAATAAAGATAAAGAATTCATGGGTGATGTAATGACTAGAAACAGCAAACTGTCTCTTCAGTTCATTGGTTTATCTGTCATTAGGGTTGGCACGTTAGGATCTCCGAAGACTTAACTTTTTTTCCCCCAACGACTTAGTTTGATATTCATTTTCTTATTTCTGGTGTTCAAACCTACAAATAATTGGGTGAGAATAACTCAAACTAATGAAGTGATCTTGGAAGAATTACTATTTATGAAATTTGACCATAACTTTGCTAAGGAATAGCCTACTACTTTGGTTTAGGTTATCGGTTTCTCAATTTTGCTTATGAAGAATAGGTTGCGCCGGAACTACTATTAATTGTATGTTTTGGCCGATCATAGTCTATCTATTTAAGGCCTTGTTAAAATGTTTGTGTTGTTGTATTGTGAATTCACTGAATTATGCTACTTGTGATTGCTCTACTTATTTGTTGACCCCCCATTTTTTGAAGGAACAAACCTTGTTAAACTATGCAAGGCAGTCAAGTTAGAGTGTATAGGGATTCCTATTCCCAAAGAAAAGCCCTTTTAGAGGCTATGCTCAGACTAAGCTGGACTTTCTTTATTGCTACAATGTGATTTGTATTAGGCATTCTAGTTGCCTCTTCCCAAGGATCGGTACCAATGCTTTGTTTGGGAAGGAGGGGAGGGGAAGGAAAATTCGGGTAAAGTTTGAAACTTTGGCGCAGAGAGGACAGAAATTTAATTTTCTTTCCATTTTCATCCCATCCTTGCCTTCTAAACGAAGTATAAGAATGATAGACTGGAGAGGATAAAGCAAGGCAGGTAAGGTTGTCAATTTGGAATAGATGGTAAGATATGCTCAATGAGAGTTGCTCCTGTCCTGGGGTTATATGTGTTAATGCTTGGGGTGGTTGTGGATCTAGAGCAGCAGAAGCAACTCCTGGTTTAGATCGTCTCAAAACTATGATGACGTGTAGCTTTCCCTGAATTCTAGACAAGGCTTTTCGTCAATTTTATCGACAAAGTCCTTATTGGTTGTTTCTTTGTTGGTTGTATTGAGTGCCAAAATCTAGTCATGCAATCTAGTCCTAAAAGATCTCCTTTCTAGATCAAATCCCTGAGACTTCTGAGTAGGTTGATCTAATGGTATTTCTGTTCTGAGTGATTGGAAGGAGAGAGGAATTAAATTGACAACTTTTGGGGTTAGCTTGATCTCAAGGCCGGTTTCAAGCAGGAGTAGAATAAATTTGTTTCTGCAGGATTATGGTTTAGATTCCATTTTCACCAAGGTGCCATACTCTATTGGCTTGCCAGTCTTCACAACTCAGCCAGAAAAAAAGTAGTACCATGTTCATTCGTCTCGTGTGTTCTTCTCACTCACTGAATTTTGGCATATAATGATCATACAAGACAATTGCATGCTGTTTTCACCAGTCTCCCTGCAGTAATGTATTTAAAATTCCTTCCTGTCCATAACAGTGTCATTTGACCAGATAAATTGCGTTTGATAGCACGATACTTTTCTTTCTGGTTGGAGAACGTGTTCCTTCTTTTCATCAGCACTCGAAACCTATCTTATTCTATGGATACTGCAAATATGACTTATTGGCTTGTCAATGCTTAAGACTGGCTTAGAGCATTATCTAACTCTCCTTGAAGAATTATATGCAAATGCTCTGGGGATGTTTCTTTATCGCTATTGGTACTTGAGTTAGTCTAAACTGACAAGATGGTATACAACAAAAATTGTCTCGAGGTCATCGTCAAAGTACTTGAATGTTCTTACGGCTGTGAACATCATCATTTAGGACTGGTCATTAAGTAGATGGGATTTGATGGCATCTGTTGTTTGCCTTATGTATGTACGCTTAACATGTATTTTACTTTGACCTTCAGGCTCATCATGCAACTATGGTCTCATGACCAGCAAATTGAGCATTGTCTTCTAATTTTACCACGGTTAACTGAGATTAAAGGTAGATATATTTATTGACCAGTTGGTTTTGTTGTTTGGCTGGCCAATAAGTCCGATTCAAGGAGAGCAGAGTTTCCCCATGTATTATTCATTCCTCATCTGATCGTTACCATCTTGCTTGGATTACCGTTGTTGTTAAGGCCTTTGATGGAGTTAAACATGCATTCCTTCTCTAGTGAGTAGTAAGAGAATTCAGTGTGCAAATGCTATCGCTGTTGTAGTTCGTGTGTGCTACGTTTCGTTCGTTAATGCCTTCTTCTTTTCCCACGTACAACATATCTGCAAAACCAGAACCTACCTCATTAATTTGATCCTCTCGTTGCTTGCCAGATACTTGTATAGAGGCTTGTCTACAGGGGATCGCCCCACCTGTGACCAGTGCCTGCGGATTCACGAAAGACTCACGGAGAGGGCCGGCTTGGGGTGCATACTTCATTCCCTAGCAGACACCACAAATACAGTATGATGATTATTGCTATCGTGTCTGAAGAGAGAAAGTGCCCACTGTATGATTCCTCGCCTCCCTTTCCTGTAGATTTGGGCTGCGGTGTATCTGTCATTGACATGAATGTGATTGGTATTACACTTTATTACGAAGTATCATCTCTAAGTCCTTACAAAGCTAAACTTGCTTCGGATTGCCAGAGAACATGCATTCTATCATTTCGAGGAGTTGAGCATTTGTCTACCCTTGAGATTAACTCAACACGAACATGAGAAACTTTTGTTCCGGACTTAAGTATGGCTAACTGATAATTAACACAGTTTAGACTGCATCCGAATTTCACATAGACGATTCTGCATCGTCACTTGGGGACTGAGACAGTCGAAAGCAACATTTTGATTAAGTCCAGTTTTGTCAAACTGAAATAAAATGAAATCTCCATAGCTCATCTTGGTAGCTGAGTTCTGTGCATTGATTGTACAAGGAGGACGAATGGCCATTGTTACATGACAGAGGTGATGTGTAGAATCTTCAAAGTCATAAAAAAACGGGTCAAATACAAGCTGAAACATACGCATGTGTTCTAAACCATCTTTTCCACTTCTTGAAGCCATCTTATGGGAAAGGTACTTCAGGTATCAGTCACCTAACCGATGTGCACTATGTACCTCGTCCTACTCAATCGATGCTTGAATTTTCGAAATGTTTCACTTTCGGCTTATTACACCTTAAGTCGCCGTCATATGCCATGTGATGTAACTACTTGCTCTACCAAATGGGCTAGTCAGGAAATTGACTTTAGCATTTCAGAAACCTAACCAGTTTACTCCTAGACCAGAAACGTTGTCAGCGATCAAGATTTATTAAACAATAAGATGAAAGAGAACTGTCAGTATTCTGATATTGTCATTACCTAATCATAGAATGTGACCACCATGTACGTATCCATGGTTAGGGGACATCATACAACTCTTGCCCGTGTTTCAGTACTTTGCTCCTAAATTCACTTTCGAAAGGCATATTCTGTGTCACCCGTCAACAAATATCACAATTGAATTGCTTGAAACATCTGATGACCCAACATGGTAGATGAGACCATGATTCATCGACATTTGAATAGATTCGACAATCACCCACATCATGATAGATCATCAAATTACCTAAGTGAACAAGTTTCATGAACAACTAACGTTCACCTTTTATGTTCCCTACATGTTTTCGACCTTAAAAACAGGGATAAGATTTGTCTATCCCAGCAATCAATGTCATATTATCAGCAAAAAGCACAATAGACACTCTATTTTGCCAATCATTGGATCTTTCTACGTCATACTTGCTAATGTATCGTCAGGATGAGCTGATACTCTTTGCTTTACGCCTTGGCACATGCCGCGCAGATGTCAGAAAAGCCATTAAGAGTGCAAATTGTTCAGTCCTTGTTGCATCTGTAGCCTTGCCCAAGGGTTGATGGATGGTCCAGAATGACTAAAAGGATTATGGACCGGCCCTATGGGGCCAATCACTGAGGCAGTGACTGAAGATGAAGATGGAGGCGACAACGATGCTTAAGGAACAGACACTCGCTGACATGAAGGGCACATGGTGAGCGTGGTGGGAGGGTTCATATGCATGTAGAGCTGTGGGGAGAGCTTCAGTGCTCTGAGCTCCTGCACTTCCTTCTGCAGCCTCTTGTTTTCCTGTGTAAGATTGTCGCAGCATCTCTTAAGGTACTCACAGTCCACCTCAGTTTGCTTCGTCTTAGTCCTCTTAGTCCTACACTAAATTGGTAAAAAAAAAAAAAAAATGTTACGGTACATCCTTATACGGAGCTACCCCACACAGATTGTTGGTGCCAAACTACAGCATGATAATAACACATTATCAGCTCAATCTAGTAAGGTATGAATAACAATCTTCAGCCCATTTCCATGTGATTAAGAAAATCAAGATGGCAGCTATTAGACAAAAGAATTGCACATTTGCTCAAACTTAACATAGAGAAGCTGCTTCATCAAACCAATTCTTTGATGCAAAAGACCCAACGTCATTATCCTAACCATAAACAGAGCTTTCCAGAGCTGCATTGTAAATCATGAGTGCATGAATCTAAACTGGGGCCCTCGCATAACAAAATTTTAGGTATTTGAGTACTCCCTAATAACTTCACTTCCTCCCCTGGCGGCTTAGAATTTATGGATCCCACATATCGGTGCTCCATACTAAAATGAGAACGAGAAGTGTACTCCTAGATTAAGTGACTAAGTCACATCACCGGACTCCCGCTACACCCTCACACGCCTCGTGTGCAAGATGGCCCAACTGGGATACATGTGGACCCAAAGATCACATGCACTCACTATAAAGAAAAACAACTTCGCTGTCGAACTACCATCAAATGATTAAGAGAGAACCAACCACCCCCACCCCTACCCGCCTCTCTCCCACTCCTGACATTTTTCTTCCACAATGATCAGAATGATGCAGATGAGACGCAGATGTAAAGCCATGTATTTGGGCAAAAAGAACTCAAAACTATCAATTACCTGGCACGCCTGTTCTGAAACCAGACCTCTACCTGTCTGGGACTAAGATTCAGCTCCTTGGCCAAGGCAAGCTTTTTGCTTCGAAACTCAAAACAATCTCCAGTTAAACTCATCGAAACCATCCCTTTATTACATCCAAAGGAAAACCTAAAGATGATCTCATTATTCATAAATAAAAATGAAAACCAATTTGTTATTCACACAGATCCAATCATTGCAAAAAAGAAAACAAGAAAAAGGTCTCAAATCCCCAATTCGACTGTTACCAGTAACTGACAACTACAAATAAACAACAATCTCATGACAGAAAGCATATATTAATCAGTAATAGAATGACCAAAATTGCCACTCACAATGTTAAGAGTGTTATGCTCTTTGAATGTCTCCTCTAGCACCAATGACTGTTCTCTAGACAGCCTGAGCTTCTTCCTCGCTCCATCTCCTCTGCTGCCATCTTCTTCGATGCTCTCACAATAGCACGAAGTTCTCTCAGCCTCAACTTCATTTTCTCCATGCGGGTCTCTCTCACTTCTCTTCCCACTTATGCTTGACACGGTGCTGTTAGGTGACGAGACATGATTATCATCATCCAAATCCACCACCAGTATGTCTTGGTTGACGCCGACTCCACCAAAGAATGGCCTTGTTTTGGAGTTTGTTTCTGAAAGTTGATGAATACAAATCAGGATTTGATATCTAAGGCCAAGGAGGACAACACTCCTCCAAAATTTATTCGAGTTTTTAAGGCAAATCTCACACTTCAACCTCCTTGAAAATGACAAAGCGACGGCCAATGAAGATTAGAGTCTTACGGTGGGACTTCCAGATCTTCATAGCCAGCAAAGCTTGTTCTGTGTTACAGCACCATAAAGGGCTAATAGGATTGCCAAATTTGGAGAAAAATCTCTTTTTGGACTGTTTTAAGAATAGACATTATTTCAACAGTCCAAATGTTCAGAAGAATACTACCTCTTGGAGCTGCTCATTTACTAGAGAAGACACTATTTGCATCTCCCAGAGCATTCTCCATCATGTCCAAAAAAAATTCATTAGGGACCCCGCTATAGCTTAAAAGTGCAATCAAAATCTTTGAAAGATATGTAGGCTTTGGTTTATTACTGCATCAATGAGGACCAAGGTCCAATCAGTTCTTCCGAAAAGGTAAAATTTGATGGCAGAAAAAGCTCCAAACAAAAAGCAATGGGATTTAGTAATTCACAAGAAAAACATGTCCCATGTTCAAATTAAATTGCTGAAAGAACAAGAAAGCCGCTAACTTTTCAGTCTGTTTATGTAAGGGTCTTTTAACCAGCTAACTCCAAAGGAAAATCTTAACACAATGATCAATAAAATCAATAGCATAGTCAGGCAACAAACCCACGATAACACCGTGATCACAAGATTAGGGGTCGAGGTACCATAAGAACCTCAAGAGAATTAATTAAAACAATGATAGCCTGCTGGCAAAATATGTTGGTTGTACCTTGTTTGTACTATTTCGAGTGCATCAACGGTCCTGATATCTGAAAGCTTTGGGTCCTTTTCAACCTTGATCATCAACGGTCGAATATGAATTGTATGAGGAGGGAGCTACAGATTAAAGTTCGGCCAAAACAATTAGAATGGAAGATATAAATGAACCGATAGAAAAATGAAATATATCGCAATATGGAGAATTATTGAAGCTAAAATACTAATAACTAGACTCACACTTACAGCTCAAAGCTGAAATGATACTTAATAATGCAATGTAGATTTTCCTTTTTTATTTGTCATAATTATTTTTTGGAGATCAGTTTTTCTTGCATAGCAAGAGAAAGATACCACTAAGATGATACCCATATCCACAGGTCACAAACCTTAAAAGCAGAAGCAATCACACCTCTTCCCTTGAAAATATTTCCACGACACAGCTATATCCTTGGATACAAATCCAGTCCCACCAGTATGTTTTTGGCGGAATGGAATTGCAATCTTTCACTGCGGGTTTTTGGTAGGCCCAAGAGATTCAAGAAAAAGCAACAGCAAAACATCTTAGAATCTCTTCCCTTTCTTGTTTGCTCCACCCGCAGTAACCTAGATGCCTCCTCTGCTTTAGCATAGGCCAATTGGTACGCATTCTTTCTCATCTCAGCCTCAATTTCTCTTGTTCCTCTCTGCTAGCCTGCCTCCTCCCATCCTTACGTGATCCAAGATCTCCAACACCCAACCCTGCTGAAACTGCTTTCTCTTTGCCAGCTTTCCCCTCAGCTTCTCTTTTTTCCCTCTCTTCTTTTTCTTTTCTCATTCGTTCTTTCTCCTCTGCTTTCTCTATTTGTTCTTTGCGCTCTATATTTAGAGATTAAAAAGCAACAAAACAATTGATAGTAACACAAAAACGAACACATGTAAAAGAAATCTTAAACTAAGCATCATAAAGTGCCAAAGCATGGAAGAAGGGTAGTCTAAGAACATGTACAACAACAGAGATAGCAAATAGTGACCATGACACTAAGGCTATTTTGGGAGCACCAAGGACAAAAATTTGGAGAGAGTATCTAAAAATTCGAATTTTCCCTCTATTTCTCTCTCACAGAAATTTCAAACTTCTCCCAACTTTCCACCTATCCCGTCCATTTTCACTATTTTTGGGAAAGAGTTCTAGTATTGCAGGAAGCAATCTTCATAAAGTACTCTTCAATCTCATAGATGGCGCTCTCCCAGGGAACATGGCTGTCGTTTTGTGAAAGCAAGCTCCATAATTCCGTTCCTTCCTCTATCAATTTCTTTGCAACTGCAATTTGGTTCCTAAAAATAAAAGAAGTGTTATGGACGCACAAGGTTCACGTACACTTCTATTGAAAGTGTGGCAGTGACACAAGGGGAGGCCAGTAAACTATGGCAGGTGGGAAAACTACCTAGCCGCCAATAAGCAATATCATTACCATTAAGTGCTCAGAGAAGAAGGTCTGTATCATGCATTAATAAGAACTATCGATTTCAGGTTTGAACATAGTTGGTCAATTGGCAACAAGAAAGTACATGTGGGAAGACTAGTACTTAGCCAGCTTGTGGATGGCTTTGGGAAGACAAGTGTTCTCCCACCACTTATAAGCACGATCATTTCAGACAAATAGACTATCGTGCACATAAGGGAAAATGGTAAGTATAGTCTCTGTCAGCATCCCAATAGAAATGACTAAAGATATAGGAACTTACCAATGATGGGAGCATCCAGTGTACAAGGAGACCTGATTCACAAGTTCCAAAACTTCTTCATCTGAAGCAGATGCTGCAAACTTCTTCAGCAGAAGAGCCCTCTCATGTGGGCCTGCCAAGCAGTAACTAAATGTGAAAGAATCTGGAACTGCTTTTCCAACACTTGGCATGCTCTTGGAATTTGAATTTCGCGTTTTAGTACATTCAGAATCTGAAAAAAGTTTCTCTGCAGTTTCAATATTCTTCAACATCACGTCTGGGCGAGTCCCAAAACTATCCTTAGCCTGATCAACATTTAGATTGTGTCAGATCAAGAGAGAACTTCGCAAGACAGAAGCAAGCTTTAGAGCCAACTTTTTTCTATTGAAAGAAAAACAACAAAAAAAGTCGGAAGCTATTAACATAGAAATATTGCTTCCTGACGTCACAGAAAAAAGATTCAACTTCGTCAAGGCAGTTCAATGACAAATGCTTAACACTGGAGGTGACACTCAATTAGATTTTGTCAAAAAATAAAAATGTAGTGGTGATAGGATTAAAAGGAAGATACAACGACTTACCTTTCCACCCACAATACTCCAGATACCATCACCACCTTCTTCTATGTCAGAAGCAGATGACTTGTCAATAGCTAAGTGTACAGGTGAGTCCTGGCTTTACAGGAAAATATTCATTAAAGAAATCATATCCACATGAATAAGGTCAAACAAACTCGACAGAAGGTACCTTATAATGATCCTCAATGGATGAAGAAGGGTGCAAGACCTTTGGACTGTATAAATAACCTTCTATACCATCATCAGTTCCACTGGTACTAACCAAACTTATTTTCCTTAAAGGGCTAGATTCTCCATCTTTTGAGGCACTTAGGGGCTTCTCATCCACCACTTCCCCGTCAATGTGAAGCCGTAAAAGTTCACTTGAGACCTGCCATGAAGATAGAACTTTGAGCAATTTACAAAGGGAAAAAAGCCCTGAGAGTAAGAAACCTAGGAAAGACAATGACATCATAAGATTGACAAGAGACTTTCGGTTGAGCACCATTTATGCAATCTAAAATTCTACTCTATCTCTTTCATCAGACCAACAATGAGACATAGACTTAAATGAAATTTTGCAGATAACAATTCTTGTCCAAGATCCTCCAGATAATGCATGCAATTAGTTGATCACAGGCACTCCAATGAATATGAATAGAATCATACTCCATGTATGTACTCTATAAAAGCTTGTTCTTTTCAGTCACATTGAAAGTGCAACAGTTCTACGTGCTATTTGAATATCCATCCAATACGCCTTACTTTTATATATTTGAAGATCATGCACCATTCATACAATTCCAATTACATCTGAAAATGATTGGTTAAAGGTAAAACAGACAGATAAAATGTTCAGTAACAACTTGCTTCAGCTCAATGGCTCGAACCAATAAGTCGTAAACATGACAGACATTAATGCGCTCAGCTATAGCCATAAAAATTTCAGCAGTTATCAACTCAAAAGGAACGAGCAGTTTAAAAACCATGTGTAGAAAGAGTAATTCAGACACTTGATATACATACCGACAGCCAACATGGACCCATTTTCCAAATGGAAACTCGCTATCCAAGAAGCGTATGATTTTTCACTTGAAAAGGAGAAACCTCGTAATCGGGAGATTCTTTTTGTGGAGGAAGCGGTGGCGAAGCGTGAGTCTCTTATCTCCATTCAAAACGAGAATTGGAAAAGCATCCTTGAATCAGAGTTCACCTGTGTGAAAGAATATTTTTAACCCCATTAACCATAGAACTTTGAGCTGAAAAGAGAAGTGACAGGCAACACTATTTGTGATTATGGTATACATCATCCCTTAATCACCATTTTCGACCAGTCCCTTGTGTCACAAACCAAGATAGATCGCAATAGGGGACGGAAAAAAAAAAACAAGACTTGACGCACTACAAAGGATTGATCCCAGACAAATCCACAAAAATCAATAAGCTTTGGTTCCACCAACAGGCATTGACACTCAGTATACCATCTAACAGGAACAACACCGCAATAGACTTCAGTGAACGTGAAAAGACACTCTTGGGAAAATTCCACAATGATTCAAACTCATTGTAATCAGACCGACAGACACAACCCAAGAGCCGAGCAACGGTGATCGATCCAAACCAACGCCAAGCATCCCTCCAAATCACAAAATCCAACAACCGGTGAGTGATCAATCGCTAAAACAACCGCCAAACAAGCAACTCATAACACCCAACCTCTCCAAACATAAAAATTCACAGAATTGAGAAACGAACACCGTCCCTCCCATCAAAACCAACGAACCAAAAAGGGACGAAAAAAATGGAAAACGGCGGCTTTCCTCTAGGACGGAAAATGGTACAAGGGAAAGTGGTGGACTTCAAGAGATAAACCCAGAAGCAGAAAAGCAAGGACCCATCTTCTCCTTCTTCTCCTTCATCTCGTTCTTGTTCTTCCTCCTTCTCTGCTTCGACGTCGAATCTGAAATCACCGAGCGAAGAGTAACGACTCAGGTCGATCGTGCTCTCCCCGTCCGCCACCAGTATATCTAGCCTCGCGAATCTTTTTTGCTTCAAAATCCTTGGCTACGTACTCGAGCCCGAAATCGGGACCGAATAAGGAGTAGAAGACAAAGAAGCTCGAGAGGCCGGTCGCTGGCCGGCGATTTCGGAGCCGCGGGCCGGAAAGTCGATGACGGCAACGAGGACAGAGGCGAGGAGGGAAGCGCTTAGAGTGAGTGAGAGGGCTCGAGACAGAGAGGAGTGGGGCGCTTGGGGTGAATGAGTGGGCTCGGGACAGAGAGGAGAGGAGTGCTTGAGGAAGAGAGAGGCAGAAGCGGGAAGAAATAGCGCGCGCTCCGTTGAAAAAAAGAGAGAGAAAATGCAGCAGGCCTCTCCTTCTTCGCCGTACCGCGCCGTCGACCGCGCCCAAGTCCGCGAGATCTCCCTCGCGACCGAGCGGGCCGGCGTCGGGGACAACGCCGGTCGGCGGGGCGGGAGCTCGGTGCCGCTCGGGAACGAGACCGAGATGCCGGGAGGCGGATGGCCGCGACGCTTTTGGGCGTGTGTGCGAGGCGAGGTCCGGAGGCGGAGCCGAGCCGGAGACGGAGCCGGAGGAGGTGGGATGCGCGGAGAAGGAAACAGAGGAGCTCTGAGCGTTTTTTTTTCTTTTACGAGGAGAGGAGAGAGAACCCGCCCATTTAAGTGAGGAGAGAAAAAAAAATTTGAGCGGGAGGAATACGCTGATCCTCCTTTCGAGCCGAGCCGAGCCGAGCCGCCCAAAAACAAGCCCTTTTCTCATTTTCGAGGGGGTCCCGCTCGGGACAGGTGTTAGTATCTGAGTGGTCTGTGCGCGCCAGGTCAGCGGATGACGTGGCGCGCACGAACCACTGAATATTTTCTCCATAAACACGCTTTGGGTCCTAACAAGATGCGCGCGCACGCGTTGCGTTTGTCACCTCCAATGAGAATGTAAAGCACGAAACGTTAAAAAAATCCTTCCACTTTGCACTTTTGTTGACGACAATTTTGTCGGGTCCTTTTCAGTGGTTTTCCACGAAGGTCCCCATCGGAGACGTGAAACATCATGGTCAGAAAAGGTTTACTATTTTTTTTTGAAAAAAGGCTCCTTTTTCTTTTTTTGGCCTGAATTTCCGTAATGCCAAAATATTTGACCCAAAAAAAAAAAATTAAAAAGAAGGTAACAAATAATTTCGTTTTATTCTCCAATTCATGGCCATCATTCTTTAAAGGCCGAACGAGCGACAACTAGTGATTATAAAGCCAACTTTGTTCTTAAGAACACAATGCATTCCGCATTTTTAGGAGCAAAATGAAAGATTTTAAGAGTTTGTTTGTTTCTTAAAAAATAAATAATTCAAAAAATATTTTTTAAATAAGTCTGTCGTGTCATTGAAAAGAGTTAGTCAATGACTAATCTTTTCATTATAGTCAATAATTTATATGTAAATATTTTCGGGATGATGAAAATATTTTTTCGTTCATTTATTTTTATAAGCAATCATCTTTAGAAAAATATTTATCAAATTATTCATCTTCCGCAAAATAAAACGCACACTAAAAAGTCATCTTATTAATTAATTTATCAAAAAGTATGACAATTTATCAATAGCTATATAAATCAATGATTTCGTTTTAAGCATCCAACGTGGTCTTTTCCTTTCCAGCTAAAGGTTCTTTCATTTGTCAAAAACTATGATGAGAAAAAACGCAAAAACCAGTCTCGAGAGTATTAAGGTGCGTTTGGGAAAACTCTGGGAAAAAGTCATTGAAAAAATGTAAATGCCTTTGAGTTAAAATGAGTTTTTCAAAAAATGCAAAGTGTGTTTGGTAAATCGTATTTGTGAAAGTCCATTGTATCTTTTGGCAAAATAGTGTTTGGGTAAATTAAATTTGCAAAATACTTTTATTATTAAAAAAAAAAAAAATGAAAGTTGGCCGGCCAAGGTTTTTGCCGGTTACCATTGGCCAAGGGCTTCGGCAGTTACCATCGACAAAGGGTAGGCGGTCCGGCAAGGGGGAGGCGGTGCAGCAAAGGGCAGCGTTCAATGACCTCCGCGACGTGGGGGGTTGCGCAACAGCGCTGTGAGGGTCGCGGCGACCCGAATCTTGCGATCTGGGTCGCCACAACCAGATTGAGCGGCACTAGCAACCTCCACACGAAGGTCTCGACGTGACAAGTCTCGCGACCTTCGCCGTTCGCTGCGATCCTCGCCGCGCCATCACGCGACCCCCCGCGCCGCGGAGGTCGCAGGCATCCACGACCTGATCGTCGCGACCCAGATCAACGTGACCAGATTTGCACATGATCTAGGTTGTTGGCGTCCTCTGCATGACGACCCTCGTCAAAGGGTCGTGGGACCCCAGCTGGACCACTTGTCCTTTGCTGCACCGCCTGCCTTCCACTAGAGCACCTACACTTCGCCGGCGACCGCGTATAGATGCTAGTCATGCTCAGTAGAGAGAAGGGGAAGATGAAGAACAGTTGTCGGGGTAAAGCTGAAACAACGAAAAATTAATGAGGACAATTTCGAAAGAAAAAATCCATGTAACTCCAAAGCTAGCGTGCCGAAAAAGCCGAAGGCAGCCCCAACTTGTCAGTCTTGGGAAAACTTGCTTTAAAAAAAATTTGTCAAACATTGAATATTTGACCCGAAAGCCTATAGGCGGCTAAAGACAAAATGATTGTCAAACGCAGCCTTAGTTTTTGTCAACACTCCTGGTCTTCTTCTGAATCACTCACTATGGTCTTTGTAGAAGAAACGAAGCCTCAGCTGTCTCCATTTATGTTTCTTCTCTCGCATTATCTTCATCCTCGCATAGAACCGCATAACCAGATAAACCAGATAAAAAAGACGAGCCTCTTCGGCTCAGAGACTTCAATCCTCGAGCTCACGCTCTCTCCAGTTGCCGCCGCTACCCAGTGATAGCAACAGGTTCGACACTCTTGTACTTGCTCCTACTTCGTCGCTTTGAGAGCTGATTGTCCTTCGGACGGTGAAGGTGGTGTCTTGCGCTTGAACTGTGCGTATTGGCTGCGTAAGTTTTGTCAAAATGCCCTCTTTTTCCCCTGCTTCTGCGTAGATGATTGTCTGAGCTGATGATTTCTGCAATTAATACTAGAGCTGGCAAAATGATCATAAACTTATATTACGACTCATTTTTAGTTAAATAGGTCAAGCAAAAATCTGGCAAAATGATCATAAACTTTTATTATGACTCATTTTTAGTTAAATAGGTCAAGCAAAAATTAAATATGAATCACAAATGAATCCTAAAAAGTAAAACAAGAAAAAAAATGATCTCAATGAGTATTAGAAAACCCACTTTAAACCCATAATCTTCCTCTTCTGCGGCAGAGACTCTGCCTGAATTCTCTCTTCCTTCCATGACTGCAAATCTTTGGATCTCTACTCATCCAAACCGACTGCAGTCACCGCCTACCTCGCCGTCACGCCACCATCTTCGTCGCCGATCCCGAGCTCGTCGACCTCGACGGAGCTCGGGCTCGCCTGGATCTGGCGAGCGACGAGCTCGCCGGCCATGGCCGAGCTTGGGCTCGCTAGGCGAGCCGCGAGCACGCCGGCCGCGACGGAGCTCGGGCTCGCTGGATCGGCCGAGCCCCGAGCTCGCCGGCCATGGCCGAGCTCGGGCTCGCCTGGATCTGGCGAGCCGCGAGCTCGCCGGCCGCGACGAAGCTCGGGCTCGCCTGGATCGACCGAGCCCCGAGCTCACCGGCCGCGACAGAGCTCGGCAGCTCAGGCTCGCCTGGACGGGCGTAGCCTTAATCTCGCCGGCCTGCTGCGTGGCCGGCCACCGTCGACGGAGTAACAAGGGAGAAGAAGGAGGGGGAAAAAGAAAGAAAAGAAGAAAATAAAATGAATAATAATAATAATAAATTTTAAAATAATAAAAAAATAAAAAAAAATCGATTTTTTTAATGATATTTGGTAGATAGATGTCCATATACTGGAGAAGTACTTTGAGACGAGGTTCGATGCTATTTAGATTGATAAATAGAAATTCTAAACACTGTAATGTAATTTTTAACTTGGTGAACTAAAATCAAGAAATCAACCAAAATTAAAAATAATTACAATTAAGAAGCTATGCATTCTCGCATTTAAGAAGATTTGTTATAATCAAATATTATTTTCATGTCAATTATTAGCTTATCAAATTTTTTTTTATCAAGAGTTCTTCAAAAGTATTTTATTTACTTTTTAAATTTGGTGTGAAGTTTTTATTTAAGTAACTAAATTGAGTTAAATATAAATGTGTTTCAATAATATGGGCATGGTCGGTTATGGGTCATCAAATTTACATTACATGAAAATGGGTCAAAACGGGTTAAATTGGTCAATTTGGATCGAACCATTTTCGACCAAACCTAAACCCAACCCAATCTATCCATTTTACGGCCCTAGTTAATACTTGTGTCCTTGCGCGTGCCTTTGTTACGAGAACTGGGTACATGTATTTAACAGCATATAACAAGTGATTGGTAGCGTTTATCAAATAGTTAAATATACACTCTTGACTCATTTAAGGATACCTTTGCTTTTCGGAAAATAAGTGATTTGAATATTTTGTTTCAAAAAATGATTGCTTATATCATTTAGAAAAATTAATCAATGGCAAATATTTTTATGATTGATAACAATTTATGCCTAACTTATTTTGTGGGTGATAAAAAAAATTTCCGTTCATTTATTTTAGTAAGCGATATTTGTGATTATATTTCGGAAAATATTTTCCAAATTACTCGTTTTCCACGAAACGAACGCCTAGAGCTGTATCGAGTTGATATCTTTTCTATTTTAATTTCCTAATTGAAAATTTTAATGAAAATGTTCAGGATATACAAGAAACAAGAGCTTGAAAATTGAATATATCTAAAAATTAGAAACGGGATTTAAATTAATATAAGCAGGAGTATTTACGGATAAACTAATATCATTTTTAGATATTCTTTTTCTAACATTTATTCTTAAAACAGCAAGACAACTCTAAATGAGTATCTACTTTTACTATCATAAGCTAAAACATACTTAAACGGAACTATAATACTTATAAACACCAGAAAAGTAAAAGGATAATAAAGAACAACATTTTTTTCGTTAATTTAGGAAATTGATTGAAAAATATTATAATATCTAGCTATTAATGTAACTATGAAAACTTGTGAATAGTACTAAAAAACAAATTTGACTTTGTTATGAAAAGTTGATGGACTAGATAGAACAAATTGAATGTTTAGATACTAAATTAAACATATAGGAATAGTTCAAGATCATGTTAAACAAGTTAAAATTACAAAAATGTCATTGCACATAATTTAAGGATTACTAGTGCTAATTTCATTTTAATCAAATTATTTTGGTGCCCACCGGAATTCTCTTCGTTTTCTTCCCCTTCTATGTACCTTTAGCAGTGAGGTCTTGATCTCATTTCTGAAGGTATTTTGTGGAATTGGTTCCCCTCAATCTCAAGTGTGGTCTTGATCTTGCTAATAGCATGAAGTTTCCAGAGAAGCATTACAATTATAAGAAACTGCAAAATGGTAAGATTGAAAGAGAAGACCGGTTACAAAACTTTCTCAGAGTATTCTACATCCAGTTTTCCTTATCTGGATTTGTTACTGACAGGAAAAATAGATATGATTCAGTTGACGGTTATGCTGATCGCACGTTTAGTCCAGTGAAAGATGGTCCACAAATTGCCTTACTATATATAAATCCTAATTAAACGTTTCCTTCTGCAGATTTACAACGTGAAATGGCCCATAACGAAAGACATGAAATACTGATACCGTCAGAAACGCAGCAGCAATTATCAGATGATTATTATAGTTCTCAACCTCGGTCACATGTATCTACGCCCCGAAGTGTGTCAATTTCCATCCCTATGAGCCCCATGGAGTCATATGAGAGTATACCGACTCGAGTAGGTTACATTGGACCTTTAAGGAGTGAAAAGAGGATGCATTTCTCCCGAACAAGTTCCGAAAGTTCAAGTATAGCTGATAAACAGGTAAATGCCATACTTGCAAAGCCTTTTGTTATGTTTGATTACGTCCTTAGTATGAGATTTTCCGTTTCTACTGAATGCTGGAAATCTTCGGTTTTAACTTTGTCATTCTTAGAAAATGAGGGATCACAACTTTTATCACCTCACTTTCTGATCACAGTCACCACTTCTTGCTTAGCAAATTTTTTATTCACCATGGTACTCTGCGAGTACTAATCTGTTTGCGTTTTCATACTGCTCATTTGTGATTTTATTGTGGACTTCTGTTCCTTTACGTGCTATTACTTGTGATTCTAATGAAACTATCTATTATCGAAACTCGATTATACCATGGGTCTGAGTCAGAGCAAAGGGATACCTTCACAATAATCACTTTGAAGTTTAGATAAACAAGATCTCTCTCTCTCTCTCTCTCTCTCTCTCTCACACACGCACACACACAGAAGAAGTGCAAATGCTGATCAGTTTTAACTTCCCATGAAATGTCAATATCTCTGGCAGATAACTAGGGAAACTGGACTTCACTTCTCACTTCTGGGAAATTTGGAAGCTGAGTTTGTTGCAGCAGGCCATCAACCCTAAAATTTCCATCGGCCCATGTGTTGTATGGGACTTTTAGACTCCAAAAGTGATTGCTTTTCCTTCCAAAAACTATTAATGCCGTTAAAGTTTTTTCCTGTTGATTATTCGAATTTTTTGCATTTTAAACCTTGAGTCCATTGAGATACAAAGCAAATAGCTGCCGGAGTAATTTAACTAATGTTCTGATAGTTTAGGGTAGGAAAGAACTCCTCAAGATTTTGGTTGGAAGTGCAACAACTGCATAGTGGGAGGGTATTGATGTTGGGAAAAACAGAGGATTCAACAATAATATAGAAAAGACAAAGACATAAATCAGATATCAGATTTACGTGATTTAGTCAGTATGGCCTACGTCTATGAGGAAAATGGCACATATTTCACTCTATATCAAGCGATACAATAGAGATTTCAAGAGTATTTCCTAACCCAAGTTACATCCAATAAGCTCACAAAGTGTTTAGACCTTATAGTTCCTTACAAATAATCTCTCAATCTGACAAATGAATTAATAAACCTCAGCTTCGAACATTTATGCATTGCTTCAAGGTGTAATATAGGAACACAAGGCACAGTTAATTGTCATGGCCAAAAAACTCATCTCAATACTTTTCACAAATAATACCCACTTCTCATATATAGAAAAAAAAATGGGATCCAAAATAGGAAACTTACTCAAGTCAGGTAACCACTCAAATAGGAATGCTTGGATTAGGAAAACTGCTCACACTCAAGATATATTTTCATCAATTAAAATGCAAAATTAGAGCACTTGAATAGTGAATAACATAGTCATTTGACAATTTTTTCTGGTCGAACGTCATTTGATAATTCAAGCTTTTAGATCAGTTGGCCTTTCACCTATCATTCCATGTGGAATTGCAGCAATAACTTTTTTGTTTGCATCTCTTTAGGCCCTCATTTTGGCAACACCTTTTTCAATTTTCATCCTTCAATTTTAAGCTAAATCCTAGCCCAAATGAGGGGGGAGTGCTTGAGCATTTAAAATATGTAGTCATGCCTTCATCTAACAAAATAAGTGAGCGATTGTTCTTCCCCCTTTCGCTTTTGGCTTTTGATAACTTTTAGAGGTTTATTTCCAAACTTTTATCTCGGGTTGTAACACCTTGGACCATTAAAAACATGGAGATAACTACATTTAAAGTCACCTTGTCTGTTTGCACAATATTTTATTGGCTGGAAGTTCATAAAGAGCATTTCAATTTGGCTTAAGACCAAAGCAAACGCTGCCTAAGATTTTTGATAAGTTGCCCGCAGTCCCAAAACTCTACGATTGTAATGTAGGTGATAACTCTATCTCTAAGCGGGAAGCATAACTTTTTAATTAGTGTGGGACTTGGTAGTTCTGGTGACGATGGTATCAAAAGGCACAGCAACGAAGATCTGAGATTGACTTCACCAGTATTTCAAAGCTGCTTTTGTTTTGAGCGCATCTTTTATGCACCATGCCATATCCAGTAGGACATCCGAATTTACTTCTTCAAAGTAAAGAAGATTCGCTGCTTAATTTTCACTTGCAGTTTCTCAAAGCTCTTTATGGGGATGCCAAAAATTGGGCAAGGAAGTTCTTCACTTATCTCAGTGCCCACATTCCTGGCGTTATGAATCCTTATGCTCAAGTTGTCCAGCGGTGGAACAAATATTTTGTCATTTCTTGCGTGGCGGTCCTCTTTATAGACCCATTGTTTTTGTTCTTGCCGTATGTACCAGAGGTATGGCTCAGCTGCTTATCTCATAGCATTGTCAAATTCACATGGCTTGAAAATATATCTTGCTTGATGGTTAAGTTAATAATGTTCTTACTATATTTTTTTTCCTCTCTAATTCCTAAATGGTTCCCAAAATGAAGTTGAAATTCTTCCTATTTTCACACTGCTATAAACCACCTAGTTCAGGTTAGATTTATCGTACTACTTACCAAGTTTTTACCGCCCTGTTAATATCTGCAGATATTCTTCACTTTACAGATTAAGTTTCTTAATCATGGTTTGATGCACATGTAGCCCAAGCTACGACCGGTGGTGCTTTAGCTTATCCTTCTCTATAACTCAATGTTATGTTTATTTCCAATTCTCAAAATTTAACCTTGGTACAATAAGTTAAATATCCTTTGGCCAAGGCTGATCTAGTCAACTAAAATGATCTTCTCTTAACCATGATTTCTTTGAATATATTTGACCAAAGTCGTCGAACCTGTTTAGGGTGGCATCCGTTTTGCATTAGCAAAGGAAATATAATATGCCTGAACCCACTTTAAATACTTTTGATAAAATCCTAATCACATTCATTATCCATATTGTGACTTTCTGCAAAAAAAGAAGTCATCAATCGTATGTCCCCTAAAATTTCTTGTTTATTCGCATTTTGGCTTTTGTGCTTGTACTTTATTGCTCTCGGAACTTTTCTTTTGCAGATTCAAACAACCATCATAAGCTTTTCGGTTTGCACACAATTACTTCCCTTCACTTATCCATCCTTGATTGCAGGACTATATGTGGGTAACGTTAAACCGGCCCATGACGACAACACTCATTGTTTTCAGAAGCATGACGGACCTCATGTACCTATTGCACATTCTTCTGCAGGTAGGCTGCTTTTCACCAACTTGTTGGATTGTTTTCTTTCCTCGTTGGTGATTTTAAGTCCTTTTATTGTTTTTCTTACTCTTTTCATCCACTATAGATTTTTGTTTTTGTTCACTGTAACAACTTTTGAATGCTTCAAGGGGAACACGTTTCCGAGGAATCTACATGGTGTTATATGAATATTCAGCAGTTTTCAATTCGAGTACTCAAAAGTAATTTTTTATTCAATTGCATCCACTATTGGACTCCCGTTAATCAGATACGTATTGTACTGTTGGACAAAGTGAATTGGAATGTTATGTGGACGAACTTGACTACATATGTTGAATATACATCCAGCCACAAACTTCGCGTACCAGTTTTTCAAAAGTTCCTGTATTTGAGCATCGCTTTCTTAGAAAAGCAAATAATATTTCCAGGGAATCACCTTGCAGGAATTCATCTTCTTATGCGTGAAAACTAGCACAGAAAATAAAGACAAGTGGTCCTATCTGATGTGCAAGTTTTTAGGATGATCTAAAATATTAGCTAGAGTTTTTTGCATTCAGATATAAATACTCAATTTTTTTGGAATGACTCATTACACTTAATATTTCAGACTTCATAAATTCAGAAATCCTCATGGCCATACTACCCAGAAAATTAGAGTTGTTAGAAACCTTTTGTAGTGAAAGACTTCTCTATTGGGGTGATTTCCATTGATACCTTCTTAATGGAAACATGGTACTCGTTTTCCTTACAAAAAGATGAGTCTTTCGATTTTGCTTACTGATAAAAGTCAATTAGATGGGATTTTACTTGGTGTATATTTTAACTCTTGTGATCATCAGAGTTTAATTTTTGGAAAGACTTACCGATCTTTCACTCAAAAAGGCTGCATTGGAAGAGCTTCAGAACAGACTTCCATGAGACAGAAAGTTCTTGCCTCTCTCATTTGTCAATCGATCTACTACACAACCCAAATTTTACATCCCTTATTCAGCACTTTATTAACGTAACTAGCATAAACATGTCAGGTTGTTATTTCGCTTGATGCTTAACTTCTATCATACCTTTCTTCTTCAGGCAGTAACGAAATTTAAGGTGAAATGTCGTCATGTTAGGTGGTTTTACAGCTGCCTTTCACAGTCCTTGATGATTGCTTTCTTTTCATTTTTTTCAGTTTAGGTTGGCTTACACAGCTCCGGATACCAGAGTGATAGGGGCTGGAGATTTAATTGACCATCCAAAAAAAATCTTTCTCCATTATCTGCGAGGATACTTCTGCTTAGATCTTTTGGTCGCAGTTCCACTTCTGCAAGTAAGTCCTTATTTCTCTGATGCATTAACCGTAATTTGATTCTGCATTACATTGATTTTTAACAGGCTTCAGCTATATGAATAATGTGGAAGTACGTTTTTGTGGGTTGGCAGTGTGAAACAAATTTGCATTGTGGATTAAATGTTCTGCCAAGTCAATTTGTATTGCCATTACAATTCGCTGGCTTATCACTGCAGTCTCAATTACCTCTAGATAATCTGGATGTTATTTTTTCTACTTATTACAAAATAATCACATCGTTGCAAATGGGGTTATTGTCCCTTTCAAGACTTTCTAAGGACCTCTCCCCAATGCCTCCAGTCAACTCTGTCTCCAAGACTGACACGTAATGCGTGTGTTTTATCATCCTGTATCTCTATAACACTGTGGCATGACTGACCGCACCACATCTGTTGGTGTTTAAGAAATGTTCTGCCGAGTAGACTATAGTAGCTGCAAGTTTAATATCTTGATATGACTACTGTCTTCTGATAATCAAATGCTTGCTTGACTGCTTGCAGATATTGACATTTTATGGGAATGTGAAGGTACTTTTGTGCACAGGCGTTCTTGTCCAATACATTCTCAGATTATATCGAGTTTTTCCCTCACTGGTGGGTCGGTCTGCTGCTGGCCTCACTTTTGATTTCGCATGGGCAGATTTTGTCATAAATCTTCTCATTTTTGTGTTGGCTGGCCATTTCGTTGGATCATGCTGGTACCTTCTTGGGCTACAGGTGGGTGGCATAATTTGTTTTTCTCTACATAATTTGTTCTTATGTATTAGAGCCCCAGAAGAATAAGGATGGTGTGTTGAACTCTTGCTACTACACTCATTACCATCGTGATGCCTCTTTAATTAGCTGGTAATGCTAATTTCTGTCACTGTTTTGTTTGATCGAGGGAGTGGACCCTTTATGTAAAACGCTCATTTGTATTAAACGCGTTCAGGACTTGTTTCAGGTTGCGATTATATGCACTAAACAACAAAGCTAAGCCTATGTCCACTGATTAAGTTCTTTCGTCACGTAATTGTCAAATTTCATGAGTTTAGTACCCCTTTCAGATGCATCATCCATGTAGTCTTGGAGAGGTTTATGACACGCTACTAGCATCTCAGATCCTCCTAATGCTGAGGCTGAAGCCTCTGGAATCTTGCATCAAAATTCACATGCCATGCACTGTACTGATGAGGCACAGTATGTCATTTCAAAGCGAAGTTATGACCATACGAGCATGGCCTAACTGATGTGCCACCTCTGAAGACGTTTTTTGATCAAATTTAGTCACATATGGATGTCATGTAAAGATGTTCAACATCCCTGGTTGTGGACTGCAAAGGAATATATCGCCAAAATGTCTAATCACATGTTATTCTATGTGCTTGTGATTCACAGTATTAAGTGCCCTTCAGTATAGGAATTTACTGGTCTTGGTCTTTACTGATCCTTTCTCATGTAGCTCATGCCGGTACATGCACCTCTTTATGCAACCCACAGAACTTATACCATGCATCTTTCTTGTTTTTCTGGGATTTTGAACTGGACATATAAGAATGTGTTCTTCATTTCAATCTTCTGTTTAAATTCTGGTAGAGTAGCTTCACAACTTGGTGACAAAATGTGAAAATTTCCCAGCATAGCAATCTTTTCTTTGACTAATCTCTCTCTCTTCATTTTGCCAGAGGGTTGATCAATGTCTTCGGAAAGCGTGTGAACCAAACCTGTGTGACTTTTTGGATTATGGTCGTGGACAAATGATTGAGGTGTTAAAAAAGAATGAAACTTTGTGGAATAGCTGGAAAAAGAATCCAAAAGCTGCTGCTTGTTTCAGAACCAATGGTGAACACGAATATGGAATTTATCAAAATGCTGTTAAACTTACACAGAGAGGTGTGGGCAGGAGATACTTATATTCATTGTTCTGGGGATGCCAGGTACTTGTTTACATTTCTATTTGGCTTTTTTCTCGCGGGACCATTGCCGTACAATGCCTAGCAATGCATTCTAGCAATTTCAAGGAGGAAACACTTTGCTCCATTTCCTCCTCTAGATCCTTTTCCTCCTATTATTGCATGGTCGAGACAAGTATGAATCAGGGTAAAGCTGTGAATCAATTGATGCCATGGCTGAATGTGTGCGGGGAATAATCCTTGTCCTTGTTTTATTATGATATGTGCACTCTTAGCAATATTCACGAGAGCAAACACACTATTGAGCTGCAGCAAAGCGCCTCTTGATTCCTCGGGAGATATGGAATGAGATACATGGCTTTCTGCAGGATGAACCCCTGAACTTTTGACTTTCCATTAATGCAAGTCAAAACTGCAGATTCAGAGGACTCTCCATTTCATTTTATAACTTTCTTTTGTTTTCCCATCGCGACAGCTCCATTTAATATCTATCCCTGGGGAGTTTCTACTGTGTTTTTCACTTCCGGAAAGATTGAGGCAGTAGGGCGTACCTTGGTTGTAGGAGTCATCTTGTTTGCTTCTATTGATGAGAATAGAGCATTAAATGACGAGGAAAGAAGAGACGATGATTGGACAACATTCTCTTTTTGATTCTCGAGAGAGAGAGAGTGAACGATAAGTCCCAAGGAGAATGACTATTGCTTTTTGGATATTGTGCATAACAAATCGCTGCCGGCCCATCCTGATTCGATATCCTCTAAATTCAGCCTAAACTTGTTAATTTGTTTTCTCTATTTCCATGGTTGCGTTTAAGAATATGGCATGCAGAGAAAAATTCTAGTGCTGTTCTAACATCATGCATTAGATATCCCTTAATGTGATGATACAATCTGTAGACATTTCCACTATTCTAACATCATGCATTAGATGTCCCTTAATGTGATGACACAATCTGTAGACATTTCTTTTACATTGTGCTGATCTTATGTATCAATTTTTAAAGCAAATAAGTACTCTAGCTGGAAATCAAACTCCGAGCGACTCTGTCCCGGAGGTCCTGTTTCTCATGGGCATTGCTGGATTGGGCCTCTTGCTCTTCGGTCTTCTCATTGGAAATATACAGAGCTGCCTAAGGTATCGCCTCTCACCATGACAATCATTTTGCAGTGAAAGATAATTCCATAGTCTTTATCATTGTGCTTGTGCAGAATATTCGAATTTATTTCTTTGATACAATAACGACCTTCGAAATTTTTTATATTAAAGTGTATGTGTGATGGTCTTACGGCTTCTAAGAAAAACAGTTTCACAATGCTATCATTTGACATGATGAACACTCTTTTGTAGATTTCTTTTTTATGCGAGTTTTTTAGTACTGGCTTTCGAATTTCATACTTTGGCCATGCGAATATTGTATAAGGCGGATAGGTATTCATGTCATGCATGAATTATTGACACGAATTGTTGGTTTCCTAGTTTATTGGCATTCATGAATCTGAGTTCTTGGCCTTTCGGCAATTTGTTAATCTTAAGCAACATTGAGAAGAAATGGCCCTAGTGATTCGGGCATTATAGCAGCACCAAGTGCTCATGTAGCTTAAGTTCAAGAATTCATGAGCTGGTTTAAGTTATGTTCATAAGCTGGGTTGGGTTCAAGAATGGTTAACTGCCTCATGGAAATGGAGTTCGCCCAAACATTCTTGTGGTTTTTCATGTGCATGTGGCAATCGTAACCTGCATTAATTGGAAAAGGGAAAGGTCTATCCTAGGCTATGTCTACTTCTTCAAAAAATGTCCCGACATCTCTTGGAATGACATACCAAAACCCCATATCAGAAAGCATCACCAAGGGGACTAATGAATCTTGTTAGTGCTCTGCATGCAGACCTTTTTATGCACCTCTGCTCCCAATTTGTGTCTGTTCTTTTGGCCAGTACTGATGAAGAATATTCCTAGTGACCATCAGTGCATCTTTTTGTCGCGAGACATCTTGGCTATAAACTGTCAGTTGGCTTTTTATATTTCCTGTGTTGGGGCTAGCACTATCACCCTAGAGGGGTTGAATAGGTGATTATAAATATTTAATGCAGAATTTAAAACAACTAAGTTCAATATCACTAAAGAACAAAGTCTTATAAAAAACTTTGCAGTGATCAGATCTTCTGCAACATCTGATGAAGAACTACACAATGATCAGATTTTATTGTGCAATAAATAGAATAAATGAGAGATTAAAGGATAGAGAAAATTGCACACAACAATTATAGTGGTTCGACTTATGATAAGCCTACGTCAACTTTCCCACGCTGATAGCCTATCGGCTGAATTTCACTAAATGAATCAATCAAAGGTAATAATAACCGAGTAATCTCAACTTGAGTAAGTGTGATCCACACTTCTAATCTCACTCTCTCAGCAACAACTTCTAAGAGATTACAAGTTAAGTTCATGAAGACGAATATGTAAGATGAAGCTCTCTTTGAACTTTGGAATTTGTAGACTACTAATCTCTTTGTTTCCTTCAGCACCACGATCTCCTTTGATACTCCTCATTGTCCGAAACGACCGTTGGATATAAATTCAGAGGATCATTCATTCAATCCACTTGTTGGACCTGAATGATTTAAGACAATCTGATTTCTTCTAGGTTTCTTAGAATACAGTCTCCCTTAATTCTGCTACCCATACAATAGAGATAAGGTTTCCATAAGTTGATTACTCCGTTTGGAAAGTGCCTCTCATCTCCAGATGATTTTCACATGGATTATGAATCTCCAACAAGGAAAGAGTACGTGGACATTCATCCCTCCTAGACAATAAATATATATAGAAAGAAATCTAGGTCATATTCCTAGTTGTTGCGCTCCATAAAATCTAATTGCGAAGATGTGAGATCTTCCTATAACATCTTATGAAGTCTATTGTCTTGACAATCCTTACCGTTATCCTCGATTATTATGATATAACACAATCTTCATCATAGACAACCAAAATGTCTTGATAAGTCTCTCAGTCTGATAAGTAGCATCGGATGATATATATATCAGATTTCCACATGAAAAAACTTACTATTAGAATCATTAAACACTTATGGAAATGTTTTGTCGATCTTCAAAATCATTTAGGAAATTTATACAACCTGATCTCCCCAAGAGGTTAGAAATGTCATCAAGGCGGCGTGACATTGAGCAATGGATGAGTCACAGACGCTTGCCTCAACAACTAAGAAGGTAAATTCAGCATTTCTTGCAACCTTTCTCACTTACTTTTTCTGCTGGTTAGAGGCATCAATTGCATTTATCCAGGATCCTGTTAGCATTTTAGATGTTTGAATATGGTGATGATGACCAATAGCTATGATTGTCAGAAGCAAACATTACTTCTTACAACGTCATGCATAGTGGGTTGACAGAATTAGAGGGTTCTGTCCATCTTACAAGCATCTAGATACGTAGGTCACATCCGATATGTGTTGTATGGAGGCTCCTTTTCAATTGACTGGAAAAATCCTATCATGCAGAAGAGTACGTGAAGCTGAGCAATACCATTGGGCTGCCACTAGAGGAGTAAACGAAGAAATGCTTCTCGAGAAGTTTCCTGAAGATCTTCAGAGAGCCATAAGACGCCATCTCTTCAAATTTGTGAAAAGAGTAAGCCCCAGAACTGAGTTGAGATGAGTGGAATTTAATGCAAGTTAAACCCTTAGACATCATTTCTCTTTCTTGTAATTCCTTAGAATTTAGATGAATCTCCCAGCTGCTGTGGATGAAGATGAAAACCATGTTTTTCGACTAAAGTTTCCTGTCTCTTCAGGCACGTGCAGCCTTCTAAAATTGATAGCTCCCCATGCTTCCGTCATAGGTCTTCACTTGGAAGCTAACTTCTGATATTTGTAGCATATGCTCGATAAGCTAACTAAATAAGTGGAAGATCAGTCTTTAATTTTCGGTCATCAACTACTTAGATGGTTAGCTAAAAGGATATCATGTTAAAGGTCTCACTTGTCCGTTATTAGTTTCTATTGGCGAACATTACCAAGCTTTTGTCTTGGTTTTAATTTGCATCTAGATGCATGTCATGGAGACAGCTCAGTGTGGAAACTAAAAAAGAACAATATGGTCAAGAATTTATCGCTCGTCTATGCATCCTTCCAAAGACTGCTACTTCTGAAAGCAAGCTCTAATCCTTTGGAAAATGGATTTTTCAAATTCGACATGACTGTGGTATGAAAACAAGCTCTAATTCTTTGAAATTTGGATTTCTAAAAGAACAGTTTAAGCCACCCGGGCTTCTACACGTCAAATTTGTGGCTACCATGATAAGCCTGGACTAACTTTCAACTCAAAATATATCAATAGCTGTTGTATTATGTTGCAGGTGCGACTATTTGCAGTGATGGAGGATCAAATCATAGATGCAATTTGCGAGAGGTTAAGGCAAAAAATATACATCAGAGGAAGCAAGATCCTACACCCTGGTGCCTGTGTTGAACATATGATTTTCATTGTCCGCGGGAAAATTGAGAGCAGAGGAGAAGATGGGATTACGAGTTTATGCGAAGGAGATATTTGCGGGGAAGAGCTTCTATCTTGGTGCCTCGAGAGTTCTTCTGTAAACAAAGGTACAAATCGCAGTCTCTCTGAATGGTCTTTACTTATCGACTGACTTGACACATTAAGAGCATTTCAATATATGTAATATTGAAGATGGACGAAAGATAAGACCACTTGGAAAACGGTTGCTGAGTAACAGGACAGTAACATGTGTGACAAATGTTGAAGCCTTTGCACTACGAGCAGAAGACCTTGAAGAAGTCACCAGGTTATTTGCAAGATTCCTGCGCAATCCAAAAGTTCAAGGAGCCATAAGGTTCTTGCTCTTTCTTAACAAATGATTTAGCACTACTATGTTTTACTGGCAAATCAAGCATATCACTGAACTATTGGCCAAAAAATAGCGACTAAGTTTAACTGTTTGAGATCTGCTCTGTTTCCTGTGTACGTTCTCTTTTTGAACCTAAGGGCAGGAACTGTTGTTACTGATCAAAACAGTAAACTAGAAACAGAAAAACCAAAAGCTATATTTTTCAGATGAGGAAGAGAAGCACAGAGAAACAGAACACAAACTTGCATACGTCTGTTCTAAAAGGAAACTGTCAAGTACAGGACAACTTAAACAAAGCAAAAACTGCTCACGTACGTGCAACACATAACTGCACATAAACGTGCTATTAACTTCCTAGAAAATAGCAAAAACACTAAATGTATAACTAAATGAACTTGGCTGTTTTTTTAATAAAAAAACAGAGTAAAACAGAGCAGAAAACAGAACAGAAAACAGAGTAAAAAAAACAAAACAGAAAACAGCAACTGAGACATTATAATCCAACAGGAACAACTAGTCAGTTTGATGGTTTGTAATTTGCTCCTACATGGACAGCATAGAAAACCGTTGGGATTATGCACTTGTGACACAAAAGCCTGGTTGCAGGTATGTATCACCATACTGGAGGGGACTTGCAGCAACTCGTATCCAAGTTGCTTGGAGATACAGGAAGAAACGACTAAGTCGTGCCGGCACTTCACAGTCACAGCATCCTTAACATTATCATATTATGTTGATGGTATAAACGACATTCCTCTGCTGTCTGTATTTATACTAGGTTCCAGTCATGTTGTGACTGCAAACCGTAAGAGTGGACATGTTGTAAGGGCATGATGATATAGGCATGTAATTCAAATTGTGATATATGTGAGATGTAGATTCTTCAACACAAAATGATATATGAGAGATTAGATGATGATTGCCTTGTAGGAGCGTTGATCAGATAACGAATCATGACTGAGCTTAGTAAAAGATCTCCGCTCATTACCTACAATGAGCTGAGATCTCCCAGAGTGCTTGTATAGATGACTCCGTTCTACAGAAAATTTTAGCAGGAATATCTTGTGAGGACCAGAGATCGGAATTGGGATGAGAAACTACAACAAATGCGGTCGGTATTCAATATTGCAGTCTTTTGTTGTTACTGTAGGTTCCATCTGACCAGATGAGAAAGAGGAGTTGTAGAGTGTCTCACCCTTAGATTAATTGCCATGTTGGAAAATCCATTTAAATATCACAAAAGGTCTGGAATGTGAAGACATTTGCTCTGTTGAAGCATCCAGTCACAGGTTGCTCCTATGTGTTTTAATGGCATAACGTTTTGCTCAGAATGTCTTGAACTACATAAAAGGCACCACGGACACCCAATTACTCTGAAGTGCATTATTTTTGCCATTGTATTCCTCATCCACCTGGTCGAATGTACCGAGAAGAGCTAGTAAGGAGCATGGCATACATTGAGATTAGGTGTGAGCATAGCATTATTTTTGACACTGTATGCTTCGTCGCCAGAAAAGTTTTTTACTTTCATTTCTCAAAGCTTCCTTTTTTTCTTTTTTACCAAAGCCAAGCAGCCAGTACTTCCAATGTATTGCGTAACGCAAGAATAAATTAAGAGTTTTTATTTATTGTTCTTCTCCTTCTCTTTTATTCCAGGAGCAAAGAGTAGACTAAGGGATGAATTAGGTTCTAAGATTAGGTGTGAGCAGAAGCGGCCAGAAATAATTGTGTTAGAGAAAAATTACTATTTAGGATTAGATTAACTGTACCTTATATTAATTGCAATTGCATTCTCACCCTCTATGTATAGAAGTCTTGTACTCTTCATTTGACATATATAACATTTTTCTCTTTCACTACAAATCTCACCTTGGAGTGAGAGTCCTTATTGCATTCTAAGGAAACGTCCATCAAGTCTATTCCACAGTGGTCGTAACCACGCTAGCCACATTGGCCGCACTCCTCCACCAAGTCCACGGTGTTTGTAACTATGCTAGTCGTATTGCCTGCGTTTCTCCACCAAGTCTGCAGCCTTCAGTTGCTATTCCACACAGTTCCGCTTCTTGTTTTAAAAAAATGAACACCACCACCGGGCTTGCCACCCTCAATCCAGCCTGATAATGAAATTTCATCGTGAACGGTTGCCGGACGCTGCCTTACGCGCCACCATGCGCTATCACGTCTTGGATCCGCCGAGCTCACAGCCATTTCAGCGTTATTTTTACACCTTCTGCGGCTGTTCAAAAAAAAGAAAACGATCATCACCCCTAGAGTCGCCGCCCTTGGACCACTGAAATTTCGCATCAGTCCATTGCTGGACGTCACCGCACGCGCCTCCATGTATTGCTGAGAGTGAGATCAACCCGCGCGCACACGCTTCGCACGTCGGCCTCTTTTGCAAGTGCAATGCTAACGTCATAGCCAACGCCAGAAATGTCACACAGCAACGAATTTTGCTATGACTTAATAAATACAGTGGAGATTACAATTATATTCGAGTCACTCAAATTCTTTTAGTTTTTTCAAATTCTAATTACCCCAATAACTCACGCAATGTTTAACTTTGCAATTCTTCATGAAATAATCTTTCAATCTTATAAAAGAATTATACGCAAATCTTACCATAAAATTAAAAAACTTCAACACTAATGTTCTTGGTGTAATTGCATAAGTAAGAACAATGAGCTCACTTTCAAGCACCTGATATTTGACATTTCAAGATTGCTTGCCTCACCAACGGCGTAGAGCAAACCCATGATCTAATATTATCCACGATCTAATATTATACTTATACGGTACATATACCCTTGAAAAAAGTATGTGGCTGAAGTCAACATGGATTAGAAAATCCATTCTCCAAACCTGAATTGGTCAATGCAAAATTGAAGATGGACTTTCCTCCTTTCCTGTTATCTTGCACTCACTTTGACCGAGGCGAAGTCTTCAATCCAATTTGGACTTTCTAACAGTGCAGATATCGACTTCAATTCGGTACAACTTCACCACACACGACTTGACTTCAATTCGGTACAACTTCACCACACACGACTTGACCACGGAAGAAATTATATATTCTGAGACCCGGGTTTTGAACTTAAAATATATTAGGCTAGTACGCAATTCAATTTGGGTTGGGTTCGTTCAATGGGCCATGGCGATCCTAAGGTTTCGAGCTCATCCCCTCGCGGGTTGTTCTCTATTTTCAACCATCCATCGACTTGTGGTCGAGTCACTGTTTCGCCATAGTAATTGTCCTATCGAGCCAAACCTTAATTGGCCATTAGACTCTGTCATGATAATCATCGAAAAGTTCTCATTTAATTTCCTATCTAATCGACAGATTTGAGCCCTTTATAGATAGAAGGAGGTCACCCTCATTTTGAAGAATGAGGGTTGATTTTCTTTTAAACCATAACGAGATTTGTTTCGGGCCCATGAAAGCTAGATGAATTTTGAGCGTCGAACTCGACAAAGTAGACGTCCATTCGAAATTAATCTTCACGGCATGGCCTCTCAAGAAGCTGCCGAGAAATGGCGCAAAAGTTATGCGGAACTGCTTCGCGCACGCCATATTCATCTCCAGTCGTTTCTCAATGATTTCCCACGAAGCAAACCCCACGAAATTCACCGTCGGAAACGTGAAACATCATGGCCAGAATTTTTTTTATCATTTTTGAAAAAAAAGGCTTCTCTTTTCTCTCTCTTTTTTTTTTTTTTTTTTTTTAAACCAGATCTAAATAACGTGAGAATAAGTGAAGCGTTTTTACTTATCATTCATTTCCATCTCTTTTATTCCCTTTTATTCCAGATGCAAAGATTAGACCAAGGTATACATTGGGCTTTGAGATTAGGTGTGATGCAATTAGAATGAAAAAACGAACAAATAAATAAAATAAAATAAAAGCGAATGAGCAAGAAAAAGGCGTTTCTCTTGGGTTAATCCCGTCCATGTAAGTTCCAACGAAAACCTGAATTGCCGTGATGCCAAAACATTTGACAAAAAATAAATAAATTATATATATATATATATATATAAGGTGACAAATGATTTCGGTTTAAAGGGCGTATGAGTGACAACTAGTGACTATAAAGCCAACTTTGTTCTCAAGAAGAAAATGCAATCCATATTTTTAGGAACAGAATGAAAGATATTAAAATTTTATTTTTCGTAAAAAATAAATGATTTGAAATTTTTTTTTTTTAAATGATCCGTTGTTTATCCGAAATAGTTAGTCAACCAATAATATTTTCACTATGAACAACAATTATATTTAAATATTTTTATGGATGATAAACATATTTTTTCGTTCATTTTATATTATAAGTGATATAAGCGATTATAATTAGAAAAATTGTTTACTAAATCATTCATTCTTCATGAAACAAACTTCCTAAGAGTCATCTTATAAATTAATTTATCAAATAATATGACATTTTATCAATAGCTATATACATTAACGAGTTTGTTTTGAGCGCCCAACGTGACCTCTTCCTTTCCAGCTACAGGTTCTTTCATTTGTCAGAAAATATGATGAGATAAAAAAAATTATGGAGTCTGGATAAGACTTAAAAAAGCAAAAAACCAATCTCGAGAGTCTTGGTCACAGTCAACGCTCGGGGTCTTCTTCTGAATCACTCGCTATGGTCTTCGTAGAAGAAACAAAGCCTCAGCTCTGTCTCCATTCATATTTCTTCCCTCGCATTATCTTCATCGTCTAGAACCGCAGAACCAGATAAACCAGATAAAAAAGACGACCCTCTTCAGCTTGGACAATTCAATCCTCGAGCTCACGCTCTCTCCGGTCGCCGCCGCCACCCAGCGATAGCAGCAGGCTCGACACTCTTGTACTTGTTCCTACTTCGTCGCTTTGAGAGCTGACCGTCCTTCGGAGGGTGAAGTTGGTGTCTTGCGCTTGAACTGTGCGTATTGGCTTTGTAAGTTTGCCAAAATGCCCTCTTTTTACGCCACTTCTGTGTGTAGATGCTTGTCTCAGCCGATGATTTCTGCAGTTTATACTCGTGTCCTTGCGAGTGCCTTTGTTACGAAAACCAGGTACATGCATTTAACAGCATGTAAGCAGTGATCGGTAGTGTTCATCGAAAATTTAAATATACATTCTTGACTCATGATACGTCCGTTTTGCGGAAAATAAGTGATTTGAAATTTTTTTCTAGAAAATAATTGTTTATATCTTTTAGAAAAATTAGTCAATAAACAATGTTTTCATCATCGATAAAAATTTATGCCTAAAACTTATTTTGTGGTGATAAAAAAAAATTCCATTCATTTTTTTTTTTTTTTTTTTGATCCAGGGAACCCGCGTACGGTACCAATACGGATAGCCCGAAAGGCCCGAGATAACGAGGGGTAAACCCTGGGGGCGACACGTGCTAGCCACCACACACGTGCCATCGGGTAAGTCACGCCCGGGAATCGAACTCCTCCCCTTGCGTTAGGGGAGAAGCTCGCCACCACGCAATGCCACCTAGATGGGTGGTAATTCCATTCATTTATTTTTGTAAGTGATATCTATGATTTTTTTTTTTTTTTGGAAAATATTTTCCAGATTACTCATTTTTTGGGAAACGAACGCGCTCTAGAGTTGTATCCAATGGATATTTTTTCTATTTTAAGTTCCTAATCGAAAAATTTAATGAAAATGTTTAAGATATATGAGAAACAAGAGCTTGGAAATTTAATATATCTAAAAATTAGAAGCGAGATTTAAATTAATATAGTACAAGTATTTACGGATAAATTAATATTGTTTTTAGATATCCTTTTTCTAACATTTATTCTTAAAACGGCAGGACAACTCAAAATGAGTATCCACTTTTACCATCACAAGCTAAAATATACCTAAATGGAACTAATAATACTTATAAACATCAGAAAAGTAAAAGGATAATAAAAAACAACATATTTTTTGTTAATTTAGGAAATTGATTGAAAAAAATTATAATATCTAGCTATTAATGTAAATATGAAAACTTCTGAATATTAATAAAAGAAAAAAACTAATTTGACTATGACCGGTACTAAACTTTCTCGGAATATTTTGCATCCAATTTTCCTTATCTGGATTTGTTGTAACAGGAAAAATAGATATGATTCAGTTGACCTTTTTTCTCCTCATCACATGTTTAGTTCAGCGAAAGATGGTCCACAAAACTGCTTTACTGTATAAAAATCCTAATTAGACGTTTCCTGCTGCAGATTTACACTGTGAAATGGCCCATAAGGAAAGAGATGAAGTACCGATACTGTCGGAAACGCAACAGCAATTATCAGATGATTATAACAGTTCTCAACCTCGGTCACGTGTATCTAGGACCCGGAGTGTGTCAATTTCCATCCCTACGAGCTCCATGGAGTCATACGAGAGTATAACGAGTCGAGTAGGTTACACTGGACCTTTAAGGAGTAGGAGGACACCTTTCTCGCTAATGAGTGGCCCGTTACACAATCGCGGACCTGAAAGTACCTTCGGGCGTAACCCCGGTGCGGAGTCGCACCATATGAAAGAAAAATTCCCTTCTTTTAGCATAAAGGATCGTATTGACTCCACAGATGACGACTATGGTGCTAAAAATGAGCATTTACTGAGGTCCGGGCGACTGGGGATGTGCAATGACCGTTACTGTACAACTTGCCCCTCACATTACAATGGAAGGGCGCAACAAACAAGTTTTGAAAGTTCAAGTATAGCTGATACCCGGGTAAATGCCATACTTGCAGAGCCTTTTGCTATGTTTGATAAGGTCCTGAGAATGAGATTCTCCATTTCTACCGAATGCTGGAAAGTGTCGGTTTTAACTTTGTCATTCTTAGAAAGAAAATGAGGGATCACGAGTTTTGTCTTCTCACTTTCTGATCACGGTCACCACTTCTTGCTTAGCAATTTTTCGATTTACTATAGTATTCCGCGAGTACTAATCTGTTTGCGTTTTAAAGTCACCTTGTATGTTCGCACAATCTTCTATTGGCTGGAAGTTCATAAAGAGCAATTTAATTTGGCTTAAGGCCAAAGCAAGCGCTGCCTTAGATTTTCAATAAGTTGCCCGCAGTCCCATAACTCTACGATTATAATGTAGGTGATAACTCTATCTCTAAGCAGTAAGCATAACTTTCTAATTAGTGTGGGACTTGGAGTTCTGGTGACGATGGTATCAAAAGGTACAACAACGAAGATCTGAGATTGACTTCACCAGTATTTCAAAGATGCTTTTGTTTGAGCACATCTTTTATGCACCATGCCATATCCAGTAGGATGTCTGAATTTACTTCTTCAAAGTAAAGAAGCTTCGCTGCTTAACTTTTACTCGCAGTTTCACAAAGCTCTTTATGGGGATGCCAAAAGTTGGGCAAGGAGGTTCTTCACTTATGTCAGTGCCCACATTCCTGGCGTTATAAATCCTCATGCTCAAGCTGTCCAGCGGTGGAACAAATTTTTGTCATTTCTTGTGTGGCGGTCCTCTTTATAGACCCATTGTTTCTGTTCTTGCCGTATGTACCAAAGGTATGGCTCAACTGCAGCATTGTCAAGTTCACATGGCTTGAAAATATATGTTGCTTGATGGTTAAGTTAATAACGTTCTTACTATATTTTTTTCCTCTCTAGTTCCTAAATGGTTCCCAAAATGAAGTTGAAATTCTTCCCATTTTTCACCCTGCTATAAACCACCTAGTTCTGGTTAGATTTATTCTACTAATTATCGAGTTTTTACTGCCCTGTTAATATCTGCAGATATTCTTCACTTTACAGATTAAGCTTCTTAATCATGGTTTGATGCACATGTCGCCCAAGCTACAACTGGTGTTTGAGTTTATTCTTCTCTATAACTCAATGTTATGTTTATTTCCAATTCTCAAAATTTGACCTTGGTACAATAAGTTAAATCTCCTTTGGCCAAGGCTGATCTAATCAACTAAAATGATCTCCTCTTAACCATGATTTCTTCAAATATACTTTACCAAATTCATCAAACCTGTTTAGGTTGGCATCCATTTTGCATTAGCAAAGGAAATATAATATGCCTGAACCCATTTTAAAAACTTTTGATAAAATCCTGATCATATTCATTATCCAAATTGTGACTTTCTGCAAAAAAAAATGTCATTAATCATATGTCCCCTAAAATTTCTCATTTATTTGCATTTTGGCTTTTGTGCTTGTACTATATTGCTCTTGTAACTTTTCTTTTGCAGATTCAAACAACCATCATAAGCTTTTCGATTTGCACACAATTACATCCCTTCACTTATCCATCCTTGATTGCAGGACTATATGTGTGTAAGGTTAAACAGGCCCATGACAAAAACACTCGTTGTTTTCAGAACCATGACGGACCTCATGTACCTATTGCACATTCTTCTGCAGGTAGACTGCTTTTCACCAACTTGTTAGATTGTTTTTTCTCGTTGGTGATTTTAACAGTATCCTTTTATTGTTTTTCTTAATCTTTTCATCCACTGTGGATTTTTGTTTTTGTTCCCTGTAACAACTTTTGAATGCTTCAAGGGGAAAACGTGTTATTCTGAGGGAACCTACATGGTGTTATATGAATGTTCTGCAGTTTTCAATTTGACTACTCAAAAGTAATTTTTTATTCAACTGCATCCACTATTGTACTCCCGTTAATCAGACACATATTGTAGTGTTGGACAAAGTGAATTGGAATGTTGTGTAGACAAAGTTGACTATATATGTTGAAGATACATCCAGCCACAAACTTCTCGTACCAGCTTTTCAAAAGTTCCTGTATTTGAGCATCTCTTTCTTAGAAAAGCAACAGGTATTACCAGGAACTCACCTTGCAGGCATTCATCTTCTTATGCGTGAAAACGAGCACAGAAAATAACAGACAAGTGGTCCTATCTGCTGTGCAAGTTTTTAGGATGATCTAAATGTTTGCTAGAGTTTTTTGCATTCAGATATAAATACTCAAATTTTTCAGAATGGCTCGTTACACTTAATTTTCTAGACTTCATAAATTCAGAAATCCTCATGGCCATAATTCCCAGAAAATTAGACTTGTTAGAAACCTTTTGTAGTGAAAGGCTTCTCTATCGGGGTGATTTCCCTTGATACCTTCTTAATGGAAAGGTGATACTCATTTTCCTTAGAAAAGGATGAGTCAGTCGATGTTGCTTATGGCTAAAAGTCAATTAGATGGGATTTTACTTGGTGTATATTTTAACTCTTATAATCATCAGAGTTTGATTTTTGGAAAGACTTACTGATCTTTCACTCAAAAAGGCTGCATTGGAAGAGCTTCAGAACAGACTTCCGTGAGACAGAAAGTTCTTGCTTCTCTCATTTGTCAATCAATCTACTACACTATCCAAATTTTACATCCCGTATTCAGCACTTCATTAACGTAACTAGCATAAATATGTCAGAGGTTGGTATTTCGCTTGATGCTTAACTTCTATCATACCTTTCTTCTTCAGGCAGTAACGAAATTTAAGGTGAAAGGTTGTCACGTTAGGAGCTTTTACGGCTGCCTTTCACAGTCCTTCATGATTGCTTTCTTTGTCAACTTTTTGCAGTTTAGGTTGGCTTACGTAGCTCCTGAGACCAGAGTGGTTGGTGCTGGAGATTTAGTTGACCATCCAAAAAGAATCTTTCTCCACTATCTGCGAGGATACTTCTTGTTAGATCTTTTGGTTGCACTTCCACTTCCACAAGTAAGTCCTTATTTCTCTGATGCATTAACCTTAATTTTGTTTCTGTACTACATTGATTTTTAACATGCTTCAGCTGTATGAATAATGTAGAAGTAGGTTTTTGTGGGTTGGCAGTGTGAAACAAAATTTGCATTACAATTCACTGTTCTGCCAAGTCAATTTGTATTGCCATTACAATTCACTGGCTTATCACTACAGTCTCCATTACCTTTAGATAATCTGGATGTTATTGCTTCTACTTATTACAAAATAATCACATCTTTGTAAATGGGTTTAATGTCCCTTTCAAGACTTTCTAAGGACGTCTCCCCGATACCTCCAGTCAACTCTTTCTCCAAGACTGACTTGTAATACATGTGTTTTATCATCCTGTATCTATGTAACATACTGTGGCATGAATGACCCCACCACATCTTGTGGTGTTTAAGAAATGTTCCACCGAGCAGACTATAATAGCTGCAAGTTTCATGTCTTGATATGACTACTCTCTTCTGATGCTTGCTTGACTGCTTGCAGATATTGATATTTTATGCAAGGTATGGAATGATACTTTTACGCTCAGGCGTTCTTGTCCAATACATTCCCAGATTATATCGAGTTTTGCCCTTACTTGTGGGTCAGTCTCCTACTGGCCTCATTTTTGATTCGGAATGGGCAAATTTTGTCATCAATCTTCTCATGTTTGTGTTGGCTGGCCATGTCGTTGGATCATGCTGGTACCTTCTTGGGCTACAGGTGGGTGGCATCATTTTTTTTTTTTTCTGTACATAATTTGTTCTCATGTATTAGAACCACAGAAGAATAAGGAGAGTGTGTTGAACTCTTGCTGCTACACTCATTACCATCACGATGCCTCTTTATTTAGCTGGTAATGCTAATTTCTTTCACCGTTTGTTTTGATTGAGGGAGTGTACCCTTTCTGCAAGACGCTCATTTGTATTAAACGCATGGAGGACCGTTTCAGGTTGCCGTTATTTGCACTTAACAACAAAGCTAAGCCCGTGTCCACTGACTGAATTCTTTAGTCATGTCATTGTCAATTTCATGAGCTTAGCACCTCTTAGTACCCCTATCAGATGCATCATCCATGGTCTTGGAGAGGTTTATGACATGGCACTAGCATCTCAGATCCTCCTAATGCCGAGACTGAAGCCTCTGGAATCTCGCATCAAAATTCACGTGTCATGCACTGTACTGGGGAAGCACAGTATGTCATTTCAAAGCAAAGTTATGACCATACGAGCATGGCCTAACTGATGTGCCACGTTTGAAGACGTTTTTTTATCAAAGTCAGTCACATAAGGATGTCATGTAAAGATGGTCAACATCCCCAGTCGTGGACTGCAAATGATTATATCGCCACAATGTCTAATCACGTGTTATTCTATTTACTTGTAATTCACAATATTAAGTGCCCTGTAGTATTGGAATTTACTGGTCTTGGTCTGTGCTGATCCTCTCTCATGTAGCTCATGTCGGTACATGCACCTCTTTTATGTGACCCACAGACTTTATACTATTCATCTTTCTTGTTTTTCTGGGATTTTGAACTGGACAAATAAGAATGTGCTCTTATTTCAATCTTCTGTTTAAATTCTGGTAGAGTAGCTTCACAATTCAGTGACAGAATGTGAAATTTTTCCAGCAAAACATTCTTTTCTTCAACTAATGTCTCTCTCTTCGTTTTGCCAGAGGGTTACTAAATGTCTTCTGGAAGTGTGCAAAGTGTGCAAACCACAACTGTGTGAGTTTGTGGATTTTGGACGTGGACAAAAGATTGAGGAGTTAAAAAAGAACATAACTTTGTGGAATAGCTGGAATACGACAGCTACTGTTTGTTTCAGCACCAATGGTGAACATGGATATGGAATTCATCAAAATGCTGTTAATCTTACACAAGAAAGCATGGGCACGAGATATTTATATTCATTGTTCTGGGGATTCCAGGTAACTATTTACATTTCTATTCGGCTTTTTTCTCGTGGGACCATTGCCGTACAATGCCTAGCAATGCATTCTAGCAAATCCAATTTGAACATTTCTTTCACATTGATCTGATTTTCTATATCAAATTTTGAAGCAAATAAGTACTCTAGCGGGAAATCAAACTCCAAGCTACTTTGTCTGGGAAATCCTGTTTACCATGGCCGTTATTGGATTGGGCCTCTTACTCTTTGCTCTTCTCATTGGAAATATGCAGAACTTCCTCCAGGCTCTTGGAAGAAGGTATGACCTCTCACCTTGACAATTACCCAAACATTCTTGTGGTGTTTCCTGTGCATGTGGACTGATGAATCTTGTTAGTACTCTGCATGCAGACCTTTTTATGCACCTCTGCTCCCAATTTGTCTCTTCTTTTGGCCAGTACTGATGAGGAATATTCCTAGTGACCATCAGTGCATCTTTTGTCGTGAGACATCTTGGATATAAACTGTCAGCTGACTTTTTATATTTTCCTGATCGTCCCAGGAGGTTAGAAATGTCATTAAGGCGGCGTGACGTTGAGCAATGGATGAGTCACAGACGCCTACCTCAACAGCTAAGAAGGTAAATTCAGCATTTCTTCCAACATTTCTCATTTACTTTTTCTCCTGAGTAGAGACATCAATTGCATTTATCCAGGATTCTGTTGGCACTATAGATGTTTGAATATGGTGATGATGACCGATAGCTATGATTCTCAAAAGCAAACATACTTCCTACGACGTCATGCACAGAGTGGGTTGACAGAACTAGAGGGTTCTGTCCATCTTAGAAGCATCTAGATATATACGTCATATCCAATTTGTGCCGTAAGGAGGCTCCGTTTCAATTGACTGGAAATATCCTATCATGCAGAAGAGTATGCGAAGCTGAGCGATACCATTGGGCTGCCACTAGAGGAGTGAACGAAGAAATGCTTCTCGAGAATTTTCCTGAAGATCTTCAGAGAGACATAAGACGCCATCTCTTCAAATTTGTGAAAAGAGTAAGGCCCAGAACTGAGTTGAGATGAGTGTGGAATTTAATGCAAGTTAAACACCTGGAAATCAGTTCTCTTTCTTGTAATTCCTTAGAATTAAGATGAGTCTCCCTGCTGTTTGTGGATGAAGATGAAAGCCATGTTTTTCAACCAAACTTCCTCTCTCTTCAAGCATGTGCAGCCTTCTGAAATCGATAGCTCCCTCCCAGGTCGAATATTTGGCTATGCTTCTGTCATAGGTCTTCACTTGGAAGCTAACTTCTGATATATGTAGCATAAGCTCGATCAGCTAACTAAATATGTGGATGATCAGTCTTTAATTTTCGGTCATCAAGTACTTAGATGGATAGCTAAAAGAAAATTATGTTAAAGGTCTCAATTGTCCGTTATTAGTCTATTGGCGAACATTACCAAGCTTTTGTCTTAGATTTTATTGGCATCTAGATGCATGTCATGGAGACAGCTCAATGTGGAAACTACAAAAGAACAATATGGTCAAGAATTTATCACTCGTCTCTGCATCCTTCCAAAGACTGCCACTTCTGAAAACAAGCTCTAATCCTTTGCAAAATGGATTTTTCAAATTGGACATGGCTGTGGTCTGTTCTGCCGGGTCCAGCCAACAATTGCCACCTATGCAAAGAAAAGTGCAGAACTCAAGATCTTTGAAATTCTTTAAAAAGATAAAAGAACAGTTTAAGCCACCCAGGATTCTACACATCAAATTTGTGGCTACCATGATAAGCCTGGACTAACTTTCAACTCAAAAATATCAATAGCTGTTGTATTATGTTGCAGGTGCGAATATTTGCAGTGATGGAGGATCACATCATAGATGCAATTTGCGAGAGGTTAAGGCAAAAAATATACATCAAAGGAAGCAAAATCCTGCACCCCGGTGCCCGTGTTGAAAAGATGATTTTCATTGTCCGTGGGAAAATTGAGAGCAGAGGAGAAGACGGGGTTACGAGTTTATGCGAAGGAGATTTTTGTGGGGAAGAGCTTCTAGCTTGGTGCCTTGAGAGTTCTTCTGTAAACAAAGGTACAGATTGCATTCTTTCTTGGTAGTCTTTAGTTATCGAATGACTGGACATTTTGAGAGCATTCCAAAATCTGTGATATTGAAGATGGACGAAAGATAAGACCACCTGGAAACTGGTTGCTGAGTAACAGGACGGTGACATGCGTGACAAATGTTGAAGCCTTTGCACTACGAGCAGAAGACCTTGAAGAAGTCACCAGAATATTTGCAAGATTCCTGCGCAATTTAAGAGTTCAAGGAGCCATAAGGTTCTTTCTCTTTCTTGAAATTATCACTACTACATGGCAAACCAAGCATATCAATGAACTATCAATAAAAAGTAGCAACTAAGTTAACTGTTTCAGATCCTCTCTGATTCCTGTGCACATTCTCTTTTTGAACCTCTAGGCAGGAACAACTAGTTGGTCCCATATTGTAATTTGCTCCTACATACACAACATAGACAAACGTTTTGCATTGTATGACCGTGATAAATTTGCCTGGTTCCAGGTATGTATCACCATACTGGAGAGGACTTGCAGCAACTCGCATCCAAGTCGCTTGGAGATACAAGAAGAAACGACTACGTCATGGCAACACTTCCCCATCACAGCGTCATTTACATTAGCAAAGTATGTTGATGGTATTAACTACGTTCCCCTGCTGTCTGTATTTATACCAGGCTCCAGTTGCATTGTGACTGCAAACTATAAGAGAGGACATGTTGGAAGCGCATGATGATATACGCATGTAATTTTAGTTGTGATATCTGAGATGTAGATTCTTTTACAAATATAATACGTGAGGGATTAGATGAGTTATGCAGTTAGTGTTTTTGCTATTTTCTAGGAAGTCAATAGCACGTTTGTGTGCAGTTATGTGTTGCACGTATGTGAGCAGTTTCTGCTTTGTATTTACTTGTGGTACTCGACAGTTTTTCCTTTGCACAAAACGTATGAAGTGCTATGCTCTATTTTTTATATCCTTTCTCTCCCTCAAACAACAGAAATTTTTCTGTTTTGATTGTTGTTTTATGAGCTTTAACAGTCTCACCCAATGTGGTTTTATTAAGCTCAGTCATGGTCCCTCATGCGCTCGACGCTCCTAAATGAACTTGACTGTTTTTTTTTAAAAAAAAACAGAGGAAAACAGAGGAAAAAACACGACAGAAAACAGCAGCACTGAGACAATTCCAACAAACTCCTCCTTGGATCAGTTGCTGCTGCAGATTCCTATTTTCTTTCTTAACAGCTCAAATCTTCCAGCCTGAAGTGGTTTTGTGAACATATCTACAATAGACCAACTTAACTTCGCCACTTTGTTGCACCTCACGTAGAAAGAAAAATTTGATTTTGAAATGCTTGGTTTTGCCATGGAAAACTGAATTCTGAGATATTGCTAAAACAGCCTGATTATCCACATTAACTTCAATACAATCACTAGAATTCAACCACAGATCCTTCATTATCTTTTTCAGCCACAAAGCTTGATTTGCAGCTGCAGTAGCTGTTATAAACTCAGCCTCTGCTGTGGACTGAGCTACAATCTCTTACTTTTTGGAACACCGGGAGAAACAAGCAGAACCAATACTAAAACAATACCCAGACGTACTTTTCATATCATCCACTGAACCAACCCAATCACTATCAGAAAATCCTTATAAATTAAAGTTCTTACCTTTCTTACATTTCACAAAGAACAATGTTCTTTTGAGATATCTCAAGACCCTTTTTGCTGCAACCAAATGTAACTGACTAGGACTACTCATATACCTGGATAAAACACTCACAACAACTAGAATATCTGATCTAGTTGCTGTAAGATACATAAGACACCCAATCAAACTTCTATACATAGAAGTATCTACTGCATCTGTTCCATCATTCTTCTGCAGCTTCTTCTCTTTAGCAGCCATAGGAGTGCTTACACTTCGACAATCTTCCATCTAAAACTTCTTTAGAATTTCCTTCATGTATTTTTTCTGACAGATGAAGATCTCATATGAAGCCTGTTTGACTTCCAGACCCAAAAAATATGCCATATTTCCCAAGTCTGACATCTCAAAACCTGCAAATAGATCTTGCTTCACCTTCTCTATCAATTCCATATCATTCCCCATCACTAATAAATCATCTACATAAAGTGATAGAATTACAACACTATGATTCACTTTCTTGACATAAATAGTGAACTCACTTAAACTTTTTACAAAACCAAAATCCTGCAAATATCGATCTATCTTCCCATACCAAGCTCTTGGAGCCTACTTCAATCCATATAGAACTTTTCTCAACCTGTATACACTCTCTTCTTGGTCTTTAATACTAAAGCTTTCAGGTTGTTCAACAAAAATCTCCTCCTCAAACTCTCCATTCAGGAATACAGACTTGACATCTAACTGAAATATAGGCCACCCCTTCTCTGCTGCAATAGCTAATAGTAGCCTCATTGTATCAAGTCGTGTAACAGGAGCAAATGTTTCAAAATAGTCCACTCCCCATATTTGTACATAGCCTTTCACCACCAGTCTAGCTTTGTATTTATTGACAGAACTATCAGGATTAAGTTTTGTTCTAAAGACCCACTTAACCCCAATCACATTCTTATCAGATGGTCTGTCAACAAGCTCTCATGTGTGGTTTTTCTGGATCATTGCAATCTCCTCCTGCATTGCTGTAATCTAGGTTGCACCGACACGGACACGCGACACGCGACACGACACGACACGACACGCCGACACGTCATTTCTCAAAAGTAGAAAATTTCGACACGTTCCGACACGTTATATATTAAATGAATATTTTAATTTTTATTTAATTTGATTCAAATTTATAATTAAAAAAAAAAAACCTACAATGAATATATACTAATAACTTAACATACAGTATTCTTATTTTTTAAAATTATTTTTAATGTTATTTAGTAATTTTTTCGATTAAATAAAAAGCCCCCACCACCCACCACCACCCCCGCCCCCGCTCTCACCCGGCGCTCAAACCCTTTAGATTAAATAAAAAGTTCCCACGTCCTCCCGCGCGGCCAAACTCTCTTTTCCCTCGTTTCTTTTCTACCCCGAAATTTTTCACTTTTTTTTCCCTCCACCTGACACCTGACACCGTCCATTCCCCCTCCCTCCTGTCAGGCTGTCACTTCCCCTCCCTCCAAGGCTCGAACACGCCAAATCCACGCCAAATCCCCTTTTTTCATCCTTTTATTCCCAAAACCCTAACAACGCTTTTCTCCTTCTCCTTGCCGCACGACGCATTTCCTCTTCTCTTCCTCTCGATTTCTGCTTGCCAGGGATGGAACGCGGTACCTGTGCGTCGAGAGGCTACCCACCGCCGCGAACTCCTCCTCCTCCCCCTTGCCGCCACCGCAGCCGCCCCGCTCGACGACGACGCCGCCCTCCCCACGCGCACGTCCCTCGTGAAGTTCCTCCTCACGGCCCTCGCCTCAATCTCTACTCTCTCTCTGGCCGTCTCTCGCTTACTCGCCTTTGCTCAGCTCGCGGCTTCGTCTCTCCTCCCTCACCCTCGGACACGCGTGTCGAAACGTGTCGACAAAAGTTGACCCCGTGTCGACAAATGTGACACGCGGTCAACGCGTGTCCGAGCGTATCCGAACGTGTCGACGTGTCCGACACGCTCTGACACGTGTTGGACACGACACGGAGACCCAAGTAACGTGTCCGTGCAACCTAGGCTGTAATCCACCTCTGATCCTCCTTAGCTTTCACAAAGTTAGATGGTTCGAGCATTGCCACATTACTTCTTCATAGATTTCAGCAAGTGACCTTGTGTCTCTCACTGGTAAATCATCCATACTATCTTCCAATCCATCTATAACTTCATCAACCTCTACATCTGTTGCAGGTTGTTTTTTGAACTGCTGATATTCTGCACTCTTTCCTTCCATCCAATTCCACTCATCTTCCTCTAGAAAAACAACATCTCTGCTTATAATCACCTTCCCTGTTATAGGGTGAAAAATTCTGTAAGCCTTTGATTGGAGACTATACCCAATAAAGATTCCAAGCTTTGCTTTCTTATCCAGCTTGTCCATCTTGACCTCAGGAACATGAGTGTAACACAAACACCCAAAAACCTTCAAATTCTTCACAGAAGGTCTAACACCATGCCAGACTTCAAAAGGTGTTGACTTCTCTAAGGCCTTTGTGGGCAATCTATTCAATAGAAACACTGCAGTATTAGCTGCTTCAGTCCAAAACTTTTAGGTAACTTCTTCTCATGCATTATACATCTAGTCATCTCCATAACGCTTCTGTTTTTCCTCTCACTGACCCCATTCTATTGAGGTAAATAGGGAGCAGTGAACTGATGCACAATTCATACTTGCTCACAATTCAACTTAAACTTGTGAGCAGTATACTCATAACAATTATCAGACTTGAACATTTTAATTTTCTTTCCACTCCGATTCTCAACTAAGGCTTTAAACTTCACAAACACATCAGCAACTTCAAACTTGGCTCGTAGAAAATAAATCCAACTCATCCTAGTCATATCATTAGTGAAGGTAATGAAGTACCTGCTACCATTGAGAGAAGACTCAGATATAGGTCCACATAGATCTGTGTGGATTAATTGCAGCTTCTCACATGCTCTCCAGCCTCCTCCTTTAAAAGGAAATCTGGCTTGCTTGCTAAGAAGACAAGTTCTGCACTGTGGAAATTCCTCCTCCAAACTTGGCAAGTCATCTGCCAAACTATTTTTCTGCATAAACGACATATTTTTCCTGTGAACATGCCCAAGTCTTTTATGCCATAGCTCTGCATATTCTTCTTTGTACTTTAAAGCCATTTGTTGCATCTCTTGTGGCTTGAACATGTGTGACTTAACATGAAACTCTTGTCCCTCATTAGGATTCTTAGCACTTCTTTACTATCTTTACTATCTGCATCATTAATAAGACATTAATTCCCTTCGAACTTCACTTTATAGCCCTTCTCAACTAATTGACCAACACTTAACAGATTCTGGTCAATGTTTGGCACAAAAAGAACATCATCGATCAGCTTCACCTCCTGATTTTCTTCAATAGCCACTATACCCTTCCCTTGCACTTTGATATACTGTCTGTTGCCAATTCTGACTTTGGACCTGACTGACCTGTTTAGACTCCTAAACAGCTTTGAATTGCCAGTCATATGATTGGTACAGCCACTATCCACCAGCCATGCATCATTCCCAATAGAAGATTCGGAAAAAGAAGCTACAAACAAGTGCTCTTCCTCGCCATTCATTGCTACTACTGTGCTTTTCTTGCTTGCTGGTAATTTTTTTTCTTTGCAAATGGCTTCCATGTGACTCAACTTGTGACATCTTCTGCATCTAGCATCGGGGCTTTCTCCAACATTTAAAAACCGATGATTAGTTCCACCATAGTATTGACAAGCCTTTTGTTCTTCTTCCATTTGCTAGACCCACCAAAATTTCTTTCTTTTGCTACAAACTTGGAGTCACCAGCATTTTCTCTGGACTGAATCCATTTCTTCCCTTTGCCTCCATCATTTGACTTCACTTTAGCTTGCAGCGCACCCTCTACAAACTCTTCTCTTCTCATCAGTCTTCTATGCTCCTGTGCCTGCAAGGAATTTAACAATTCTGCAAGCTTTCTATCAGCTAAGTCTCTTGTATTTTCTAGAGAAGCTATGGTGGCTTCGAACTTCTCTGGAAGAGACACCAGGATCTTCTGAACAAGCCTTTCATCCTTCAAGTTAGTCCCTAAAACTTTGATTTTTTCAGCTATCTCAACCAACCTATCAAAGTACTCTTTCACTGACTCTGAATCCTTCATCTACTGTCTCTCAAACTCCCTCAAGAGATTCAGCACCTTCATGCCTCTTATCTTCTCATCTCCCTCGTATTCATCCTTCAAGAAATCCCATATTGCCTTTGCATAATCACATCTCATGATCCTTGTGAAGATAGTGGGTGAAATGCGGAAAGATACGTAAGACTTTGCCTTAGCCTTCCTTGTGATTCTCTCTTTATGGTACTTTATCTGATTCAAGGTCGGATTGTCTGGAAGTGAAGCAACCTCATAATCATTCTCCACAGCCTCCCATAAATCATGACTATCCAAGAATGCCGTCATCTTGACAGCCCAAGCCTAATAATTTTCCCCAGTAAAGACCGGAGCAGCCATTGTAGAGAATCTACTCAATCCTGCCTCCATCAGCTTTTTCTTTACAGATTGGAAGCAATCTTCACTCACTTACCCTCACTTCACAATCCCTTAAGATCCCACAAATGCTCCGATACCAATGTTAAAGCTCATAAAACAACAATCAAAACAGAAAAATTTCTATTGTTTGAGGGAGAGAAATGATATAAAAAACAGAGCATAGCATTTCATACGTCTTGTGCAAAGGAAAAACTGTCGAGTACCACAAGTAAATACAAAGCAGAAAATGCTCACATACGTGCAACACATAACTGCACACAAACGTGCTATTAACTTCCTAGAAAATAGCAAAAACACTAACTGCATAACTAAATGAACTTGACTGTTTTAAAAATAAAAAAATAAAAAAACAGAGGAAAACAGAGGAAAAAACACGACAGAAAACAGTAGCACTAAGACAATTCCAACAGAGACACCCTTCGCTCATTGCCTTCAATGAGCTGAGATTTCCTAGAGGTACTTGTGTAAACGACTCCATTCCATAGTAAATTTTAGCGGGAATAATATAAAGCGGACTGGAGATTGGAGTTAGGACGGCAAACTATTATTGCAGTCTTTTGCTACTATAGATTTCTAGATTCCATCAGGCCAGATGAGAAATTAAAGAGTTGATGGTCTACTTAGAAGGAACTTGGTCGATAAAAGAGTGGAGAGTGTCACCCTTGGATTATTTGACATGTTGGATAATCCATTCAAATGTAGAAAGGTATGGAATCTGAAGACATTTGCTCTATTGAAGCATCTAGTCACAGGTTTCTCCTATGTGTTTCAAAGACAATTTTTTTGTCAAAAGTGTTTTGAACTACATAAAAGTGCACCAGACATGCCGGCTTACTCCAAAATGCATTATCTTTGCCATCGTTTTTCTTCATCCGCCGGGGGGATTATATTGAGAAGCGCTCATGAAAGGCAATAGCATATATTGAAGGAGGTTCAAGGAGCGAATGTTAGCTCATTAACTTTCTATTTATTGGGAAAGTAAAAAGCTCATGGCCGTGATTTGAAAAAGGTCAGAAAACACTGGAGAGCTCATGATCCGTATAGAAGAAGACCAAAATGACACTCTCATCTCATGCAAATACAATCTGTTGTTCATTTGCATTCACCGTCGACCTATGCATTCGTGCATTAATATGTGCATTGGGCACTGAAAGCGATGATGCCCGGGGGGGAGAGAGAGAGAGTACGGCAATTGCTTGGCGATTGTATTTAAGTGATTGCGTGGAGATGCAATCTTAAGGTTTTGTACTTGGACAAGTTAGATAACAGATCATTGTGAATTCAAAAATTCAAATACGTTCCAATTAAACATCTCAATATGAAAACCACACAGTCCATAATTGGCTTCTCATCCCAACAGTTGGTATACCTTCTTCATTTTCGTCATATCAATCTGCATTCTCAAACTATAATAAATATTTACAATCATTTTTAAAAAGCATTTACAAACTAGCAAAAGGAATTGGGCACATTTCACTCCACAATTTCCCTATCGTTTCTCGAGTACTAAATGATATTTTACCACATCCGTCATTCAAGATAGAAAATCCATGATTTGGAGAATCATGAATTCAGTAGTTAATCTTCTCATTCAAGACTTATGCTCTAGCTTTAGTGTCTTGCGATCGGAAACATGCCCGTATTCGATGAGTTTAATATCTACAAGCATCGTGCAAGAAAACTCAAAGGGTATCTATCAAGTGATCATGAGGAATGAATTGTTGTTTCTAATGCTAATTTCTCTTTTTTGTGGAGATATTCATTACTAAACAAACGCTTTAAGAGAGCACCCTTTGAAAAGTCGGGACAATTTATCACACCCATTGCCAATCATTCATGGGCTGCCAAATTTTCTTGAGTTGTGCATCACCAACCAAGCCAGCATGAAATGCCTCCCAACCATTTTCCAGGAAAGAGTGGAGATGAAGAGGAAATGCACAGTAAATGCTTGTAGCTCAGGTCTCCTAGTTGGCCTCAGTCTAGTTGGTTGGGTTTGATGGGTCGAGCTTAGGTTTGGATATGACACTTCCATGGATAAAAAGGAGAGATAGGAATTTGATTTTTACTATAAATACAATTCAAGAACACCGATTCTTACATGAGTAGTCATTGAAATGAATTACAGATTGTGATCGAGAGGAATCTCCATATTAGGTAACTTAGCTACATAGTTGTCTCTTATAAGTCTTACATTGAGTTTCGACTAATGTTCTTCTTTAAAAAATTATAAATATAATTAAAATGATGAAAGATCTTGTCTGTAATGCTTTGTTTTAACATAAACAGATAATTAGTATATGACTATGATGGATATATATCTCGATATGTACTTATCAAAGGGAAGTTCAATATAAAGTATAAAAGTTCTTTTAACAAAATCATAAACTTGCAGCTTTGACTATGAGATATCTGGCAGGAAGGTAAATGACTTATCAGTGAAATACCATCTTCCTATGACTAAACAATCAACAATAATGACAAATTAAAAATTCAAGAAATACAAAAATTTCAGACTAAGAATGTAAGATCATCCATTCATCTTTCCAAATACGCGTAAACCATTCCTATCTCTCAGCTAGAATTACTTGCAAATATAAAAGGCCAGCACTTAAACAGTTTACAGGATTATACTCAGGAAGTTATCCACCCAAAAATGCTTTAATCGCTGGTGACTCACATTACCAATTTCTTCACTACCATTTCTTGCTTTTGGAAATTATTTGCGCTAATATCAAACTAGTTGGAGAAAAAGCTCATCCATCGACGCTCTGAATTTGTTCTGGACCAACATGAATAGTGGACTGTCGCATTAAGCATGTGCATGTGCTTCGAAATTGCAATAGCTTGATAGCTTCTATAGTAGCTTATTTAATGGGGCATCGACATTATGTAAATTATAAATCTGTACCGATGATCCTAAATAGACATGACCAAGTTCCTCCCGGCCGAAAAGAGACCGATCGTCTGACATTAATGAAGCAGTTCCCCAAGCAATTCCAAACCCACGCGACCTTTGATTATCTCTTTTCCTCAATGACAGGAAACGAGATACTGATGGATCTTAAAGTTAATGATCTGGCAACACTCCTGTGCGTTGCATCTGATCAGCCACCATAATCATTCCTGAACCAAACATCCCATGAGACCAAACTGCAGTGGCTAAGGAGTCCAGCCCAGCAGATTCAAAAGCTGATCAACGACTTCGTTTAGAGGGAGAGAGAAATGGCGAGGTTCGGAGCACTATTTGAGGGAGAGAAGGGGGAGGATGGATTGTACTGTTCGACGAGTGTAAAAATTTAATTAGGGGTACGAGATGTGGTGCCATTGCGAACTAATCAATAAATACCACAAAACCCTAGTGTCTTCTCTGCCATTATGAGTCTATGACCTGCACTGCTGAATGTTGCTGCCCAAATCTTATCTGCATTCCTTATTCATGCTGATGATCTAGTCTGTTGATGGCGGTGGTGGCCATGTAAATCTCATCCCTTCACGGTAGAGTTTTCGAGTTTTTATGTATGATGACCTTTTGTATATAAGCCTCGATAAAATAGACGCGATCTTGACTAACTATACTCAAGAACAATCTATGGACGGATGAAAGAAGGCCCTGATATTATTAAGGATTGATTTGCCATGTTAATGATGGTTGCATATGTAAAGAGACTGCGATTATTTATTGCAATCCAATTATGTCTTATCTTTTTACATATATTAAATTAATTTACAATATTGATAAATTTGGCAGATTCATGTCAAGCTTTTTATACAATGCCCTTGCTTAGAATCTGTTATTTTACCTAACATACCAACTTCATCGACTAGTCTAAAAATAAATTTCACGCTAATATCACTAGTGCCGAAAATTTTCGTAAAATGTCTTTAGAGGCATTTTTTATTTTATTTTTTGGCCTCTTAGTATTCCAAGTTCAATTTATGTTTGTTTTATTAAGCAAAAAGTTGCTAATTGAATTTCCCATTAAAATTTAAAATATTATCTCAAGTTAAAGAGTTACCAAAGAAAATTACAATTATAACAACATTTGTACATTTTGAAATGTCTCAGGTATTTGTCATTCTATTGGAGGTGTATGGAATTGTTCACGATCGTATGGAGACGAGGTCAATAACAGAGAAGAATATTGTTTAATTTGCCACACATTCCTTTGCTTACTCCGGGCATCATTAAGGATGTGGCAATGAATTAGATTTAATATCCATCATTGAAGTATAATATTTTCTATCATGTGTTTTTAAGCTTTTCATGAAAGGAGTCTTATCATAACCTTCTTAATAATAATAATAATTATTATTATTATTATTATTATTATTTTTTTTTTGTATAGATTATTGCACCCCCAATGCTCGATACCACACGAATAATGAAGCTTATTAAAGAAACCTTACCAAATCCAAGATAAGGCGTGCTGCAAATAATTGCAACAATAGTTTTTTGGGAGATCAAAGAATCATTTAAAGCTTTTGATAAAATTAAATGATGTAGTCTATAGGATGATGACTATACGTTCACAATATGGTGGATGTTGTTAATTGCTCGTTCAATGATTGGAAATTATTATTCAAGGCAGTTTAAATGATGGTGCTTAGAGTAAGTGAAGGAATATATGGGGACGAATTAATCAGGAGGGCAATTGATGAAGTGAAAATTATGAAGAGATAAGAGATGCTTGTGTGGGCAAAACATGAAGGGTTTAAATGGTGGAGGTACGTGATTAAATGGCACTATAGAATGGCCATAAAGAAGCTCAAAATAGCTTGTGATTAATTGAGAAGAAGGAGAAGAACCTTGCAATGACGCTGTCCATAGAAGGTTAGAGAAATCCTAGTTTTTACCAAATCAGAGAGAGAGAGAGAGAGAGAGAGAGAGAGAGAGATTATAATGGAATCGATGTACTTAAAAAGAAGATTAGGGCATAGAGTTTGGACCGATGTTAAGCACTATCATTAGGCAAATCTAAGCCGCTCCTAATCGGTTAAAGTCATGAAGAAGTGGGGCTACGGCTAAGGCCGAGGATCTATGGAATAGATGGACTCTCTTCAATGGAGGAAGCATGCATCAAGTTAATTATGACGCGCATCAAGGTACTTTTCATTATGAATTTGTGCACATTATATTAGATGACAAGTCAAGATCAGATGATTAATCATGCAAACTATCCGAGGTGATGTCAAGTTCTACAAAGAACTCCTTGTAGAGGAAGAGGAGGGTGTTCGATTTTAACAAGAAGGAGGGTGTCATGTGATTTTTATTGAAGTATTATCTATTTTAAAAAAGTGGGAAAAACTATCAATTCAATTGTAAACTCATTATACCGACGCAAATTTAATTCTAAACTTTCAAATTTTGTCAATGCATTTCTAAAACTTCATCAAATTCCGATGTATTCCTTTTGTCCAATTGCGATCGGAAATAGCTGACGTGGCAAGTAAACTCGTCTACGTCAACAAGCAACGTAAGATGATCGAGGATGACTGGACGACACATCGGCAATGTCGGCAATTTCCGACGTTAATTTCTAGCGAAAATTAACCGAAAGATCTATATTGAAATTTCATGTAAAAAATTAGGACTACATTGACAAAAACTAAAAAGTTTAGGATTGAATTGATAAACATACAATAAGTTCAAAACCGATTGGATGCTTATCCACAAAAAGGTGCTTCCATTTTTATTCTACATACAATCTCAAGGATTTTTAAGGCGTATCTCAGCAATACTTTAATTACCATGACAAATTTAGAAAATTTATAGCGTGGGTGAAAAGGCAGTATCACAACTTTTCTTATGAGAAAGTGAATGATCAGTTTTCTACACATGTATAGATTAATCCAAAAATCAAACTAAGAAATCAAATGGAGTTACTAAGTTTGGTCTATGGTCCCTTGTTTGATGGGTAAATAGTCCGGCGGTTTGCGCCGGTTATCCGGGCATTTTTAATTTTTCTTTTTTCCCTTTGGGTTAGCAGCAAATTTAGGAGGATCCACCTACAATAGGAGTGCCAATTCAGTGTGGACGACGCCGAAAACTCATTTCATCCTTTTCTACCTAGATAAACTATTGCGCCCCCACCCCCCCCCCCTCCCAAAAAAAAAAAAAAAAAAAACCTAAGAAAAAAATTGTTACTTGAATACAATTGTTTCACAAAAAAATCAATAATTTAAAAATATTTTTAAAAAATGACTACTTATATTACTTCTAAACTTATAATATCATTTTCATTATCAAAAAAAAATGTTTGAGCATTGTTATCATTAATAAAAATATTTTTCATTGACTAATTTTTATAAGAAATGCAAACAAATGATTTTTACGAAAATATTTTTTAAATCATTGATTTCCCCATAATATAAACATGCCAAAAACTATCCTCGTTTCACTCCTCCTACACGATTTATTCAATGGAAAATAATGTTCATATCTCAATATAAAACCCTTTCCATCCAAAGATTTCGATATAAAAAAAAAAAAAGAATTTAAGGTATCTCATATCGGCCATCATCTGATTGAGATAACTAGATCTTTTACCTTTATCTTACTGTAGTATTAATGAAACGATTTCGCCTCCATCGCTATAGGCGTCCGCCGTCGCGCCATGTCATCATCGCCTAATGGAGAAGGAAATAACAAATTTTATGGGGCTACAGCGTTGCACACTGCTCATGCCTAGCTAGCCTGGCGTATTTTGGGGCTGCGATACAGCTATCCGCAGCGGATAAAACTCCCCACCCTTCCCTTCCCTTCCTCGCCCTACCAAAAAGCTACGTGGGTTTGACTTTTCGACGCTCTCTGCAGCGTGCGCAAGAAGAACTAGGAATAGAAACCGTGGCTAAACTTCATCCTCAACTACTCTAAAGCCCTCGTAAGTTTAAGCCGTAACCAGGGAGCACGAATCGAGAAAACGATCTCAGCGCTTCGGCAGCTCCCCCTTAGGCCCAAAAGCAACATCAAACCCCACGAAAATAGCAGAAGAAAATTCTGCAGGCAGACTACATAAATTTCGGCAAAATTTTATGAGTAATCACCATGGCTCGGTAGATATCGAGTTTGTATAACGTAAATATTTTTTCTCCTTTCTTCTTTTTTTTTTTTTTTTAGAGAGAGAGAGAGAGAGAGTGTCTGCTTGTAATAAAGAGGAGGGAGAAGGTCGAGCCTCATAATGCCGGTAGCCGGGAATTCATTCACTCCCCGGCGCAACCCACGTCTTGATCTTAAGGGAAACAAAAAGCCTCCCTTTTTACACGTTCTTGTGTTACTGTTGTCATTTGTTGGTGTGGTCGTACCTCTCTAAAATGTCGTAAATCACGTTCACACCCTCTGCCGCTGTGTCGTCGAGAGAGAGCAGCGAAATTGGGAGACGCCCGTGTGCAAGAATTTGATCCTCTCCGTCTCTTCTCTCTCTGCGCTTTGCTTCGTCTCCAGAGAAGGGGAGGAGACGAAGGAAAAAGGAAAGAACTTTGGCTTTAAAAACCCACCGTCGGTTACGAACGCGGGTAGAGTCTGTTCGAGTTTGTGTAGAGAGAGAGAGAGAGAGTGGGGAGTGTTTTGTATTTTGTGTTGTCTTTCCCTTCATAATTGCGCATTATTCCTTGGGAGGGAAAAAAGATCAGGGAAAATTTGGCTAAATTTGAGCCTTAACTCACTCCTCCCCCAGAACAAGAATCATGGCCGAATATTGGCTTCTGGGTACGTTTATATTCACCGCACGGGGAGTGATGATTTCTCTCGTGCAAGATTTTCGTATCCGCGGGGTTTCTATATAGGACTCAACTCGCTCTCGCTGGAAATGCGTGTTGGGTGGTGTCCGAGGTCGTGTATCTGTCGTCACTGAGGTTGTTCTTCTGTTTGTCCTCGTAACTCCGTCTCTGCTTTGTGGGTGATGATGTTTGTGACGACTGCACACGGCCGTGGCGCTTCACGTGACGACTTCCGCACGTGCTTGGGGTGCTGAGGGCGAGAGAGGCGAGGGAGGAGAGAAGGAATGGATTTCGGTGGCGGTTCCGGCGGGGACCACGACGGTTCCGACCACCAGAAGAGGAAGAAGCGGTACCATCGCCACACTGCTCACCAAATTCAGAGGCTTGAAGCGTAAGTTTTCTTTTCAGTCTTTTCGCACTTCTTCTGTTTACACTAAAACACAGTTGCCTTTTTTTCTCCATGTTTCTTGCTTCTCATTCAAAAAGTTGAATGCTTTATGTCTGCTTGTGTGGAATTTTTTCTTTTTGCCCCTTTCGTTTTTCTAGTTGTGGGCCTAAGAGAATTCTGCTGTTGGTACATGTTTGAGTTACGCTTTAGCTTCCGCTTGTTGTTCTGCAGATGCTGGTCTTTGGGTTATACTTTCTTTTTTCTTTTTAGCTTTTGAATGATGCTGAGGTTCTGAGATTTTCGATGCTTCTTTGTGTTACTGTTGTGGCAAAAAAAATGAAGGATGTTCAGGGAATGCCCTCATCCAGATGAGAAGCAGCGGATGGAGTTGAGCCGGGAATTGGCATTGGCTCCGAGACAGATTAAGTTTTGGTTCCAAAATAGGAGAACCCAGATGAAGGTTTCTTCACTTAATTCATTTATTTTACCTTTCGTTCGGTGGGATAGTTTTGAAAGTGATAACAAGTTGTTTATTTTGCCTTTATTGCAACCTTAAACCCTTCTGTTATATTTAAATCAGGCCCAGCATGAAAGGGCTGATAACTGTGCATTGAGGGCAGAAAACGATAGGATTCGATGCGAAAACATTGTGATAAGAGAGGCCTTGAGAAACGTCATTTGCCCGAGTTGTGGCACCGTGCCGTCAGGCGAAGATTCCTACTTCGATGAACAAAAACTGCGGATGGAGAATGCACATTTGAAAGAGGAGGTGAATCGAACTTGCCCAAAAATGAATCTCTTGAATCCTTATTTCCACAATTCTCCTGTTGTTTAGTATTTTGACTTCATGCACTTGGGCTCTCCTTTCTTTAATTTTCCATTTTTTTTTTTATCTGTGTTGTAATCTTTGTAGCTCGATCGAGTTTCTAGCATTGCGGCCAAGTACATCGGAAGGCCAATGTCACAACTCCCACCTGTTCAACCAATTCATATCGCTTCTCTGGATTTGACGATGAGTAGTCTTGGTGCCCATGGCTGGCAGGCCCTTCTCTTGACCTTGATCTACTTCCGGGCAGCTCATCTTCTGTGCCACATTTGCCTTTTCAAGCAGTTGTTTTCTCGGACATGGATAAGTCCCTAATGGCAGATATTGCAGCTAATGCTCTGGATGAATTTCTTAGGCTTGCTCAGACTGATGAACCTTTATGGATGAAATCTACTACCGATGGGAGGGACAATCTCAATCTCGAAAGTTACGAGAGAATGTTTCCTAGGGCTAGTAGTCACCTCAAAAATCCAGATGTCCGTGTTGAGGCATCGAGAGAATCACGTGTTGTGATGATGAATGGTTTGGCATTGATAGACATTTTATGAACTCGGTAAGTTCATAAAATCTCTCTTATATTGCCGTATACTGAACTGAGGTGGCTTCTTTTCCTTGACTAGTCATTCTAACTACTTTGCAGAACAAATGGGCGGAGCTCTTTCCTGCGATTGTTTCAGCTGCAAAAACAATTGAAGTGATATCGCCGGGACTGTTAACTAGTCAAAATGGCTCTTTGCAACTGGTAACTCATTTTGCAAGTCCTCATTTGCTTAGGATTTCCTGTCTTGCAACATGCTTCAAATTAAATTCTCATACATGGGAGAAAATGCAGATGTATGAAGAATTGCAAGTTCTTTCACCACTTATACCAACTCGAGAGTTCTACTTCCTCCGATACTGCCAACAGATCGAGCCAGGCTTGTGGGCAATCGTGGATGTTTCTTTCGATCTTTCAAGATATGACCAATTTGCTTTTCAAAGTAGATCTCAGAGACTCCCTTCCGGTCGCTTGATACAAGACCTTCCTAATGGGTATTCCAAGGTCGTTATTGAATTCCCACGTAATCGACCTTTCTTCCTTTCCCCCCTCATCCCTGAGAAAGTTACATGTAATGGTGCCTGTGGCCCTACTTGAATTGATGCTCATGTAGGTCACTTGGGTGGAACATGTGGAAATAGAAGACAAGGCCCCGGTTCATCGGCTCTACAGAGACCTCATTTACAGTGGCTTAGCATTTGGAGCTGAACGATGGATTGCCACTTTGGAGAGAATGTGTGAGAGGATTGCCTGCCTAATGGTGACGGGTAGCTCGACTCGTGACACCAGAGGAGGTAAACCTCACAATATCACTCAGAATTCCTCTAGCAAGTAATTAATTAATCTACTACTTAATCGATCTACTTAATGCATTTTCTTCAGTAATTCCGTCTCCTGATGGAAAGAGGAGCATGATGAAACTAGCGCAGAGGATGGTGAACAATTTCTGCAGCAGCATTAGCACTTCCTCTAGCAGGCAACAGCGTTGGACGACACTCTCTGGCTCGAGCGAGGTTGGGGTCCGGGTGGCTCTTCATAAGAGCACAGATCCGGGCCAACCCAACGTGTTGTTCTTAGTGCAGCCACTACCATTTGGCTCCCGCTTTCCCCACAAAACGTCTTTAATTTCTTCAAAGACGAAAGAACTCGAGCTCAGGTATTGACAATTCTCTTGACTGTATTCAATGGTTACTGTTCCATCGATCAATGTTGTCAGCATCAACCAATTCTTGTAATTTATTGATTTCCTTTATGTTTGATTTATTTCGTTTCAGTGGGATGTTCTCTCCAATGGTAATGCAGTTCAGGAGGTTGCGCACCTAGCAAATGGATCACATCCTGGAAATTGCATATCTGTTCTAAGGGTACAGTTCTTCAGCACAATTTGGTTTCTTAGTAAACTTATATTACATCTCGTTAGGTCTCTTGTTTCGCATCATTGTTAGTCGGAATTCGAGCTGTGAACTGGGCATTTTGTTCAAATGTTGCTATAGGCCTTCAACACGAGTCAAAACAACATGCTAATACTCCAAGAAAGCTGCATTGACTCATCGGGGTCTCTCATCGTGTACTGCCCGGTCGACCTGCCAGCAATCAACCTTGCAATGAGCGGGGAGGACCCCTCCTACATCCCCCTGCTCCCTTCGGGGTTCACCATCTCCCCCGATGGAGGGCCCAACCCTGGGGACGGGGCGTCGTCCAGCTCTGCCGCGGCAGCTGGGCAGGGGTCAACCGGCCACTCAGCAGGGTCACTGATGACTGTGGCGTTCCAGATACTGGTGAGCAGCCTGCCGTCGGCGAAGCTGAACCTCGAGTCGGTGACCACTGTAAACAATCTTATCTCTACGACTGTGCACCAAATAAAGGCTGCCCTCAACTGTCCTGGCTCTTGATGATATGGATCATCACTCTCGTCACCACCCTGCTCTGCCACAACACAACAATAACAACTGTTTCTCCTCTCTCTCTCTCTCTCTCTCTCTCTCTCTCCGTGCCATAACTTTAATACAGCAATCAGAAGAATTCAAGGTGGAGTGAGTTCGATTTTGGGACGCTGGTGGGAATTGAATGCAGAGGGAAAAGGTGGAGGGAGTGTTTGGTTAGTTGGGAGACTTTGAATGCATTCTCAACTCCAATTTACTGCTCCTTCTGAAACTCATTTGTTTGAATTAACACCAACTCAAGAGTCAAAGAGTGGAGACTCTCTCTCTCTCTCTCTCTCTCTCTCTCTTTATTCAACTGTGGTCTTTTTGGCTGGAGGGTTTTTTCCTTTTTTTAATCTTTTTGTGGGGTTTTGGAGTTTTGACAAAATTTACCCTGGAGGGTCATTGGTTGTTTCAAGAGAAGTCAAGAACGCACCATATGTGTATGCATGTGTGAGGGTTTTCCTTTCTTGGGCATCTGTTTCACGTCTCTTTTGTACTTTTTATGCAACACATCAAGAGGGATTGTATGGTTCGGGCATTGACTTCTTCATTGGACATATATTATATGATGAATGTTCTTTGAGCTCAATTTGAACTTTGCTCTCTCTCTCTCTCTCTCTCTCTCATATTCATTGTGAATAGTGAGATCTATGTTTTTTTTTTCTTTTTGCTGGTAGAAGATGAATTTATCCGGAAAAATATGGGTGGAAGGGAGGAGCTTCTGGCATGGCTGCCAGATGGGGACGCTGTTACTTGAAGAACGTTTATGACAAAGCCCTTTGAAATGGATTGTCCTTCCCTGAAATTGCCATCAAAACTAGGCCCTAACGGACCCATTTCATAAAACCCATGAAAGCCGCCTCCTCTTTCTTGGATTTAATTTTGCTTAATGAGCAATTATAAGAATAAAACAAGCAAAATTTTCCATCGATCAAAGGCATGCCATTTCTCTCAATTGTGATCTTGCTTTTGATATCCTTCATTTAGGTTATTTTGCTTTATCATAGAAAAAGCACGGTGCGAACGATCATTGGATGATTAGATACGTGGTAAAGAGACACGGACTCAATTGATGCATACAAAAAGGTACTATTATTTTTGCATGCAACATGTTATTGTAACACTTATTATCGCAAGGACAATGCTATTATACTACATATTTAACTCTTTAAATTTTGTTGTGCGATATTGACCTCAAATTTATTTGTTGTGCGACATCGACCTCAAATTTATTGAACTTGGTCTCAAATGAAAGGAAGTGGAGCTTTTCCAAAGTGCAAATGGGAGTTCATTCGAAACTTTTGTGCCATTCTTTTGATAATTTATACCAATAATAATGTGGAAATCATTATGGATTATATTTCTTTTGCATCAGCATTGTCATCAATGAAGTCCGGTATACCTTGTATGGGACATTATTAGGGGTTAAGTACACTCAAAACAGGAGCAAAATTACTTCTTCTTTTTCACTTCTACTAAGTGTCATGTGGGTACCATAAGTCCTTGCCTAGGGCCAAAAGGAGAAGGGGAAAAGTCCAGATCTGAAATCTTATGAGCTTCCTACTTTAGGTTAAAAGATCATCAATACATCATAGCATATGACTGTTTGATGTTACTCATCCGTCCATGACAGGTAACCAAAAGGGGGCTTGTTGAAACTAGCAAGAGCCCCCTCCATATGCCATTGTTGGACCAAATTTGAGAGAGAGGATTCTTCATGGTTTGTGCACATCCTTGTCACTGTGCTGTATACATTGTACATGGCGTTCGCAAATAACTCTTGCTTGCTAGACCATTATAGCAAACCCTAGAAAAGTCAAAACCATAAACTTGACATTTATATGTGAAAAGTGATATAAAAAATAATCAATATCATCTTCGGAAGTTATCCTTGTGGTCATGGAGCTTAGCACTTTCGCACTCTTTTGGGCTAAAACACACCTTCTTTATGTAAAGAAACCAAACTCCCCTTCGATCATGAGATTCGATTCATGTCATCAGAGGGAAGTAGCAGCTTGTTGGTCATCAATTTGCTAAAGAAGGGTGTAATATATCAATTCATGTTGTTAATCCCCGCCTCCAAAAAAAAAGTTGAAGGCTTATTTAGTCGGTTAACCTGAAAATAGAGTGTTTCTGTCATAAAAGGATGTAAGAACAGCATTCAAAGGTTGATATACACATTCGGTTTTGCTTTTTGTATGGTATATATTGTGGAAGCCGTAGCCCATCGTTCGAATCATCTGCATAATGGGAAGGGCAAAGATGTTAAGAGATGGATCGTTTGAATTCAAACCAAGTACACCTCCATAATTGATTGTGTAACATAAGTACTGTAAGTACATGTATTTCTTAAAATTGCTTCACACCTCACTTGACAAATCCGACAGCATTGCAATCTCTTCACCGATTATGAATTTAACATACAGTAACTCAGTAAAGGGACTTCTCCATAAACCGCATCACGCATCTTAATTCTAAATAAAGTCGATCTATTGATTCATTACAAGAGTGCATCGACATATGCGAGACAAGCGATGAGCATTTAATGTCGCACGATGTCCAGATAAAGAGGAGGTAGCGATTGGTTCATCGAATGTTGCCTCGAAGAGCGTCGCATAAGATCGACGCAGGGAGCTTCCCTTGCTCATGATTTAGGGACCAAAAGCTTTACTGTCCGAGCCATTAAGTCGGCTCGTACTGCAATGGAGACAGGCCCTGGAACAAAGGTACAAACCCTCGCCTCTCTAATGTCCAAAAGTGCAATCAAGACCCCTGTGCAAATCTCAATGCTAGTAGCCACGAGAGTACAAACAGCTCCACTTTTACATTGCTTTTTTCACGGCCCGAGTTTTAATCGCGAAGAAGCCAGTAAAGCCGCTGGCGAAGATGGGCTGAAAAAAGAAGAAGCTTTCAATGCCCTCGTACATCGGCAATGTCCTGACAATTTCCGCCGGACGTACGGCGCTGACATTTCGCGGTTATTTACATCCGTTGATCGAGAAAGGATGTTGGGCGATGGTCAGGCCGATTGAATGTGGTATCTAACTCGAAGACCATCGTCCCCTTATTTAAATGCGGTGCGTAGTTACTGTCCTAAAATTATGATTTGACTTAGGGGTGAACCGACTGGAATAAGAATCATCCGGATCAGAACTAGTTGGTTCTAAGTGGTTCTAAGTTTGTCCATTTTCAGTTCATAAAAATAGAACCAGTGATTTAAATTCGATCTTCAATTCCGAGAGAACAAGATTGATGACTTTTTTTATTTATTTCTTTCACGCAACAATCTTTTCATTTCTCTCTCATGTCCCACTCTCCCCTCTTCTTTTTCTCATATTCTAAGAGATGTTATTCGCAAATCAACTGGATCCATTGGATGGCCTGAGAATTAAACCTGTCAAAATGGATCTTCAGCCTTATAATTTTTTTAAAAAATAAAAATTATTTATTATTTATTCTTTATTCCTTTTTTTTTTATTTATTCTTGCCTCATTTTTTTCCTTTCTTTTTCCTTCTTTTGTCTTCCTTTGCCAATGGCTAGCCACGGCGACGGCGACGGCGACGGCAACCAGCCAAGTGAGGGAGGAGCTTTCAGGAGGCCAGAGAAGCTTAAGCTCTCCGGTCGATATTAACGCAAATGGACGAATTGAAACGATGCAAGACGTTTGGTCGGACTCGCTGGAGCACTTGCGATGGCTGCTGAACATCGAGACTCCCTTGAGGACGCAAGACTAAATTTGAGTCAAGAGACGCATGGAAACGCCTCGGATTGACATGGTCAAAGACGTACCTCATGAGAATAAGTTGGCAATGAGCCAAATTTCCTTTTCTTATGAATGAATATTCCTCACGGCATTCATTTATGTGTCATAACTCTTTTTCATTAGGTTGAGACCTCATCGACATTTGGCGAGCCTCGAGCTCGTTGACTGTCACTATGGATAGCAATCAATTGAAGAAGAAGGAAAAAGAAAAAAAGAAAAGAAAATTTTGATTTTTTAAATGAAAATAAAAATAAAATATTAAAAGGAATGAACAAAGGAAAATCGAATCAAAATTTTAAATTTATTTTCAAATTTTAGGTAAACACCAAAAAATATCATTACTTTACTATAAAATAACTTCTTAAAAAATATTTTTCAAAATAAACCATAGCCTCAATTTTTTAAAAAAATTATGGAAATTATCCACTAAATTTGTATCGAATGAAAGTGTTTTAGTAATATCATTTTTAAAAAAAGAAAAAAGAAAGAAACAAGCTATCCTACTTTTGGAAGTATTTTGAAATAATTTTTTTTTTCTAAATTGAATTAAATATGGAAATGTTTTAACAATATGAATCACATCGGGCATATGTTGGGTATGAGTCGGATCGGGTTAAATAATTTACATTATGTATAAATGGATTATAAACGGGTTAATATGTCAATTTAAATCAGACCATTTATAACCTCACTCAAACTCAACTCGACTCACCCATTTAATAAATCTGCCAAAAACCGATCACTTCTAATCAGACTTGTTTCTCCACATCAGCAACGTAAGATGCGTGAAAATGACAAAGTACTCTCTCCTGTGTCTAGCTCTGGCATCAGCAAAGGTTGTCTTAGGGATGGGCTTGCCCATGGTGCCTCTTGGGCTTGTGTAGGAAGAGGAGCTTTGCACAGGCAATTGACTTTTGGGCCCGTTGCTGACCTGGAGCCCATATGTTTTTGTCTGAAGAGAAAAACCGGTTTCCCAATGCGCACTCCTATTCCTGTCCGAGGAGCCAGCCAACCAAGCGCGTAAAACGTTGACTCACCTACTTCCCCCCACAAAGTCAACACTCTCTCTCTAACATCATCATCTTCCTCCTCCGGACGCGAATGCTCCCGGCCTGAACAATCTCCATCTAGAGAGAGAGAATGGGAAGGCTGAGCTACGACCCGCAGATCCAGCACTCCAGCCACCCCCACACCCTGCAACTCTCCAACTTCCAGAACCTCCACCGCCGCCACCAGCAGCAACCACAGCCGGCTTCCCCTCCGTCTGCTCCGGTTGCCTCCACCCGCTCTCCTCCGGCGGCCCGTGGGTCTACTCCTGCCCGCCCTGCGGCTTCGCCGTCCACGCCTCCTGCGCCCACCTGCCCCCGCTCATCACCCACCCTTCCCACCCCAAGCACCCCCTCTCCCTCCTCCCCTCCCCCGCCTACCCGTGCGGCTCCTTCGCCTGCGACGCCTGCGGCCGCCGCGCCGGCGGCGGGTTCAGCTACCACTGCGCCGAGTGCCACTTCGACCTCCACGTCACGTGCGCGTCGAAGCCGCTCTCGGTCGCCCACCGCCTCCACCCCCACGCCCTCGGCCTCGCGTTCCATCCGCCGTACGCGACGCGCGGGTTCTCGTGCGACGTGTGCCGCGGCACCGGGGCGTACCACTGGCTCTACCGGTGCGGCGCGTGCGAGTTCGACGCGCACCTGGACTGTGCCACAGGTACGACGCACGTAGGTTTGAATATGCTTGGAGTTGAAACGTTTTAGAGAAGCAAAGAAGATAGATAAGTACGTAGTTTTGATTGGTAATAGATAAATGATCGAGTTGAATTATGTCATCACGAATTTCACAGGTACTGCTGCACAACCATCGCCGCAACAGCCGCCGCCGCCGCAGCTGCAACACTACAACTCATATCCAGGAGCAACCACTAGTCATTTGCATCAATACCCTAACCAGACCGCGCCCGCCGTCGCCGTCACGGCACCCACGGCTCAACCGGGGCCGCCTAACCACATCATGCAAAGTTATAGCATGGGAGCCGTACCCAACTCTCAGCCGCTGCAGCCGCTGCCCGCCACAGCTGGAGGAAACAACTCTCTGATGGGCTCGGCGAGTCAGGCTTTCGTCTATGGCGCTACCAATCAGTTGGGACAGACCTTCGTGCAGGGGATGCTGAGCGACACTAGCGGCGGGAACGATAACGGCAATGATGGCTCAGGCGGTGATGGTGGAGGAGGGGATTCCTCTTCCACGTCCATTATGGACGTCGGATCGTTGATCCTGAGCACCATGTTAGGAGGGTCTTAGATTCTCAGGATCAGTAAAAATCAGATCCAACTTTGAGAATTATGTAATCAAATATAATGGAAAACTGAAACGACACGAACCATGAACGGTACAGCATACACGGTCGCGGGGCCGAGTGCACGTTCCTGACAGATTGAATTTGCAGTTTGTTTTTGGTCAATGTCAACGTTTTGTGTTTCAGAAGGGCTTGAGATTAAAGTTCAGCTTCTTCTTTCGCCTGAAATCCGCCATGGATGAGCCAGTGACGCGTGCATGGTTGGAGGGTGAATTGGTTAACGCGTTTGGAGATGTAATTGTTTGTGACATGCAAGGAAAGTCGACCACTTCAATGAAAGTCTGTACATCTCCGTTCTTGAACCTTAGTACTGTCGCGACAACTATGGCTAGCAATGCAATGAATTTAGATTAGTGCACAGATTGTCAAAGTACCAAACACAGCACTTGGATACAACCCCATGAGAGAGTCAAAAAGAACAAAAATGACAATAGAGGAATCAAAAATCAACTAGCAAGATAACTTTAATGGTCATCGGCTACAGTACGGAAGTCTTCGGTCTCTTTTTTGGCGGAACTTACACGGCGAATAGCTTGACAATTAGCATCCATTCGTTTCAACAGCCAAAGCAAGAGCAAATTACCCAAGGCCTTGCCCCTGGGGAAAAGAAATGAAGTTAAAGACGTCTGATTCGGGCCATTCCGAGAAAGCGAATCCCCGCGCTTGCAGGGAAGACGCGGACCGAAATTCATTCCAAACCAATCAAACGTTTATGAGGTGGTAAAAGTTGAAGCCTATACTGCAGTTTTTTCCCCTCATCTCGGGCTTTCGCTTGTCGAGTGTCTTCTACGCAAGGCATTGCATGTCTAAGATGGCGCAATACGATATTGACACAAGCATCGTGGCAAGATTTAGCCAGGTTCAAGAGAAGCAACATTAGCCAAGTTCATTTGCAGCTCTGCAAAGGAACCTTTATCAAGTTGGTCTGAGAGACCTTGAAAGATTAGCTGTCCGCAGTTTCAGAGTGAGATCTACTCTGTTCTCGATATTCAGTGCCTATGAGGATACCCATCATTTCGAACTAGGAATTCATAAAAGATGGCTATGGAACTGCATGCCAGCTAAAGAAATTAGACTTTTTAGACTTTCAATGAAAGCAGACAAACAATAAAAGTTAAGAATGCATCACATTCGCGCTCCTACAACACTATATTGCCTTCGGAGAGCATAACCTAAAAAGATTTTGACTCTCTCTCTCCATCGATCGAAGACAGAAGATGTAACCACAAAAAGGGTGGCTTTCAGGTTCTCCAAATGCTATCTCGGGTTCTGTCTCTGGATTTGGCGGAGCTCTGATCTCGGTTTTGCAACTTCCACAAATATCACCCTGCCATCCAAAAACTGGAGAAAGAAGATGTCAGCAATTCGCGGTTGAAATTAGGCATTATATTAGACAGTGCTTTCATCAATGGGCACGATCCTCCAGAAGAAACGTAAAAATCAACCCACCAATTTCAATACTTTTGTGGATGTATGTTTCTGAATTTTCTCAAAGTATTCGACTTGGGAAAAAAAAAAAAAAAAAAAAAAAGCATAATCAACCAGTTGATTAGTTTCCAAAAGTACACAATTGACTCAGAATAACTCATGGTTTTCATCTTGCTGGGCATAGAGTCAGTTCCAAAACACAAGATAGAGGGCTTTCAATTTCATAGCTTTTCGACACGCCCTCCCCGCGAAAAAAGAGAAGAATAACAGAAACCCTCAAAATTACAAGTAACATTACAATTATTATGTAATAACTGATCATTGACTTGATGTCCAAGCTAAGGTCACATACTTTCTTATGGACCTTTGTATACATAGAATAATACTCTTTTGCTTCAAAGATATTCAGCATTTACCTTCCCATGCATCCCTTCAATGGCTCTTTGAGCCTCTTCCTCAGTTGCATATCGAAGGAAAGCAAATCCTCTTGGTCTATTTGCAATCTTATCCATCACCAGATTAACTGTGCAGCAGAAGACATTTTTCAGGACCCAAGTCTACATAGGGATGGACGGAAGATATGAAGCAATCAAGTAGTAAAACAACTACAAAACAGATAAATAAGGAGCAAAAGTTTCTTGCCTTCCACAAGCTGACCAAAGTTCTTGAAAGCATTCCTTAAACTCTCATCAGTTGTCCGAAAAGAAAGCCCTGTGGAGTGCAATGGAGTGCATGAGATCACTATGGAAGAAACCGTGCCTGGTATGATTCTCTACAGTAGCGCCAAAGAGAAATTCCATTTTCCAATGAGGTAAAACTCGTCATTTCATACTTGGGATGCATAACTATTGCCAAACATCATGTATCACCACTTTCATCCCACAAAGTAGTGTTGAAACTTACAATTCGCCGACCATTGGAGTGGCAGAGCTGACATTTGAGTGGTCAACACTCAAAAAAATGTAAAGGCATTAAAACCCATCTGTTTAAGCTATTGGAAAAACAGTAGGCCCTTATTACAAATACCGCCGACCATCATATTTCCATTTATCGCTGCAATAATCCCCAGAATTGGCCTCAGGCATGCACGAGTTGTCTTGCGATAATTGAACTACATCTTTTGCACTAAATATCGCACGTATTGCACAAAGAAGGATGACGATAATACAATGCCGAAACAGCCAAAGAAAGCAGCTCAGAAAGATTAATACTTCAAGAAACATGGCATCAAAGTGTGCCAGTATTCTTTGACATGATAAAAGAATTAGCTACCATCTCAATCCAGAAAAGGCAAGCCAAAGAAGCCGGAATTCGAAGCACCAACATGAGCAGAAACGGAGCATTTACCGCCGATTACATAAATCAAAATCTAGACGGACATCGTAATGCAATCACAGCAACTCAAACTCAGTCAAACTTCATCCGAAAAGCCAATTATTAACTAAATCATGCTAATGGACATTGCAATTTCAGCTACACGATATCCGCATCAGTTAATTGAGAAAGAAAAGGACTCATTTTGAAAACTGAACAAAAGAAAGAAGAGGAAGAGGACCTGACCGCTGACGTAGAGCTTCTTGCTCGAGCGGCTGGAAGGAGGAGGACCGGAATCCGAGGACGGAGACGACGAAGGAGGCGAAGAAGAAGAAGAAGGAAGGCAAGCCGACACGGAGCAACCGCGGCGCGCCAGGGAAGAAGCGGGCGTGTTCTGCTTGAACGGAGCGCGAGAGGCGCGGAGAGAGAGGGGCGGGAAGCCATGCTGCAACTTGACCTTCCCTCCGACACGGGCCTCGCCGGAGAGCGAGGACGGCGGAGCCGTCGCGAGGAAGACGATGCCGCCGGTCGCCATTCTTGCCTTCTCCAGCGTGCGGGATTGCCTCCGACGGAGGATGAGGAGAGAGAGAGAGAGAGAGAGAGAGAGATAGAGAGGGAGAGTCAAGATGGGCCGACTGGCCCGCTCGCTCAAGCCCACTAACTACGGGGCCGGGCCTTGCCAGTTACGCGACGAGTCTCGGCGAGCGAGATGGGCTCAACGACAGAACCCGCTCGGCCCGCTATCTTCTTCTTCTTCGTCTTCTTCATCTGCGTTGAAGAACAGAGCCACTGGGGCAACGACAAGATCAATCCATGGCCGCCAACTGTAGCTTGGGCTTGAGCGCCGCCACGGCCGCGCTCGGGACCGCGAAGAAGTCGGCGGCGGTGCTGTACCACTACCCGTGCCCGGACGGCGCCTTCGCCGCCCTGGCGGCTCACGTTTACTTCTCCGCCGCTTCCCTTCCCGCTCTCTTCTTCCCCAACACGGTCTACGCTCCCCTCGCTCCCCACCAGCTCCCTCTCCGCGATATCGGCGACCTCTACCTCCTCGACTTCGTGGGTCCCTCCGGTTTCGTCCGGGAAGTCTCGCCCCATGTCTCCAGGTGAATCGCTCTATCGATACTTGGGCTGTGTCTTGCTTTGTACCTAAGTAAGCTGTATCTTGCTTTGTGTTTACTGTTCGTGTGCTGGATAAGCGGTTTTGGTTCTGGTGCGGGGGTGAACAAGGACATCGGCTCAGGCTTGGTGGACGGCTGGTTCTTGGTGTTGATCTCCAATTCTCGTTCCTGTTCTTTATCTGTCTGTTTTAGCATTCTAGAATGTACCTGCTATTTATTTGTCTGTTTGTTTGAGATTTTGTCCTTGATGAGCAAATTTTTTCCCCAACAAGGGCACGAGATCAGGCTTCTGGATGAATCATGTATGGCTGGTTCTTTGTATTGATTTCTAGTCGTGCCTCATTTCTCGATTCTTGTTGTTAAAGAAAAGGTTATCTATTAATTTGTTTTGGTTCATATCGTGAGTTTCACATATTATTAAGATGTTTGTGAGTGAGGGGAGGGTCAAATATATGCCTGACGTACAATGGTGACCGACACAGCTCATCAAAGTAATATTTGTGGGATAATGTAGCAGAACTTTTGTGGTTTATATTCTTTTTGCTTTTGTGGGTGCAGGGTGGTTATTTTAGATCATCACAAGACTGCCCTTGAGATGCTAAGTGGCGATGGATGCAATGTTGGAGATAATGTCGTCAAAATTTTAGATATGGAGAGGAGTGGAGCTACGATTGCTTACGATTACTTCAAAGAGAAGCTAGTTGGGAACGATAAGGTTCGAGAGTTCGAGAGGATGAGAAGATTGTTTGAGTACATCGAGGATGGGGATCTGTGGCGGTGGCGTTTACCTAACAGCAAAGCTTTCTCTAGTGGTTTGAAGGACTCGGACATTGAATTTGATGTCCGTTTGAATCCCTCTTTGTTTCAGCAGGTGATTAGGACGTTAGCAGTTTTATTCTTTGAGCACGACGAAAGTTACCAGATTCTCATCTGTTCATAGAGTTGTGGACTTTGAGGAAAAAGCAATGAAGGCGCTGGATAGATTCTTGTGTTACTTCCAAATAGATGTACGCATTCTTCATAAAAGGGGTGGGGACCACAATGGCTGTGGCTAGTATCGGATGCTTACAATGATAGAACTCGGTGTTTTATTTTAGACTGTTTTCTGAATTATATGATGCACTGCTTTAACTTGAACTCAGTGATCTAGTGTGGACAGTGCCCATCTAAGCATAAACTTTTCTCACCATGACCCAATATGAGGACCGAAATTTCTTCCAATGTCAGTGGATATTTTAAATTTGCAAGCAATGGTTTGTTTTGGTTTCTAATCATTGCATGCTATTCTTTGAGCTCTGCATACTTTTTGACTATAGGAATTAGCTATATGCCTTCCTCTTCCCGTCGAAATAAGCCATATCATGAGTTTTAAATAAGCCATATCAACATAAACTCATTGTAAATAGCACTAAATAGATTAAAGCTTATTTTCGTGTACTCAATCAAAACATGCCCTTTTGACACAGAAGAAAGGTAAAAAAAAGAAGGTCACGTCTTTACGAAACTTGCTGTATTTTTTGCAGTTACTTTCTTTAGATCTGGAGGCCGTCATTAACCAAGGCATGTTGAGCTTATCACAGAAGCAAAAGTTGATAGATGACGTGCTTGACCAGTCATATGAAATATCTCTGGGAAATGGAGCTTTTGGACATTGCCTGGTATGGAGCACATAATTTAATCATCATTTGAGAAATTTCCACAAGACCTTGCTTCACATAAGTGATATGATGGCATACTTGTGCTTTGGGAATGGTCTGGTGCTTGCCTAAATCAGTTGGACTTGTATCAGTGAATTATATTGAGATTTGATGCTTATATTTTGGTATCACATAGATATGCATCATTTTATAGGCTGTTGATGCAGACTCAATATCGGAATTGAGAAGTGAATTAGGAAACCAGTTGGCAGATAAAAGTTACAAGATGAAATTGAGGTTCGTGGAATCTACACTGGAGACTTTCCCATCATATATGTGCACTGTTTGGCTTGTCCACGATTGATTTGTTAATTTGGTTGTGAGCGGTGCTTCTCACAGTATCTGACGATTTTAATGAGCTCATATTCATCAAATTATTCCATGTCTGATTCACATACTGTTCATGGAACTCTTTTGCGAGCTTGCAAAACTGGACAAGAGAAACTTTTGAATGGTTTTCTCAATGTTGACACACTTCTGACCAACATTTAGAGGCAGACCAAGACAAGATCTAAATTTGGTATTGTCAGGAGTATGTGACTTAGTGGGCCATTCTTTCAGCTTCTTCTTTTGTAATGTTCACCAAGGGCTTTACCATTTGAATCTATTGCAAAACTGGACAACAGATCAAAGTCTGTTCATCTAATATCTATGTTCATTCGTGCTCATTTACCATTTCTTTTCCTGTATTTAGAGGAGTTTAACATGTCGGGTTTCATGTCCAAATCTGTTGCAATTTCTGAGTCTGTTGAGTATGGTTTTGCACACTCATTGCTGATCAACCCTTTTCTATTGTACATTATGTACAAGACGTATAGCTCATTTTGATCTTGTTCCCTCATATTAGGGGCATCGGTGCTGTGGTATACAGAGTGCCAGAACTTGAAAATGATCAGTTACTGAAAGTTAGCCTTCGGAGCCTGGATAGCGAAGACACTACACACATTTCGCAGGTGATTAATTCTTTTTTTCTTGGCAGCATGTAAATTCCACTATACACCCGTTTATTTATTTCTATGAATTAAAAGTCTTGAAGCTGGTTGCGCATTACTGGTGTAGAATTTCGGAGGCGGTGGACATCGAAATGCTAGTTCATTCATGATAAGCTCCGCAGAGTATGAGCAATGGAAAGTCCAGCAATAAACACTGTTTCTTTGCCCTTTTGGGCAAATGTGATTCCTTTGTTTGTCACCCAGCTTTTTTTTTTTTTCCTTTTAATTATGATGTAGAGTTGAGATTTTTCCATACGGTCGCTCTGTTTTAGCATCATATCTTTTTGTGTTACTCGCAAGAGTCTCCATGGCTCTAATAACTGCTGAAAATAAAGTTGATGAAATGGATATTCACTTGCCACCAAATGTGAACATCTTGCGTGCTCTAAGATAAAGATCAAAGGATTGATTGAGAAGAAGATGCAATTTGAGATTCATAATGATGTTCGTTCCCCTGTTGTTGTTACACGTGAAAACCCAGATGACCACATAACACTTGATTGTCAAAATAACCCAAGTCATATGCTCACAGCTTTGTTTCTTGCAGAAACCATAACCAAGAAAGAGACCACAGACAAAAATTAAACAAAAAGAAAAAAAAAAAAGGAAAGGATACAGTCGTATGCCAAATTAGAAATCCCCCCCAAAAAAATCAAAGATTAAATAAACTTGCTGACACTGTAATTAAGTTAATTAGAATAGTGACTTGTAATTTCCTTGTTATTCTCCCCCGCCAATCACAATAAATTTGGGATCACCCTCCTCAATTGGAAAAATTCAAGGTTGACACTTCTTCCCCAAAGTCTCCACCTATGGGAGGAGCATTAGGGTTTGATGTGCCCCACCCACCATCATCAGTGATGAACTGCATCCATGAATCATCCTTGTCATCCTCCTGATCTAAGCACGAGGATGATGCAATTGGGACATCTGGTGAGTTGTTTTCCCACTCCTGGTTCATGACAACGCTTTGTGAGCTCTCCATGAGGGACAAGCTCCATTGGCCTTGGTCTTCCACTTCATTGCCAAACCCATTTTTCTTGAACACGCGACACAGTGCATATGAATCCTGTAAGCGATTCAATTGATTAATGAGATTGTGTCAAGATATATGGATGCGGTTCTTCCTTTCTCATTTTTGGGAAACCTGATGAGGAAAAAAGTTTGATAATTTTTCATGCGACACATGCTGTCTAAGTCATGTTAATATTATATTATATTTACATATCATCCTTGAATTTGGAGAAGATTGGTAAGAAAGAAACTTGAACGCATGCATGTGTCCATCTAGCTGTGATCTGAAAAATTAAATCTTTCTTGGGAGGAGTGGTCAACAATTTGGGCTGACTTTGGAGTTCTAAAGTTTTCACAGGCACCAATCTGTTTTCCATTGTTGCATGTGCTTTTAGAAACCAGGGATTTGATGGGAGGCTGAGAATTGGAAATTGACTGAAAAAGTAGGTCGGTCAAGAAAGCTATTAAAGGGACATCAGATCAGAGTGCAACAGACAGAAACACCAATTAATCTATCTAGTTTATAGATCTATATCATGGCTAAATTATATGAAATTGGTCTCAAACCACTTTATTATCACCTAGTGATCTGGACTCAAGATCTAAGAAAACCCTTTTGTTTTAGATGGTATGTTCCAAAATCTGAGAAGCCGGGCCAAGAAAAATGACCAGCATGATTTGCCGGGATAATGACATGACATTTAGAATGATGCGAATTTTAATTTGTTTTGGGAATATGATTTCTATAATCTAGCTTAATGATTCTAGAAACTTAGGCGAATACTTTCCTTTTCTCCTTGGACAGACAATAAAGTAAAAGTGCAAGCTGAAATTCGGCTTATGCCGCGGAAAATACTGCTTTCGTAGCTGCAAAGCTTAGAAGAAAAATATTAGATTAATCGTGGAATCTACAAGACTGGAAAAGTGAGTGAGAGGACATTAGAGAGACAAGACAAATCAATGAATATTTTATGTTTTTTGGGACAAGAGAAGAGATCGAGTCATATGAGGGACGAGGATTGTACTTTTGTCTGATTATGGAAGAGAAAGCGAAGGCAGACACTTGTCGGTCAAGAGATGGAGACCTCCACCATTGCAAGTAAAGAATATGTCAGAAGAATAGCCAATGATTATAAATTAGAATCTTGCATAAATAAATATTTGGCCCTCGTTTATAAAGAAAGATGTGAGTTCTAGCACAGTGAGAGTGGCAAGACCCTAGCTTTTCATGCATGCAAGAATCACGCACTTTCTCACGTTCATCATCCTTGTTAGATATCCTGTGCTTTTTCCATCTATATGAGGCCCTTATCACGATGGTCTTTCTTTTAACCTTTCCGTGTATTTTATTACATGTATAATGATAGCACGATGACAAAAATTTAAAAAATAAATAAAGAATCCTATCTTCCAATCCTCAGTAATTAGCCCTACTTTTGCGAGAATTTCATATAAAAATTAGCATCGAGCGAACAAAAGAAATCATTGCTTCTCGATTGTTTGTTGGAAACATGGGAGTTTTTATTAGCCCAATGCTCATTTGTTGTCTAATGTGTTGATATAATTAGACACAAAACCTTTATTGTGGATAGAAACTATCAATCACAAATTTTTAAAAATATAAACTATGGGAACATATGTATATTGGTTTTTCTGTGATCCAAAGATGACAAACGAAATACTGAAATCAAGTTTATGAAATAATTTCAGGGCAAGGAAAATAATGATCACTTATTTAGATAGGGGATTTATTACCGACCCAAAAAAAAAGAAGATAGGGGATTTATGATAAGTGTTGTTTGGTTCTACAAGATACAGGTGATTTCTTTGTATATATGTTTCATAAGAATGAGAAAACAAGCTCTCTTAACCTTATAGGATCAAACTTAAAGAAATGAATTGAATCAGAACTACACTGAGGTAGTTACACGGAGATGATCATAAAGACAACGATTGTCATACTCACTAGCCACCTTCTTTAAGGAAAAAGAATTTCCTGCATTTGCATCTTGGAATCGATCGTCATAAAAAGCAAGTGCTGCGAAAGAGATGGGAAAAACTCATCGAGCATTTCAATAGGACATGGGCAAATTGTACCTGCATTCCAGAGGTGTCTTCGGATTCCTTGTCATCGAGGCGATACTCGTGCATCACCCAGTCGGTCCGCACGCCCTGAGGAGCTCGGCCTCTGTAGTAAACCAACGTCTTCTTCATTCCAATCGGCCTGTTCTGGCTTGTCACTTTCCTGTCCTTTCCCGTGGACTTCCAGTACCCCGCACGCGTCGCCCTGTTTGTCCTAAACCCGTTTGGATACTTTCGATCTCGGGGCCCGAAGAAGTACCACTCCGGGTCTCTACTCGGCAAAAATGACTTCTCTACAAGATCAGTCACATGACATAAAAAGAAACTATCAGCGTCAAGATGAAGCTATCGTATGCAGGCATGAGAGAGAGTGAGAGAGAGAGAGAGAGACCTGCCAATTCCCAGGGCTCGCATTTGTAGAGATCGATCTCGGGGATGATGTCGAGTTCGATCTCTTGGCCATTGATCTTCCGCTTGAGATAGTAGTTGACAAGCTCTTCATCAGTGGGATGAAACCTAAAACCAGGAGGCAATCCGAGAGGAGCCATTTTTGCCTTTCTTTCTTCCTTCTCTGCCACCTGGTTCTTCTCTCTTCCTAGCTATCTCTTTGGTTGGTGAAAGATTAGTTGTAATGGATCATTCATATATATACATATATTATATGGAGAGAGAGAGGCAGAGTGAGGGAGACAACATAGAGAGAGAGAGAGAGAGAGCCAAAGTCCTTTGTCTGGAAGTGTTCTTTTTCGCTTTTCTGCTTTTGCAGATTCTCGAGAGAGAAACGTTTCACTTAAGCCCTTTCACGCTCACTTCTCTCGATCCTCACCATTCTTGCACAAGTTACAGCAAGGAAGCTGGTTTTGTTGTGTTCAACACATGCAAGAATCATCTGATGACATGGAACTGAAGATCAGATCGGACGAGGAAGAAAAAAGAAAAACCCCCTCACGAACATAATCATCGTACACGCACTGCAGAAGATGATAGTGCACAACAGGCCTAATGACAACCTCGACTGATTATTGTGTGTTGAATTATTTAGACAAACAGAGATATCAAGCTTCCATGACAAGATTTTTCAGTGAACCGACAAACAACATAGGCTGAACTAACTTGTGAGTCCGTGGATGAACGAAACATGAGAAATTAGTTTGTTAAGTGATGTGACAAACTGCAGTTGAATATGGATTGATTTTATTGAAATTTATTGAGATGATTATGAATTTAGTTTAAGCGCACCTTACACATTGATCAGTTATACATCATCCATATTTCAATCCATACATGTTTGAATCACTTTTATACATTGTAGCAATAAATCAGGTTTCATAGTGCACTCTAAACCTTTCATTTGCTATTTATGTTGAGGTAATCCATGCGTATAAATATTGGTATGTAAGTGCTAAAAAACTATGTCATGATATGGATTGATAAGTCCATAAAGATTTTGTTGGGTTTCGAGATCCATACCATGATATGGTGCGAATTAGCATGTACATGCATTTGGAACTTGTTTGCTTAAAGTGTATCGCGATATAAACATCTTTTTCCATCAAAGATTATTTTAGGGGAAATGAAGAAATAGAGAGAAGCTATTACAAGGTACCCAAAAAGATAAGAACCCACTTGTCATTTTATATTTGATTTGGTCGATCTTGATAACTAATAAGAAGCTAGTCTGAGTTAAAATAAAAAAAAAAAAAAGGAAAAATAAATCAAAAGAAGGTCAAATCTTGATGAAGAAGTGAAGCCGCATGCAGGGAGGAGAAGAAAATTCACTTTGGAGGGTCCTTGTATTGATTCAATCTAACTTTATTTCTTTTCTCTTTATATCCACTCCCAACTTTTTACGTAATTATTACACGGCAAAGAATCGCCCTTATTCTGCTTTGGATTTACTTTTTTTTTATTGAGAAAAATTATCCAATTAGTTCTACACCTATCATATGGATGTTGAATGTATTCTATACTTTTCAATTTTATAAATTTAGTTATAAATCTTTATGCGAAATTTCAATGTAATTCTTACAACCAATTTTCACTAGAAATCGCTGATGTGGGAGGATGATACATAAAACGATCAGATAACTAGATCAAAAGAACTATATTGAAATTTCGCGTAAAAATATATGACTACATTGGTATGTCAAAAATTTAGATTTGAATTAACAACCACGCAATAAACTTAAAAATGATTGGGTACTTTTCCCTTTTCGGTATTTCTTGACCTCTCCGCAGAATCTCCTTTTTCACACTCATCAGATTTGGTCCTCTCATTTTGATGATCTGATTCAGAAAGAGAGATCCCAATTTCACAATTTTCAATTGGACCCTTTTCTCATAACTTGGGAGAGAGAAAAGAAGAAGGCCCCTCAACATCCATTCGTTTTTCCGAACCTCGTTTGAGTTTGGGCTTTGGGCACCATTCGAGGTCGTTAGGGTTAAGATCTAAGACCAATACCGCGATTGGGCTCTGATGGTTCAAGGACTTGGACATTCAAAGATCTCATTTTAGTGCTTCATATTTTCTTAGCAAATAGCTAATCCTGTAGGATTATGGTAAACTATTTTAAATGGGTACATCATTAGATGGATGACATAATTTTAATATTTAATTATTCTAACACTCCTCCCATGCCTAGGTTAGACTTTGGTATAAGATTAGAGTGTAAAAATGTGTTAAAGAGGCAAATACGATATTTGAAAAGATTTGCAACTCAGTAGTCCTACTCTATTACCAAGTCAAATTTTGGAAGACCACTGCAAAAAGTTTTAAAAGTTTATATAGTTAGATGAACGAGTGATTTGATATTTTTTTACATAACTATGACTGAAAATTTACAATTTATAGTTTGACTGGGAGAATGGTGGTGACACCGTTGAGATCAAGCATCAATAAAGAAGTCCAAAAATTGAAAAGAGGAGGGAGAGACTTGCTTATGTGATTAAGTTTTTGTTGGAGTATAATTAACTCGCTAATACTCCATATTAGTGGTGTCTCATGCAAGACAACATTGAAAGTTTAATATACGCAATTGGCTTATACAAGTTAACGAGTCTTGTGTGTTGGAGTTGGGGTTTATCGCACGTCGGTTATAAAAGCGTTTGGTGATCGATTTATAAGTGTGAGGAAAATCTCACTTTTGAGGCAAGGTTTTGGAGGCAAGATAAGCCCAAGCACACTCAACACTTATATTAGAGCCCAATTATCAACAAGTTTGGACCCATAGTCGCTCAGAGAGGATGATGATTGTTGCAGGTCCAATCTAAGCCCCACGTGTGAGAGAGAGATTGTTGATTTACAAGTCTAAAGGAAAAGTTTCACGATTTAAGTTAACTTTTGGGATGAGAGAGGCCCAAGACCATCTAACATCATGTTGTTGCTGCTAATCTAAGAGCATCAGGGAATCGAATCGAGCGGATGTAGTGTCAAGCTCAAGCTCGGCCCAACTCACATACTCGGTGCTTAAGATTGAAAAAGACCCAAGACCACCTAACATCATGTTGTCTTGCTATCAATCTGGGAGCGTCATGAAACCGAGTCATGAAACTGAGTCGAGCAAATGTGGTGCCAAGCTCAAGATCGGCCCAACTCACGTACTCCATGCTTGAGATTTGATTGGAACTCGATCGAGCATCAAATTCTCCACCCTAGCTCAACCCTGTCGAACAAAGAAAGGCATAAGAGGAGCATATTGACTAGTGACTTAGGGGCCCTACTTGATTGCAATCACTTTGTAAAATGAACTCAAAGTTTGAGCTTAATAGGCTCCAATACCCCTCCAACCATATGCACGCGAGCCTGTATCATGTATATTAAAGGATTTTTGTTTCTATTTTTAATTAAATAACAAAAACGATAAAAGCTAGATTAGCCTTGCCGGCCTACTAAGCTGAGTATCGACAAGTTTAAGCTCGACTCCACGAGATATCCGAGTAGGCGAGACTCGAACTCGAATCAAAATCGGATGATTTGAACCCGAGTAAACATCAATTTGGGTGCAATCCTTTTGGCGAGTGCGATGTGCACTTCAGTCTTTCCCTAGTTTTGCTCTAATTGGATCGGTCTAGTCAGATTCTCGTGGACAAGTATACAAAAAAGCTCAATTTACGACAAAAGTAAGAATCAACATCGACCAACTCCTCTCTCGGAGAAATCAGCTACATCAAAGGAGCTACACATAAAAACTTTTATCAATATTATTATTATTATTGTAATTTGATATCAAATTAGGAACCATATGTCAAACCTTGATTGAGGTCGAGGAGGCCCTGTTTGGTTGGGCATTTGGAAGGCACTTTGAGACTCTAAAGTCCCTTGGCCAAATGTAAATGCGTTTTGTTTGTTTTTTTGGGCGACTTTGGCAAGATGCAATTGCATCTCCAAACAAGAGCCTTTAGCCCAATGCAACTCCAAATGTACTTTGGAAAGTTGCATCTTTGGAATGTAAGTCCCTAGTATTGTTCATTTTCTTCAAAACCACCACACATCACTGCATGAAGAAGCCGACCGGAGGCCGACGACCGCCGGCCAAGGGGTCGTGCGCGCCGGCGAGGCGTCGGCAACCATCGCCTAAGGGTCGCCCAACCCCGGCGACCGTCGCCGAACCTCAGGCAACACCTGGGTCGCGTGACCTAAGCGACTGATGGCTGGGGTTGGGCGACCCCAGGCAACGGTCACCTAAGGTCGCGCGACCCCGACGACTGTCTGGGGGCCAAATCCAGCCATCCAAGCGCCAAATTCGGTGGTCCGGTGGCCTGACTTAAAAAAAAATACAATTTTTTTTGTTTTTCCAATTTAATAAAAGTCATTTACAAATGTAAATTTTAGCAAACGGTATTTTGGTAAAAATTGTTTCTCAATACAAATTTAACAAACGTTATTTGCATTTTGGAAAACCCAATTTTCCCAAAAGTATTTTTGCATTCCTCAAAAGCCGAACCAAACGGGCCTGAGGTCCAATCGCTTTCTTTGCCCTTGAAAACCGCCTGCTTATGTGAGTAAGGCTTGAGAACTACAAAGGGTCGCCGTCATTGCATTTGCTCACAAGAAAGTAAACCAGTATTTATCATTATTATACTAGAGAGCCAAAAATGGGCATTCGATGCAAACGAGTCGAGGAAATTTGTCATGTGGGCTAGGGCTAGGGAAGAGCACTTCGATCTATTATTAAAGCTTTTGAATTTACAAGAATTGGTATTCCTTGCCACGTAAGTCGAGCAAAGTTTACTAGCAAAAGTACAAAGTTAAGTTAGGAAATTGACCTTAGTATATAAATTAGAAATGGTTAAAAAAAAAAAAAAAAAAACCGTACTTCATTTAGTGGGCACCTATCTTATCCTATGCAAATGTGCTACATGACAATGTGCTCTAATTAAATGGTCCAGATAGCGACCCCTCACCAATGGCATCGGGCTTGGTGACCTGGGATTCTGCACTTTGTCCACAGTGTGGGAGCATATTTAGAGTCACTAATTGGATAAATCCCAGATTGCAAATTGGGATCATGTGATTTGTCTCCCTGCTTTCTTTCTTCTTTTCCACTTAACCAAAAAGCAACGAAAAAAGAAAAACGTTTTTTTTTTTTTTAAATTGTGGGGATTCGGTATCGTCGAGGATGCCTTCAAATTCAACCACGAGTAAGAGACCCTTTCTGTGCACGTCGCGAGTGCTGCGAAACTCGAAGATTCCCAGTCGAAAATACAAGGTGGGAAGTTAGGTTTGCATTGTCAAAACTCTAGCATGCTCCATGCCACCTAAATCAGGGTCAGGTTGGCATCGATAGATTTTTTTCTCCCTTTCTAGAATTATATAATTGATGGGTTGTACTAGATAAGGCCTTGAAATGTTTAATTTGGGAGTACCCATGCCGAGATCTCTCTTATTTTTTAAGGGAAAATTATCAAAATGGTTATAAATTTATTGCAATTTTAACAATTCAGTATTAATTTTTTTATCAATTCAATTCTAAAATTTTTATATCTATTCTAATTCAATCTATCAAGCCAATTTTGACATATTAATTTTTTAATATTTTTTTATTTATTTTATTCCATTTTTTCCTTCCTTCTTCCCTTGGTTAGCAACGGTGAGCCCACTCACCAACCCAAGCCTTTGGCCAGACCAGCCAGAGCAAGAAGGAAAGAAAAGAAATGAAAAAAAAAAATAAAAAAAAAAGAAGCAAATAAAAAATATTTAAAATTTGTCATGTCTATTTTGTCCGATTTAAATTAATCGGACAAACTAAATCGACACATTTCAAAAGATTTAAAATTGAATTGGCAAAAAAATAAATTAATTATGGCTGAATTTGTAAAGTTGTAATAGGTGTATGCTTGTTTTGGTAATTTTTCTTATTTTTTAATTTTATGATATAACATGGTGAGGGGCCAAACGAATGAAGGACAAAATGGCATCGCTAGTGCTGGTTGGGAGAACGAAACGCGCATCGTCACGCTAACAGCAAAGAAGGTCAAGATCTGTAGCAACAGCACACAGAGGTGGGGAGGGGAGGGGAGGGGCGGGGCGGGGCGTAGGAGAATGATTACTGCCATAATAGCAAAAGTTCATGGCGAGCATCTTCGACTTCAATGGCTATCGCGTAGGGTTAGGTCGGTGCAATGAAAGCAACCTAACTTAGCAATTTGCTTTTTAACCGCGACGAAGTCTTTATCCTATTTTCCTTTTCTTTCCTTTTTTCTGGTTCGTTCTTCAAATTCCCGAAATGTCCGATTAGATTCGCGGATTGGGCAAGAACGGGCTAGGGCTTGAATGGGGGCGACGGAATGACGAGACTGTTTTAGATCTGATGGCGTGGATGATCAAGACCATGTTATGTTACACGTGGTGCTTCATCCGCGCGCATTTTCATCGGTTGAGCCCCAGCCAACCCTACCCATTCTAGGATTGTAGATATAATAAATGGTGAAGACAATGATTTCTAAGGCTTTTAAATGTACATGCACATGGGCAATTCAATTTTGCACGGACCCTTTTAGATTTTTTTGGCATGTACGTTTCAACGTGGATAACAGTTTAGGAAAATATGCGCAAAGTATAGACTTCCTTGAGATTATTTAATAATTCTTTCACTTGTCGACGATCGATCGATGTGTGTACTTAGAAACAATAATGTAATCAATTTTTTCCACGTGTCAGTTGTTCAACGGTGAATGTGTAGAGATTTTGTCATACTGGCTATTGATAACTCTATAAAAATAGAGTAATTTTACTTATTTTAAGCAACAAATAATGCAGTATCTATGAGAAAATATTTAGATTTCCTTCGATTATTTGAATTTTCCTTATTTATGCATAATGATAAGATATAAAGAAGATAAGAAAAAGAATGACAAAAATCAATAATTCAAATAAAAAAGCAAAGGAAGATAGATATTAAATCAATAAATCATTGATTTTATTCTCTAATATTATTTACAAGTATTGAGAGATAGATATCAAATCAAAGATCTTCTGATTTGTTATATCTAGAGATATAGTAAATATATTAGGAAATTCCGCAAATTTGATATCATTCTTGTACCCACAACAATCCGAAATTCATATCTCTAGTGGTTATGATGAAATCGACGATCTTTCTAACATAATTATCTGATAGATTTAGTGCATTTAGTCTCCAAATTTTATCTCTAATTTATTATCAATTATATTTTGATCTGTTAGATAAATTTTAGAATGAATATATTCTAGTATTTAATTAGTTTATTAATTATCGATTTTCGTAGGACGATACCCTTTCTTATCATTATACCAAAAAATTATGTAAGTTATGCTCAGATCTGTTGAGCCATCATCTTTAATCACGACAATATTAAAATAAAATAAAAAACCGCAACAGAAAATTGAAATGACACGAACCAAAAATCACCATCAACTCATAATTACACTACGACAACTTTCAATTCGAGTGCGAAGTACTTATTCTGTAGTGGATTATATGTCAAACGACTCAGTAAAGAACGGGAATTAACCAGTTTCACGTCAGCACACGCTCTCACAAAGATTAGATTAAAATTACCGAGATGATCGCATCCGGTTACAACAATCATATCCGCGCACCCAAATCAAAAAGGCCCCTAGGATAGGAGCGACCAAGAAAAAGAAAAAAAAAAAAAAAAAAGGGCAGCAGCACACCGTCGCCACTCGCGAAAATCATTGTGCCCGTGGAATTCGTTTACGCTGGCAATTATTCAAAGAGAGAAACGGATTTTGCTTTTCTCCCACTCCTCTCTTTATTTTAACTATTTCGGAGCACTGGAACATGACACGACCCCTCTCTCTTCCCTCTCTCTCTCTCTATCTCTATCTCTCTCGGAGAGCCCGAACTGTACCATCGCTGTTCTGTCGCCTTCTGAATCCCCTCTCTGAGCTGCTGCTGCAGGCATGAGCTTTCACGCAAAAGTGGGGTGGGTTCATTAACACCGCCTGGCGGAGCCTCCGTCGCTGCTGCTGCGCGAACGGCTCTCGCCCGGGTGCGCAGAGCGTGAACGGGGGGGGGCGGGGCTGGGGCTGGGGCTGGGTGGGTGGGGGCGTGTTTTGCGTGCTGCGCGCGCGGGGGTGGTGACGAGGGAGGAGGGGCGAAAGGGCGTGGGGTCGGGGGCTTGACGGCGACGGGAGATAGTGACCGCGACCCATGACCCACGACCGTCTAGGGACGAACCCGTCTTTTTCAATCCCGGTTCTGCTTCTCTCTCTTTCTTTCTCTTTACAAGCCGAGAAGCAGTAAGTGGGGCTCTCCCTGCTCTGGGCTTGGTCGGGGGTTGTTTAATACGGAACAGCTTTTCTGTTCTCTCTCTCTCTCTTCTTCCTAGCCCGTTGTCTTTTTGGTGGTTTCCTCCTCTCGTACGGAGCGGCATCTCGCGCTTCGAAGCTCAAAAGGGCCTGTTCTTTTACCTCCTCCCCTCCGGCTTTTAACCTCCTTCTCGCTTTCGTCGCTGGACGCCCATTGTGGTTTCTTCTCACGGTCTTGAGGTACAGTCGTCTCGGTTTTTCACCTCCCGTTTGACGGTTTTTCTTCTCTTTTTTTTTTTTTTTTGCCTTTGTGCTTTGCCGTTTGTCGTGCTGCTCGTCTCTTTCTCTTTCTCTGTTTATTTTTTTTTTTTGTTTGACTTCGACGTTTCGCCTGTCGTCGCTTCGTGTTCATCGCGGTCGGAGTCGTGGTGGGTGCAGTGTATCCGCGAGAAATCGATGGGTGTGGTGTTAATCTCTGAGCCGTGATCGTCAATGGCGTTGAGCTTTTCAATTTTCTTCGTAAAGTTCGTTTCTTTTCTGGGTATTTGGTCGAGGCGGCTCTAGAATCGCTGAATTTTACTCCATGTCCGGCTTCGCTCTTTTGTTTTTTTGTTTTTTCCCTGCTCTTCAAGTGATGAGCGTGACGAAATTTTTTCTGGGTCTTCGTGTTTGTAACAAGTGGAGATTGGGACTTTTAAGTTTTTTGTTTCTCTCTTCGTGAATCGTCGTATGTTCTTCGCTTTGCGGCGATGTGGGTGTCGGGATTGACTGGAAACTCTCTTTTTGCCACTGTACATGTTTGGACTTGTAGTACGATTGTTGTGTCTTGTGACGTCGTGGGTTCCTTGGGACGAGCCTTGAGTCCAGTATTATTCTCGAATCTGGGCTGTGTTTGCTTTCCCTGTTCTTGTTAGCCCGGTAAAGTTAATTTCTTTTTGGGAAATCTTTAGGTTTGAAGGGCCATTCACTCTCCGGGTGCTTGTTTCTCTATCTATTTGATAATCTTATCAGTGGTCTTTTTCGTTCTTGATTTTACGTTCTTGCTTTCCATTACCTTCGCTGGATCTGAACTTGAAGTGCATTGAAGCCATGTTGGCCATCGCTTAGTTGTCCCTTCCTATCCCTCAATTTATGTTTGATTGTTCAACTATCTCCCTGATAATGATCTGCATAGTGTTGGATTCAATGGCACGTGTTTTTATCCTCCCTCGGCCTTAGAATTACCTGAATGGTGTAATAGTGTCATGTGGTTTTCCCTTTTCAGCTGTCGTCATGGTAAGAAAGAGGAGAACTCCAGTTCCTGGTGCCGGGGAGGGCTCTGAACCTCGAGAGCCGCGCGAGCCGGGTGAAGGTAGCCACCATGGTTCCCAACACAGCACTGGTGGTGCCACTGCATCCCAACAAAGCAGTGGTGGTGCCACTGCTTCTCAGCAGCAGAGAGGGGGGTACCAGGGTCAGGGTGGAAGAAACCATGGCCCACAGAGTGGTCGAGGAAATTTTGCCAGAGGAGGATATGGTGGTGGTCATGGAATGGGTGGTGGCCAAAGAGGAGGGCTTTCTCCTAGTGGATACTCCAGACAACCAATTCCCGAACTGCACCAAGCAACCCAGATTACACAGGGCAGGATGTATCCTCCAACCATGCCATCTAAAGCTGGTTCATCGTCGCAGCCACCTGAACCATCTGAAACTGCTCAAATCTTGGAGCAACTTAGCATCCAGGAAGAGGGTTCCACTAGCCAAGCAATCCAGACTGCTGTACCGGCAAGTAGCAAATCAATCAGGTTCCCTCGTCGCCCTGGCAAAGGTACCATTGGAGAGAAGTGCATCATCAAGGCAAACCACTTCTTTGCTCAACTGGCCGACAGAGATTTTCACCATTATGACGTGAGCTTTCTTGTCTAAGATACTTGCACAAGTTGGTTGTTTGACATACACACATTTCATGCACCAGAGTGAAATAGTGCCACTTCTTCTAGTCTTGTTGACTCTTTTGTATATAGGGGAACGATTATGTACCTATGGGCGATACCTGAATCTGCTTAGCCGAGCCTCATGCATGCGGTACCCTGCTTTGTCTTTAAGCACTGTACTAACTTGCTTGTTTTTAATGCATAAAAGGTCTCCATAATACCGGAGGTCACATCAAGGATACTCAATCGCCAAATAATGAAGAAGCTGGAGAATCTATACAATAAGTCGCATCTTGGGGGGCGGCTTCCTGTTTATGATGGTCGGAAAAGTCTCTATACTGCTGGACCACTGCCCTTTACATCAAAGGAGTTTAACATCACACTCAGCGATGAAGATGAAGAAGACAGATCAGGTGGCCGAAGGTTTGTGTCATGATATGGTTTCATTCATTCATTTTTTTATGTACTTGATGGGGTTATTGATTGCTGCTATTGTCTGCCTTCATATAGGGGAGAGAGGGAGTACAAGGTCATAATTAAGTTGGCTGCACGGGCTGATCTTCACCATTTGGAACTGTTTTTGCAAGGGAGGCGAACTGATGCGCCTCAAGAAGTCCTGCAAGTTCTTGACATTGTTCTCCGTGAATCACCTTCTACTAGGTACCTTTTGTTTGTCTCACGGGACGCAATCTCTTCACTCATGTCAATAACAAATCATGGTGTATGGAATTAGCTCTTTATTTATTGCCTTTTGTGATCTAGTGCTGGGTACTGTGCCGTTGGTCGATCATTTTTTTCCCCTAAGTTAGGGGAAAGGCATTCATTGGGTGAGGGGCTCGAATGTTGGCGTGGTTTCTATCAGAGCATTCGTCCCACCCAGAATGGGCTATCTTTAAATATAGGTAACAAATTCTTTATGAAAAGAACATTTCCATGATTTGGTCTACTTTCCATGGCATGTTTTTAGCATTTTGAATCACTTACACTGTTGAATTAGAACTTTGTCACCTCATGATCTTTTTTTGCACGCTAGATATGTCCACCACTGCCTTTATAGAGCCATTGCCGGTTGTTGACTTTGTCACTAAGCTGCTGAACCGTGATGCAAGATCTAGACCATTATCTGATTCTGATCGTGTGAAGGTGAGAAGCAGTTCATTCTTTTGATTGTCTTTTCCCTTTGGCGTTTTCATACTCTTAGTTTTGTTTGTACTTTTGTCAATCTGGTTGTGTCATGGATGATAACCCTGACTCAATTTTTAATTGTCTTTCTTGGAACTCGTGTGCTGTCACTTTTTTCATGATGGGAGTGATTTATTGATTATCGATGCTTTCTTTCATTTTTTTTAGTGACAGATTATCTGCACTTTCTGAATCCAGTAATATTTACTTTTCCCCTTCTGAACAGATCAAAAAAGCTCTAAGAGGAGTCAAAATTGAAGTTACACATCGTGGCAACATGCGTAGAAAATATCGGATCTCCAATTTAACATCGCAGACAACACGAGAGCTAACGTGAGGACTTTCCTTGAGCAGTTATTTATTAATCCAAGCTCTCCTCTTGTGGAAGTTTGCTGTCTATTCATTTCTGTTAGTATGCTCTATCATGTGCAGAATTGTTTCTTACATTTCCTTTTCCAGTTTTCCTGTAGATGAAGGAGGTACGATGAAATCTGTCATTCGGTACTTCTTGGAAACCTACGGTTTTAATATACAACTTACTCAATGGCCTTGTTTGCAAGTTGGAAACCCAACAAAACCCAATTATCTGCCTATGGAGGTCCTTCTTTTGCAAATTTGTTGAGCTCTCTTCTTACTTAGTTATTACATTTCAAAAGTTCTGACTTCTGATTCTGTTATTACTATATTCAGGTGTGCAAAATTGTAGAGGGTCAAAGGTACTCCAAGAGGTTAAATGAACGACAAATCACGGCATTGCTTAAAGTCACTTGCCAACGCCCCAAGGAAAGAGAAAATAATATTGTAAAGGTATGCTGACATGATGTGGTCGCTCATTCATGTGCTTCCATCTAACAAGGATATGTTTAACTTTCCTATTGTGCACAGCTGGGAGGAAAAAGGTTTACAATCAGCATCACTCCATGTTTTTCCTTCTCGAAGATATGTGCATAAGCCTATCGTCTGTTGAATTTAGAGATTAGTCATCCCAGATATACTTTTCCCCATGTATCTTTGTTGTATGACGCATTGCTTGGTATTCACAATCGATGGAATTATTCATGCAAGCACATCCATGGGAACTGAGAATGTCTCAGTCCTTCCTCTCTTCTTTGAGCTCATGTGGGATTCTTTTATCCTTAGTTTTCTTCTTGATGGATAAAGAGTTCTAACTCTAGGGCATTAAGGGGATGCAAACCCATACAGCGAAAGAGCACAAGAGCTGAAGGCATATACAAAACGGCTCTTAAAACCAAAAGGAAGCTCATTCACAGGATGATGATTCTTTTTCTTCAGTGTCTTAAGAATCATAAGTTTTTCGCACAGCTTCTCTTTACACAAGCGGCCATTTGTTACTCCTCACACTTTGGAAATGCCGCATCACGTTTTCAAATGATAGTGTTTGTTTTTTTGGTTGGGGGCTGTACAGGGATTTAGGAAACTTATTTTCTAATTTAACCTGTAATTTCCCCCATCTTCATCACAATCATCAAATAAAAGGCAGATATATGCACTTCGTTATAACGCAACTAAAATTTGTTAAGCAGGTTTTCAGTTTACCTTTATTGAGCAAAACTTTGGTGACATTTCTTGATGTTTGAGCTTGCTGCAAAGTTACCAGATCATATGCATGTGAATAAGACAAGACAAAGCACACTCAGGATTGCTTTTTCTGATAAGATGGTCTGATATTTCTTTTCTTAACATTTTTTAGACTGTCGATTGCAATAGATACAATGAAGATAGATATGCAGAAGAATTTGGTATAAAGATAAGTAGGAGCCTTGCGCGAGTGGAAGCTCGAGTTCTTCCTGCACCTCGGGTTAGGATTTCTTTCTTTTTGCCCATGAGTTTTGTCAAATAGTATGGAGTCCTTCTTGATTTCTGCAAGCTAATTGTTGCAGCTCAAATATCATGATTCCGGCAGGATCAAGGATTGTCGTCCAGAAGTTGGATGTTGGAATATGATGCACAAGGTTAGGTTATCCTTTTTATTTTAGATCGCACATTGACTCAAGTTCATGAACTGTAACTCAATTCTTATTGAGCTCACGCTCCTGAATGGGCCAGGCTGGAGCTCGAAAATTGAAGCTTGGAGTGTGCCTTTTTGTGGTGGCTGCGGCTTTACTTGTAGCCATTTGCTTTATTCAAACTCTTTGCATTTGGGGTCCGCCTCTTATTTCATAAATTGGCGGCTTATTTTTTAACCTTTTGTTATGCAAAAATGATCTCTAAACTATAAGCAATAATTCAGAACAACTTTTGGCTTTTACCTTCTTACTTAGTGCCAAAATCTCTAATTCGGAAGAGGAGGAAGAAGAAAGGAGAAGGGGGGAGGGGGCAGGCAATGTGAGTAGACCAGTGAACTGTATAAACATGACTCATTTCCATTTGCCTTATACTTGATTGTAAAGGATGGGGACTGATTGGGAGGGAATGAGGCAGTGATTCTTCTTATGCTATCTGGGGCTCATAAGTAGGAGAGAGGTACATCACATAAATATATTGTTGAGTAAGGTTTCCTTGAATATTTGTGCTATGTTGATTGTTGACAGCTTGGGTATGATCGAGGTTAAAATTTTGGGCTAAAGAAATGATTTCTAGTCATCCTTAGCAATTGTCAGTTGCTGAGGGCTTTTCCTTACCTTTCGTCTGTTCCATCACAGCGTATGGTTAATGGTGGGTGTGTCAACCACTGGCTGTGCATCAGCTTCTCACGAGCTATCCAAGACACTGTTGCTCGTGATTTTTGCTCTGAGCTCGTGGAGATGTGCAGGACATCGGGAATGGTAGAATTGGGAAATTTTGTGATCATACCCGAGTTTATTATCTTTGCAGGAATGAGGGCACTTTACTAACTTTGGAATTTGGACACAGGCATTTAATCCAGAGCCGGTCTTACCACCTACAAGCGGCCGTCCTGACTACTCTGAGAAGGTTTTGAGATCTAGATACAATGAGGCGATGACTAAACTCAGGCCAACAGGCAAATCTGTTGACCTTCTTATCGTAATTCTGCCTGACAACAATGGTCCTCTATATGGTACGCATTAAGCTCTAACAATTGGGATGCCATAGGTTGTTAATTGCTTGTTTGATACTTACCTTGATTTTACCTCTTTGCAGGTGACATTAAGCGGATCTGTGAGACAGATCTTGGACTTGTTTCCCAGTGTTGTTTGACAAGTCAGGTTTTTAAGAAGACTAAACAATATTTGGCCAATGTTGCGCTAAAGATTAATGTGAAGGTTGGCGGACGGAATACAGTGCTAGTTGATGCTATATATAGGAGCTTGCCTGTGGTCAGCGACCAACCTACTATAGTTTTTGGTGCTGATGTTACTCATCCTCCTCCTGGGGAGGATTCAAGCCCTTCGATAGCTGCTGTATGTTTCTTTGTCGTATCTCCTGGCTTTTTTTTCTCTTTTTGCTTTGATTATCTGATTATGATACCATAATTACATTATAAGATGACTTTTTTTATTAACATTATATTTAGGTCGTGGCTTCTCAAGATTGGCCTGAAATTACCAAGTATGCTGGCCTAGTTTGTGCTCAAGCTCATCGTGAGGAACTTATTCAAGACTTGTACAAATCCCGAGAGGATCCTGTGAGAGGGACTGTAGACAGTGGAATGATCAAGTATGAATAATCTCTCTCTCATCCCCCCCTCCCCCAACCAAAAATAAAAATGAAGGAAGAACAGAACTAAACTCGATAGGAAAGTTTGGGAAGGTGAAGATGGAAGAAGGGTAGTTGATTTGGCTTTAAATAATTACTATTGGTCTTTCCCTATATCTTCTAATAAAATTGTATAAGAGGATTGACCCGCATTCCTAATGACTCAGGGAGCTACTTGTATCATTTAGGAGAGAAACTGGACATAAACCTCAACGCATCATATTCTACAGGTACCCTTTTCATTTTCAAAGTCAGCAAGTTTAGTTTCCAGGAAATATGTGCTGTATGTGCCTGATAGCGCCAATGTGAGTTGTAGGGATGGTGTCAGTGAAGGACAATTCTATCAAGTTCTGTTACATGAACTTGATGCAATTCGTAAGGTTAGCCATTATCTTCCAGATAATCATGAATTCTTTGATGGACTCCCCTCATCTAGTTTTTCTTACCTCACCTGATCCAAACTCCTCTTCTTTGAGTGCATTTTGTCAGTTTCTTTGTTCAGATGCTCTAGCTCTTTCCTTTTCAGGCTTGTAACAACTTAGAGCCAAATTATCAGCCTCCCGTAACTTTTGTTGTGGTGCAAAAACGGCACCATACTAGGTTGTTTGCCAACAACCATGCAGATGAAAGAACAGTAGACAGGAGTGGAAATATATTGCCAGGTAGACCATCCATTTAAATTCATTTTTATAAAGTAATTTATTGTGTAATTTTGATTCTGAATTCTATGATGACCATTCCGCTTGTGACAGGTACTGTTGTAGACTCGCAAATCTGCCATCCGACTGAGTTTGACTTTTACCTTTGCAGTCATGCTGGTATAAAGGTAAACATTAATTGTTCTTTCTTCATCTCTATCCCATTCACAGAGATCGGAGGGGAAAAGTTATTTAAAATGATTAAAATATCTGCAACCTTGCTTTTTAGTTATGTACTTGTCCAATATTCCAATGTAGGGTACAAGTCGTCCAGCTCATTATCATGTTCTATGGGATGAAAATGGGTTCAGTGCTGATGGACTGCAGTCTCTTACAAATAAGCTCTGCTACACGTACGTCTTTTGCCATTGTTTGATGATGCGGCCTCTAAGCAAATTGCTCTATTGTCTCCATCATTAAAAGTCAGGCTTAAAAGGAAAAAAATTAGATGTGACTCCGAACAAAAGATAATGAGTAAAATTTGGCTTATGTGTGTGCATTCTGTTTTTGCAGGTATGCTAGGTGCACTCGTTCTGTATCCATCGGTTGGCTCTCTCTCTCTCTCTCTCTCTCTCAGAGTAAATCTGCTTTAATGTTCAAACTGATAATTGCTCCAATTTCCACAGTTCCTCCTGCATACTATGCCCATCTCGCGGCATTCCGAGCCCGCTTCTACATGGATAGAGATACGTCAGATAGTGGCTCAACCACAAGCGGCGTCAGTGGTGGACGTGGCGCTGCAGGTCCTGGGTTTGCGGCATCGAGGAGCACACGCGGACCAGCTGCAAGTACTACTGTGAAACCCCTTCCTGCAATCAAAGAAAATGTCAAGAGGGTCATGTTCTATTGTTGACTTGTCTGAACGTTTTTGCGGTTAATTCCTGCGGAGTTAGTTGCTTGGCATGGCTATGGCTACTATTAGAACTGAACTATGTGGGCACTTTAAACCTGTTATGGTTCTTGTTCTTTGTTACTCAGGTAAATGTTCTGCTACTTTGGTAGGAAGGTTTGAGGCATTTGCTTGATAGTTGTAATGAACCCGGTACTTGGTTTCCTTTACCAGCTTGGGTTTGGATGCTAATAAGTTAGTGATGATTTCAAGACCCTTAATTTTTTTTGTCAGAGGCAGGCTCTCTGGTTGAGCTCACTAGTAAAATGTCTTTTACTTGGTCACAGCTTAGATTTACCTGAATCTTTCAGGGAATTTAAAGAGAGGTCGGGCCTATCCGAGTTGTGGCTGAGTAATAGATGGAATGGTGTTAACGAGTTAGTTTGCACTATTACTGCTGCAAAAAAATCTCGGAAAGTTTCATCCGGGCCTGAAGAGTTTGGACTTTTGGATTGAATCAAGATCTGGCATGCTTTTCTGTAACTCGAGCGAACATTGATAACTGAGTTGGCTCAATGGGTAGTAGAGTCTGGTTTAGATGTGAGTCCGGGAGATCAAGTCGTGCTCAAGCTACGTAGTAGTTTAGTGAAGTAGATTGAACGAGCATTTGTAGATTAGCATATCATTTTATGAGTCAATTTTGTGCATTTATGTTTGTGCTACTCACATGACTGATGTCGATCATCATACTATTGACGAGTGAAATTAACACGAGAGGACCTGTGACTGAAGGAAAGCTCCAAAATAAATGATTTTAGCGCTTATAAAAAGAAAATTTATACGGTGGTGGTCTAGTTGGATAAGTCCTCCTATGATCTAGAGGAGAAGAGTTCGAATCCTGCTGGTCGCACGGGATCTTAAGTGCGACGTCGGGTGGTTGGTCTTTCGTTAGCGTCGCACCTCCCGTTATCCCGGGCTTGTCGGGCTGTTCGTGTTGGTACGGTGCGCGGTTCCCTGGATCATCAAAAATAAAATGTAAATTTCAAAGTGCAATACACTAACTGCAGAAGATAAAGCAGAATAAAAAACTGTAAAATTGGAAAAAATAAAATGTAAATTCCAAATTGCAAAATCCTAACTACATAAGATAAAGCTATAAAATTTTATCCAATTTATCGTGATTCGATTTATCGTAATCGATTGGATGTTGGTTAATAGAATTCCGAAATGGCTTATTGAATTATGCGTTGAGTCACGAAAAAGAGTCAACAAAACAAAATGATTGGAATAATGGCTTATCAAATTATCTATTGAGTCACGAAAAAAAGTCAACAAAACAAAATGGTTGGTATATGAATGTGATATTACCTAGGGGACCTAGGGATGATTAGTTCCTAATTTTAGGAACTAAAGATTGGATTGTTTGGTCTTAGGATCAAGAATCGGATCGGACTATTAGTTCCGGTCCAGTCAAAAATAGAGTCCATCACTTTTTTTTTATTTTATAATTTCACATAAAAGAGTAGCCGCGCACAACGTGCACAACGAGAAAGAGTGACGGATCTTAAGATATTGATGGAAATACTATTGAGTGAAGAGTTATTGTGCCTTATGGTATCATTTGACAAGATAATATTTAATTCACATTTTATTAAGTTTTTTGAAGAAATAATTAAAAAAGGTATTTGTATTTGGTTCAACCCAATCTAGTCCAATTTTCTCGTAGAACCGAGAATCGGATTATCCAGACACCGATTCTAATTTTAAGAATCGGGAATCGGACTAACACACCCAAGAACCAGACCGATTGACTTGTTCAGTCCAGTCCGAGCGGTTCTCAATTTGGGCAGTCTGTTTAGCACACCTCTAATGTCACCTATACTTCCCATTGTGCTTTGGAAACATTGGCATCGTCCCAAGTCTAGCTTGACTTTTACTTTAAATAGTGTAATGGGGAATCAAACTCCACTTGAGAACTCAATTTTGCTTGAATTAGATCATCGATTCTTTCAACCTTCAAATCGATTCGAGTCCAATGAAGTTAGGTCCTAAAACTTCACCCAACTAACTTTGCTCGCTCACAAAATCTCAACTTCATTCAAGATTATCAGATAATTTCCTTTTCTTTTTCCTTCTCCTTTTCGCTCAGATGAAAAGGCAAAATGACTGATTTTGATCTCGTGCCTATCCTAATGAAGGGCAAGCAAAGGAATTTTCATTCACTTGGAAAGAAGAAAGGTAGCATGTGATGGGATTTTGGTGGCCATGGAGCCAAGCCCACTCGTAGATGCCAATCATCATTCCATCCACGAATCCATATAATCCAGATTTTTCCAGATTGGGGCCGGGACATTTAATGGTCCACTGGGACTAAATTAGTGGGTCGGTCTGTGCTTCCTTCTTGTCCTGATTGGAATGAACTTTCTGATTGGTCAAGGTACGAGTCATGAGCATTACTTAGATGCAAAATTAACTATATACAAAAATATAGTGGTGGGATGATTCCTGATCTCCATCCATGTGTGTGCGCACTCGAGATATCGTAAGCATCATTCAGATGCAAAATTAATTTAGCATAAATATGTGCGAAATCCAAAGTTATAACCGACCAATCAGAAGAATGATTGGATGAAAACATACTTCTATTGTATATATAAGTTCAGTAAATCTACTAGTGAGGCCTACACAAAAACCCATCCATCCGTGTTAAGAGAATTTTATCTTTTTGAATGTTCGATTACTTTTTATGGGATATTTTATGACAAAATTCTTTTAACATATGTTTAGGATAAGAACCAAATAAAATATCTTCACAATTATTAATTATACCAACTTTCCTCTGGTGAATATATAAAAATTTCGAATTTCCTTCCCCCTCAATCATTGGAACTGAATTATCCACGGGCGTTCTTGGCCTGGCTCGGAGACCCTTTTGCGTCGCGGGTCCCATTCGAGACTTTCGCAACCAAATTTTTCTCTGTCTTTCAAATTTTTTTTTGTTCTTTTCCAAATATTGGGAGGGTAAAAAAGAAAAAAAGAAAAAGAAAATGGAGAGTTCGACGGTCAGGTGCTTTCTAGAACATGAGTTTTTTGGACATTAATTGAGTGGCTGTTGATTCATGAGCAATTGCTTCAGCGCTATCATTGCATGCATGTGGCGAAGACGTCTAGAACCCGGGCGCTAGATACTTCAGAACGAAGCCCATTGGATTCCAAATCATCTTTGGACACGCTGGATTAGTGGAATTATTTATTTGTAAAAATAATTTTCGTCAACTTTGTCGCGCGTTACGAAAGTCGGCCGCCCTTAAAAAATTTAGAAATTCATCGGAGAAAAATATGATTTGATTCCGCATTACGTAAAGTTTTATGTATACATTATATGATACTATAAAGATGAGACCCATTCCCCAAAGAACCTTCAACTTTATATCTAGTTTTAAATCTATTATGAACTCTTTTTTGTCTCATTAGTCCCCAATCTTCTCGTGCTTCCCAAAGTCAGCCATTAATTTCTTCAATATTATCAATATCAAGAGGTTGTTATTATTCTTTATAAGGCGATGGGTATTGATGAAAACACGGGCTTTGATAACAAATTTCTAATTGATTTTGATGTCGATAATTTTGAGTAAATTAATGGTGGTTTTTGAATGTTTGGATAGATTTGAAACTAGAATTGATGTTGGAGATTTTTTTATGAGACAAAAGAAAGTTGGGGACATAATTAAGACTAAACCTAAAGCTGCAGGTCTTTTTTTTTTTTTATAGGATTAGGCCTATAAAGATGAGCTTGTGATGATTACAAGGGGAGAAAACACAAAGATGGTGGTCTTAACGAGTGAATCATTCTATCTAGAAATGAAAGGGCACATGATATGCAAGGGGCTTATATGAGAGAGCATTACTAGGGGTGTGCAAAAGAACCGGGACTTGCCCGGATCGCCTGGAATCGGACTGGAACCGCCCGGAACCAGTGGTTCTTGAGGGAATTGGTGAGTACCGGTCCGATTCCCGGTTCCATGGGCGGATCTGCCCACCCGAACCGAATTGATTATATTATAACAATATATTAATTTTTAATATTAAAATAAATTTCGAAATTACTAATTAGCAAATATAAATTTTGGGGCTCCATCTCCTCTCATGGTTTCCATGTTTTAATAAGAATTTAGTAAAGTGTGTAAGCTGCCTTTCAACAATTCAACAAATGGTTCATTCAAAGGATACTTTTGGGACTCATATATAATACAATGTTCGAGAATATGTGGAGTACCGCTGAAATTATTTTTACAAAAAAAAATCAGTAAAGCAAATGTTGTAAGAGATTGAGCATTGTTAGAGGATAAAGGAAAATATGATATACATATGACAACCATCCAGAATCTTGAACTTAAAAAATATTTTAGATTTCAACTTAAATGATTCAAAAATAGGAAAAAACTTATTTTTCTTCTTTGGTAGTGTTTTCCAATAAAATAAAGAAAAATTGTACCATTAATTAAGCTGGTTCGATTTAAAGAAAAATATTACTCGATATGAAAAGTATTCACGGCGAAATTTGGAAAACGATATTATTATTGGTGAGACCGGTTCCATGGATTCACTTGAACCGAACCGGACCGACGGTTCAGTTCTTAGGTGAATCATGCAATAACAAGTGATTCTCGGTTTCAATTTTTAAGAACCGGTCATTAGAGGGCGGTTCTCGGTTCTAGGCCGGGAACCGCTCACCTGAACCATGCACACCTCTAAGCCTTACTTACTTAGAATTGAAAGTTTGGGATTCATTTAGGAAATTAGGCATATATGAATGGGCTTCCGTTGAGTACAAGAGGTGAAAAGGACACTGCCGGCGGTCTTGACCAGGGAATCGTCGTCTCTAGAAATGAAAAGGGGAACGGCATATTCAATGGGGGTATATGATTGAGCATTACGCATTCGGAAATGAAAGTTTTTAAGGGTTCTCTAGGGAATTAGGCCTATGCAAGTGGGGGCTTGCGATGATTACAATTTACAACCGCAGCAAAGACAATGCCGGCGGTCTTTACTGGGGAATCGTCGTATCTAGATATGAAAAGGGGAGGGGATATTCGAGGGGGGGTGCATGATCGAGCATCTCGTGTTGGAGCTCGTCACTGTAGAACGGACTATAGAGTATAGAGTCAACCGCACAGCCGCGTGCGCAAGAAGATAACAGAGAGAGAGAGAGAAAGAGAGAGCCCCCGAAGAAACCGAGAGGCGGACCCGAATCGTGCCTTCGTTCGTATCCAAATTCATGTCCCGATCTCATCACACATGACTTGGATTACTTTACTCTTTCCTTAAGGATCTTCAGTATTATTATATGGGGACAGCTCATTGCGTGGACCGGTCGGAGAGGGGGATTAAAGTAATGGGCAACTTGGGTTATGTCAGGAGAAGCACGCAACAAATGAGGGCAGCCGTCCGGCCTGAGGCCACGAGGGGATGAAGAAGAAACCGAGGAAGCTGCAGATGGAAGCTTGGCGTTAAAGGGCAGAGGCGAAAAGCAGCGCAGACATCGGTACGGGAAAAGGGTCGGCGCCGACGGCAGCGATGGTGGAGTCTCCGAATCCTTCGTCGACGGCTTCGAAGGGTAGCGACGGCGGCAGCAGTGCGATCAGTATGGAGGGGATGGTGAAAAGCCATCATCATGGGAGCTGCAACGGCGACGGGAAGCAGGCGTCCGGGTTCGCTCCGGCGACGCCGTCGAGCGGGAGCGGCTTCTTCGCCTTGCGCAATCTGAGGATCGTGCTGCTGTTCGCCGGACTCGGGGTTTCGTGCTTGCTCCTCTACGGCTCGGCCAACCCTCTTGCAGCGTTCTTGCCCGGTTCGTTCTATCCCGCCCGCACCGCTTCCAAGGTTGGTAACTGATTCTTGGACACGTAGTACTCCTCCTCCTCCTCCTCCTCCTCCTCCTCCTCCTCCTCGTCTCTGTCTCCGTCATGAATTCTGTGCGTTTCTGCCGACACAGTTTTGGTAGCTTTCACATGACAAAGCAAATCTCAATCGTTGGATCCATTTGGTTTCGAATTTCCTGATTAGTATCTAGAATTGGGATGATCGAATCGCCCTGCTTGTTTGCCTCAGCTTTGTACAAAGCTCAATTGAGATAAAAATACAGTCTTTGCTCTTGTCCGGGGGGTGGGGGTGAGGATGAACAGTCTTTCTGCCATAATACACAAAAATATCTGCACAATTCTTCAGAGGCATTAGACTTAGAGCAGACCCTCTAGAAGCTATGAGATGGAGGCTGTAAAAAAAACCTTAGGGAGTTTTTAATTCAGGTCTTGTTCTTCCATGTGAGCTTCCGTCTTGCAGATGAAAGTCAAATCTCTGGAAAGTGGAAGTTGCAGTGGTCTCTTTTTCTCTGTCCTCTTTTCACATTAGGGGCATGTTAAATTGTCTTCTGTAATTTCTCAGAGTAGGTAATTTAGACAGCCTTGATGTTTGGGACAACATTCATCAAGATCAAACCAAGAGCCTCCATGAAAACTACATGCTTCTCAGTTGTCTTGATATCACCCCCATCAAGACAGTGATTGCCACGTAATCAACATGCATGGCCTGGGGATTTTCACTTTCAAATATCAAATTTCGATTTTTTTCTTTTTTCGTTCAAGGCCTTATAACTCCACTTAAATTCTTGCCAAATGTGCGATTCAAATGCATCATGGTCGGTGGACAATTTCAAAACCACGTCCTCGGTTCATGCCTCATTTGCTGATCTTGTGGTTAGGATGGCATTAGGCGTTTGCAAGACGTCTTTATCGAAGCCCATATTTGATCCACTCTCTTTAGCCAGAACCCACAGAGCAAATTTCCACATTTGCAATCTGCTCCCACCACAATGTCCTAATTCCATTGTCCCCCCTCCAAAAAGTGGACGACAATCTAGAAATAAGTGCGAACATAGATTAATTGATTTTCAATAGTTTCGTTAGAATAGTATTGGTTTGACCAAAGCGAAAAATTGTTTTCGGCGACGGTCGATTGGATGAACCTACCCTGGTAAAAGACCCATTTATCCATTGAAAGAAATAAAAAAATGATGCATTAAAGACATAATATATTGACCCTAGCTTGGTCCACTTTGTTGATTCCACGCACGTTCTTATTTATAGAACCAAGAAATGCAAAAAACAAAGAATAAAAAGGAAGAAGCTTGTGTCCAATTCAGAAGAAGACAACAAAAGAAAACCAAGGTAAAAGAAATCAAATTAAAGTCCATTTTTTCAGTCAGAAAACTTAACGTTTATGAAGTCCAAATCGTGGTGCGACGGCAATTGCAGGCCGTCGAGAAGATATGTTTTGTTGAATTAAATTGGAATAAAATTCAAAAGGTTGCAAGAAATTTAAGCCATCACCCTTCGGGTTTTTCACCACCTAACCATTGGAAAACTAGAATTTATCCTCGGTTTATTTATTTATAATTTTTTCTTTTTGGTCGAATTTATCCTCGGTTGACGATGCACTTTTTTTTTTTTTCCTTAAATAATCGAAACTTTAATGGATGCGTTTATAACAGGCATGTGGCCCCCTTGTCTTTCCGGTTCTGATTGAGTGCCAAAGCACATGAAACCACTCGATCCCATTGGTGGGTCTAGCACATGGTGCGCATTGGCTAATTACGGCATCCCGCTGCCTTATAAAAGAAGAAGATCAAATATAATAATAACAAAAAAGTTTTTTATTTTTTATTTTTTTGAGGAAAAAGAAGAAGATAAATTAATCAAGGTTGTCTCTTTCAATCGTTGTCCCACGTCACGGATCGTGCCGGTATATCCGTCAACAAAGGATAAATTTATTCACCTTTATGCTAGTGTGAACCGGATCTCCCACCTTTATCGTTTGAGAAAAGAAGAAGAAAAGGAGAAAATCGTTGGCCCTTTTGTTTTGTCCTTGTAGTCTTTGGAGGCTTCCAACTATTATCTGACATTGTAAGAATAATTAATGTAATTCTTAATGTATTTTTTTGGATAATTAGGTATCTCCCCTTGCGACAACCCCACTTGCTAGTGGGATCATAAAGTGAAGTGATTTTATCTTCTTACTGTATGTATCATTATACTTTATTTGATAAATTGGGTGTGTGGACCTTCTCCAAATTGATTTGATTAGCAGCTTATGCTTTCTTGACCATTCATGCCAGTGACAATTTCGTGTGTAAGCCTATTCTCTTGTTTCATGGTAAAATTCGATCGGATTAGGAGAAAACTCTAGGATAATCGAGAAGACTCCGACGTGAGCACAGATTAGTCGTGCTCGACTCGATTACCTATCTCACCGGCTTGAGCTTGATTGATGAGGAACCTCCAGTTGTTCAGATTTACATGTGAATCATTGAGCTTCTAAGGCTAGGAGAAGTAAGAGCTCCTGCAAAAAATTTCAGGTTAATGGCACGTTCAACAGCTTGGACAGAGTCCTTAAGGAGGCGTCCACGGAGGACAAGACGGTGATACTGACGACCCTGAACGACGCCTGGGCGGAGCCGGGCTCCATATTCGACGTCTTCCTCGAGAGCTTCCAGAGAGGCAATGGGACGCGCAAGCTCTTGGACCATCTCGTGATCGTCGCGCTCGACCACAAGGCCTATGTCCGCTGCTTGAAGCTGCACTCACACTGCTATGCCCTCCTGACCCAAGGCACCGACTTCTCCGAGGAGGCGGACTTCATGTCGGCCGACTATCTGCAGATGATGTGGAGGAGGATCGATTTCCTCAGGGAGGTCCTTGAAAAGGGTTACAGCCTCATCTTCACGGTAAGAAAAATTTAAATTCGATTTCATTGAGGAACTCTGCTTTCTGCCCATGTTTAGTATTACTGGTCTTCTCCTAGTTAGATGTGAGTTGTTTTTGTCGTTGGTTTTGACAGGACACGGATATCATGTGGCTCCGCGATCCGTTTCCGAGGTTCTATACCGACGCGGATTTCCAAATTGCTTGCGATTACTTCGGGGGGAACCCGTCCGACAGAAACAATGCGCCGAACGGTGGGTTCACCTACGTGAAGTCGAACAACAGGACGGTTGAGTTCTACAAATTCTGGTACCGCTCCAGAGAACAGTATCCCGGGAAGCATGACCAGGACGTGCTGAACAAGATCAAGATGGACCCCTTCCTTGACGAAATCGGGCTCCAGATGAAGTTCCTGGACACGGCGTATTTCGGGGGGTTCTGCCAGGCGAGCAGGGACTTGAATCTGGTCTGCACGATGCACGCCAACTGCTGTGTCGGCCTCGACAACAAGATCCACGACCTCAAAATTCTGCTCGACGATTGGAGACAGTACATGAAGCCGCTCCCTAACGCAAACCCATCCCTGTCCTGGAGCGTCCCGCAAGACTGCAAGTATGTTATAAGTTGTGCGTTGATTAGAAACATCATGGAACTAAACAAAGCACGTGCTATTTGTTCGACTTTTCGACGCCTGCTGATGTATTTTCTGTCTGGCATTGATTACTCAGGGGGTCCTTCAACAAGCCGCATCATCATCATAAGCAGCAAGATTAACACGGGGAATCACTCCATTTTGTGTATGCACATTCTAGGATTCTTACTTACTTTTACAAACGTGTGATAAGTTCTGCAAAATTTTTTTTCCATGCCTTTTCTCATTGCTTTGGGAAATGTCAATACAGTTTCAGGTTTGCCTCTTCAATTCCATGTTGGATTCAATATGTCTATTGTTAGGGGAAATTGAAAGGAAGTCTTTTTTTGTTTTTACACACCCTTTTGCTTGCTTGTACATGGACTGATTCCAAATTATATACATGATGGTGAATGGTTCAAATCTAATCTAATGTGCTAGGACCTCTGACTGTTTTCATGAACCTTCAGTTACTTTGGGGTGAGCACCGGTCCTAGCCCAACTGGCTTACTAGTCCGGACTGGCGGAACTAGCTGCCCTAAAAAATAAAAACGAAAATTGTTGGCCGGCTTATTGGAATCTTGATAGTCTCTGCGGTAAGAACATGCCTTCTTCTCGCTCCTGGCGGGGAATTCGCATTAGTGGCTTTTGGTGCAGCGGTTAATCAGGTTTGTCCCGTTATAAGTCAGGGACTTTTGATGACCAGTATTCTTGGCATGGATAATTGGACAAGAAAATTTTGCTGAATTGAGTGAGGGTTTGGGCAACATAGTTGAAAGGCGTAGTGATAAAATCTTGGTTCTAGTTGCAGACGCAAACTGTAGGCAAGGAAAGTCGGATAATTTGATGAATAGGATTCCCAACTGTTTGTTTTAAAAAAATTATAAACTGCGTGCATATATTAGAAGAAAAAAAAGAAAAGGTACAGCCAGTCTCGGTCCAACCCAAAAATCGGACTGGAACCAACTGGTCTAGCCCCAGTCCGATTCCTAAAACCAGGATGGAAACCAGGCTAATCCATATGAAGCAATGCGATGCACCTAATAATTTTGTGTGGGATGATGTTTCTCAGTGTTGGAGGCAAATGACTCGAAGAAGAGCCGAGAATCTTAGTGAATAAATGAAATTTTTTTACGACGATACTATATGCAAGGTGATTGAACAAAAAGAAACTTCCTCATTTTTGAGTATTAATTTCCTGGTGTTATGCGCATTCAAACAAAAAGAAACTTCCTCAATTTCGTCATGTTATGTGTGATCAATATATTAAAAATGCTTTTCTTATTAACTATGACTGAATAGTACCCCAAAAGAGGGAGAATTACCAAAAAAGTCCTAAACCTATTGCAATTATGCCAATTCAGTCCTAAACTTTTTTTTTTTGCCAATTTAGTCCTAAACCTTTTACAATTGTGCCAATTCAATACATCCAGCCAAGATTGGCTGGTCGGCGCTGATGTGGACGCCGGCCGGCCGGCAAACGATTTTTTAATAATTTTTTAAAATTTTTTTCTTCTTTTTTTTCCTATCTTCTTCTTCCTCTGGCCGGCGTCGGCCGGCCAGCCAGAGGCGAGGGCTGGCGAGGTCAGCCTTGCCGGCCACTGGCGAGGCTTGCCCCCGTCGGCCACTGGCGAAGGTGAGCCTCACCCAGTGACGGCGAGGTCCCCGTTACCACATCTGGCGAGGCTCGGCCTCGCCCAGCCATGGCGAGGTTGAGCCTTGCCGTCCCTGGGCCAAGAGCCTCGTCGGCCACCGGTGAGGTCGACCCTCGCCTTGGCTGTGCAAGGGCTTCTTGTCCTCCTCCTAACCGCTGCTGCCATCGCCCGTCGTAGACATTCTCTCTCTACTCTCTTTCTCTCTGTCCCTTGCGAGCACGACCACTTTCTCTCTCTACCTCTCTCTACTGGTTCGCAATTAGGGTTTTCTCTCCGATTCAATCGAACTCGGCAGCCCGATGCGCGCGCCTTTATATGCAAGTGGACGAAGTGGAGGAGACGGAGGGGAACGCCTCGCCTAGCCAAGGCAAGGGTCGACCTCGCCGGTGGTTGGCAAGGCTCCTCGCCTAGGGACGGCGAGGCTCGACCTCGCCATGGCTAGGCGAGGCCAAGCCTCGCCAGATGTGGCGACGAGGCCGCCGTCGGCCGGGCGAGGCTTGCCTTCGCCAGTGGCCGGCGAGGCTGACCTCGCCGGCCTCGCCTCTGGCCGGCCAGAGGAAGAAGAAGATGACAAAAAAAAAAAAAATTCAAAAATTCCAAAAAAATATTAAAAAATATTTTAAAATTGCCACATCAGCATTTACCGGTCAACTGTCCCCGGCCGGCGTCCATGTCAGCGCCGGCCGGCCAATTTTGGCCGGATGGACTGAATTGGCACAATTGTAAAATGTTTAGGACTAAATTGGCCAAAAAAAAAAAAAGTTTAGGACTGAATTGACATAATTGCAATAGGTTTAGGACTTTTTTGGTAATTCTCCCCCCCAAAAGACGCTCAGTGACAAGATCCTTAACAAGAAAGAAGAAAAACCCGCTGCCATCCTCGGGAGCAGACACCAACGGTCCAGCTTTTAAGTTATCTGATTTTGTCAGTTTCTTAAATTGGAACCAGTCACCCTTCTAAATCATCTGATACAGCATCACATAGGGCGCAAGGAGCCTAAAACGAGCTTCAACAGATTAATTCTTTAGTTCTTTTAAAAGATTAAAGTTCAGGAATAACCAGTTGCACTCATAACCGCACAAAGCACGCATTTCCCAGGACTCTCAAAATCTGAGAAAAACCTGCACTTTTGCTGGTGCAAGAATGTGGACTTCGCAGATAGTTTAAAGCAATTCAATATAGGTGTTACGATCCCAGGTTAGGAAAGCACAAGGACATCAAATTCACCCCATCAATCCATCTTACTAACAGTTTCCCAACCCGACATGAAACCGAACACGATCAGGTTATCTTCCACAACCGACACAGGAGAGTAAACAAAAGCTGATCTTTCAAAAGCAACGGCAGAGCAGATTCAAAGAGATGCGTTCCTCGGGCATGTGAGTGACTGACCTTAGAAGGTCGAATACTTCTCTACTACGGATTTGTTATGTGTAAAATCATCCATGATGAGGACAATACATAGCCCATGACCTCGTAAAGTGAATCTGATAACGTCATCTCCAAGAAACTAGGTAGGGTCCCTTCAATGTAAAAAACTGAAGCTATCAATATAGTAAGTACAGTGTGCCCAAAAAGAGGGGGAAAAGTGGCTTACAGGGAAACCCCAAAATGTTATCGGATTCTCCTCCATGATACTTTCAATAGCAGTTCCCCAGTGAAGATCAAGCAGTGCCTCATCAGAGTCATTTCCAAGATCATGATAACCAGTACTCAACTCTTCGAGCAGAAACGGGAGAGAAGCAGAAATATGTTGCCTCAAAGGTTTTCCACAGCCACTTGTGAAGCTTAAAATGTCAACTCGGTTGTATTTCCAAATCTCTATAAAGATGCCATTTCTTGTATCTCTGGTGGCCAGGCAAAACAGGTCTAAGCCGAGGAGCAGTCATACAAGTCGAACAGCAACATCCTCTGAAACTGCTCACACAGTCTAGACAGCATCTGAAATTTTTTATGAAAGAACAATGTGAAAAGCATTTATTAAGAATCGAGATCACCAGATTCAGCCTAGTTCACATTCGACATATTATATAATATTTTTGAAATACAAAATTGCGCAACCTAGTCATGTTTTTGTTGATCTCTTATTTTATCATCAAACAATCGAGTGTTAGACTATATTGCACTTTAAGTATTATATACTCAGTCTTTACCAAAAAAAAGAATTATATACTCAGTCATTTGAGTTTAACTCCCCAGAGAAATTAATCCATGCACTACTATATACACTAAAAGTTAGGGTTATTAGATGCCAAGACAAAAGGTAACCAATCTGCAATTATATCAAGAGACCCAAAGCTTCAACTCAGCCAACTTAATTCACCACCGCTGACTCAACTTGAAACACATCCATTTGAAAGCATATCTAGAAAGAGAACAAGGCATAAGCACAGAACAGGTGGTCATAATTAGGGCCTAGCGCAAAGGAAATAAGATCAACAGTTTGTGTTGCAAAGGTTAATCAACAAGCACAATATAGCTTCAGGCAAAATAACTCTCATTTTATGAACAATTTTTTTTAGGATAAATAATTTCCCCTCAACTAGCTTTCTTATTTCCAGCAAGACAACAGATTACTGGAAGAATCTGAGAACCATCCATAAATCGACTGACAAGGACTGAGAGCAAAACTGTGGTACATAGATCAGAAGGAAAAGAGAGACAATTAGTACTTACAGAAAAAGCAGGTTGCAATCAAGATTTGCACAATTCCGATGTCTCAACTCTTGGACTACTGAACCGCACAGATAGCATTTTGCAAATTTTTCATTCTTAATAGCATGCTGCAGGTCACATGCTTGTGTCGTGGATCTAGGGTTGTAGGCAGCAGGAGGGAGAGAGAGGCGGGAGTCAAACACAAACAAGTTGCCAACCCATTCCACTGGACCTTCGTTCTCAAGATAGTGAGAGACACCTCCCTTTAAAGTGTACAACTTCTTAAATCCCTTTTTTCTGCACCATGGACAAGTAAATTAACATTTTGCAGGCGGTGGTAGAGCATGTGACTGCATGTATGATCTCCACACCTAGTTCGTATGAAAGGTTGACGTTTTAGGAAAGCAACTTGAATTGGTGAGGCAGGTTTACAGGATAATCTATGCAGGACATCATCTAATATAATATGAGACTTCCAATGAGTACTAATAACCAAATTAGAGTTCCTAAATGACTATGTCAATGGACATATGTAGTGACATAGTAATTTAAACCGAACATATTTTAATTCTAAGACATGAAAGTCTTGACTGATGCAAACTAGTTCAATGTTGGCCAGCGCCTTTCTGCTTTTGGTTTATCAGGCATTAACAAACATTTTGATAGATTTCCCACTTTCACTAAATAACTATGCCAAATTATCTTTGCAATTTCCAACTGCTGAAATTGCCAGCTCTCATGAACAGTGGATAGCAGAAATTAAGTATTCCATTCCCAATTAGACAACCAATGCTATGTACAAAGACCCATACATCAAGACAAACCCACTTGGGCACAGGACTTAACAAGCTGGCTGGACAATCTCAATGTGGAAACGAAAATGTCATAACAAGAAAGATGATTACGGGGATGATTTTAATACCTTAAAATGGTAGAATACACATCACAGCGGATACCACCGGTACAGTACATAAGTACATCTGTTTTTTCTTTATTGACATCTGCTAGGGGATCTGAATTATTGACCTGGATGCAAGAGAATAACAAACTGAAACAACTGAAGTTACCTATAGGCCTGAATACAATTGACTTTTGACATGTAAGCTCTAGTGGTCAAATAAGTGTGAGAATAGCACAAACTTTCATATTTAGTGTCCAGACACTTCAGAAAAACCCTTCATCAGAATAAGTAAACATCGCAACATTCTATCAGGAATATCCACATAAGCATGCCTCTTCATACAAATCATTATAAGGTCATTAAATTATGTGTTGCAGGCCCATATTGGCATAGCACAAGTAGCAAGCAAAAGTGCTAGGGCTGGCAGTTGGTCTCAAGTTATCACAGCTGTGGATGCTATTGTATCGATTGGTATTTAAAGTTTACTTACTAGAAAAAGGAGTGAATATGTGCTAATATTTCATCAGCTCCGGATACTTTCTATGTTCCTACTTTGATCACGTCTCATTTGGATCATTTTATCAGGTTATGCCAAACTTTGCCAGCTCTAACCGATGCACCTGTGCAAACGTTGTGCTTGAAAAGCTTAGGTGTTGAAATCAAGTGATGGCATGAATGATTACAAAGTCCTGTATACAATTTCTACATTAGACATAAGAGACAGTCTTTTAAATGGAGATTATAGCAGCTTGGATGTGTCCCTTGATTGTATCCAACAGTAAAAACCATCAAAGAATATCACACGGAAATAAAGAAACTGTCAAAAAGAAAATAACCTCAAAAAGAATATAACCTACTGACCATGCTTACCTAATTTCAGATGCCAAGTCTAATATTGTGACACATAATGCAAGACTGCATCCTTAGATTATCTATAGAACATTTTTCCATGACAGTAATTCAAGAAAATTCAAATAATTCTAACTGATAACATGTTCAGCACATAAGACACAACGGTACAGAAGCAGAATGACTTCAACCATACCTCTGTCTCAGATAGACCAAATGAAGTGCTCCTAAAACAGTCAACTTCAGGACGTTGAGCCCCACGAAAATGGCCAATATCCCACTCATAGCCTGGTTAAGAATGGAGACATGATGTCATTGCTCTGAAGTACAAGACCAAGAACACTACAGACACAGGCTTGCCACAAATAATGATGAAGTATAGGTTTTCAGAATTGGCCAGGAATTGTTTCCTCTGTTTCCCCACTCTTTCCCTATTTCATATGGTTCTTTTGAGCTAACCAGCAATATCAATTATGATTGAGTTTCATAAGTGATGAAAGTAAAATTCGATTTGGCATAAGTTAAATGCCACTCAATCCGCAAAATTTTAACACTAAATGAGGTACCATTCCTTAGATCCAGTATAATGCAGTCTGAATCCACATTCCCACTGGATGCATCACGGCTTCTACTTAGTGCTTCAACTCGTTTCTTCCATTCAGAAGGTTCTAAAGGTGTTGCTCTTATAGAAGGGTTGAGCAGGGGAAGATGGGCAATACCTCCATCCACCTGAGAAGAAAATAGCCCAAACCGAATAATCTACCTATCAGCACAGGTATATGGAGATGGAACAATTAAACTGAAAATCTTCAATCAAAGAGAGAAATGACAAAAAGCTTACTCAGATAGATAAAGCAGAAGCAATAGAAAGGTGCTGAGCAACAGCTCACCTGTACCAAGGGCTTAAATTGCACTTTCAATTTAGGGAATGCATGCCCACTTAGAGCAGGAGAGATCTGAACTAGTATATCCGAGAATCTGTCATGTTCTCTCAACCATTCGAAATATGAGCGAGCATCTGCCAGTGGCCCACTGTACTGTACAATGGTGAAGCATAATGAAGAACCGAATAAGAAATAAGAACAATGACCAATTACACTACTTGACATGGTGAGTATGGACTTGTATTCCACAGACTAGTTTGCTTCAGCCGTGATGTGCATCAAGCCTTCCATTCACAAAATAAGATAAAGGTTTACTGTCAAAGACGAACTATTTCCACTAAACATCAGTTCCAGCCTCATGGAAATGTATGTACATAGCAAAAACCTTACACATGGCCACAGATGTACTTGATCAGAATTTAGAAAAAGAAGGGCATTTTAAAGTGACATCTCGGCATAAGAGTTCTCAGCATGCTGTGGCTACAGTTTTGAGATACAATACAGTAGTCTCTGATTGCCAATTGCCTCACTGCTATACTGATAAGTTCCGACTTTCGATAACACCGCCATTTGCTTTATCATCTTGAACATGAAAGCCGTAGTAAGTGTCACCATTGGGCGACGGACTTCTAATGAGCTCTCTAAAGGAACATGAGACTAAAAACAGTGCTGCTTACAGAAGCAAAGAGGCTCCAGGGAAACCGAACGGACTGAACCGAAGGAGTACCTGCGCATTAATCCCTTGCTCATTGAGATATATCCGACCGTGTATATCAAGATCCTGCGCATATACAGAGCATCGGAGTAAGCACCCGATTCATCGCACCGTCGAAACTCGGAACAACCAACCGCAGCATTTCGCGAATTCAATCGTCGAGCACGAACGCTCCAGAGCCCGCGAACCAGAAAACATTTACCTTCAAGAACGCGAGGTGCTTCGCGACCTCCTCCTCCGGGTTCTCGACGCGCACGAAGCGGTAGAAACTCACGACTACGAAATCGCCTCCGGAGACTCGCCGTGAATCCGCGCCATTTCCAGAAGAAAGGGCCGCGCAGCCGCGCGTCGCGCTCGAACCGCCTTCCTTCCGAGGTCGGAGCGGCGAGACGGCGAGCGAAGCTCTTCCGCCGCCGGCCGAAGCCGAACGCGCGCGAATCCGCGGGCCCCGGTGACGGAAGACGGGCTTGTCGCCGGCGCCGTCCTCGCCGCCGACGGAGGTCCCGAGCCTCGGGAGGCGAACGAACGCGACGTCGCGGAGGAGAGCCGCGGCGAACGGAGCGGCGAGGCTCATGCTTTATCTCATCATCACTCTCAGTCTCAGCGAAGAAGATGAGGTGCTTCTTCTCTCCCGCGGTCCGGTCGTGGCGCGTGAACCGTCGTGGGCCGGATCAGGGGAAATCGGGCCTGGAAAATATGGGTCCATCTGAATGGGCCGGAATCGGCCCGGCCCGTCATTGGCCCATGTTGTTTTCACCGGGTACGGTAATGCATTTGTTCCCCACCCAGAGAGCCGTACGCCATGATCTGGACACGTGTCGTATCGAGTCTTCTCTGCCGTCTGATCAGGGTGAGCTGATTATCATGCATCGTCGCTTTGGGAAAACCTCAGAGCGAGCAAGCGAACGGGCTATAATTCTGCGGGCGCCGTCTGGCTAGCGAGGGCGAGCTCTCTTATCTTCATCTTCTTCTTCTTCTTCTTCTTCTTCTTCCTAAAACCCTCGCCCGGCAAAACCGATTCGAGCTCGAGAGTCGAGTAAAGGTACGGCCTTGCCCGATTCCGCACTTCCTCCGATCTCGCGTCGCGCTACGATAGTTTCTTCATTTCGGGCGGCTCGGGAGTGAGCTTTTTAGGGTTTAAGGCTTGCGGTGGTGGTCGGGAATTTAGCGATTTTTCGATCTTGCTGAGTGCTTTCGATTCGATATTGGTGGCTGTTTTCGTGGGGATTTACTTGGTTGGAGTGTTGCTTGATGTTGTAGCATTTGAGTTGGGGTTCTTTTGCATTGCTGTGCTAAGGTTCATTGGTTTGCTCTTGTGTTTGCGGTTCTCTGTCGCTTGAGATGTTTCCTCGGAGCAGTTTTGGGTTCCGTTGTTGTTCCTCAATCTTGTCTGTCTCTGTCTCTTAGCTGTTGTGTGTCGTGGAGAGGGAGAGATGCTGGAAAATGGGTTCCCTCCGATGTTGCTGTGGCGGTCTGGTTTATGTATGGAAAGTTTAATTAATTGATTAGCTAAAGAAGTGAACCTTGGTTTTTGAATGTTTTCCAGTCGATAGTGGAGCTCATGTTTTCCTCACGAGATTTGAGCTGAGATGCTCGAACGTGCGAACTTTGTGCTTTATCTGGTGCTAGATATGGTTTGGAACCTGCTATTGTCTGCAGTCTCTTTTTTTTATTTTTGGGTACATTCCTAAGAAATGATTTAACCTACCAAGGTTTGTGCTATTCATTCGCGTGCATTCATGATTAATCTTTCTCTTATATTTGGCAATATAGATTTTAGTAAATGGCATAGGGGCTGTGCTATCTGATCTGTATCAGAGAGCAGATTAAAAAAGTATAGGCCTGATATAGGGAGTAGGCAGGTGTGACGGTCGGTAATTCTGTGGAAGCTAGCAGCTTTGCAACGAGTTTCAAAGTGAATGTTTATGGTTGAGTTGTTCTTCTAAGTTCTTTTGCCTGCGGTCTTGTGGCATACTTACACTTGACACTTTCGTGCACAGATGAACGTGGAGAAGCTTATGAAGATGGCGGGTTCAGTCCGCACTGGTGGAAAGGGTACCATGAGAAGGTATAAATTTTGTTCCAGTTTAATATCTGTGGCCTATGAATACAAGCAGAGCTACAAGTTTCGACACAAGGATTATTTTTCGACTGATAAAACGTAGGCCTGCCGATGTTGCTTCACTTGTCCTGGCTATATTTTGTATGATCTCATAATTAAATGTCAAAGAGATGAATCATTGATAATTAAGTACGACATTGATGGTGCTTTGTGTGGGCTGAGGTGCATATTTTGTGGCTTTGCATTGTTCATATTAAATTTAGTAAAAAAAACTACATTTCTTCATTAATTGGGATTGCTTGCTTTGTTTCTTGTTTGTTCAACTCTTATCTGATTCTATTTGATTCTACTCTTTGTGCTTTTCCCTGCTTGGGCCTGCAAATTGTTGCTTCCGGCAAGATGCATTTTTAAATTTCTTTTGCATTCTATTGCAGAAAGAAGAAGGCCGTGCACAAGACAACTACCACGGATGACAAAAGGCTCCAAAGCACCCTCAAAAGAATTGGAGTTAATGCTATTCCTGCAATCGAGGAAGTCAACATTTTCAAGGATGATGTTGTCATCCAATTCGTAAATCCCAAAGGTTAACCTACTTTCTAAAAGAAGTGCCTGGTGTATTGCTTTGATGCACTCAGTGATGGTAATACTATTTCTGTTTGTGGACCAGTTCAAGCCTCTATTGCAGCCAATACATGGGTTGTTAGCGGTGCTCCTCAGACCAAGAGTATGTATCGATTTCCTTTTTTTTTTTTTCTTTTTTGTGAACAATTTCTAGAGGCTTATTTTGTGCTTGTTTTGAGAACCAAGAATAGTATGAAGTGCTGCTACATCTATATTTGTTTGTTCCTAAAGACATTGTCTTGAGCTTCATATTCTGTGCATCTAAAATATTTCTATTTAATTTCAAACTACCAAGAGTAAAACATCTAGGGCTAACTCTACTCATTTAATGCTTTTAGGTATTCTCACTTCTCTAAGTTTATCATTGATGCCTGGAGAAGTCTAGGATATTTTGATGGATACTTTGCACGGAGGTGTCCAATTGTGCATCTGTACCTGTGCTTAATATTTTTGTATGCAGAATTGTGCATGGGCACACACAAGTGTGTTTAAACTTTTCAATTCCTAATCACATGAATTGTCTTTTATCATTGTCCTTCCAGAATTGCAAGATATCCTCCCAGGAATAATCAACCAGTTAGGGCCAGATAACTTGGACAACCTAAGGAAGCTGGCTGAACAGTTCCAGAAGCAGTCACCTGGTGCTGCTGCCGCCGCAGGCGCAACTGCAACGCAGGAGGAGGATGATGATGAGGTCCCTGAACTTGTTCCAGGGGAGACTTTCGAGGCTGCTGCGGAGGAGGGTCACAAATCTTAGAGACTCTACATGGATTTTGTGCCTTTCCATATATATTTCGTGGTGTTTAAAATTTTGCCTTCTTCTCTTCGCCCTTCTTACTTTCACATTTTGATGAAGTGTTCTGTGATTGTCATCTCATGATCCTGTGACACACTAATTAGCTAAGTTACTGGAAACTCTAGTTCAAAGCTACTCCCTTTTATCTTTATCAACTTGAGCTTTTCCAGAGGTGCTTTGGAATTTCAAGGATCATGAGCTTGCCAGATTTGCACTGGTTTTTGAGAACCTCATTGGAACAAAATCGGACCTTGCAGTTTCCCCTCTTTGGCCAATAATGAGTTTTGATTTATTAGGATTCTTGTTATGCTACTTTGAGATTGTAGAGCTACCCAACATCAGGACATATATTTACACTAGTTGAGAATCTGTTGAGGCTAATTTCCAAATAGGTGGTTGAGGAGGTACCCACTAATGATGGTCCAAAAGGGCCTCAAGTCAGGAATATTCTTGCTTTGCTATGCCTCTGATCGATGCCTTGTGCCAATGCGACCATAAGGTGAAGTTGATGACAACCCATTTCTCCTTTTTATATGCAAAGCACTTTCCAATGAGTTTTGTTTTAGGGATACTTGGTATGTTATTTTGCGTAGAGGGATGCATATACGGCAATTGTTAATGTTCTGAGCTAAGCTTGTGCTAGTTTATGCGGAAGCAATGTAATCCTCAACAAAGTCGGTCACCGTCTAACAAATTAGAAAAACGATTTCTTTTTCTATTTGCATAGTGCACCGACCCATTAACGTACGACAAAATCCTTTTCCCTCTTGTCGAAATGTTTAACTCGAATTTCTGAGCACTTGAACTGTCAAAAGTGTTCTACCTAATGTCTGTGCGAGCCGAGTTTGACTTCGTGGACATGCAAGTTTTTCGCAGACATCCGTAGCAAATGTCATCTGCACCATGTCAGAAGGCGTGAACCTAATATTCTCCTCTGTCATTCGGTAGAACAGACAACAGAATGTAGCGAAGACGCCAGAAATTACATGGCTTCTTTATAGTGTATGATCTGCGGGTATTGGCCAGATTTGATTCTCCTCTGTCTACGAAAGAGATGAATCTGCTTCTGAATGTGTGTTGAGGTGAAGGTGAATTGAGAATCAACAGCTCATAAAGCAAAGCTTTTCCGTTTCTGCCGATCCATTTCCCTTTGATACCTTGGAGAATAGTGGGCAATTCCTCAAGTTAGTGGCTCTCCGACGTGGCCTTGGGAATCCATTTCAACAACTTGCCTATACTTTGGCTGGACTCCACTTCATCAATAGTGAGACCCCACTCGGTACCATGATAATGTACAATATAAAAGACTGATGTTCAGAGAGTTTCCTCAGTGTTCATATAGCACACGGTCGTCGTTCCACGAGCCTCTTCACTAGCTGGTTCTTGAAATTTGGCATTCTGGGTGATGTCGCATCCGAGAACTCAGATGGCAATCTCGAAGCGGCGGTCTCCTTCATGCTCCTTGATCGCCTTGACGATGATTGCGTGGTTATGGAGTTCTCATTTGGTTCCGAGGGTAGCCGGTTGTGACGGCTTCGATGAGCTCTTTCAACCCAATTGGGCTTCCTGAGCACTTCGAGTGTGAAGGGGACCAAACGAAGTTGACTCTTGATTCTTCTTCTGGTAAAGCCTACCTCTTGCCCTCTAACTCACAGTTCATTAGTCCTCCCAGTTCCAGAGTCTTGATTTGATCACATTTTTCGTACTCATATTTTAGACGATGATTCACAAGGAGACGGTAAGAGCCGGTTCTTCCTTGACTAACAGTCTAAATACCTTTTCTAGCTCAAAAGCAAACTTCGATCTTCAAAGCTGATGCGGAATAAGAACGATACGTCTAGAACTCGTGAAGCTTGGTTTTTCGTGTTGTGTCTGCATTAAAGAATTGAGAAATGACCAACTATGCACAAGAAAGAACCAACTACTAGTAGACTTTGAAGAAACTGAGTTCGAGCGTCGTTGCATTCATATTCAAACTCGACCGAAATCGATACTCTGAGCTTGTTAAGTCCTAAACAGAGCTCCATTGTCTACCATAATTCCACTCTTGAATCGAGAATCGTGGCGGCTTTCTGCAGGTTGTGGGTTTGGGTCCAGGAAGACATACCTGTTTGGACTGACAAGCGTGCAAATTAAGCTGGTCCAAGGCGATTCAGCCGGAACAGTAACGGCATTCTACGTATGCAACCATCCCTACTCTATATCTGCAATCATAAAGTGTTTACGAATTCCGGTATGCAAAAACTCACAGATGAAATACCGCTGCAGATGTCTTCGGACGGGCCCAACCACGACGAGCTTGACTTCGAGTTTCTGGGAACCTATCCGGAGAACCTTACCTTGTACAAACCAACGTCTATGTCAACGGCACCGGAGATAGAGAGCAAAGGCACAGCCTTTGGTTCGATCCCACCGCGGATTTTCATACCTACTCTTTGTTCTGGAACCGGCGTTATATCACGTACGTCGTCCTTTATTTTCCTTCCTAGTTCTCCTTCTCGATAAATAGTTATTTTGCACGCGCTTCGTACATTTTCATTGCTTGCTTATGCCGGAATTCTTGTCGATTGACATAGGTTTCTGGTCGATGGAATTCCTATAAGAGTGTTCGCGAACAAGGAAGAGTCACACGGCGTGCCATATCCGAAGAACCAGCCTATGCGAGTCCTTGGTTCGGTGTGGAACGCCGACGATTGGGCTACGCAAGGAGGGAGGGTGAAGACGAACTGGAGCCATGCGCCTTTTGTCTCTTCGTTCAGGGCCTTCGACATCGACGCCTGTGAGCTGTCGCCGGAGACAGCCGACGTCACGACCAAGTGCGGGCAATTGGGGCGATACTGGTGGGACAGGCCGTCATTCAACGAGTTAGGCCGGCGCCGGAGCCGACAACTGAAGTGGGTACGCAAGAAGTACTTGGTCTACGACTATTGCGAGGACAAGCCCAGGTTTTCTGAGCTTCCTAAGGAATGTGTGGGGTAGCATTGGCGACATGTCTGTCAAATTTTATGTACAAGCTGCTCCTACTCATAAACTGACAGCTTTAATCCTGCGCACCGTGCGAGCCTAATAATTAGTGTAACTTTTAAGATTCAAGGTCTGATCTTAACCTCAATCTGAGAAATTAATTTGCAATGTGCACAAGATCAATGTCGGCAGAAGAGCTCGTGTTAGTCCCTATCGGAATTGATGAATGAACTACACTCCATGAGCTCCGCTGCACCATTCTAAGAGACTACAATGATTTGAGCAGTGGCACTATGAATCAAATGAGAACTCTTCCGATGTTTTCCTTCTGGCCGAAGTTCTATCAGTGATTCAAGTAAATAATTGGATGACTAAAAGCGTCACCCGTCATCAAGTATCCATAGCCAAATCTTACGAAAGTGGATCACTTTCAAAGCGGTTGATCTGGATGTAAAAGTGTCACCTGTCTTCAACGATGTCACAATTGTGATTCGACTCGTAGACAAACCTTTGAATGACTACATGCTTTGTATTGAGAAACCCCTTGCTATTGATATGTTGGTGTGTATTTGGTAGACCCATTAAACGGGTGGATCGGATCGGGTTTGGGTCGGGTTTGGGTTGGGTCATAAATGGTCCGACCCAAATCGACCCATTTAACCCATTTTTAACGAAACCTTAAAAAGTTTATATAAATATATTTTAAAAATGATATTACTAAAATGGTTTTATACAACACAAATTTAATGGACAATTATTTTAATTTTTAAAATAATTATTTAAAAAAATCGAAGTTTAATTATTTTTTATTTTTAAAAAATTAGTTTTTTAAATATTTTATTTTTAAGAATATAATATTTAATTTTCTTTTTCTCTTTTCTTCTTCTTCTTCTTTGGCCAGCCGTCAGCTATGACGATAGCTAGCGACTGGCCACAAGCAAGCCTCAAGCTTGCCCCTCATCGGATTTGGTGAGGCTCCAGCCTCGCCGGACGTTGGCGAGGCCTCCACCTCTCCCGTGATTCGGCGAGCTCGAGCTTGCCCAACATCGGCGAGCTCGAGGTTCGCTAGATCGGCGAGGCTCAAGTCTCGCTTGATGTCAACTACTTCGAGTCTCGCCAAATCGGCAAGGTCGGGCCTCATTGGACGTCGGCGAGGCCTCCGCCTTGCCAAATCCGGTGAGCTTGAGCCTTGCCTGATGCTAATGAGCTCAAGTCTTGCCAGATCGGCGAGGCTTGAGCCTCACCCGATATCGGCGAGGCTTGAGCCTCACCCGATATCGGCGAGCTCGAGTCTTGCCAGGCCAATCGCCGTGCCGGCCATCGGAAGAAGAAATAAGAAAGAAAAAAGAAAAGAAAATTAAAATAAAAAAATAATTATTATTTTGATTTTTATAAAAAAAAAATGTTTTTGTAAAGTTAAAGAGGGAAGAGGGAGATTGTGTAGTTTTGGTTGAAAAGGAGTTCTAAATCCAACCTATTCAAGACTTAATACTCATTTAAGACCCAACTATTTTAAATCTTTAATTATTAAACTCATTTAACTTGTTTCTTCAAAAAACAAGTGATCAAAAATAAAATAAAATATATGACCCGTTTATGATTTAAATGGATCGTATATGAGTCTAAGACCCATTTTGCCACCTCTAGTATTTGATAATGAGTTCATCAATCTTGAACTTTCGAGCTATGAGTGGTACATAATAACTACTACTTAATCTGACATTTCCTAATGAGTGTTGGGCATTTTAGTTTTGTTCAGAAAGAGCTGCTAGAGGGTGTCAATGGTTCGGTTCGGTTCGGTTTTTGAAAACCGAACCAAACCGAAATTTCGTTTAGTTTGGTTCGGTTTTTTGGTTTTTGGTTTTCAACTTTTAGTTTTCGATTTTTGCATTTTTTTTTTTTTCTGTTGTATTCCCAAAAAATAAGCTCTTATCGGTTTATTAGTTCAGTTCGGTTCGGTTAATCGATAAAAACTGAATCAATAAAAAAATTTCGATTTGTAATAAGAATCGAATCGAAAAAATCGAATTTTTCTGGTTCAATCGGTTTAGTTTTCGGTTCGATTTTTGAGACCCTTGGCTAGAACATCGTTTCTTCCCACTCTTTCAGAAATTTTTCCTATCATTAATTATATAAATTATTTGTCGAAATAAATTATGTCAATTAAAAAACCTGTATTATTGTTTATCTCTCAAAAAAATAAAATATTGTATAATCGTTTTTCAAACGGTTGACGCTGCGGAGGTCAACCAAACAGCATATGCTTTCGGCACAGTGCGTTGACTACCCCGAGACCGATTGGTCTGTGTCTCTGTGACACACCGCCATCGTCGCCTGGAGGGAGAAGGAGACGATGGAGCTCACCTCAATCTCTCCCCTCAACCACCCGCTCTCCCTCTCTCGTCCCAAACGCCGCCGCCCCGCCGCCGCCGCCGCGCGGGCGGCGGGCTCCTCGCCGGAGCTCTCCGAGGTCAGGGTCTGCACCAACCGCACCTGCCGCAAGCAGGGCTCGTTCCAGACCCTGGAGGCCCTCTCCGGCCTCGCCCCGCCCGGCGTCGCCGTCAAGGCCTGCGGTTGCCTGGGCCGGTGCGGCTCCGGCCCCAACGTCGCCCTCCTGCCCGAGGGCGTCATCGTCAGCCACTGCGGCACCGCCGCGCGCGCCGCCCGGATCTTCTGGAGCGACGACGACGACGGCGTGCTGAGGAGCCTGGAGGCGCTCGCGCTGAGGAAGAGAGCCGAGAACGAGCTGGAGAAAGGGAATTTCTCCGATGCCGAGGTGCTGCTGACTCAGGTAGGTTCCGGTTGGCGCGCGTTTTGCTGTAATTCGGTGGTTTTTTGTGCTCAGTCTTGCGGGAATGGTCGTATGTTGTGGGTCAATTAGCGGTTGAATTGGGTTGGTTTTTGGCTTATTTTGGAGCATTCTGCTGATAGAGATTAGAGAATGAGTGCATTGGTGGTGCCTTTTGAAATTATTGAATAGACCTTAGCTGATCCGACGAAGGAGGTGGAGGAATGGTAATTCATGGTGTTTATTTCTTTGTTACGCAGGCTATAGCAATGAGGCCATGCGGTGGGATCCATGTGATGTATAAAGACAGGTTGGTACGTCAATTCCTGTCATCTGAGGTTGATACAGTTTCTGCATCTTGCTACATTGAATGGTGAACTTTCTAAATTTGTCACCACTATGTAATGAGTATTCCAAGATGAGATTTTACCCCCTTTTCTGTAGTCGACAAGGTGTTTGCTTTTGATTCTGCTGGTGATGTGAATGAGTTTGCACCAAATGTGGCGCCTTTGTGGATGAATTAGAATTTTTGTTAACATTTCATTTTGATTATGGGAACCAAGCTGCTACTGAAAAGGTGGGGATGTGCAACTATAAAGGGGCTCTTGAAGATTTATGAATTAGAGGTTTATTTTTTGTTAAGATCTGTTATGAGGTTGGGTCTTGAAGATTTATGAATTAGAGGTTTGTGTTTTGTTCAGATCTGTTGCGAGGTTGGGAATGTGCAACTATAGTGGGGCTCTTGAAGATGCAAAAGAAGCGTCGACATTATCTCCTCAGTACATTGAGGTCAGTGATCTTCTACTTCACAAAAATTGATTGACATATAATTAAAGGCTTGAGGAATTTGCGACCTTAATCTTTCCAATCATAAATCGTTTTCCATGAGGGGCACAGAAGGACGCACACTAGACTTTTTGTCGGCTGGGAGGTTGGTCTCAGGAACAATTCTTCGGATTTCATTGATAGGATGGAAAGGTGAAGGAGACAGGGCAAGTGCTGTTTATGTAACAAGATTTACATAATTTAATGCAGGTGCATGATTTTAATGTCTACGTAGTGTTAAGTAGGAGAGGGTCTACTCTGACCTGCATCTCAAGCAATCAGAACACAATCTCTTCTTCAGATATTCTAAAATCTTCACGATCTCAAGAAATGAGGAAAAGAGAAAGAAATGAGGAAAAGAGAAAGAAATAAGGGAATTCTCTTTCTTTAAAGTTGGATACTCCTTCAATATATAACCTTAAGATCACCAAATTTTGTGTTTTAGATATTAGAGACCTTGGTACATGCTTACATAAGTGGTGTGGACCAGAAATAAAGAGGAAGAGAGAGATCCTTGTATTGGTGAGAATCTTGGCTCATATTATATTTCTGAAGTAAATGTTCTTTCCTTCCTCTAGGCTCAATTATGTCAGGGAGATGCTCTCATGGAAATGAAACAGTTTGATGAAGCTGAGAAGTCCTATTCTATGTCCTTACAGATAGATCCCTCCATTTGTCGTTCCAGATCATTCAAGGTACTCTTTACTTCTGAGTTTGACCAGGGCAGTTAGTCTCTGGTTTCTCATATTGTCAGTTTATCAGTGTCAAATTCTTGTAAGCTCTCCTCTACGGTATATGCTGTTAGTGGACATCTAGTTAAGGGTGTATTTCTGCTACAAGGATCATCTTTGACGATATGACTTGCGGTTCTTAGAAGTTTTTCTCTTCTTTCATCATTATGATATGAGTACTGGTGATAGTTTTATCACTGACAATTTTCTGTTGACATGGACACATTGAATTGAAATTTACTTGTAAAAGCTGTATTTATGATTTTGGCAATGATAAGTCCCTCAAAATTTGGGTTAAAGGTCACTGAATGCTTATGCAAAGTGGAAAACTTGTTTATCTTATTTTGATGTGTTTTATTGAATTCTGTTTTACATGAAAGAAATAATTATTGTTAGCATGTCCGTAGGTTTCCTTTTAGGTGCAAATATGTAGTTTGAGCATTATTATATCTGCAAAAGATAGCCTTTAAGTGATGGATTGTCAAAGAAAATATGTTTTTCATCGTTGTTATGAGGTAGAGGTGCACTTCTAGCTAATTTTGGTCAGTATCTATGATAGTTCTAATGGAAGATTCACTTCTTTCTTCTCATCTATCTTTCTTTCCCAAGTCACCATGCCTTGAACCTTTGTTGGTGATGTTTAATATCTTTAGGCCAAACCACAAGGCTGAGGGGAAGCTGATGAAGGTTTACTTCCTTCAATTTAGAAGAATGAGGATAAGTTTCTTATTGGAGTGGCTAAAGTGATGGAAACTTCTTTAATCTGTTATTAAAAATTTACCCTTGTGTACAGCTGCAATTTCTCATGTTGTGGAGTACTACTGAGATTTGATGGGATGCGGTGACAACTTTTGATTCTCCTCTCTGCTTTTTCTTTACCTTTTCTTTTTCCTTTTTCCACAGGGTCGAGTTGAAAGGCTTCGACAGAAACTGGATGCTGCAGATATCTCTTGAAGATTGGCTGTGGAGTTATAAGTACCAAGTTAACGGGGAGTAACCATAATGATCTGTTTGGTTAACTGGTTTGTTATTCCTTGCAACTCATTATGCTTGATTGACTCGCTTTGGTAATCCACCAGTTATGGTGACTGGTGAGTGCCATGAAAGTGAAGTCCTTAGCTTCGGTTTAGTGGTTATCATAATCAGTGAAACAATTTGTTTGTTTGCCTTGTATCTGCTTGCGAACCACGTAATAAAAAGGACTCATAACCTAAATTCCTCTTTAATATTTTTCTTATGATAATCAGTCTTCTTGTGTATATGTTGCTTGACTTTACTGCTGGTTTGAGGACTGAGATCCTATTCTCATTGATGTGCAGGATTTGGCATGCATTGCTGTGATTGGTTACATGCACAAATGATATAGGTCATACACTTAAAATGGGCATGCCAAGGAATGAGAGGTACTTCCTTTAGGTGAGTTCCTTTGTTGTCGTAATGTGTTAGCTAAATAAAGGGACGGCCAAATGCTAGAGAGATGCAATTGACTATCTTATTCCTAGTAAATAGTGCACGATAGGTATATAAGAATAAGCAGTTGACTTTCATGTACATTGCCTTATGTAAGCACCTAATTTGGTTGCTTTCATGAGAGATGTGACCGGAAGGTCCCTTGCATTCTCATGTTTGTGTGCAGCACCAAAATGATCAAAGGCTCTTCATCGAAAGCAAGACTCATTTAGTCCCCCCCCCCAAAAAAAAAAAAAAAAAAGAAAAAAAGAAGTGAGACTCTCATGCACGAGTGCTATTTCTGCATAATTAGTATCATGATAAGTCTAGATCTTATCCTTTTCACTCCTTTTCTTTTTTATAACATTTTAGGTCTACCGAAGAGTATCCAGCATTAACTTACTACTCCTCAGTTCAAGGATATAATTTCTGAGCATCTGTGCATTACCATTTCTGTAAGTGCGGTTTGTGTTTCTTGTAAGCAGGGACAATAAAGAGGCGAAGCTTCTGGGTTTTCGAATTTCTGTTGTGACCATACAAGTTCAGCTGGTGGAGATAGCAGGTTTCATCCCCCATGCAGAAATGCAATTATAGCAGAGGAGAGTAGAAAGACTACCTTTTGCTGATGCTCATGTAAGGTAGAGAGCAATTTGTAAGTTATGCAGTTACTAGTATGTAACATTGATTAAGTATATGACCATTCTGACTATAAACAATATTAATCAACAACATTTGCTGTTGCCCATTCGTCATCCATGTTTTTACTTTCACTCTGGTACTTCGCGCTAACGTCATCAATAAATGACTCTTGATTGTTTCTACTAATGATGGATTTGGCAAGCCACTAAGCCGACAATTGTCCATAGTGACCCGTCTGGCGAGAGTAAAATTCCTTTTTTGGTCCGTGGATCTAATGTAAGGCCTGGTGTGTCTGGTGTGTGAAAAGAAAAGTAGTTAACCACAAAGGAACCAATATATTTCCAAACCTTCATTATTTTCCCTTGCTCAAAGTTTAAACCCTATGTTTTGCCTTCACTCTATTTTGTTTTGAGTACAGCAGACATTATATGTCGTGCAACTCTGCAGAAGAGGTAAACCAATAGAAAGCAAAATGCAGACAGCTATTGCGAAAAGAAAAAGGGTCATTAGTGGTGTAAAATTCGCAGCATCGAACGCACAATTTCAGATTTCAGTACAATTCTACTTCCAATGATCTAACAATTTCATGTTTTTTAAATGACTCGCTTTTTTTATTAACCGTATTTATCACATGACGTTCCACTAATCTGCTTACTTCATCAATATTAACAAGCCAAACTTTTTATCTATGGCTTAAAAGCTTGTTTCGATCCAAAGCGAAGGGGAAGATTTCCCCTTGACGTGCGGCTTGATCGTACCATCTTAAATGGAAACCATGAGAGATAATCAGCAGTAAAGTATATACAATTCGGTTTAATATGGGGCTTTTCATCGACCTCCAAAGAGAAGGAAGAATTGCAGCCCAGCTCTCAACTTCTGTGCGCTCTCGAAAATGCGAATTGAAGGATTTTGGTAGGTCTTTGTCGTTCCTGGTGTGACACAAACAATAGGGTTCCTGTCATCGATTGCACGAGATACAATTGAACCCGACACAATAGAGGTTCCGAGGGATACTCTTGCTTGTATTCTAGGAGTCTGCCGCCGCATCTTGAAAACTACTTGAACCTCAAACGGAGTGGGTCCATCCACGTTGCACCTCAATAAGCTAACCCTCACAATTAACAGCAACAAAACACCCCTTGTAGTATATGACGTCAAAATTATGATCCGAGGGGGAGGTCCCTGCCATCCACTCGTCGCCTGGTTTCCAAAGCCCTAACAGTCCAATGTCGTAGATGACCATGATGGAACTTACACCAATTAGGAAGCTTAATAGTATGATTGTAACGCGACATGGGATTATTTAGCATGTGGAATTCCCGGTCTTTGGTGATCCTCGGCGCCCAACCTTGCAAAGAGAAGCATCTCTTCACCATCGCTTCCAGCAGGAGCTTTTTTGTGAACCCGGTAACATGGGAGGCAGAAAAACTCATGCCACGCCGTTTAGTCTCTAGCGACAATGGAACAGTTTGATTAAGCTGAGAAGTCCTATTCCATGTCCTTATGGATAGATCCCTCCATTCGTCATTCCAGATCATTCAAGGTACTCTTTACTTCCTGAGTTTGACCAGTGCAATTAGTTTCTGGTTTCTTATATTGTCAGTTTAGAGGTTGGGACACTTGAAGTGCCATAACTTTGAAATGAGGGACACTTAAGTGTCATAACTTTGAAATGGTACACTTAAGTGCCAATATCGAAGTAAAATGGAACACTTAAAGTGCCACTCCGGCGAAAAATCCGGCCAAATGATTGACGTGGCAATTTTCCGGCGAGTTTGGTCCAAAACGGCGTTGTTTTGCATGCCGATGTGGCGGAGAAAATGCAAAAACGACATCGTTTATGTCGACGTGTAAATAATAATATAAATATTAATTAAATTAGATTTAAACTTAATTTTATTTAAAATATTCAAAAAATTAAAAAAATTAAGAAAATTTAAAAAATTTAAAAAATTAAGAAACATTAAAAAAAAAAGGGGGGGGGGGGGTCGAATGGGGTGGCCGAGGGCCGAGCCCTCGCCGCCGCCTCCCGCCATCTCCGGAAGGGCCGACGACGGAGGGGGAGGGTCGGCGGGGGAGGGCTCGAGTGGGGCGAGGGTCGCGGGCCCTCGCCGCCTCCCGCCACCGCCGGAAGGGCCGGCGATGGAGTGGGGAGGGTCGGCCAAGGTCGCCGGGCCTTGGCTAGGGGCCGACGAGGCCGGCCGACCCTCCCCCTCCGTCGCTGGCCCTTCCCGGCAATGGCGGGAGGCGGCGGCGGCGAGGGTTCGACCTCCCCCTTTTTTATTTTAATTTTTTTATTTTTCTTAATTTTTTAAAATTTTTGAATATTTTAAATAAAATTAAGTTTAAATCTAATTTAATTAATTTTTATATTATTATTTACACGAAACGGCATCGTTTTTGCGTTTTCTCCGCCATGTCAGTGTGCAAAACGACGCCGTTTTGGACCAAACTCGCCGGAAAGTTACCACGTTAGCCATTTGGTCGGATTTTCGCCGAAGTGGCACTTAAGTGTTCCATTTAGCTTCAAAACTGGCACTCAAGTGTACTATTTTGAAGTTATGACACTTAAGTATCCTCCGGTACCATGTTATGACACTTGGACTGTTTTTTTGCTTGTCAGTTTATCAATGTTAAATTCTTGTAAGCTCTCCTCTACAGTGTATGCTGTGAGTGGACATCTAGTTAAATGGTGTATTTCTGCTATTAAGGATCATTTTTGACGATATGACTTCTAGTTCTTAGAAGTTTTTCTATTCTTTCATCATTATGATAGAAGTTTTATGACTGTGTGTGTATCCTTTGACAATTTTCTGTTGACATGAACACATTGGATTGAAATTCACTTGTAAAAGCTGTATTTATAATTTTGGCAATGATAAGTCCCCGAAAATTCAGCATAAAGGTCGCTGAACGCTTATGCATAGTGGAAAACTTATTTGTCTTATATCGATGTGTTTTATTGAATTCTGTTTTACATGAAAGAAATAATTATTGTCAGCATGCCCGTAGGGATCGTTTTAGGTGCAAATATGTAGTTTGAGCATTGATATATCTACAAAAGATAGCCTTTAAGTGAAGGATTGTTAAAGAAAATATTTTTTCATTGTTGTTATGAGGTAAAGGTGCTATGACACTTCTAATGGAAAATTCACTTCTTTCTTCTCATCTATCTTTCTTTCACAATTCACCATGCCTTGAACCTTTGTTGGTGACGTTTAATATCTTTAGGCCAAACCACAGGGCTGAGGGGAAGCTGATGAAGTTTTACTTCTTTCAATTTTGAAGAATGAGGATAAGTGTCTTCTTTGGAGTGGCTAAAGTGATAGAAACTTCTTTAATCCATTATTAAAAATTAACCTACGCGCGCTGCTGCAATTTTCTTGTCGTGGAGTACCATTTGAGATTTCTGATGGGATACAGTGACGACTTTTGATTCTTCTCTCTGCTTTTTCTTTACCTTTCCTTTTTCGTGTTTCCACAGGATCGAGTTGAAAGGCTTCATCAGAAACTAGCTACTGCAGATATCTCTTGAAGATTGGCTGTGGAGTTAAGTACCAAGTTAACGTGGAGTAACCAAAATATAAGTAATTAAAAAACTAATAGCCAGATTTGATTTTTGTGGGCTGAGTAAAAAGACTCTCTCTCTCTCACTCTCTTTTTGGCTTACTTGATAAGTACATTTGATAGCAGAACAGTCCACGCACGGGACAAGTGAGCCTCGACCTCGGCTACTCGACACTTGACAACCAGATCTTATGAACAGATCTCGCGTGACCCTCTAAATTGCGCAACCATACTTCAATTCCTTTGCCTTTGCCAGATTTCATGTACGTGACACGTGAAGTTGTCCCGGAAGGAACTTTGTCCGGATCTAGATTCATGAACTCGGTATCATTTTATATTCATAGGTTTCAAGGAGCAGCTTATCCGGGACTGGATTGACTGCGTTGATATTGATTAGAGTTGGAGATTGATGTACAATTTCTTAACCATATATGAACTAAATTACAAGATCCCAAATATAACTTAAAGCATTAGTTCTCGTGTACATTCCAACTTTTGGGGACATGGTTGGACATGACCAATATATGTGTCACGAAATATAACCATGCCATTCCTAAGTGCCAACAGTCTACATTAGACATTGTTTGGCTGGATCTCTATGCCTCCTTTCGGGGTGTTGCTTTTCCTCCTTGTGAAGGGCATCACAATTGTTGACACCTAATTTGTATTAAAATTAAAATTTTTAATTAATTTCAAAAAATGGAAGGGTTCGGGTCGAGCCGGATCCGGTCTTGGCCCGACCCGCCTTCTTTTTATTCTTCTTTCCCCGCACGGTCAGGCCCGTTTTCCCCTGCGAGGCCCAGCTCCTCTTTCCTAAGCCCGGCCCGCGTCCCAGCTATCTCCCTCCTCTGGCCTTCCTCACGCGGAACCTGCAGGAGCAGAGAACAGAACAGAAGACCAGCGAGAGAGAGCAGAGCAGGGGGATCGGTGTGGCAGGCGAGCGGCGTGATCCGCGGGTCGGGGGCAACCCGGCCGGCAGCTGGCACGGCTGCAGAAGAAAAGTGAGTAAAAAGAAGATAAAAAAAGGGAACAGAAGGCAGAAGACAGGAGCAGCAGAGAGGGAGCTGGGGGAGAGAAGTGCTCGAGGGAGAGAGCTTGAGCGAGGGAAGTTGTGGAGAGAGGGAAGAGAGCCAAGGAGTGGCTCAACAGTGCACGGGATCCCACTCCCCCACGCCCTTCTTCTGGAACAGCGAGAACCGAGAAAAGGGAGGAGGAGCAAGAGAGAACCGGGAGAGAACCGAGACCAGGGGGGCCGAGAGAGAGCGAGAGAGAAAAGGAGAGGACGAGCTGAAGGGAGAGGGGGCTGGAAGGACAGCTTCGCCGTCGCCAGTCGTCCGCCGCAGCGCTCCCCTTCGAACCAGGTAGGTCATTTAAATTTCTTCGCATCTCGCCTCACTCGCCTCTACCCATCGGCGTCGGAGGGTCGCAGGTACGGGAATTTCTCTCCGCCATTGCAAATTCCTGTTTTGCTTTCGTGGGTTGGGTGCGACTGCGGTAATGTGATGAAAACCCAGCTTCTTTTTCCCGCTCCCTACCCCTCATTCGCGATCGCATGACATGGTTGCCCGGACGGAATCGATGGTGGACGGTGGTCTGTCTTTGATTTTCTCGTTGTGGGTTTGGAGATTTCGTGTCTTTTCGTGATGTTGCCTCTTTTTTTTTTTTTTGGAAAATCTCTGCAAGTATTGACTTTTTAAAAATATGCATACGTTTTGGGTCCAATTTTCCTGTTCAATCGTCCTGATGGTGGTGGCCAGAGTTGTTCTAACTCGCATGCTTAGTTGCTGGTAATGTGGAAGTCTGTTCCATCCATGATCTCACTCTTACTAGATGATCTCGGCACTCGCAAGTTTGTTCTGTGAATCGGGCTGTCTTGTTTCTAGTGGTAATCTGTAATGAGCCATTCTTTCTAGTAGTAATCTGTAAATATTAAGTTATGAACTGGCGGTCATTGGACATCTCCTGCCTGATTTTGCCATTTTGTGTGGATTAGTTGTAAGTTAGTGATATGCCGGCTTGATCTCTAGTTAGTGCGTCTTATGTGTTCGATGAAATGCCTTAATAAAAAACCGAAGAGCAGGCTTTAACGCAAGATCAAACTCGTTTTTGCTTCCATGCCTGCTGAGTCCTGCTTGCTTTGCTCGTATTTGTGGTGTTTTCATAGTGTTCGTGAGAAATATTCATGCGTATTCGAGTCGATGATGTTTTTCTTCGCGCCGAAAAAATGGGTTTGTGGTCACTGGAATGGGTGGCCAACAGTGGTCATCGTCGGTCGGAACGAGTGACCGGCGCCAAATGGTAGCTTGGCGACCTCCAAACACCGGTGAGGGTTCGCCGTGGTGTCGTTTTTAGTTCGGTGAGGATGGCGCAAATTGGGGAAGAAGCGTCGGGGAAGAAGAAGAACGCCAAAGGGGAAATAAAAAAGAACAAGGAAAAAGAAAAACCAGAAAAGAAAAACAAAAAAAGGGAAAAGAAGATAAAAGTGGATTCGGGAAGGAGGAATCGCAGGAGGGGGAGTGCAGCACAAACAAGACAAAATAGGGATAAGACAAAAGAGAAAATAAAGAAAATATATATTTTAAAAAACTAAACTAAAAAAAAATCTTTTTTTATCCGACGGGGACGGACCTGGGCTCGGCTCGGATCGGATCAGCGGGCCGGATTAGGTTGGCCCGATCCGAGCCCGTTTTCCTGAATATAATAATATTTAATATTTAAAAGATATTAAAAATTAAAAAATTTTCAAAAAAAAAAAAAAACTCAAAAATTTGGAAAAATAATAAAAATTCAAAAAAATTTCTGAAAATTCAACAACATTTCAGAGAACATTAAAAAATTAAAAAAATTTCAGAAAATATTGAAAATTCGAGTATTTTAAAAATTAATTAAAAATTTAAAAATTTAAAAAAATTAAAAATTTTCGAAAATCCAAAAATGCAGGTTTGGTTAGGAATTTCCATGTTTTATCTTTTTAGCATAATTAGACCTTTATTTTCTTGCATCTTGATTATATTGCATGTTTAATTCGCATATTTGATTATGTTTATGGATGTTTAATTGCACGTGCTCAATTTACTACAATTGTGATCTTGAGGTCCATTTGTTTTGTAGAAAACAACTTCTGGGAAAACATTTTTCAGAATTTCCGGTGTTCGGATGGCGAAAAATAAATGGTCAAAGAAAATGTTTTTCGGTCAATGGAAAATCTGCTTGTAAGATTGTGGAAAATGATTTCCTCTTTTGAGAAGAGGAAATCATTTTCCATAACTTCTTTCACCTTGTTTCTTTTCATTTATGCTTTCTTTTCTTTTTTGTTTTTTTTTTTAAAATCGAGTTTTTAATTTTATTCCTTTCCTTTTCTATTTTTCCATTTCATCTTCTTCCTTGGTGGCCGGTCATCGTTCACGGCGGTAGTCGGTGATTGGCAGCGAGCCAGCTCGAGCCTCACCCCAGGTCGGTGAGGCTCCATCTAGCCCGATCTGGCGAAGCCGAGCTCAGGCCTCGCCTGATTGGGCAAGGCAGAGCCCCGCCGGCTTGGGGTTGAGCTTAGGCCTTGCCAGATCCGACGAGTTGGGTGGGCCTCGGGTGAGATCGGTTGAGCCTCAAGCTCGCCGGATTTGGCGATCGGGTCTTGGTTAGTCGCTAGGCGGCCCGACCATGTCAGGCATGCGGCGGCGGGGGAAGGAGGAGGAAGGAGATTGTGGCGAAGGAAGGAGGAGCCAGGAGGAAGAAGGAGGAGGAAGGAGGAAGGAAAAGAAAAAGGAAAAAAAGAAATAATAAAAAATAATAAAAATTTCGATTTTTTAAAAATACAAATAATTAAAAATTCATTTTTTAGAAAAAGTTAAAAAATAAAACTAATTTTTTGGTCAATTAAAAATATTAGCTAATGAACGGTAGAAAATATTTTCCACTCGAAATTTAGATTTCGATCGAACACCGGAAAATAGATTAATTTTTCTTGAAAATGACTTTTAGGAAAATGTTTTCTAGAAACATTATATTTTCCGCGAAACGAACGGATCCTTAGTAATTGTGATTATTATTTTAATGATTGTGCACTCGCATAATCATCTCACATGTTAGTGGATAGGTGTAAAATCAATTCAAAGTGCCTAATAAAATTTTTTTCTTTTAAAATGAATAATATTATGTACCAAAATGACATTAATTGGTCTATTAGTGTAATCAAGTCATCGACCCTAGATTCTCTAGTTGCGTAGGAAGTGAGGTACACTTTCATGCCTCATTTAGTTTCCAACCGACTCCAATAGATTATTGGCGACTCCTTATTACAAAATTCTTAAAAACACCCCCAATGTCGTGCGAGGTATGGGCTTGGGAGAGCCCGTGCCTAATAATGAGCCTTAGGTCTGTCCTTTAGGCAATATCCCCAAACATATTCCCTCCCTCCGAGGGTTAGGTCGCAACAATAGGATGACTACTTCGATCCCAGTCATGTGCTCAAAGAAATGGATCCCGACCAAAACCAACCAGATTCGCCACACTAAGGGAAAGGGCCTTAGCAAGAGCTCTTTCCACATGCCTTCGCCGTGAGTCTTCCTCGAGAGCTTGATAATGTCCTTGCAATTCTCGTCAATTTTTATGTCTTTGAATCGGGTTTCCACTTCTTGCTTTGAATTACAAACTAGGAGCTAGGGATGATCGGGTCCAGGGTGAGTAGGGTGAGTATGGTGAGTAGGGTCCAGACCTAGACTCTATACCCGATCCTATTATAACTGATTCCTTTTTTTAGGACCCTAAATCCAACCTTGTTTGTATTGAACCTTGTATCCAACATACCCTGTTTTTCCGATCTAGTTCCATGGTCAATCTTGTTTCCACTAGAACCTATTTTGCAATCTCTCGATATTCTATAAGACTTCGAATTTTATATTAATATGCGAGAAAATAACATAATCCTTCTAATTTGTATTGAAACATTAAGCACATGTAATAAATAAATACATGAACTTTTTGACTAAACAAAAAATTAAGGATTCACAAGGCTAATTATAATAAATAAAATCATAATGCAAAGAATTAGTAACAAATATGTGTATAATATTAGTCTTATTCCTATAACTACTACATTAAGCTACTCATTTATGCAAGCATAACTCCTCCTACAAAAGAGAAATTAGGCGAGTCAATCCATGTGATACACAAGAATTTGGTGGCGACGAACATCGTCCATCCATCGAATGGTGGGAGAGGGAGCCGGTGAGAGAAGGAAGCAAGTGATGAAGAGGAATGACAAAGGAGGAGTGCCGTGCGTGTTTGAGAGAGCCAAAAGGAAAAACGTTTTGTGATTGCGGGAGCAAGAACATAAAATTGGATGAAAAAAATGGTTTTAGACCTCTACTTACAAAATCGGTTCGGGAACCAGTTCTATAACCAGTCCAGGAACCGGTTTCCGGGTGGGTAATCACTTGGAACTTGTTCTCAGATTGGTAAACCGGTTTCGAATTTTAGGAACCGGTTCCTAGACCGGTTTCAACGAGAACCGGTTCTCGACCTTGTTTTTCGAGTGGGCCGGTCCGGGAACTGAGTATACCCAGTCCAGTTGCTCACCCATATTCGGAGCAAGACCCTTTTTGCCTCGGCCAGCCGGCCTTGCAATACCAATTACCTCAGCTATTCGGGCATATCTTGAGGGTCCTTGATGCCAAGGCTAGGGAAGGGATCGCCGTGACACCTAGCTTTAGGGCCAACTTTGCAAAAGAGGGAATTAGATACATTAGCCAAGCAAGATCCCTAGGCTTATACATAGCTCTGGCAAAGAGGTTAAGTATCCTCGGTTGTGTGTGGAGATTTCTAATTAGTACATGGGCGCGATTACTAGGACGAAGCCGATGATCATTAAGATCGTGTGGAACGGCCCATTGCCCAATAGGACCGAACCGAGTAAGAAGATAACAAAAACAACTAAGATACATGACATTATTTAGAGAGAGATATGACAATAATCTCATATTTTTGAGTTGTTTACGGAAGTCCACAATAAGGATTATAACGTTCGGACAAATATTAATAAAATAAAATAAAAATGTTAAAACCAGTTGATAGATGAGTAATTTCCCACCAAATTAGCAAAGTTCCAATTTGTCTATTTATTTATTTTTGGTTGGTCAATACTTTTAAATATAGAAAAGAGAAGCTGTTAATTCTCTGCAACACCATCTCATTTTGTAATTTTGAAATCCCACGCCCTACAGCAGACCTTCTACTGCAATAGGGGAACCTATTTCTCGCACCTGTCGGACGAGTCTTGTCGGCTCGATCAATGCCTAGTTGGAATTCAACACTATCCCGGCACCTTCAGAGTGGGGAACCCATCTCTCCCACCTGCCGGATGAGTCTCGTTGGCTCGATCAATGCGTAGTTGGAATCCAACACTATCCAGGCACCCGTGCCCTTGTCTATAAGCCGTCCAACATTCATGATGAGATGGCCATCCAAGTACTCAACACTAAGGGCATCGTGGTCAGCTACATTAAGCGCACAACTGCCGAAGTCTTGGCCCCATTAATGGACTCTTAGTCGATCTCCGTCGAGGGCATTGTGCCCAAAAGTTCATTTCGTCAAGAAGTTTGACTTTCATCAATTCTAAGTGCGCGTCTTTGCGAGGGATGATGACTTGGAGCACATGAAGTCGACAATCTAGGCAAGTTGATGCTCACCCTTCTAGTGGGGAAGGAGGTGAGAGTCATGGACGAGAGTTTCACACTGGTCGGTCAGAATGTCGAGAAGAAGGCGAAGATTGAGGCCTTGGAGCCTCCGAGGAGTTCATAAAGACTGTTCTTTTCGAGCACCAGAAACAAGGGTAGGGGTTGGCTAGTTCACAGGGAGAGTAGTGGGGAATTGCTTCCCTTTTGGGAGGAAAATGGTTGCAAGTATATCAATGTCTTGACCCGGATAAGAGACTGGAGCCTCTGCGATGCGGTATTTTCACAGACTAAATGGGATTGAGTAAAACTTTGACTCTGCTTTCTCTTTCTCTTCGAAAGAAAGTTCGACATAATAAGTCTCTATTGTCTTTTGGGCGATAAGAGGCCAGAGCCTCTGTAAAGCGGTATTTTCACGGACCAGATGGGAAGAGAAAGCAGGGTCAGAGTTTTACCCAATCCCATCTGGTCCGTGAAAATATTGCCTCACTGACTTGTTATGTTGAACTTTCTTTTCGAAGTGAAAGAGAAAGCAGGGTTAAAGTTTTACCCAATCCCATCTGGTCCGTGAAAATATCGCCTCATAGAGGCTTTGACCTGTAGTGGTTGGTCAAGACGTTGATAAACTTTCAACCCAAGGGAGGCAATTCCCCACTACTCTCCTGTGAACCAGCTAAACCAACCCTAGTGTTTGAAAAGAACATGAACTCCTCGGAGGCTCCAAGGCCTCAATCTTCGCCTTCTTCCCAACATTCTGATCGACCAGTGTGAAACTCTCGTCCATGGCTCTCGCCTCCTTCCCCGCTGGCGGGGTGAGCATCGACTTGCCTAGATTGTCGACTTCATGTGCTCCAAGTCATCATCCCTCGCAAAGATGCGCACTTGGAATTGATGAAAGTCAAACTTCTTGACGAAAGGAACTTTTGGGCACAAACGGAGATCAACTGAGAGTCCATTAATGGGGCCAAGATTTCAGTAGCTGTGCGCTTGATGTAGCCGACCACGATGTCCCTAGTGTTGAGTACTTGGATGGCCATCTCGTCATGAATGTTGGACGGCTCGTGGACAAGTGCACGGGTGCCGAGATAGTGTTGGATTCTAACTAGGCATTGAGCCGGCGAGACTCGTCCGGCAGGTGGGAGAGATGGGTTCCACTCTAAAGGTGCCGGGATAGTGTTGAATTCCAACTAGGCAGTCGACAAGACTCGTCTGGTAGGTGCGAGAGATGGGCTTCCTATTGCAATAGAAGGTCTGTTGTAGGGCATGAGATTTCAGAATTATGAAATGAGATGTGTTACAGAGAATTAACGGCTTCTCTTTTCTATATTTAAAAGTATTGACCAACCAAAAATAAATAAATAGACAAATTGGAACTTTGCTAATTTGGTGGAAAATTACTCCTTTATCAACTCGTTTTAACATTTTTATTTTATTATTATTTGTCCGAGCGTTATAATCCTTAATTGCGAACTTCCGTAAATAACTCAAAAATATGAGATTATTGTCATACCTCTCTCTAAATAATGTCGTGTATCTGAGTTACTTCTATCATCTTTTTACTCAGTCGTACAATCTTCGATGTGGTATATTCCCATGTCCCTGCCTCCTCCCTCTTCACTCAGCCAGGGCCATGAATCATCAGCAAAGTAAATTCAATTCGGCTTAATGTGATGCTTTTCATTGGCCTCCAAATAGAAGGAAGAATTGGATCCCAAGAAAAGGGATGTGTTCTCCAAGCTCTTAACTTCTGTGTACGTTTGAGTATTCAAGTCAATCTCGAAAACCTAAAATCGAAAGGTTTGAGTAGGTTCACGTTCTTCCAATCGCGACACCAACAATAGAGATCCGGTTGGTGATTGCACTAAATGCGCTCCAGTCATAAGCAGCCAATGTCCCGTCGTTGGTTGAACTAGATTCGGGTGCTCCCAATGCACAAGTCTTCGTGGCATCCTGAAAATTACTTGAGCTTCGAACGGAGTTGGTCCATTCAAGTCACACCTCAATATGCTACCCTCACAACCGACAGCAACAAAACACCCCTTATAAAATATGAGATCCCAAATATCATACGTGGGGCTGGGGGAATTCACTGCCGTCCACTCCTCGTTGCCAGGTTTCCAAAGCCCTAGCCGGCCACCCCTCCCGTAGATGACCATGACCATGTAATCTAAAGATGTAGTAGGGCTAGCAGATAGGACGAACTTAGCACTGAAATTATCATAGCGAGGCAAGACTTCAATGTCAGGAAACTTCAACTTGGGAAGCTTAATAATATAATTGTGACGCGACATGGGATTCTTCAACATGTAGAGTTCCCAGTCTCTGCCAAGCGCCAACACCCAACCCCGTGAAGAGAAGCACGTCTTCCCCTTCGCTTCCGGCATGAGCACTCTGTGAACCCGCTGACATGAGAGCCAAAAACACTCGCGCCACAGTGTCTCATGATAGTCCTCGAGCATCATCCATGGGACGCTGCTCCTCTCTTTAAGAGGAGCGGATCGCCAAGATTGGCACACTGCTCGGAACGCCCACAAGTCCTTGGGACAAAGATGTTGTGAGTATAGTTCTAGCAACTCTTGTGAGAGATCTGCCCAGTTTCTCACCATTCTCAACTTTGTCAAATTGATATAAAACAGAATTCTACAAGAAGCAATAAAGAATCGGTCAGCTTTCATGATGTGAATTAGTCATGATCAAGGGCTAGACTCTTAATCCCGATAGGAATTCAAATTCTAAGGGGAAAATCAGCTTTGATGATGTGAATTAGTAACAATGAATAGCTAGGAATTCAAATTCTAAGCAGAAAGGAAACAGAGTGCCAGTTTTTAGTTATGTTTATCGGATTAAAATACAATTCCTAATATAAACAATCGACAATTGAGGAATATTTCGTCCTACCAAAGAGGAAACAAAATAATATGATATTTGTCTGATTTTGTTGCGATAAAGTGGCTAAAATTTAGCACTACAGATAAGGCAGAAACTAAAAACATCATCGAGTCTTCTTATTCATTGATGAGACATACAGAGCAGATGCAGGGCAGCATCTCGGAGAATAGAACATTCTCCAGTTAACGTTTCTTCAGCGGAAAAAAAAAATCAACCCATCACCGATAACCGGCTAAAACAAATAGAATGGAATAACCGACATCCAACCAAAAGCGAACCTTAAATCGCGTCAAAATCTTCGAGGCCGGGAGAAAGATAGCCTCGCAAGAAGCAAGAAGAGAGAGGAGAGAGGGGAGGGGGGGGTGTGGAAGAGAGATAAGTAGAGACCTGAAGAGTGACGAACGCCGTCCGTTGAGACGGCAGAAACCGACGACGAGGAGTGCAGGGTGCGGACAAATCACTCAACGTCCCGTCGGATATATCACGGAAAATCGAAACTGAAATTACCCAACCGCCAAAACTCGAATCCTATTTTCATTGCCCCGTTGGGATCTTCAACAGCCTTCTTCGTCTTCGATAATTGTTGAATTGAGTTCGCCAGTTGTACGAGCTTCGATTTCACCTAAACGCAATTGGCGCTCTCACCTCTTTCTCTCTCTCTCTCGTTGCGATCTGTGTGCGAAAGGCAGGACGTGAGCTATGGAGGGTTAGGAATTGCCATGTTTTGCCTTTTTAGCGTAGTTAGGCATTTATTTTCTTGCACCTTGATTATGGCATGTTTAATTCGCATATTTGATTATGTTTGTGGATGTTTAATCGCACGTGCTCAATTTACTGCAATTGTGATCTTGGTAGCTGTGATTATTATTTTAATGATAGTGTATTCGTATGATCATCTCACATGTTAGTAGATAAGTGTAAAATCAATCCAAACTACCTAACAAAAATCTTTTTTTTTTTTTTAAATGAACAAGATTATGTATCAAAAGGGCATTAATTTGTCAATTAGTATAATTAAGTACTCGATCCTAGATTCTTTGGTTGCGTAGGAAATGTGGCATATTCTCGTGCCTCACTTGGTTTTTAACTGACCCCAATAGGCTAGTGGCGACTCCTTTTTGTGAAATTCTTAAGAATTCCCAATGTCACGCAAGTTATGGGTTTGTGAGAGCTTGCGCCTAATCATGGGCCTTAGTTCCATACTTTAGGCAATACCTCTAAACCTATTTCCTCCTTTCGAGGGTAGGTCGCGACAACCATCACTTCCAAGGACTTGCCTTTGTCTCGAGCCATAAGAAATAGAAGAATCCTAGAGCTAATGAGGATGCGAGCAAACACGAAGAAGCTCCCGTCCATGGTTATGGCCTTTGAAGTCGAGGTGGAAGCTCGTTGGCACAACCGTGTTGATGAGCCGGTTCATCCCAATGCCGATGCTTACTTCTTGAGCCCTTCGTTTCAACGGGTTCATCTCCAAACAATAGACCCATGTCACCGGGGCGATCCCGATCGAGAAGAAGGCCACGTATGCTTGAGAGCACACAAGTTGTTCCTTGGCATGCTCTTCCTACCGTTGTCAAGCTAAACCCTAGTCCGGTGAGGGAGATGGTGATCCCTCCCGAGCTCACAGAGGAGCTACCTCCTCCTACCAACTTCGTCAAGCAAAAATGTGGCTGTTAATAAGAAGTGGTCCTTGTGAGGCCAACCCCAATGGTGGCAAGCTAGAGCCTTTTCTTGCTAGTCACTCTCGCTTTCCTGAAAATCTGTGGCCGGTATAGGTGTTGACACCTAAATTTTACAATTTTATTTAGAATTTAATTGTGTATAAATTTATGAATTAATTGCTAAAAAAAACCACTTTCATTAAAATGCATCGTGTATGTTTTCATTAAAATCCATTACTCGTAGACATTAGGAACATTCGCACAAATATCACAAAAGGAGTCGCCACTAGCCTATTGTGGTCGGTTAAAAACCAAGTGAGGCACGAGAATATGCCACATTTCCTACGCAACCAAATAATCTAGGATCGAGTACTTAATTATACTAATTGACAAATTAATGCCCTTTCGATACATAATCTTGTTCATTTAAAAAAAAAAAAAAGATTTTTGTTAGGTAGTTTGGATTGATTTTATACTTATCTACTAACATGTGAGATGATCATACGAATACACTATCATTAAAATAATAATCACAGCTACCAAGATCACAATTGTAGTAAATTGAGCACGTGCGATTAAACATCCACAAACATAATCAAATATGCGAATTAAACATGCCATAACCACCCGTGGTGGTGGCGTAGGTGGTTGGGCAAGGGTACTTTTCACGAGAGGTCCCGAGTTCGATCCACGGCGTCGTCGTGCTTAAGTGCAAGCCATGTCTTAAGTGGGTTGTCGGGGTGGTGGGTCCTCCCGCTTACGCAGCCCTCCCGGGTTTACTCCTCCGCCCGGCCGTGCGGGGTTCCCTGGGTTACCAAAAAAAAAAAAAAAAAAAAAAAAAAAAAACATGCCATAATCAAGGTGCAAGAAAATAAATGCCTAACTACGCTAAAAAGGAGAGACAGAGAGAGAGATTAGTAAGGTTGTGAGATAAGAGAAAGTAAGTGAGCAAAATGTTTTTACTTATTTGAAAAGTGGAAAGTATTTGCCTTCATTTTTAACTTGTATAACTCTTTTCTTTGGTGGGGTTTGAAGCAAATTAAATTAAAAATTAGGTCGTTAAAGATATTAATTGGGGACAAAATTTAAAAATCATATATCTATTTATTTGTTATAAATACATGTCATTTTGCGAGATGAGGCAAAAGTTGATGGGCATGTGAACGCTAAAACTAGGAGCATTGATAAGTGCTCCTATGTGATATCCTGACGACAATAATGTCTATGAATTATGTTTTGCTATTAAAAGTGCCTCACACTTGCAAAATGCCCCAAAATTTATGCAATCCAAAAATTTTGTTGTCAAGAAGGGGTTTTGAATATCGATTGCATGGCTAGTCAAGTTTTATATTTTAGATGGTCAAATATAATTTTCTTTTACTTTTTCACCAAAAAACTTAAAATATTATTCCAAATTTTCAAAATAATGAAAAAATTTGTGTATGAATATATGTATTAATATTTGTATTATGTGAGACTTTCGGGTGTGTAGATTAAGAAGGAAGTCAAAATGCACTTATTGCAAATGATTTGAAACGATGTAATTTTCCTTTTTTCACAATTCTTTTTTTCATCGAAATCTTCATTTTCACTACATTAAAGAGTGAGAAATCTTGGCAAAAAAAAACCAAGAAAATGGATGAATTGGTCGAGAGAAATTGTCTATTGTCTATATCTTAATCATTTCGCTTCCAAGTGATGAAAGTACAATCAAAAAGCAAATACTTGCCTTGCCCTTCAACCTTTTTTACATGCTTTTATCTTTTGCATAGCCACCCAAAAAGCAAATAATTGCCGAGCTGTGTTGACACCTAAATTTTACAATTATATTTAGGATTTAATCATGTATAAATTTATGAATTAGTCGCTAAAAAAGTAAATAGTAATATAAAAAACTTTCATTAAAATGCATCGAATATATTTTCATTAAAATGCATTACGCGTAGACATTAGGAGTATTTACATAACTATCACTAATTATTAAAATTAAAAAATTAAAAAAATCGAAAATTAAAAAAAAAAGAGTAAAAAAAAAAAGAAAAGAAAGAAAAGTAAAAATTTTCATTAAAAGGTATAAGAAAATTCGAATAGGGCTGAGTAGAGGGTTTTTCTTCATGCGTGGGCTGCCCACCTATCTCTTTTCCTTTTCTCCCTTTCGCACTTGGGCCGGCCCACCTCCTTTTATTTCAACCCTGCCCGCGTGCGCCTGCTGGTCACCCTTTAAAAGAGAGGGGCTCGCTCATTTGTTCTGGGGGGCTCTTTTGGGTTCGAGCTACAGAGAGAGATTGGAAGAGCTCGAGAGAGTTCTAAGCCAGTGAGAGGGAGCCGCGAGAGAGGAGAGGAGTTGAGTCGAGACAGTGAAAGCTGAGACTGAACGAATTGCGAGAGGGAGCCTCGGCTGACCACTTGGCCACACGCGAGCTCCGTCCAACGTCCCCTCCTGGTAGAAGTCCTCAAGCCCGAACTAGTAAGCTTCCGTTTTTGCCTTTGTTTGCTGCCCCTCTTGGGTACGCCGGGCTGGGGTTCGTGGCCATTCGGCTCACACGAACTCCGGCCCCCATAGGTCTTTAGCTAAGTCGCTGGGCGTTGTTGGATGTTTGCTGAGAATCCTAGCCCCGTTTCGAGTCCCGATTGAATCGGAAACCCTTCGCTCGATGTCGCACGCCACCGGCTCGATGAAATGCTTCACCGAGATCTAGTTTTGCTTTTGCCCTTTTTGGCCAAAACTGAATGTCCACAGGTTGATTTGTTCTGTTGAGATGTCGTTTTTGTGGTTAGCATTCCCCGGCGTTGGTCGTTCGGTCGTTTCGCTGCCACCGCCCCCGTCATCGTTTACATTGTGTTGTGTTTCATGCTTTGTGGCCGACAATGGCCGTCCGATGACAAAAGAAAATCGACGGGGAGGTCGGTCGACGAGCGGTGGTTGGGGTGTACGACCGGTGAAGGGTAGGAGCTCGGCGACGGCTTGAGATTTGGACGAGGTTTCTCTAGAAACGTAGGAGCTTGGGTGAGGGCGGGACCTTGTTGAGGAAGATCGTCGAGTAAGAAGATGGGCACAGGGAATGGACAAATAAAAAAAAAAAAAAAAAAAAGAAAAAGCAAGAGAAATAAAAGTACAGCAAAAAGTAAAACAAAAAAAAAAAAAAAAAGAGAAAAAGAAAGCAAATGTTGGTTTCCGGTGTGCAGACGAGTCGCCGAGGGGAGGGGGAAGTGCAGTAGAAAAGACAAAATAGGAAAAAGACAAAAAATAATTAAAATTTTTAATTAAAAAATATTATTAATATTTAAAAAAAAAAAGCAAAAAGGTTTTTTAAAATAGGTTTTGTCTTTTGTAGGGTAAGTTCGGGTCATCGGATCGGGTTTATCTGGTCGGACTCGTTTTTTCGAATATAATAATATTAAATATTAAAAATGCATTAAAAATTTCGAAAAATAATAAAAATTCAAAAACTCCTCCGAAAATTCAAAAATTCAGAAAATTAAAAAATTCGATTTTTTTAAAGTTTCAAAAAATTGTAAAATCTAGGTTTTTTTGGGGAAATTGGAAAATTCTTTTTTTTTTTTTCATAAAAAAACCGAAAAATCCGAAAAAATTCTAAAAAAAATTAAAAAATCTTTAAAAAGGTCAAAATTAATCTCTTGGGCTATTTTCTCCTAAAAAAAATAGAAGTATTCCAATTTAGAATTATGCTTAATTTTGACTAAGCCTTTAGGGCTTTATCTTAGGGTTTTAATTATCCTTAGAGACAAATGCATTTGAATGCACAATATTGATACATCGAGTTTGGCTTCTCTTTAGTCTAGTTAGGATTAGCATTTGTCTTCTCTATAGTATTAATTCTTTATTCTTCCATGCAATTTATTTAATGCTTTTCTTGGTTGCTAATTGTTATTTTAATGATTGTGCACTCGCATGTTCGCCTCATATGTTAGTGGATTGGTCTAAAGATAATCCAAACTGCCTTACAAAAATCTTTTTCTAAAATGAACAAGATTATGTACCGAAATGGCACTAATTGGTTAATTAGTGTAATTAAGTTCCCGACCTTAGATTTTCTGATTGGTAGGAAGTGAGGTACACTCCCATGCCTCACTTGATTTTTAGCCGACCCCAATAGGCTAGTGGCGACTCCTGTGAAATTCTTAAGAACGCCCTAATGTTGCGCAAGGTATGGGTTTGGGAGAGCCCGTGCCAAATAATTGGCTTTAGTCTATCCTTTAGGCAATACAACAAACCTATTTCCTCCCCTCAAGGGGTAGGTTGCAACAATAGGATGACTACTTCGATCCCAGTCACGTGCTCAAAGAAATGGATCCCGACCGCAGCCAACCAGATCCGCCACACTGAGGGAAAGGGCCTTAGCAAGAGCTCTTTCCACATGCCTTCTCTGTGAGTCTTCCTCGGGAGCTTGACAATGTCCCTCTTGCAATTCTCGTCGATCCCAGCTGCTATTTTTATATTTTTTCAATCGGGTTTCCACTTCTTGCTCTGAATTACAAACTAGGAGCAAGACCCTTTTCGACTCGGCTAGCTGGCCTCGCAATACCAACCACCTTAGCTATTCGGGCATATCTTGAGGGTCCCTGATGCCAAGGCCAGGGAAGGGATCGCCGTGACACCTAGCTTTAGGGCCAATTTCGCAAAAGAAGGAATTAGATACATTAGCCAAGCAAGATCCCTAGGCTTATGCATAGCTCTGGCAAAGAGGTTAAGTATCCCCGGTTGTGTGTGGAGATTTCCGATTAGTACATGGGCGTGATTACTCGGATGAAGCCGGTGATCATTAAGATTGTGTGGAATGGCCCATTGCCCATTAGGACTGAACCGAGTAAGAAGATGATAGAAGCAACTCAGATACACAACATTATTTAGAGAGATATGACAATAATCTCATATTTTTGAGTCGGTTATGGAAGTCCACAATTAAAGATTATAACGTTTGGACAAATAATAATTAAATAAAATAAAAATGTTAAAACCAGTTGATAGAAGAGTAATTTTCCACCAAATTAGCAAAGTTCCAATTTGTCTTTATTTATTTTTGGTTGGTCAATACTTTTAAATATAGAAAATAGAAGCCGTTAATTCTCTGCAACACCATCTCATTTCGTAATTCTGAAATCCCACGCCCTACAACAGACTTTCTACTGCAATAGGGGAACCCATCTCTTGCACTTGCCGGACAAGTCTCGTCGGCTCGATCAATGCCTAGTTGGAATTCAACACTATCTCGGCACCTTCAGAGCGGGGAACCCATCTCTCCCACCTGCCAGACGAGTCTCATTAGCTTGATCAATGCCTAGTTGGAATCCAACACTATTCTGGCACCCGTGCACTTGTCCACGAGCCGTCCAACATTCATGACAAGATGGCCATCAAAGTACTCAACACTAGGGGCATCGTGGTTGGCTACATCAAGCACACAGCTATTGAAGTCTTGGCCCCATTAATGAACTCTCAATTGATCTGGGCATTGTGCCCAAAGAAGTTGACTTTCATCAATTCCAAGTGTGCGTCTTTGCAAGGGATGATGACTTGGAACACATGAAGTCGACAATCTAGGCAAGTTGATGCTCACCCCGCCAACAGGGAAGGAGGCGAGAGCCATGGACGAGAGTTTCACGCTGGTCGGTCAATATGTCGGGAAGAAGGCGAAGATTGAGGCCTTGGAGCCTCTGAGGAGTTCATAAAGACCGTTCTTTTCGAGCACCAGAAACAGGGATTGGGTTGGCTGGTTCATAGGGAGAGTAGTGGGGTTGGGTTGGCTGGTTCACTGGTGATACCTTCAATCTTATTGGATGGTAGAAGCGAGGTTACCTCTTGCAAGCACAAGGCCATATGTGTCTGAGTCTTAGAATTATACCATGCATGGCAGTGTAATTATGCATCACATTATCAGCATTGATATATTCCTCCATAGTCATTGATATATTCCTCCACAGCCCTTTTTGCTTCCTGTTTCATATGGTCATACAATTCACGTTTTTCGAAAGAAAATTCGAAGTATATCAACATCTTGACCAACCATTACCCGAATAAGAGGTCGGAGCCTCTATGAGGCGGTATTTTCATGGACCAGATGGGATTGGGTAAAACTCTGAGCTTGCTTTCTCTTTTTCTTCGAAAGAAAATTCGACATAACAAGTCCCTATTGTCTTTTGGGCGATAAGAGGCTGGAGCCTCTGCGAGCCGGTATTTTCACGGACCAGATGGGATTGGGTAAAACTTTGAGAGAAAGCAGGGTCAGAGTTTTACCCAATCCCATTTGGTCCGTGAAAATATTGTCCGACTTGTTATGTCGAACTAGAAAAAGAAATGAGGGTAAGAGTTTTACCTAATCTCATCTAGTTCGTGAAAATACCGCCTCGCAAAGGCTCCGGCCTCTTATCTAGGCAGTGGTTGGTCAAGACGTTGATATACTTGCAACCCTACTTGTTATGTTGAACTTTCTTTCGAAAAGCGTGAATTGTGTGACCATATGAAACAAGAAGCGAAGAGGGCTCCACGAATATATCAATGGTTGTGGAGGAATATATCAATGCTGGTAGTGTAATGCATAATTATACTGTAGTGTTTGGTATAATTCTGAGACTCAGACAGACATGGCCTTGTGCCTGCCAGAGGTGACCTCGCTTCTACCATCTAATAAGATTGAAGGTATCGCCGGTTATATGTTTTTTGATATTTGACTTGGGACATTATTTTACTATGCAACGAGTTTGCCAAAATATTTTGGGGTAGTTTGTGTGATTAAACTAGTGTTGTGTGATTGGTTCTGCTTTTACAGACATATATAATGCAGAACTAGATTTCGATTGTTTCAGCATATCTGCTTCTAGAATTTCCTCTAGTTACCCACTTATTTGTAACTGGGAAAATAAAGAAAAAATTGCTATCTCCTAATGCTTCCTTTAGTTCACGTACCTATTCAGCAATTGAAATGTGTAATTGGAGGTTCTCATGATTTAAACAAGTTTTGCCTATCTGGGAACTTTCTTAGAGCAATGGCTAGGTCAGTATCAAATTTTGACTTATGCTCGAAGATGGCAGGATGGGTACAGCCCATCCCTGCTTTAGGTTTGAGTTATCTTCTGATGTGTGTATAGCTTGGTTGTAAAGGAGTCCTGCTCGGATTAAAACCCTTGTTGACCCGATCGACCTACTCTTGGATTAAAACCCTTGTTGACCCAATTGGCTTAGGATTTCTCCAAACCAGCCTTTCTGACCTTTAGAGAGAAAATCTCTCTAGAAAAAGAATTTCTGGATTTGTATTTCAAATATGAATGAGTTAATATAAGGAGGAGGAGACCCTAGTACATAACAAATTGTATCCGTAGATTTTTCCTCGATCTAACGGTGGAGATCGTATCTTCTTAACTACCATCTATCCGCATTTATTATATAATTGTACATTTACCGTATTGCCCACCCTAGAGTATTCCAAAACACTCAAGAAAACCTTCAACTTAGGACATTGGTTGAGGGTGACTCGTTCAAAGAATGAGTTAAAACCGTTGTTTAGAACCCTCTTGGATCATCTCTCCCTTCGGGCCGTTACACATGCCTGCAACTCAAATACGAAGTTAGATTACATAAACATTATTAATTGGATATGCAGCCCATGCCAGTCAATGTATGGAACCGTTGTGGAACTAAATTGTTTCTCCTCTTATGTTGGGTTTGTTATAACAATCGGAACCTTAGTACGGCACATTTTGATTGCAAATGTGCCTTGCTATCTAAATTTGCCTTGGGAGTCATGAATAGGATTTGAAGGAGTGTTTTGTTATGCAGAGCTTGATGAACACTAAGACTATGCAGAACTTAAACTTTGTTTAATAAATGATATCCTTGAATTCGTACTTTTGGTTAAATATGCAAGTAAATTTTCTGACTTTTAGTTACCAGGCCGTAGATGCTGTCATACTTGCATGTCAATGGTTTGCCCTTGGATGACTAACTACGAATTTGGAGGTCGTTTGTGCTTTTCCTTAGATGTGCAATGTACCGAGTATTTACAATGTGGCAGATGTATCTAATAATGCAGAGTTGCTGAAGAAGTTGGTTGCTGTGGTACAAGATAGTGAAAATATCGATGCCCAATATGCGTTATTCCCTGTACAAATCTCATAATTACCCGCTGTGCTCACATTTGTTGCTGAGCCTGCATTCTCAAGACTCTGCAGAACTCGCAAAGAAGGTGCCCCTTTGTCACGGTCCTCTGATTGAGTCTGACTTGTTCTTTGCTCCACTGGAATCATCCAAAAGTGGCGAAGTGAAAAATTGTTCTTCTGTCAAAGTTTCCGCTCTTTTAAATCTTTTACTTGCAGCGAAGGATCGTGATTTGAGCTAAAAATCAGTTATGTTTTCACAATTCAGAAGGATGTTATTACTTCTGGAAGGGCCATTTAGAGAAGTCGGCTTTAAGATCATGCGCCTGGATGGTCGATGAGTGCAAATAGAAGGCAAGAAGTGATTGAAGAGTTTGGAGTTCCTTTGCTCCGGCATCATGTTGCTCACCAGCCTCAAGGCTTCCGAAGCCAGTTTAAATCTGATGCTGCATCAACTGTTTATCTGCTGGAATTGTGGTGGAACCCTGCGGTTGAAGAACAAGCCAGGATTGAGTGCACAGGATCGGGCAGAATGAGGATGTGAAGATTGTGAGGTTGATAGCACGTAATGGTATAGAAGAGAGGATACTGAAGTTGCAGGAGAGGAAGAAGACACTAGCAAGGAAAGCTCGACTTCAACAGATGGGAGGGAGATTGGGTTGGATGATCTCACACTCGTGTCCAAGTGAGCACTGAGAGAAATAGTTGTGCATACTTGTAACTAGATCTATATTTTTTGGCTTTTTGAGGTTTTCAATGCCGACCGGTTGAATTCCAGACCGAATGAAATTTGTTATAAATTCTGCCCGGACGTACACGTACTATCCACAATATACATCAACTATCCACAACTTGCTATTCTTGTCACCGCATGTTGAAAGTTTACAAGGCAAGGCTAGAACCATCGGGAAAGCCAAAGATAAAACATGAATAAACCTCATTGTTGGCTTCAGAATAGTTCTTCTTTTTTTTTCGGGCAATAAGTGAACACCTTTATTTTTTCATTGGCTTCACAAAACCCACTTGAGAATCGGGAATGAGATGTCAGGTGATTATTTTGATTCGCTGTGTTGAAAGGGTCATCCATTTTCGTGTCTTTGATAGCTGCATCAAGTTCATGTCGCTCAAACGGACTGTCAGTGTTGTGTGATTGTTATCAGGTTCTACTTTCACAGACATATATAATGCAGAATGCAGAATTAGATTTTGGTTGTTTCAGCATATCTGCTTCTAGAATTTCTTCTAGTTACCCACTTATCCGTAACTGGAAAAATAAAGAAAAAATTGTTGTCTCCTAATTCACGTAGCTCTCATGATTTAAACAAGTTTTACCTATTGGGGAACTTTCTTAGAGCAATGGCTAGGTCAGTATCAAATTTTGACTTATGCTCGGAAATGGCAGGATGGATACATGCTTTAGGTTTGAGTTATCTTCCGACGTGTGTATAGCTTGGTTGTAAAGGAGTCCAGCTTGGATTAAAACCCTTGTTGACCTAATTGGCTTAGGATTTCTCCAAACTAACCTTTCTGACCTTTAGAGAGAATCTCTAGAGAAAGAATTTTTGGATTTATATTTCACTTGTGAATGAGTTAATATAAGGAGAATGAGACCCCTATATATACAAGTACATAACAAACTGTATCCGTAGATTTCTCTTTGATCTAATGGTAGAAATCATATATTCCCAACTACCATCTATCCGCATTTATTATATATCTGTACATTTACCGTATTGCCCACCTCAGAGTATTCCAGAACACTCAAGAAAACCCTAGAATTAGGACATTAGGGGGTTATCCGCATTTTTTATATAACTATACATTTACAGTATTGCCCACCCAAGAGTATTCCAGAACACTCAAGAAAACCCTAGACTTAGGACATTAGTTGAGGGTTGCTCATTCAAAAAATGAGTTAAAACCGTCGTTCAGAACCCTCTTGGATCATCTCTTCCTTCGGGCCGTTACACATGCCTGCAACTCAAATACGAAGTTAGATTACTCAAATAGTATTAATTGGATATGCGGCCCATGCCAATCAATGTATGGAACCGTTGCGGAACTAAATTGTTTCTCCTCTTATGTTGGGTTTGTTATAACAATCGGAACCTTAGTACGGCACATTTTAGTTGGATAAGTGAACACCTTTATTTTTTCATTGGCTTCACAAAACCGACTTGAGATTCGGGAATGAGATGTCAGGTGATTATTTTGACTCGCTGTCTTGAAAGCATGAAGGGTCATCCATTTTCCTGTCTTTGATAGGCTGCATCAAGTTCACGTTGCTCAAACGGACTGCCAGTACTTAAATTATACAAGCAGCTCGATTGAAGCACTCTAACCCTGCTATTTAACAGAGTTTATAAAAGACCTTATGATCGGTGTGCCCACGTCGGTGAGATAAAGGTCGGACAATCTTCAAGAAGAAAACTCCAAGGACATGTCCGAAAAGACTCCCCCGGGGTGGGTTGGGGAGGAGAGGGCTGCACTGTCGGCTTGACAAGGAGAATCAAGACATAAGAACTCATATCTAAGTACCTCCCAATCGCACACTGACACGATCATAACCCTCAATTCAAGTGCTTTGTACGATGCAAGTTTAACAAGCAAGTGGGTTTGGACTTTGGAGCAACGAATTCAGCCTTTTTCATCACATCGAGAACCTACAAGTCGTAACGAATTCTATGACACCACAAGATAACTAATTCAATCTTTTTTCATCCGAGAACTGATTCAACCTTCACATTACACCTGCCCTCTCGATAGTGATGCATCTGCGCAAAAAGAACTCAGCAGTCTCACTACACCAAATGGAAGCCGTGGCTTGAAGTAGGGATAGGCAGTGAAGACGTTGGTTTTGGTTATTTGGAGGACTCGGCACTGATTTGGCCCTCTCGATAGTGATGCATCTGCGCAAAAAGAACTCAGCAGTCTCACTACACCAAATGAAAGCCGTGGCTTCAACGTTACACTGGCAGAATCAGGGGGAGGCAGTGAAGATGTTGGTTTTGGTTATTTAGAGGACTCGGCACTGATTAAGGTCAGAACAGAATAAGCATGTTTTGGCGCCATACCGGAAGGTTACAAGTATAAGAGAGGAAAAGAGGGGAGACGAGCATGAGCAAAATGCTTCCTTTATGGCTTGTTTGGTGCTGAGGAATGCAGGTAGCTCAGGAGAGCAGTGGCATAGTTAAACAGCACATCTCTAGGTGGAACAAATTCCTTAATCAACGGAATTTGGACGAAGTTTTGTGCCCATTCATGAAGGGATGGGAACTTCTCAACATCAAGTATATTCACGCCTCCAGCTTCTTCCATGATGCCGAGCCAATGCGGGATCGAAATAACTTATCTTCTCCCCTACGAAGAACTTCTTCCCTTCGATCTGCTCCTCGAGATTCAGGAAAGAAGAAGAAAAAGGCAAGTTTCTCATCAAGAGGAATTATTTGACTTGAGCTGTAGCCAGAAACTTGCATAATATGAAGACCACTATATTTGAAAGAGGTGAGTTAAATGCCAGAAGAAAATCTGTTAACTATTAAGTTGATTTAATAACATTAATTCTTTTGGCACATGGGTTGGCATACCCTTGGCAAAGACGGCTCTATGGCTGATTTTGCACTTTCATTGAATTTAAGGGTCCGTTGTTTTCCGAGGAATTTTCTCAGTTGCAGATATGGTTTCATCAGAAATGCATATTCCGTTGTCGAGCATATATGAAGAAGAAAATCCCAATTCCAAGGAGCTTCATCCATAATCCATGGCATTGATCCTGCCATTCGGGAGCCGGCATTTCACTTGATACGTGTTGTGTACCCATCCATGGAATCTGGGGATTCAAGGCAAGCAAACATAGCATTCCCTCATCACGCCTTTCCATCAATACGGTTCTCCTCCGCATTCTTGTCTGAGTAAAACTCTCTCTCTCTCTCTCTCTCTCTCTCTCTCTCGCGTATGCATCGAGCGAGCATGAGAACGCAAGAAAGGTATCCACAGGATAAGAAGGACGAAAAACTCGAGTGAGCATTCAATAGATGTATCTAATAGAAGCTCGAGCCAATTGAGCAACAAGCTTGAACTAGACTCCAACCATTGGCACGGCAATTCGAATTCAACTTCCTAAAGATCAACTTTGGGGGCGAAAAAAGGGAGCATCATTCAACAGAAAAGTGGTCTGTACATCTACATACAATACATCAGATTGCACGACATACTCCAATATTCCCCTAAAAGCATCTAGTTAAATGATTGCTCCATCATAACTCATACTCATCATGAAGTGAACAAAACAACACAGGCAGGCGAGGAAACAATAACTTGGGGGAAAAAGGTCAAAAGAGTCACCTTTTCCTTAAGCAGACTGATCCCAGAAACGAACTTCAAAGGATCTTGAGGCAATAACGGAAAAGGATCATCTCCCTTCCACTTCTCATCGATGTACTCCAGGATCACTTTCGACTCTGCAATCGCCACCCCATTGTCCAAAGGCACCGGGACCTTCTTGTGCACTGGGTTCGACTTCCAAAGCAATTCGCTCTTCCGCTTCCTCCAGTCTTCAACAATCATCTTGTCCTCGAAGCCCTTCAGTTTTAGAGCCCATTCGATCCATGTGCGGAGCAAGCTCGTCGCAGAGACTATGATCTTTAACTGAGACATGGTCTTGTTTTGTCGTTTTAAAAAGTGTAAACGAGCTAGGAAGTCTCGTTTATGTAAATAAATGAGATGTGCGATGTTTAGTCTAGTGCTGCAAAGTTCGAAAATCTCGGAGCAGATAAATGGCGCGGCCATTGATGAGGAACAGGGAAAGGCAAGGCCAAGTGGGAGAAAACCAAAATCGATTTTAAAAAAGAGGAAATAATACGTGTCTCTCGTTCCACGAACGGAAAAGAAAGGAACTAATAATCTTTCGGGCAAGAAGCCGAATGGATTTGATTGTTTGATTCGCACGGTTAGACTTCATTTGTTTAATATTAGTTCGTCTCGAAAACAATAGTACGTTTCAGGCATTTCTGCTCAGCTATGTCTAGATCCACACTTCATCGTTTAATTATATAGGTCTATAAGCCTGTTCAGTAGCTTCCTTTCTTCTTTTCTTTTTGCTTAGTATTAAACATTACCAACTTGCTCCCATAACGAAGCACCGCTTGAGTTTGAGTTGCATATAAAATCTCTCCTCAGGAATCTAATTAAGCATAGAAGTACAAAAGAATCGTTATGCGCCATATTATAATGTTCAAAGTAAAAACATGTCAAGAGTCTCATCTTGAAACTATGGTTTCCCTTACAGGCCGGATAAACCCTAAATGTTTCAATGATCTTCGACTTTAGTTCCATGTCCGCTGTGTTTGAATGATTGAGGGAAGCTCCTAGAAGTTGCTGTCATTGACAAGCAAAGGGAAAGGGACAAAGAGTGTTGAGACAGAAATTGGTGTATATTTCCATTAAGCTTAGGTGGGTATTTATATACTCAGGAATACATTCTAGAAGATTTACTCACAAGAAAGGATATACACAAAATAGAAAACTTCCTAATTCCTAAAGACAAGATTCCAAAACTTTAAAAACCGATAGGCCTATATCTAGTTGATGGAGAGTAAGGAAGTTTTTGTTTGCATGCGCGTTGCTTCGAGAGCAAAGCAGATGAGATTTGGAAGTAAAAGTTAGATGAGTTTCTCAAGTACAAGAGTCGACGAATTTCAATTTATATTTGGGAGACTGACGATCATAATATACCACTCCATGGAATTATTATTTAGAGAAGGAAAAGGTATGCAATGGGATCGGCATGGGCATAAATTAGCCCAGACGCAATTTATCTCAATTCATTTATGTGATAGACCAATTTTATGCACCTTTTTTTTACTAGTAAAACATTGTTCACCAAAAAAAGTCCGTAGGTTTCCTCAATGTATGCATTTTATAAAAAAAATAAACAAATAAATAAATTACTTGGAGCACCTAGCAACTGTAAGGATGGTGTGCCTTCATCCACCCCGCTGGTCGCGGTAAATTTAACGTGAAATACAGAAGTATACATGTACTTTTTGGCCACATACATTTAATTTTTTGCGAGGAAATTAACTCATTTAATTGCGCAATAGCTGGAGAATGTGGACAATGAGATCGCCGGTGATGACAGAACAATCATTTAGCCGTTGTTTCTACAACACAAGCTTTCTCTGTCCAATCTCCAAGGTTTGGCATATTGATGGAAGGATAGAAGCAACCGATTAAATGCTAGTCTTCATCCCTCCTTTAAGAGGGAAGAGATATTATAATCACGATAACTCATTGATTAATGACGTTCGAACGAATCATATGCAGACTTGAGTTTTAACATGACAATGACCGACAAAACAGACGGTAAACCAAAATATCATCAGAAAAATGAAAGTGACGATCTTGACCTCTGAAACTCATTTGTGCTTCACGCTTGCGTATTAAACATTGCTGAGACATATACTACACAAATGCAGGGAAAAATATTCATCTACAATCTCACATGCAGTAAGCAGGGAAAAGACATTACCTTCAGAAGCCAAGTTTCTATCAGAAACTACAATGCTCTCAACCAGAGAACATCAAGCAAATTGTTTCATTCCGCCGAACAAATCTAGTTAAGTTTATGATGCGTCATATTTCCTGGTTCCAATACCACACAAATTTTTACTTTTTATCTGAAGAAAAGAAGAAAAACCAGCTCCCCAAACCCATAACAGTTTATCTTTCACTTAAGAAAGCGAAAAGAATGACATTCCCTGCGATTCTGGAAACCAGATTTCAACCACAAGCAGAATAGAAAGAAGCAATCAAACCATGACCAAACACTAACCCAGTAATCAATACAAAAGATCTTCAATATCAAAATTTCCAAAAGGAGTATCTGCTTGCGAATCGTTCATCTTAAAGATAACGAACCCATTGACTAAATTAGACTAAAGGGACTGGAAAAGAGGAAATAAATTAAAAAGGGTAAATACCCTGAAAAACCCCAAACTGGTACACATGTAACAAATTCACCCAAAATTATTTTTTTGACCACCTAAAACCCTAAATTGGTATACCTTTGACAAATTTACCCCAAACTGGTACACTTGTGACAAATTTACCATATGTTAGTTTTTGTTAAATTTTACAATTAAATTATTAAGTTAAATGACACGTGATAATTAATTGATATACTAATTTGGAATTTTACGTTCATTTTGTCACAGTTTACAATTTTTGTGATTTTTTTTGCGGTATTAATTCAATTTAGCGGATGATATATTTGTCACAAGTATACCGGTTTGGGATTTTTTGTGGTTAAATAAATTAGTTTGAGGTAAATTTGTTATAAATGTACCGGTTTAGGGTTTTTTATAGTCAGTCGAGATAAATTTGTCATAGATATACCAGTTTGGGGTTTTTCATGGTCAAAAAAATAATTTAGGGTAAATTTGTCAAAGTTAGGAGTTTTTCAGGTATTAACCCAATTAAAAAATGGGTGGAGCCCATTTTTATCTTGCATTCGCTAAAAGGAGAGATTCTCCCAAATTCAGGTGTGAGGCTTCGATTTTCGTTGTGATCACCACCGCTGTATTTTTTCCAATCGCCACTCACGTTTCAAATTTAGATGCCGATACTGTCCAGTCATTGCCAGGAAGTAATTGATCTCGAACACCATCGTAAACAGAGGCGAACGGATTGTCTGTAAACGGATTAAGCTGATAGAATAATCTTTTGCACATAAAAAAAGAACAAAACATCAACGAGGATCGGGAAGAAGTGAAGGTTCGTCTCAAGAAGATTAATTAATCTCTGTAATCACATCTAAAAGAGTCCAAAAAGCAGTCAATCAGTCAATACGCACTAGATTCGGCGCGCGAGCTTACCGTGAGCCAGGTTCTCGGAAGAAGAAGAAGAAGAGAAACAAAGCCGCTCCAAATGCAGCCGCGCACACGCCCTCTTTCAAATTCTCCGCGAATTTATGAGCGCGACGCGATGGAACATCGACCATCAATTATTATGTGGAATCTTTCGGTCCACTCTTGGAAGTTACAGACAAAGGTTGGCTTGGCATGAAACGGGAGAGTGCAGGATTCATCGGAGAGACCAGAGACAAGGGACAAGGACAGAGAAGGGTTACTATGGTCACGACAATGACTGATGTCCGACCAAGGGGACACGGAAGTGCGTTATCCATGCACTGAGAGACACATGGTTGGAAGGTTTAGTACCGAATCAACCAATGTACAATAAGTTTATGACAATTAGATAATTTTTTTCCAAATTAACAATGGGAAGTGGAAAACGGAAATAGCAATTAAAGTCGATCTTTTTAAGTATTTGGGTCTGTAGGGACTTGAGATGTGGTCGCAATACTCCTGCAGATTTAACAAATTAGAATCAAGAAGAATGTGGGCAAGTGAGGAAAGAATTCTTCAACGTAAGAAGTAAGATACCGAAATCTATGTTTCCTTGCGGAGATAAGAGCAAAGCAAATGGCTTGAGTCGGTCATTAAAAATCATTTCCAGAGATTGAAAACCTCTAACATTAAACGTGAATATCCATTAATCCGGAAATAATTGCAAGTGAACAAATTGGGAAACTGTTAAAAGTTTTATGATGAGTTGCTTTGATGTAAGCAAAGTTCTGATCAACAGAAAATTGAACCATGCCATTGAAGTGCATAGTCTTCTGAAAATGCCATTTGATTTAAATAGCTCCAAATGTCCTGACAAGTTATATGTGATTTATATGAACTACACGAGTCCTATCTTGCTTCTTTTTTTTTTTTTTTTGGTCGATAATAGTACTTCATTCATTTCTTAAAAAATGACGAGCTTTACATGGAAGGGATAGATTGAAGTCAGAACACAAAATAGTCCAGAGTTGAGTGGGTGGTTTCTGCTGCCAATTTGAAGGAAGAAGATTAAGACGATGTGCCTTTGCCACCCAATCTACGGCATGATTGGCTTCTCTTGGGCAAAATGTGACTCTTGCATTGGTGAGTCGGGCCAAAATTTCTTGGCATTCCTGTACTTGGTCCTGCATGGCCCATGGCGCTACTTCCCAGCCCAGAACAGATTCGACAAGCGTGCGGCTATCATTTTCACAAAGCCAACTCCTTCCCAGTTCAAGTACTTCCCCCTCGTGACGAGCTTCCCTCTGTTTCAGCATAATCAAACCTTATCGCAGGGCTAGGGTTTCCGCCTGCAAGGAGTAAGACGCATAAATCTCTTTGGCAAAACCATCTACCATGATACCGCTGGAGTCGTGAAGGATGCCTGCAATCAAGCCGATCAATTCTCCATCTACCCACGAGCTATCCACATTCAGCTTCAGATCTTGCTTGCACTCTCTGAATGAAGGTATACTCGACATTAGGATGTCAAGATGTCGTCATTAGAAGTATTCTTCAATAAAATCCAAACACAAGGAGTATTATTAGTAGATATGTAATATATATGCGTGTGTATGTTATATATATATGAAAAAAAAAATCCAAACACGTAATCTTCATATATATATATTTTGGGTCAACAAACACTAAATCTTCAGCGAATCAAATAAGGAGACATAGCCATTCATCGTCAAAGATTTGGGAGATCCTTGTAACAACATGGGTAGTTACTAATTTCATTGTCCCTTCTCTTCTCTCGCAATCAAGATTCTTGTGGAATTCTTTTTACAATCTGTGGATCTAACCTAAATCATAATGTTAAGGAATCAATTTATTCTCATCTCTTCATAGTTTCTTACTTGCTCAGTTTTATATTTTGCCTTCACCCTGTTTTCGTTTTCAAACAACACGGACATGATATGAAGCAAAGGCCGAGACATCCATTGAGAAACATTCGTCATCATTAGGGGCAAAATTTGAAGCATCTAACACACAAATTCAGATTTGAGAAAATGAGTTGAGAACCAAGCTATTGCTTTAACTAATACGTTGGCCGTTGCTAACACATGTGGATGTTGCAAATTAAAGGAAATAAAACAAGGAAAAAACCTGATCATGCAACCCAAATGATTTTCAGTACAATTTCACTTCCAATGACCTATTGATTTCAAGTTTCTGAAATTAATTCCTCATTATATATAGCATAGCCTTCCACCAATCTACTCACCTTATCAATAATTGAAAAGCCAAACTCTTTAGCTATGGTTAAAAGCTTGGTTCAATCCAAAGCGGAAGAGAATCATGGTCATAAGCCATTGCCATAAAATACAGCTCGGTCGTACAATCTTCGATGTGGTATATTCCCATGTCCCTGCCTCCTCCCTCTTCACTCAGCCGGGGCCATGAATCATCAGCAAAGTAAATACAATTTGGCTTAATGTGATGCTTTTCATTGGCCTCCAAATAGAAGGAAGAATTGGATCCCAAGAAAAGGGATGTGTTCCCCAAGCTCTTAACTTCTGTGTGCGTTTGAGTATTCAAGTCAATCTCGAAAACCTGAAATCGAAAGGTTCGAGTAGGTTCACGTACTTCCCATCGTGACACAAGCAATAGAGATCCAGTTGGTGATTGCACTAAATATGCTCCAGTTATACGCAGCCAATGTCCCGTCGTTGGTTGAACTAGATCTGGGCGCCTCCAATGCATAAGTCTTCGCGGCATCCTGAAAATTACTTGAGCTTCGAACGGAGTTGGTCCATTCCCGTCACACGTCAATATGCTACCCTCACCACTGACAGCAACAAATGACCCCTTATAAAATATGAGATCCCAAATATTATGCGTGCTGGGGAAATTCACTGCCGTCCACTCCTTGTCGCCAGGTTTCCAAAACCCTAGCAGTCCGCCCCACCCGTGGATGACCATGACCATGTAATCTAGAGATGTAGTAGGGCTAGCAGATAGGACGAACTTAGCGCTGAAATTATCATAGTGAGGCAAGACTGCATCGTCAGGAAACTTCAACTTGGGAAGCTTAATATTATTATTGTGACACGACATTGGATTCTTCAACATGCAGAGTTCCCAGTCTCTGCCAAGCGTGAACACCCAACCCCGCGAAGAGAAGCATGTCTTCCCCTTCGCTTCCGGCATGAGCACTCTGTGAACCCGCTGACATGAGAGGCAAAAACACTCGCGCCACAGCGTCTCGTGATGGTCCTCGAGCATCATCCACGGGACATTGCTCCTCTCTTTAAGAGGAGCGGATTGCCAAGATTGGCACACTGCTCGGAACGCCCACAAGTCCTTGGGACAAAGATGTTGCGAGCATAGTTCTAGCAACTCTTGTGGGAGATCTGCCCAGTTTCTCACCATTCTCAACTTTATCAAACTGATATGAAACAGAATTCTACAAGAGGCAATAGAGAATCAGTCAGCTTTCATGATGTGAATTAGTCACGATCAAGGGCTAGACTCTTAATCCCAACAGGAATTCAAATTCTAAGGGGAAAATCAGCTTTGATGATGTGAATTAGTAACGATGAATAGCTAGGAATTCAAATTCTAAGCGGAAAGGAAACAAAGTGCCAGTTTTGTGTTAAGTTTATCGGATTAAAATACAATTCCTAATATAAACAATCGACAACTGAGGAACATTTCGTCCTACCAAAGAGGCAACAAAATAATGTGGTATTTGTCTGATTTTGTTGCGATAAAGTGGCTAAAATTTACCACTACAGATAAGGCAGGAACTAAAAACATCATCGAGTCTCCTTATTCATTGATGAGACATACAGAGCAGATGCAGGGCAACATCTCAGAAAATTGAACATTCCCCCAGTTAATGTTTCTTCCGGGGGTGGAAATCAACCCATCACCGATGCCCGGCGAAAACAAATAGAATGGAATAACCGAGATAAAACCAAAAGCGAACCCTAAATCGCATCAAAATCTTCGAGGCCGGGAGAAAGACAGCCTCACAAGAAGAGAGAGAGAGAGAGAGAAAGAGGGAAAGAGAGATAAAGTAGAGACCTGGAGAGTGACGAACGCCGTCCGTTGAGGCGGCAGCAACCTACGACGGGGAGTGCCGGGCGCCGACAAAGCACTCAACGTCCCGTCGGATATATCACGGTAAATCGCAACTGAAATTGCCAAACCACCAAAACTCGAATCCTAATTTCAATGCCCCGTTGGGATCTTCAACAGCCTTCTTCGTCTTCGATTTTTGTTGAATTGAATTCGCCAGTTGTACGGGCTTCGATTTCACCTAAACGCAATTGTCTCTCTCTCTCTCTCTCGCCGCGATCTGTGCGCGAAAGGCAGGAAGCGAGCTATGGAGGGTGAGACCGGGAGCGACGGTCGAAGACGGGGGAAAGGAAGCGCGAGAGTGAGGCGACTACGGGAAAGAGAGCGCAGGAATTAGAGAGAGAATGGTGAGAAAGTGTGTCGATTTTGGGCTTTGCCACCCCCTCCGAAGCTTTATCTAGAAGAGAGCCCAATAAAAAAAAAAAAAAAGCAAAGGAGATGAAAGCCACCGACACCTCAAAATTATGACACAGCTTTGTTATGATATACTAATAGGGGTGAGCATGGTGGGGAGTTGGTCTGGTCACCCTAACCCTGGACCAAGCCTGCAGTGTCGGTCCTCATTTTGGGACGAGGACCACCTGTGTGCACAGGGACTAGGGCCGGACCGACCAATGGATTCGGTCCCTGGGTTAGGCTCAACCAGAGCCGTCAATAATTTTTTTCGTCTTATTTTTTATACTTTTCCTAAAAAGCAAATCTACAAATTCAAATTACATCCATCGATAATGCGGCATTATGCAACTAAACTATAAATACCAATACATATTTAACAAATTTAAGATGATACGATAATAGAAATTTCGTACTTGCTAACCGCTCATCGAGATATGAGACAAGATGGAAAGTTCTTCTAATCATCTATCTTTAATATTCATAACACCATATGCAAAAGCATTTTCCTGCATTTGATCATGTAGAGTCCACTCAACCAAAAAATGAGCTTCTCACCACTTGACTAGCAAATCATCGTAGCAACTGCAGTACAAATCTACTCTTCAAAAACTTCTATCATTTGACACAAATTGAAAAGCAAAGTGTAGCTGAAATTCATTAGTATAATACAATTAAACCATAAAAAATTCAAAATACTTAATATAAACCATGAATATATAACTTCACATCTTGTTAATTCACTTGAACTTCTAAACATCTCGAAAACAAAACAAATGACACTTAATTAATACTCAACAAAATTTTTAAATTGAAATTACTATTAGTGCTATTGATAGAACATCTCAATATAATGTAATATAACAAACATTTTACTTAGGTTTGAATATATAAAAGAATTATAAATAATATAATATAATATACATGGTTGGTCCAGGGTTGGACCGAGGACTAACCCGTACAGTGTTGGTCATGAAATTTCAGGACCAAGGACCGACCTGGGCCTCTCCTTGGGAACCCAGACACCGAACCGCGAGTTGGGCCGGTCCGGTCGGTGATGGTCGACCCTAGGCTACACTCACCCCTATATACTAAAATTCCAAACATACAACTAAGTGATATATTTACTCAAATCTATTAAGCAAACGATATTGACAAAATGCTTTTGTAGCTTAATCAAAATATAAATGATTTTATTTTGATTGAAAAATCATCTAACGGATCTTGATGGATGGTAAATATGCCACATTGATACAAGTTTGATATTTAAAAAAGTTCAAGTAAATGTATCACAGTGAGTATAGTTTGAAGTTTTTTTAATAACATTTTCCTAAAAATTAAAGAAAAATGGCTGGTTAGACTGATTAGGTGATCCAGCTCGACACAAGCAACCAGAAACTATCTTAAATCAATTGGTGTGGTTCAGTCCGAATCTTAACTAAAATCGATACAGGTGCTCACCACTGTAAATAATTGCATAAGTCCGTTTGTGAATGAGACCATAGATCATCAATGTATACGAGAGTTTCCCATGGGTTTATCTTATACACGGGCTGTGTAAGAATTGAGGCACAAGCCGATGTTATATTAAGTAATGATAGTTGAGTAAACTTAACCATTGTTAGTTGAATGATAGCAAGTATAGGGTATTAAGATTAAAAGATCTTATTAAATTTTCTAAATTTGTGTTGCTAATGAAATAACTAGGACATACACATGCCCTAGTAATTGAATTCTTTCATCATAAAAAAACAGGCATGACACAAATGCAAAAAAAGTCATTTTTAAGTAAACACGCACACTAGATCGGTTTTAAACCACAAAGTATTTTTTTTTGTTAATTTAGATTCTCGACAATTCTCTTTAATCTAGCAAATAAAACTTTCATAAAAGTCTAAAGAAAAATAATGGTATTTAATGATAATAACTAGATTAAATGTTTAATAATGGAACAATAGTTGTTTAATATAGTTAGTAAAAAGACTAGATATATATTTTAGACTAATGAAATTTAAAAAATAAGAAAAACACAAAGAAAGCAAGCTTTTGAGATAAGAGAGAAAATGAATAGATAAGTTTTTATAAGAGCAATAATGAAAAAGAGATTTTAAGAGTTTTACTATATAAAAGAATTTGCATCATCATCATCATCATCGGTGAGATACTTTTACACGGAGTATGTAAAATATTATAAGAATATCTAACAATACATGAAACAAATTCTTTAATATACTTAAAAAAACAAAAAAAGTGAAATGCTTAATTATGACAACTAGATCCTATATAGAAATAGGAAGACATAGAAAAAAAGAAGAATGGAGCCATCACTTTGCAGTTGAATGGTTGAGAGCTATTTTGTTTTTTTAGTGTGAATGAGGTGAATTTAGTCATACGAGGAGTGGAAATAAGGCTGCCCAAACATGTACAATGAGTATATCTTAGCTATTCAAGCACTGAGATGACAAATGTTGTTTGTGTCGGTCCATGAAGTATCTCTCATGGTCTGTCTGGCAAATAGAACTTATATAAACATCCATAAAATAAATTAGTTTAACTAGATTTTGACAAGAAAGAAAAGTTTAAAAATTGCTTGTGGAATGATCACGATACATTCTTGTATTTATGGCATGTCTAATTCACGAAAAACTTAAAATTTGGTACATATTTTTTGAAAAATAATTTATTGTATCACTTGAAAAATTAATCCATGGAGTAGATAGGAAAAACTTTTTAAAAAAAATGGTAAACATCGATATAAGAAGAGCTTTTACAATATGTTATAATCAGCTTTATCGTCAAACTCATGTCCTGGACGCCTGAAGTAAATATAGTTCGGTTTGATCTTATACCGGTTCATCAACATGTGTTGAAAAGGAAGAGTTGAAACCCACAAGAATGGATGCGTTCCCCATGCTCTCAAGCTCCGTCCACTTTTAGTATCTAGATCAAACGGCGAAAAGCTAGAAACCGGTGGTTCCACCATCTCATAGTCCGAATCCTGAAATGGCGAAAAGCTAGAAACCGGTGGTTCCATCATCTCATAGTCCGAACAGTGAAATGGCGAAAACCGAGAAACCGATGGTTCCACCATCTCATAGTCTGAAACGTGAAATAGCGAAAACGTGGAAACCGATGGTTCCACCACCTCATAGTCCGAATCGTGAGATCAGCAATGGAGGCACGTAAAAATCCATCCAATCTTGAACTTTCCGAGGAGATAAGAGTGCCATAACTTTCCGACTCTGTGCCATTACTTTCCGAATTTGTGCCTGAAGGGAATGACTAATCCCCAATAACGCAGATTCGACACTGAATCAAACCCCTAAAACTATGCGGAAGCGAGGCCCGGGAAATCGAACATGCATCACCGATCCTAAAGCACACCACGGATTCGAGCGTACCTTTTAGCCACAGATTAAACACCGATGTTGATGGAGGAAGACAAACCGAGCAATTCGATCCGAGGAAGCAAAAATCCTTCGAGCGATTCCTTTGTTCTGCTTTGAAGAAAAAACGGGAGAGAGAGAGAGTGCGTTGAGAGAAAGAACATACGTCGTTTTCTATTTTGGCAAAACGGTATGTTTTCTCTCTCTCTCTCCTCCCTTTTATACCCCCTTCTTTCCACGGGCCTTATTCCCGTGGGCCGGGCTTTCTGGGCCCAACTTAGGCGGACGGGCCTTAAGCCCAATGACTAATAAATCCTTCATCTCCCACTCGCACATGGTGGTCCAAAACCAACATGGGCGGACGAGGCCCCCATACTCGGCCCCATCGAGAGAATAATCCAACATAGACTCTCTCTTAACATGGTGGGCCGAACGGAATTCTCTTTACCTCTCTTCAACATTCATGCTTGGTGAATAATCCGTGCGACCAGCATACTTTGAGAGCTCGTTGCTATACATCTGTTAAGAATATATAGCAGCTCATAACGGGCGTCACACTCCGAGTAGATTTAGTATGCAGTACCCTAGATCGATCGATCACATTTATATCTCTCTTGATCTCTTTTAAACAATGATATAAATTATATTCACAATTACAATTATCGCAAAGACAATCATAATTGGTCGACCAGTGAACACAATAACTACAATGTGATTCTCCAAAATCGATCTTCCTCTTTCCTTCAAACTCTCAATTTCGGTTCAGCTTGCTTTTCTAGAAATGTCTCATTAGATCGAATCAAACTCATGACCATTTGCAACATCCTAAGATAGCAAACACTAAATAAAAATCTTGAGAATAAGTAAGAGTCATGAGGGGACAAATAATTGAGGAACTCTTTTCCTCAAAGAGTCTCACACGTCATAAAAGTTGAGATCAAACTTTTTGCCACTCTTATTGGTCGTATCATGCATACGTAGTATGAAATACGTATTACGGTATTAACTCCTTTCCCATGGAGCGTATGTCTATACTGTTCAATACCGTACAGATGATAGTTCAGACATACCTAATGTCTAACTTGAGTTCACCTATCTACTCATTCAAAAAAATCCATCAGAACTCACATCTGGCATCTTAGACAGATAAAGTAAAATATGTGGGGTATTTTACTTTCGGACATCACAACTATTATGTCCTCATCTTAACACTTAGTTAAGGCGACATGTGTATTTTAAGCTTGAGCTCTTGATTATCACCTAGATAATAAGCTTAAATACAATCTCATCCCTATTTATCACATAGTACATAGAGGCGATCACCCGTGTGAGTGGGCTAATCTTATATCTGTCCGACATACTCCTCTTAACTTAAAATAATGCACTGAGCATTAAGATGCATAAAGATCACATAAAGATTCATAGGCATTAATCAATGAAAAACAAAATTTCATAAATGTGAACAACTCAGGGAAATTACAATCCAGTACATCAGACTCTACGCAATCCTAGAGATTTTACATGACCACAAAACACATCTCTAGGTATTGGCTTTGTCATAGGATATGCTACCATTCTATGCGTAGATATGTACTGCAAGTTCACATCCTTTCGTGCAACCATATCTTTTACAAAGTTATACTTAGTATCTATATGTTTGGTCTTGCCATGATACTTTGGATCTTTGGTGTATGCTATAGCTGCTTGGCTATCACAATTAACCAATAATGGATTTGCAGCTTTCTCAATAACACCTAAATGATCCAAGAATCTCTTAAGCCAAACTCCTTCTTGTACCGCTGTTGATAATGCCACGAACTCAGCTTCCATCGTGGACAAGGCTATACACGTTTGCTTCTTCTTTGCTCCATGATATGGCGCCATTGCTCGGTAAAAAGCATATCCCGAGGTAGATTTTCTTTCATCTAAATCTCCTCCCCAATCGGCATCTGAATAGCCTTCAAGTCGCGAGATCCTTTCCTTGGTAATTCAACTTGAAATCAGCGGTTCCCTTCGAGATACCTCGGTATTCTCTTGACGGCTTTCCAATGTCTTTGGACTGGATTGGATTGGTATCTACTCACCATTCCAACTGCAAAACATATGTCGGGTCTTGTACACATCATAGCGTATATCAAGCTCCCAACAGCACTTGCATAAGGAACATGCTTCATTTGTTCCTTTTCTTGTGGAGTCCACAGACACTGACCTATGGCTCAACCCTTCACCTTTTGCAATAGGAGTGTCTATGGGTTTACAATCTTGCATACGAAATCGTTCAAGAACTTTGTTTATATAAGTTTCTTGCGAAAGAGACAACGATCTCTTGAGCGATCTCTTGAAATCTTAACTCCAAGAATATATGCAGCCTCACCCAATCCTTCATTTCAAAGTTGGAAGACAACCAACTCTTGACGGTATTAACAAACTCCATATTGCTTCCGGCAATTAGTATATCATCAACATATAATGATATGATCACAAATTGATCATTGGATCTCTTGATATACACACAATGATCCTCATCAATCATCGCAAAATCATATGCCCTTATGGCATTATGAAAACGTATATACCATTGCCTCGATGACTGCTTAAGGCCATATATCGACCTCAAAAGTCGACATACTTTTTCTTCTTGGCCTTTCACTATGAAACCAGCAGGTTGTTTCATATATATTTCTTCCTCTAATTCTCCATTGAGGAAAGCGGTCTTTACATCCATTTGATGTAACTCAAGATCCGAGACTAGCCACAATTGCCGAATAATGCGAATCGAAGTAAATCTTACTACGGGAGAAAACGTATCTTCATAATCAATTCCTTCTGTTGATTATACCCCTTCGCCACAAGGCGAGCCTTATGCCTTTCTATTGAGCCATCAGCCTTTCGCTTTATTTTGAGAACCCATTTGTTCCCAATAGCTCTGCGTCCTTTAGGAAGATCAACCCCGGTTCCCAACTTGGTTTGATTTCATTAACTCCATTTCCTCTTCCATTGCATTAATCCATTTTTCCTTACTAGGGCAATTTAGAGCCTCATTAATATTTCTTGGCTCATCTTCATCTTGTGGAGCAACCATAAAAGTTTCCCCTTCAATGTCAAAACGTCGACGGGGAATACTTTGGCGACTTGTTCGCCGTATGGGAGATTGTACACTTTGCACATCATTCCCCATCATGCTCCCACTTGGATTAGGTAATAATGATGCGTCTCATCAAGTGGTTGTAATTGGGAATGAGTAGAATTCAATTCATCACTTCTCATATTACTCCCACTTGGATGAACTCCACTAAGGTCATTATCTTGATCCAAGGTTTCAAATAGGGAACAATCTTCCCTATTTTCGCCCTTCTTAGGAAATTCATCCTCTAAGAATGTGACATCCCGTGATTCAAACTCAGTTATACTCCCACTTTCCTTCTCACCTATGAACACATACCCTTTTGAGTGTTCAGAGTATCTTATGAAAATACTCTTCTTTCCTCACGGGACCCAATTTCCCAAACTTGTGAGAGGACTCATGTGTATAGGCAGCACAACCCCATGGCTTAAGAAAGCTTAAGTCCGGTTTTCTACCTGTCCATAACTCATATGGAGTGGAAGTAACTGATTTGGAAGGCACACGGTTAAGTATATAGGCGGCGATTAACAACGCATCACTCCAAAGGCGATAGGTAAGTTAGCATGCGTCATCATGGACCTAACCATTTCCGGTAGGGTTACTGTTTCTTCTCTCTGCAACACCATTTTGTTGAGGAGTATATGGAATAGACAACTGTCTTTCTATTCCTTTTTCATCACATAATTTTCTGAACTCATCAGATAAATATTCTCGACCTCGATCGGATCTCAATGCTTTTATTTTCTTGTCTAATTGATTTTCTACCAAGGTCATAAACCTTTTGAAACAACTTATTGCTTGAGATTTGTGAGAAATCAAATAGACATATCCGAATCAGTATAATCATCAATAAATGTGATGAAATAAACAGCCCCATGCCTTCCTCTCACATTCATTGGACCACATACATCGGTATGGATTAAATGCGAGAGGAAATTCAGCTCTTTTCCCTTTCCCAAATGGTTTCCGTGTTGTTTTCCCTTCTAGGCAATGCTTACATATAGGCAAATCGACTTTTTCAATGTTGCCCAACAAGCCCTCTTTGGCTAGTCTATTCATACGTTGTTGGCCAATGTGACCAAGCCTAGCATGCCACACATTCACATCATTATCATAGGTATTAGAAGACTTGATAAGGGAATAACACACATTTGCATTAACATAATCAATATCTAATACAATGAAACCATCAAGAAAATAACCACAACCATAGTAATTTGTATTCAAAAACAAATTCACACCCCTACTACAGAAGTTCACACTAAAACCTAGTCTAACCAACATTAAAACAGACACTAAATTCCGACGAATCTCCGGAGCATACAGCACATCATGAAGGAACAAAGTGCGTCCACCACGCATGTTCGGTTGGCGGTGCCAATTCCTTTCACTTCAGCTCGGAGTTGTTTCCCACATAGATCCACTTAGTTCCAGTTGGTACTCGTCGGAATTCCACGAAGGATCCTCTATCCTTCGCTACATGGTCCGTCGCTCCTGAATCCACAGTCCACAAAGGATTAGACTCAGTCAAGAACACAGAACTCGACACAAGAGTAAAGTTCTGAAAAGTACAAGGGTGCATACCTTCTTTGGCTCACGACGAGTCGCGAGCATAGTGACCCTTCTTGTCACGGTTGTAGCATTTCACCCTTGCCGGCTTCTTCATGCGAGGACGCTTTCCTCGATCATGTTGGTTAAACTTGGGCTTCTTCCACTGAAGGACCAGCTTCTTCCTTGCCTTTCCCCTTATCAAACCGGCTAGGGCGCTTGCGCTTGGAGCTCAGCTCCATTTGAGCTAGAACTAGCATGATATAGTTCAGCATCCGGCTTAGACGCCAGAGGCGGTCCTCTTCCAGCTCAAGATGGCGCATAGCATCCTCAAAGGTTTTGATAGACTCATTATGGGTCAGGTGCACCTTCATATGCTCCCAACTCTGAGGCAATGAACGGATCACTGCTTGCACCTGCTGCTCATCTGTGAGGACATGGCCAGCATCTTTCGGCTCGGTTATCATGTTTGACATCTTTCTAAGATGTTGCTTCATGGTCGACCATGAGGCTTCTTATAGGAGTCAAATCGATAGTGAGAGCCGCCTCGATCTAGTCACCGAAGTATGACCAAATCTTGCTGCCAATGCCTCCCACATTTCCTTAGCATTGTCGAAACGCCTAAACTCCCGCATGACATCATTTTCCATGCTGCTCGGCAACGTGATGCGGCGAGAGAGTTCTTTCGTTTCCAAGCGGCAAAAGCTTCTTTATCTCTTTTGTGCTGCGCATATTTCCCTCTTCGAGTTCAACCATGGTCGGGTTAAGAGCTTCAAGTGCCTCTTGCTCTTCCAAAGCACATATTGGATTTTTATGTGCCATATCTCATAGTTGTCACCATTGAGCTTTTCACCTTTGTTCAGCTCGGCAACTATGCTTTTTGTGGCTGAAGCCATTGATACGAACACATCGAGACAAATATGCACGAATTATTAATGCCTATCATTTATGCATCCCTATTTACATAGACCCATCATATTAATGAATAATTTCAAGTAAGGCTTCAGAATCAAAAGGTCACTACGTTTCCAATCATCCTCCAAAAATCCTAACTTAAAATTATCATTAATATAATTGTTATATGCAAAATCAATTTTTATGAAGCTACAAAAAAACTTCTAAAACTACCCACGACTAATTACCCACAAAGACAACCAGGCGAGTCATTGAAAGCAATTGATAATATACATCAAATAAAAACAATAATGCTTTCAATTAATACAAACAATACATATAAGTTGCTTCATCAACAACAAACAGGTAGTATTCATTACAAAATATGTCCACAAAGCACACTTAACAAAAAAATCAGCAAATACAACTAACACAAAGTCGGCACACGAACTGGAAATATCCTCTTTTGTTCAATTTCTTGATCTTTTCCCTTGAAACAATACAATAATATTCATTGACAAAATCCATGACAATTTTCTTATAGGAAGCAGCTCCGTTGACATCCCATATGCAATTCAACACGTCTTGCCACTCAGGCGGAAGAGTACTTATGAAAAATCGCACCATCTCTGGTGACATGGGACGACCATTCCATATGACCTGTTGAATTTTCCCGTTGACTTCAGGACGTGATCAATTAAGTCACCTCTCTCCCATCGATGATCGATTAGCTCGGCTATCAATTTAGACAGCATTTCTTTTTGTTCATCGGTAACTGCGCGAATAGGTGTGCGCAACCTCAGGGGAGGCATTGTTCACGCAACAAATGCGAGAAAAAAAATAAGGGATTACTTATAACCCACATAGACTTAATTGAAAAAGAAACACATTCTTTTTCCCTTCTTCTTTTCTTTTCTTCTTTCTTCTTTCTTTTTTTTTTTTTTTTTTTTTTTTTTTCGGGTCAACGGTCAACGGTCGTCGGTCAACGGTCAACGGTTGCCGGTCGCCGGTCGTCGGATCGGTCAGACCGGTCGGACCGGTCGAACCGATCAGCTGGTCGAACCGCGTCGGTCGAACCGACGCACGTGCCGTGCGCGTGCCTCGATGACGTCACGCAAACGTCAGCGGCACGTGCCTTGCGCGTGCCATCGCCCGCGGGTCGGGTCGCCGGTTGGGTCGCCGGCCGGTGACCGCACGGCCAACCGGCGTCCATGCGGCGTCGGCAATGACGTCACCCCAGCGGTTATTTACCGTTGGGTGGCGTCGGCGCGTCGGTCCGCGGACCCGGTGCGTGCCCGGTTCGCCGATCGGCGCGTGTGCGCCACGCGCTGGCGATCGAGCGCTTCCGGGCGCGTCGCGCCCACGCGCGCGCCTTCCGGCCGCGTGTGTGGGCGCGTGGGCGTCTCCGGCGGCGCTCGAGATATCGCCGGACTCGTCTCGACGTCGCCTTTCTTCTTATGCCATTAGATTTTGATTTCGAGTTACGCAAACTCGGAAAAAAGGCCGTAAAGCGCTCGGGTGTCGGGATTGTACGCCCGATCCGTACGGCCGAGAGTTTTTATCGAAAAATCAATCAAAAACAGCACGAAAAGGATCGGGAAAACATGAAAGCAGGCTCTGATACCAATGAAGGGAATGACTAATCCCCGATAACGCGGATTTGACACTGAATCAAACCCCTAAAACTATGCGGAAGCGAGGCCCGGGAAATCGAACATGCATCACCGATCCTAAAGCACACCACGGATTCGAGCGTACCTTTTAGCTACAGATTAAACACCGATGTTGATGGAGGAAGAGAAACCGAGCAATTCGATCCGAGGAAGCAAAAATCCTTCGAGCGATTCACTGTTCGTGCTTTGAAGAAAAAAACAGGAGAGAGAGAGAGTGCGTTGAGAGAAAGAACATACGTCGTTTTCTATTTTCGCAAAACGGTATGTTTTCTCTCTCTCTCCTCCCTTTTATACCCCCTTCTTTCCACGGACCTTATTCCCGTGGGCCGGGCTTCCTGGGCCCAACTTAGCCGGACGGACCTTAAGCCCAATGACTAATAAATCCTTCAGTGCCGATAGCCACGATCAAGATCCAACCTCGTGAAGGCAAGCGAACTTTGTGAATTTGCAAACTGAAGAGGCTGAAGAACTCTGGCCACACGTTTTCTCTCATCGTCCACGTTCTCGGTTCTCTCATCGTCCGCGAGCATCGGGAAATCGAACCTCTCTTCGAATGCGGCGGCACGCCACGTCGAGCACATTGATCGGAATGTGAACCAGTGCCCTCGAAGTAGTCTTGAGCACAGTTCTAGCCGCTCTGCGAGAAGATCGCCCCAATTTTTCACCATTGTTGATTCACGGATTGAGAGAAAGCAGAAGATCGGCGGGCTGTGCACAGAGAGAGATAGAGAGAGGAGGATTTATATGATGCATAATTCCACGAGGTGAGAGAAAATATCTATATATTTGCCACCATTAAAAAGATAGACTCATATCAAATAGGTATCCAAATTCTCTATAAATAAAAGGAAACAGAGTGCTCGTTTGAATTATGCTTATCAGATTACAACTATCTTTCTGGATATATATTGCTAAAATGGACAAGTGAGGAATATATCTCGAGCCAAAAGAGAAAATCAAATAATGTAATTTTTCTCGGATTTTAGTATAATGAAGTGGAGAAAATTGCAAACAGACAGACATGTATAGTGAAGTTTGGTTTGTGTAAAAGTGAGAAAATTGTGGGAAAAATGTTTGTTTTAGTAAATTTTTTTAAATAATGCCTTTGGACTTATGAAAAAAATCAATTTAATTTTGAGCTTGGATTTTTATAGTGAGGGATATTTAATTTCCTTTGTTTTGTTGAGTAATGTTATTTTTATTTATTTTGTAGATTCCTTGTTTAGTCGACTATAAATAAGTAATGTAGGCAAATAGCCAAATAAATTATATCGATAGAAATCGAGAAAGAATTTTTCCTAATCTATTGTTACTCACTACGTTGAGTGCGCAACGCAATGGAATTACATTATGCAGTCAACGTGGAGAAATAAAGCCCACTTCAAATTTGGGCCGGTCCACATGATAATTGGGCTCGGAGAAGTAAATTTCCAGAATCCTTGGAGCTGGTCTCGTCCAGCCAAATCGGTCCGATCCTCGGGAAGATACCACGGACGATCTCGATCGAGGGGCCTGACAACACGTGCGGGCTGTACTAGGAGATGTCATCCGTTCAGATAAACCGGGCGAAGGTCTACTCGGATTCGAGTTAACCGGACGAATACCAATTTAGGATTCACCCGATTCAGGGTGAACCGGGTGAACATTCACTCAATCTAGGGTAAGCCGACACCATCCTTTTTTTTTTTTTCAGGACTTTCCTAGTGTTTAACTAAACAGCACCATATTCTTTTTATGATCTTGAGGGATCATGTCATTGTTGTTATTATGTCATGTTCCTATTGTCATCTCTACAATCATTATTCCTTTGTTACTAGCCATTCTCTTTTTCTACAGCTTTCAATTTGTGTTTTAATATCAGTTTGGGCATCTCATTTAAAATTTAGTATAGGCCACATTCAATGTGTGATATTTTCATTCAGATACAATTAAGTATCGCTAATAAACTTTATGTGTGTGTGTGTGTGTGTGTCTATAAGGTACAATAATATTATACTCAAAGATTACTTTCCCGTCTTTATGGTTTTTCACTTGAAAATAGAACTGTAGTCATAAACCTTTCAATCTTGCCGATTGAGTCATAAACTTTTTGTTAGTTTGCCAATAACCTATATGAGGGGAGCCCTCGTTGGGGCTCGCCCGACCGGGCCTCGCCTATGGCAAGCGAGGCCAGCTGACTAGCTGTGGCCAGTGGTCGACCATCGGAAAAGGGCAAGGGAAAAGCCAAAAAGAAAGAAAAAAAAAGAGAGGGAAAAATAGAAAATATAAAAAAATCAATAAAATTTTTAAATTTTTAAAATATTATTAAAAATTGTCAACGTCAATAGGAAAAATGTGACACTGCCGGTGTCCACGTCAGCATTTTCCGGCCAAAATTGGCCTGATGGACTCAATTGACAAACTAACAAAAGGTTTAGGATTCAACCGATAAGATTAAAAGGTTTAGGATTGAATTGGCAAAACTGCAATAGGTTTAGGACTTTTTGGACAATTCTCCCTATATATGTGTGTGTGTGTCTATAAGGTACAATAATATTATACTCGAAGATTACTTTCCTGTCTTTACGGTGTCTCACTAGATAGCACTTACCATTCTAATTGAGTTTACGAACATAGAAAGAAATAAATTTTGGGCTACCAAATTATTCTTCAATTGATGTGCATAAGGTTCCATTGAAAAGATGCACTTCTTTTGTGGGCACAGATAGATAAGGAAATTGAAAGTCTGAAATACGTGATTCAAGCAGGCCTATACTTAGAAAAAAAGATCCACACAATTTATGCGAACATGAAACTTTTCCGAACCTCAAGTTACAATGCGCAGTCTTTCTTTTGCCAGAAACTTGCATCTGGCAATCAACTAATCCAACTCTCGGTCACATATCTCGTTTTGAGATGGAGCAATGTGCAAGAATTCGACTTGCAGGAACAAAAAAAGAAAAGAAAAAAAGAAGCACTTACATCACGATGATAACATCTTGCATAGGCTCTGCTTATATTGATTTTTATCATTTTTTTCTTAAAGTTTGCCTTGTCTATTGGTTTGTCTTCATAGCTCATTTTGGTGTTTAATAGCGACTCTTATTGTGTGTTTGTTTCAATGAAAACACAAGATTTGAAAAATATTTCTCGAAAAATAATCGCTTATATCACTTACTAGAAAATAATGAATGAAATATATTTTCATCATTCGCGAAAATAGTTAGGTATAAATTAATGTCGATGATGTAAATATATTCCGTTGACTAATTTTTTCGAGTGATACAACAAATTATTTTTTGAAAAATATATTCCAAATTTTAAATTTTCGGTGAAATAAACACACTATTAATACAAGCACATATTGTGATCATTCCACAAGCAATATTTAAAACATTTCTTTCTTATCAAAATTTTGTTAAACAAATTTAATTTGTGGACGTTTGTATAAGTCCTATTTGCCAGACGACCACGAGAGATACTTCGCGGACCAACAAACAACATTTGTCATCTTTGTGCTTGGATAGCTAAAATATACTTCTAATACATGTTTGGACCGGCCTTACTTTTACTTCCTATATGAAAAAGTTACCCTCATTTATACAAAAAAGACAAAATAGCTCTCAATCATTCAATTGCAAAGCAATGGCCCCATTTCTCCCTTTTTCTATTTCTTCCTATTTCTATATAAAATCTACTTGTCCTAATGAAGCATTTCACGTTTTCTTTTTTTAAAGTATATTCTTAGATATTCCTATAAATTTTTACATATTCCGTGTAAAAGTAAAAAAAAAAATTATATATTATTTTTTGCTCTTATCTCAAAAGCTCACTTTCTTGGTGATTTTTTATTTTCTTAAATTCATTAGTCTAAAATATATATCAAGTCTTTTTACTAACTATATTAAAAAATGTATCTCTTTTATTTAATGTTGGTGAGATATTTTTACATAAGCATGTAAGACATTATAGAAATATCTAGGAGTACACTAAAAATATTATGCACAATAAGACATCTTGATTTCTTTTCATAAACACCTTATAGATGATATTAATTTTTGTTAAACTAAAATAATGAGATTCACTAGCGTTTTAAAAACAATCTCAACAAAAAAATCTCATTTTGTGCAATTTTTTTATTTAATTAAATTCCATCTTTAAAATTTTACATTAGAGATGGTAATTGTAATTTTATTTTGGAAACTACTTAAAGTTTTTTTTTTTTTTTGCTTTATCGGATAATCCCTTTATCTGATAAGACAAAATTTTATAGTGATACACACAACAAAGATGAAAATTTATAAACAAATTATTGTGCTAAAAAATTGTCTATGTTAAATTATTTCTAGATTCAGCTCAACAGTTTATTCATAAATTTGATTGATAGCATAGAAATGAACTAGGTTTCTTAGAAATTTATCTTTTCGATGAAACTAATCATTATGGAAATAAAATCTGACAACTCATCATTATGGAAATAAAATCTAACAATATATACATTGAAATTTTATCTTTTTGGTCACTAAATCCTATATGGAATCAGGAAAAAACTAAAAAAAAGGGAAAGTAATTAAATTTGGGGCCAACCACTTTAAATTACAATTGAATGATTAATGCAAATTTTATCTTTTTGGTAAAAATTAGGCGAATTTAGTCATATAATAAGTGGAAACAACATAACTCATTTTGCCAAATGAAGCTATCTCACCCAATGAAGCCACCTTATTTATCCTCAAATTGATTGGTTTGCATTCTTCAGTGTTCATATTTCAAAAGAAAAACTAAGGTTGCAAATATGAACTTTGTCAATAAGACTTTTTGTGGTATTCATGATCATTCCTGCCCTCATACGAGCTTGCTCCGGAGATATATGCTTACTCGGAAAAACCGAAGTCCGAATCCAAAACAGCTTAGCCTAAGGAGTAACGCTTACTGTTCATTGCAAATCCAAAAACGATGATCTCGGCGTTCAGCAAATCCCTCCTGGGGGCGCGTGGAAATTTCGTTTCCGTCCCAATGTGTTTTGTAGAACCCTCTACTTTTGTAGCATGCAATGGCCTGGTCAATTTCACCGTTTTAATATATATGATGGGGAAAGAGATACCGAACGATGTGAAGAAAGCTGTAAGTGGGATGTAAAGCCAACCGGTCCATGTCTTTTGAATATGAATTGTGAAAACTGGAATTCCTAAAATTTCCTATGGAAATTTATGCCTATCCTAGTTTGTACCAATCTGATATTTGGCTATGAATAAGAAGCTCCTCCTTTGGATGCGTGAAGATTTTCTTTTTGCGCTTTTAATTGTTAACACTAGTTAACTCTTACAAGCATTAACAAGAAACTGATGATATTACGGATAACAACTCGTTGTGTAATAGCCTCTTCTTTTGTAGTATGTAATGGTTAGGTCAATATCGCTATTTTAATATATATGTTGCAAAAAAGAGATGATGAGTGATCCACTCATGGGCAACCGCGTTGGTATTCGTTCTCTCCTGCTTTGATGCGGTTGAGAGTTTGAATCCTGCGTTGCTATCGCAATTTAAGTGGGGGTCTTTGGTGGTGGGTTGTTGGACCAGATTCCCCCGAGGTATAGTCATCCAAATAGCTTCGGCGAGGTCTGCCGGTGTCACCGGGAACCGAAGGGTTGTGTGACCCCGATTAGTGTAAGCAAAAGGGGGTTCAGGCGGATCCTTGGTTATTAAAAAAGAAAAAAGAAAAAGAGATGATGAGTGATGTTATGAAAGGTGTAAGTAGTTTGTAGAGTCTACTGGTCCATGTCTTCTTCATAATGAATGTGAAAAATAGAACTCCTAAAATTTCCTAGGGAAATTTGTGCCTATACCAGATCAAAGCTGTTTGAAGTTGGAGATGCAATTCAAACCGATTGAGAAAAGAAAGAATCGAAAAGTTAGGCATATGTGCGATGGACCCTGGGCCCAAGCAAGACTGACTCGGCTGGAAGTAAATTCCAATTCCACTTCACAGAAGTCACCTTCAAGAAAGGAAATCAAAGATGTTTTTGGCCCAATCCATCTTTGGTGGGCACTTGATTCTGCAACAGGCTCTTGCTTCCCATTTCGTAAATCCTCGATGATGCATGCTTGCTCTCGAACTCGAACCTCACAAACATTTTCTGAAATGTACTTTGATATGTGTACAGATGTCTAATCATTTGCTTTTGCCTCTGATGCCCATTATATGCCATGGTAGAACCTTGGGAGGATCAGGCCATCAAATGATTTTAACGCGCGTTTATATAGGGTTAGAAGTTTATATTGATTAATAAGTAGGAATCTACGCCTTCCTACAGGGATCTGTGCACCAAATAAAATGGGCTTTTGTTTAATTTCTTGCTATCTAGGCTTTCTCACAGAATGGGCCACCTCTGGTTTTGACCTCTGTCCTCTTACTGTATGCTCTGCATTCTACCTGTGGGGAAGGTCATCTGACTTGTACTTTCTCAGCTTAAGACAAGAAAGGGGGAAAAATCTTGTATAGATTCTGGATTTCTTTGATTTTGATCTTTCACTTATTTACGTTTATATAAATTGCAGCAATGATTTCACTAACGTCTTCTGCCATACTGCCGCTAGATGTGAAAATTATGTTGTGTCTCGTACTTTTCTTTTTGGGCCACACGGTGTCTACTACTCTTGATACGTCTGCTGGTGGTAACAATATGAGCTTCTACTATAGTGTACCGGGTTCAAGGCGAGATATTATTATGTTGCTCCGCTGGCTATAGTGTCATAAGATTTAAAAGTCAGACAACGCTGTACGGTGGACAGTGCATTGTAATATCTGACTACATTCTGTTGCTCCTCTGCTGTTTTTGTCACTTCCCATATGCTCCATTGTGATTTTATATGTTTAACGCTCCGTGTTAAATTAAGCAGGAACGATGACTGAAAGATGCAGTTCTTACTGTATTTGCAAAATAAACAAGATTGTTCCCCATCACTGGTAAGAATTTTATTTTTTTTGGTAGCATCACCTGTGACACACCAACGCAAGATAAATTCAACCAGAAAATGATCGAATGATTGTAACCGGACGTCCCTGCAGTTTCATTTCTTTAGTGGTGAAAAAAGATCTACGCAAAAGGAAAGCAAACGAGTGGTAGAAACCATGTCATCGGTGAACCACAGGCCACTATCCACTTCTCTAGCCACAAACAGAAGAGAGTTTGATGTTTCTCTTCCTACCTCAAGTGCCTCCCGACAACTTGGACTGGCAATTAAGCAGTTGACTGATATTATGGTCGGTCAGAACATCAGTGAAAGCAACATTAGCTCCCACTCTGTATGAATTCTTTTGGATATACTGTTCAGTGAGAAGAACATAACCGGACAGATTGTCTTTGTTACTGTTTGGGGTTGCTTTATGTTCATAATAGGCCACTAAGCAAGAATTCGATGGGGATGGCCAATGGATCTAGATGGATTTCTACTAGTGTATCTGACAGTGATACAGGATCTACTGATGTGGATTCTTTTCCACACAAGGCTGGTTCTGCTCATCGTGAGGGAAAGGGCATCACCAGCGGAGTGGACAAATTGCACAGCAGTGGAGATACTCAATAAGCTTTCAATGTATTGTGAGATACTGAGCTAACTAACCAAGCTGGTTTTTGCAAGGAAGTGAGTGAGCATAGTAGCTTCACGGTGATTGATTGGTTTTCTGCATTATCTCAGTCAAGAACACCACGGTCAGATTGGTTACTCACTTAAGACAAGCCATGATATGGCCAACTGGGATCTGATTTTATACCAATAACCACACAGAAATATTTTCTGAAATAACATGGACATGGAAGGTTATACTAGTGCCCTTATTTTGCCCATCCCTCCCTCTGCGGGGCTCTAATGTCACCCTTATTCGTTCTGTTACTTCCTCGTAATGTGCCAGCTAGATGAAGGGTTTTTGCAAAGAGTTCTACATTATCTGTTCTGTTACATTTTCTGCCCATTGTTTTATGAGAAAATAGACGACAGGCGAGCGTGCAGAGAGATGCAATTGACCATCTTATTCCTAATGAATAATCTTACAACTGTAAAGATGGATAAGTGCTTCCACATCGAGCTATATAATAGGTGTACACATGAAGCAGTTGACTTTCGATTACATTGCCTCATGTGAACACCTAATTTGGTCGCGTACATGAGAGAGTTCACTATAGGGACCTTGCATTCTCACATGCTGCAGCAACAAAATGATCAAAAACGGAATTATAGCAGAAGTAGAAATACTACCTGTTGCTCATATTCATATAAGGTAGATAGCAATTTGTTATGTTCGCTGCTTATTAGTAGATAATACTGATTTAGTGTCGCACTTGCAGAATCGTTCTGAGTACATTGAATGATAATTAACAACATTTGCTTGTAGATGTTCGCCACTTGAAATGTTTAGAGATTCATCAGAAACAATTGATTTATCCTTACTCTTCTCATGCGACAAGGAAGAAAAGTAGTTGACCTAACTTAAGGAATCAATACATTTTCATCTCTTCATTGTTTCTACCTTGTTACAAGTTCAGACACAATGTTTTGGTTTCACTCTACTTTTGTTCTTGAGTAGAATAGACATGCCATATCATGTAGGACAGCAGATAAAACAATCGAAAGTAGACACACAGACAGCTATTGCAGAAGTTTGTCATTATTAGGTGTAAAATGTGAAGCATCGAAGGCACGAAGGCAGATTCGAAATGACTTTCAGTACAATTTCACTTCCAATGAAGCAATGACATAACAATTTCATGTTTTCGTTATGAATACCTAACTTTTTGTACCAACCGACTGGATTGCATAAGCACTCCACTAATTGCTCCTTCATCAATAATGACAAGCCAAACTTTTTAGCTATGGTTTAAAAGCTTGGTTCGATCCAAAGTGGAGGAGAAAATTGGCTATCAGATATCCAGTCGATATGCGGCTCTATTGAACCATCTTCGAGGTGATATATTCCCATGTCTGTACCTCCTCCCTCTTTAGTTAGCTTGGACCATGAGAAAAAATCATCAATAAAATAAATACAATTCGACTTTATGTGATGCTTCTGATCGACCTCCAAAGAGAAGGAAGAATTGCAGCCCACGAAAAGGGACATGTTCCCCAAGTTCTTGACTCCTGTCCACGTTCGAATATCGAGGTCAATCTCAAAAATATGAAATCGAAAGGTTCCTTTATGCGTTCGTTGTCCCCGTCGTGACACCAACAATAGAGATCCTGTCGCTGATTGCACTAGATACGCCTGCTCACGACCTAGGAGTCCTCTCGGCATCTTGAAAACTACTTGAGCTTCTAACGGAGTCGGTCCATCTGCATCGAACCTCAATATGCTACCCCCACGATTCAGAATCACAAAGCACCCCCTATAAAATATGACATCATTGACATAATACTTGGAGGTCACTGACGACCACTCCTCGTCGACGAGTTTCCAAAGCCATAATCGTCGGCAGTTCCTATAGATGACAACGACTTTGTAATCTGGAGACGTAGCAGGGCTATCAGATAGAGAGAACTTAAAGATGTAGGCACCATACGTGCGAAGCAAGCGGGAGTTTTGTATGGCGAGGAACTTGTTCAGATTGGGAAGCTTAATAATATGGTCGCAGCACGACATGGGATTCTTCAGCATGTGGAGTTCCCCCTCTTTGCCCATCGTCAGCATCCAACCTCCCGAAAAGAAGCATCTCTTCCCCTTTGCTTCTGGCAAGAGCGCTTTGTGAACCAGCTGACATGAGAGGCAGAAAAACTCGCGCCACCGCGTCCCCTCCTCGTCCGCGAGCATCAACCACGGGACGTCGCTCCTCTCTTCGACAGCAGCGAATCGCCAAGAGTGGCATACTGCTCGAAAGGCCGACAAATCCTTCGGACAAAGGAGTTGCGAGCATAGTACTAGCAACTCTTGCGGGAGATTTGCCCAGTTTCTCGCCATTCTCAATTATATCGTATTGAAACGAAGTAGAATTTCGCAAAGGGAGATGGAAAGTAGCCACTAGTTATTTGTTTCCTTTCCAACAAAGTGACCGTTATGTTTATCGGATGAGAATTATATTTCGGAAATATAGTGCAAAAATAAACAAGTGAGGAATATTTATCGAGCTAAAAATGGAAACAAAATTAGTATGATTTATGTCCCATTTTGGTGTCATAAAGTGAAGAAAATTGCAAGCATAGCAGTATGTATGCTGAACATTTTAATAAAAGTGACAGGTACACGTATGTAGAGGTTACTAAAATGTGGGAGGGAGCGAACAAGAAGTTTGTTCTAGGATTTTGTTTTACCATTGATTAAATAGAGTGCTTGCAAAATATGTCATCAATTGGATTTTTAGCCTTTAAAGAGATTCGACCAACCCTATAAAATTGTAAGAAAAAACAATTCTTCAAATTCAAGGTCCTACTTCAGAAATATAATGCTAAATTAAACAAGTGAGGAATATTTATCGAGCCAAAAGTGGAAACAAAATCAGTATGATTTATGTCCCATTTTGGTGTCATAAAGTGAAGAAATCCCCTGACAATTCAATCTCTCAAGGCTATGATAGCCTCTGAAAAGCCCGACCTAGTGTTTCTAATGGAAACAAAGAATGCAGATCTCGTTTTACAAAACTTACAGCGTCGTAGCCATTTTGCACACTCCTTTTTGAGGACTCCCGTTGGTTTTTCGGGTGGCCTTGCTCTGTTCTGGACTGACCACCTTGCCATCTCTATTCTGTCTTCTGGTCAGCATTATATAAATATGTCGGTTTTTGATACTAGGCTCTCTACCTCTATGCACGTTACCTGTGTGTATGCTCCTGCCTCTTTTTCTGCAAGGCAGGATTTCTGGAACTCGTTCCGTGTGTTTCATGCATCTTCTACCCTTCCATGGATATGCATCGGGGATTTCAATGATTTCCTTCATCCCTGGGAAAAGATGGGAAAACGACCAGCAAATTATTACAGGATGGCAGCATTTCGGAAGGTTATTGATGATTGTGCATTGATTGAACTGGATAGTAAAGGTTGTGAGTATACCTGGTCCAACAACCGAGCTGGAGATGAATTAGTCAAAGAGAAGCTCGACCACGTTTTCTGTTCTCTGGATTGGAGCTTCATATACCCATCCTCCATAGTGTTTGCCCTCCCTTCGATCGGATCGGATCACTGCCCTCTGGTGCTGAACTCTCATTTTCAATCTGTCAAGCCAAGAAAGAACTTTCATTATGAAGCTTACTGGAGTCAACATCATGAGTGTACAACAGTCATTAAATCAGTATGGGATCGGAATCATTCTTCCTTACCATCTAAGCTGCAAGCAGTATCTCATAAGTTGTCCAGCTGGAGTCGAACTCACTTCACAAATGCTAGGCAGCAAATTCAGAGTCTTCAGCAACAGCTACAGCAGATTACAAATAGGAAATGCTATCAGCAAGGAGATAAAGAATTAGCAACAACAATCCGCTCTGAAATACAGCAAATGTGGAATCAGGAAGAGCAATTTTGGGCAATGCGCTCTAGGATTAACTGGTTGTCATGGGGAGATAAGAACTCAAAATTTTTTCATGCTTACACGGTACAAAGGCGACAACGAAACAGAATTTCTATCTTAAAAGATGCAAATCGAATTGGCGGCGAGAGCGAGCGTCTTAAAGAAATGACCATGGATTATTTTACTGGACTTTATCACTCAGTGGGATACAGAGATTTTCAGCCATTCATATTACAATGTCCACAAATTGTGACTCCTCAGATTAATACACATCTTATGAGCCCTGTTACGGAAAAAGAGGTCTATGATGCTACCTTTCAGTTGGGAGCAGCAAAGGCCCCCGGTCCTGATGGCCTCCCCGGTCTGTTCTACAGGCACCACTGGAACACCATCAAACATACACTTATCAGTACAGTGCAAGATTTCTTTCAATATGGTCAGATGCCTCCGAATTTAAACAGAACAGTATTGACTCTGGTTCCGAAAGTTCATCGTCCTGAAAGCATTGACCAATATCGCCCTATTAGTCTCTGTAATTTCGCATACAAAATTATCTCTAAAGTTATGGCTAATAGATTGAAGTGTTGGCTCCCTACACTAATCACTCAGAACAGCAGCGTTTGTTGGTGGGAGGCGATTCAAGATAATATCATGGTAGTCCAGGGAAGTTATCCACCGCCTTAAGATCCGATCTAAATCAAAAATGTTCAATCTTATTCTCAAAACGAGATATGCGAAAAGCTTACGATCGTGTGGAATGGGACTTTATAGCAGCTTATTTCAAACAGTTGGGGTTTACGGATAGATGGGTAATGCTAGTAATGGCATGCATCACAACTGTTTCTTTTACTATCCGTTTCAACGGAGATCTGCTACCATCTTTTACACCTACTAGAGGACTTCGTCAAGGTGACCCCCTATCCCCTTACATCTTCATCTTAATGGCAAACGCTCTATCCACAGTACTCAATCAAGCTATCAGTTCAGGGCACTTACAGGGGATAAAATTTAATCGCGCACATCCTCGGCTCTCCCATTTATTTTTCTGCTGATGATGCAGTTTTCTTCCTCAAAGCTTCCATCTCTGAATGTCAAAACCTATCAAACATATTAAACCAATACTGCTCAGCAACGGGTCAGCTTCTCAACAGAAATAAATCAGCAATTTTCTTCAGTCAGAATTGTCCAATGCAGCTACAGGATAACTTACAAAGGGAATTGAGAGTACCTTCGGTGCGAAGATATGGTAAGTACTTGGGCATTCCATCAGATTGGGGGAGATCTAAACGGGAGATGTTCACTTGGATCCTGACAAAAATGGACGCGAAATTAGCTGGATGGAAGGAACAGTTCTTATCCAAAGGGGGCAAGGAGATTTTATTAAAAGCAGTCACTCAAGCCTTACCTCAGTATGCGATGTCCCTTTTTATGCTTCCCTTGTCTCTCTGTAGAAAAATGGAAAGTAAGATTTCAGCATTCTGGTGGAGCAAATATAAGAGTGATTCTGGCATACATTGGATAAAATGGTCGTGATAAAACAGTCCAAATCAAAGGGGGTATGGGATTCGGAGATCTTATGTCTTTTAATCTAGCGATGCTAGGTAAACAAGCGTGGCGTTTATTACAGATCCTACCACGCTATTTGGAGTCGTTTGCTTAAAGGTTTATATTTCAAACGGTCTTCTTTTCAAAGAAGCCATTTCAGGCTATAGGCCATCATGGGGGTGGCGTAGTCTTCTAAAGGGCAGGGATGCTATTCTTCCTAACACTAGGTGGATGGTGAAGGATGGGTCGCGAATTGACATCAGAACAGATTATTGGACTTCAATTGGCAAAATAGGAGGAACTGGCCGCACTGGAGAACCCAAAAGTTGCTGAACTTCTTGATCTACCTACGGCCACCCGGGAAGCGGGGAGCTTATCTTTCCTATTTTCGCTGAACCGGTATGCTCCGCCATCTTAAAAACTCCTATAAACCCCTCCCTTCCTTCTGATCAGTTGGTTTGGACAGCTACATCATCGGGATCATTTTCTGTTAAAAGTTGTTATTACTACTTATTGTCTAAGCAACAACACCTCCCACCGGTGCATCATCATCTTATCGGCCTCCTCCTCAACTCGGAACAAAATATGGCACATGGCAATAGCTCCAAAATTCGAGTCTTCTTATGGCTAGCTTGTAAAAATGCCCTCGCCACTAAAGCAAATCTCTATTCCGGACACATCATTTCGAATCCCTACTTTGCACCCTCTCGTGATCGCATACCCCTGAGACCATTGAACACTTATTTTTCTATTGTGAATGGACAAAAGTGATCTGACAAATGACAGGATCAGAATTTATTTCTCACTTACCTCGATCAAGAGACGGATGCCCGGTTGGCGGCCCGTACCACCCATAATCGTTCTTCCCCAAGTTTCAAGCGATTGCCTCTTTACTATGGGAGATCCGCGTCAACGCAATAATGCTATTTTCCGACAGCAAACTCCATCCCGATCACCGCAAAGTGGATAATGCTCTCACCCGATTCGGGATCTATGAGAGTCTTCAACCACCGAAATCTAGATTTTTACACACAAGTATTAGTACGGATCATCGCTGGAAACCACCAGATCAAGGCACAATCAAATGCAACATCGATGGGGCTTTCATCCCGAGGAGTGAAGAGGGTGCTATCGCATGTATTTTCCGAAATTTTAAAGGAGAGCTTACCGATATGTTTACCAGTACTGTTCCGGCTACATCGGCGTTTCAAGTGGAGATCTTTGCGATGATGCGGGCCTTTCAGCACATGATCGATCACAGGCATCAACACCATCGAGTTGTGGTTGAATCAGATTGCCTTTTCTTGGTGGAGATTCTTCGGAAACACCAGCCCGCATGACCATGGCGGAGCGACACCTCCTTGCTGTTCTTCAAGACCTAATCTCTCAATGCCCTAATGCCTCGGTTCATCATGTATCGCGCGAGGCAAACCTAGCAGCCGATCAAGCCGCCAAAGCCCATCGGGCTAATGGACCTGTTTCTAACTGGCTTGTTTTTACCCCGTTTGCTTTACAGAATATTATCCTTACGGATGTATTACTTGCTGGTTGTAAGCATATGTTCGTATAATATATCAGTCTTTTTCCGACCAAAAAAAAAAAAGTGAAGAAAATTGCAAGTATAGCATTATGCTTCGTGAACATTTTAGTAAAAATGACAAGTACAAGTATGTAGAGGTTACTAAAAAGTGGGACGGGGTGAATCAGAAGTTTGTTCTGGGATTTTGTTTTACTTATGTTTAAATAGATTGCTTGCAAAAGATGTCATCAATTGGATTTTTAGCCTTTAAAGAGATTCGATCAACCCTATATAATTGTAACAAAAAACAATTCTTCAAATTCAGAAAAGACTAAAATGCCTTTCCAAGTGGTGAACACACCTATCATAAGCACCAAGGGAAGTTTCGGTAACAACGATAGTAACCGGCGAAGCAACCCGAAATAAATTAGAGAACGTAAATATCAACACATGCCATGATCAATTGATTGAGCTCGGTGTATCTAACATGCGAAGAGTGCAAATAGCCAGGTAGGACAGCACATCGAGCATATTATGATGAACACATTGAGCATGTACTTTGGCATCGAATATAACGCTGGTGCGACCCAGTCAGTTCTGTTTTCAAAACATATCAATTAACTTCTCACACTCAATTTTCTCCAAAGCCATTGATGTGGAGTATAGTGACATGTCAATCGCACTGGTTGATTGTAAAGTTTTCATATGCCAATCGCGGAGAGCTGGCCGATACTCATCGATATCATCGTGTAGAACATTTGCGTAGCCTAATTACACATGTTAATGTAAATTGTAAATTGCACTTCATGTAAGAAATGAACTATTTGCCTCACCTTTAAGGAGTATGCACCACAAATAATTAGTGCGGTATTCTTTCTTGAACGTAAAGTAATAAAGTAATTAACTATATAAAGTTGCAAATTTGGATTCAAATTGGGGAATAATTTATCGGTTCTGAGGAACATGACTTCTATGTCCATAAATCTAAGTCAAACACCATGGGATAAATGTTATATTTTTTTTAGTTATCTTTTAACATGATACTAAGCATAGGCTGTTAGATGTGATTTAATATATAAATATTCTATTACTCATCCTTACACTTAGCATGATATTTTTGCCTAATATTAAGTGTGGATATATTAAATTGGGGAGGCAAATGGGGTATGGATATATTTGAATTCAGAACCTCATACTCTAATGCATTGGAATGGCGAAAATTCATGTGATGAGCATAAGTTACAATGACAAGTGTAAAGAATTAGTTGGTCAATACTTCATTTAGTGGCGATAAATTTCCAGACATCTCAGAGATAGATGGAGAGGTGAGAATCAATTTAAAATGTTATTTTAGAGCTCATACATGTCGCGTTTGGATTCTCTTGACATAGCAATTTGCATGCATCCATAGGGTCACTCCATTTAAAGCTCAGCGATGAGAACAAATTCAACAATTTTACCCGTCATTAGATTAGATCATTTAATTAATATCGCATGACATATGGTTCACATGCTAGGTTACATGTCATTTTAGTTAGGTATTTTTGTACATCACATAGTTTCTAGATTTAATTTAAATAAGTGAAAATTCCAAACTTGTTAATTAGAAAATCATATTCCAGGGTTGTTGGTGTGATTTGAGCTAACATTACATATGCTTTCATTATTATGTGGTAAGTCTTGAAATTTATGTACTATTTTATTGGGTATTAAATTGATGATTTGTGCACTTGCATGATCACCTTACATGTTAGGAAATAATAAAAGTAATCCAAGCCGCTTGTTAATTATTTTTTTTCATAAAAAGAAAGGCTATTAGAGAAATCTAATTTAACCAAGTTCCTGTATCCAAAATTTCTAATTCGTTGGAGTAAAATATTTCTCCTGATACTTTACTTGGATTTTTAATTGGCCTATCGTAAATTGATCAATGGGGACACCTAAATGAAAATGATTTGTATGTTAAGAACTTTAACCCTAAGTTGCGAATTGATATGGGCTTGGAAAAGCACAATTTTAACCTAGGCTTAATAATCCATTAGACGAACCCCTAGGTGGTGCACCTAGTGAGGGTGAGGTTGCAACATCTCGTTGAGCTTGTATTCCTACTTGTCCCGATTATAATTTAGTTTGGTGGCCAATTCAAATACTATTTGAAGGCTGATTAAGGCTAAGGTCTATGCTTTTACACTTAAGAATGAGAGATTTTGCATTAGAGGTGGCGGTGGGACTTTGATCAAATCTATGCTTTACATGGTCATATTGCTCAACCTCAAAGGATCAAATCGATAAATGACATATATATAACTTAAGAAAATTGAGGGCTCATGATATTGATATCCACTTATATATTCCTAAAACGTCCAAGAGTCCCCTTAAAAATCTTCCTCCATAGTTCTATAAGTCTACTGGTATTATCTTGATTTGACATTCTAGCCTTTTTTTTTTCATAAGTAAATATTTTATTCATATATCAACATGTTAAGATGATTAATAAGAGGTTCAACAAAGCAAATCTCAAATGGTAAGGTAGAATAATAAAGCACAAACGATAGTGATAAACACAATCTCATCTCACAAGAGTAGATGTGTCTCAACATAAAATAAATAAATAAATAATGGCTGATCACTGAATTTTGCATAATCATAAACGATAAGCACACACACTAATCTCCTTCTCCAATAGCTATAGCTTGCCCAGTGGGCAGTGCACGCCTAGGATCAACATTCTCAACACCATTACTGTTCGATACAAAGATACTAAAAATAGATTAAACAAACTGTTAGGTCTAGATTTAGATTGCGAGAGACTGATCAAGCATAGATATGCCTCTATGGAACTCCTAGATCGAAATTTAGAGCAGGAGAAAAGGCTCCCGATCTCGATCTAGATTAGGAATGGGAATTTTCAAAATTCGGAGAACTTGGATAACCGCTTCCATTACAACAGGAACTCACCAGATTCCTCGTCATTCCCATCTGACTTCTTGATTTAGAGGATTTGAAGCTGTAGGTTAATTCCTAACGATGGAATCATAAAATATGGCTAGCAATTAGGGAAGAGCATTACAACAAACAAAGAAAAAAACAAAAAATCTAGATGAAAATACTAAAATACTCCCCTATCAAATTGGGAGAGAGAGTTTTAATTTGAGATGAGAAAATGGAGTCTCCCTCGATTGAGAGTTATTTTTAAGTCGAGGGAGCTTGGAGTCATCCTTACTATGAACGGTCGTCCATCCGTTGCCGCCATTCGAAAGGAGAAATTTGTGTCGTTATCAAACGAATTTCTATTTTTAGAGTAGAAATTCAGTGTCGTAATCAAACAGATATTAATGCTTAGAAACTTATTCAGAAATAGAAATAAAAAAAGAAAATCTATTTCTCTTCCAAAATCAATTTTCTCCGAATGATTATCATTCGTGCTCTTAGGTGCCAAAAGTTACGAAAGTGATAGTTAAGTGCCAAAATTGGAGCAAAATTGATCACTTAAATGCCAATCCAACCAAAATCCGGCCAAAATACGACGTGTCAATTTTCCGACGAAACAAGTGCAAAAACGGCTTCATTTTGGTGCTAACATGGTAAAAACTTAATATAAAAATTATTTAAATTAAATTTAAAATTAAATTGATTTAAAAAATTTAAAAATACAAATACAAATATTACAAAAAAAAAAAAAAAAAAGGGTGGCGGTTGAGGGTTGCCTCGGCGGGCGGTGGCCCTGGCCCGCCGGGCAAGGGCCACCGGTCGGCCGGGGTCGCCGTGCCCCCGGCTAGGGCCCAGGCGATCCCGGTCGACCCTCCCCCTTCGTCACCGGCCCTTTTTGGTGGTGGTGGGAGGTAGCGACCGAGGGCCCTTAGTTGCCTCCTTTTAAAATTTTCTTTTTAATATTTGTATTTGTATTTTTAAATGTTTTAAATTTAATTTAATTGATTTTTATATTAATTTTTACCACGTCGCACAAAACTATGTTATTTTTACATTGTCTGACCACGTCGGCATGTAAAATGACGTTGTTTTGCATTTACTTTGCCGGAAATGGCGCACGTCAGCATTTTGGCTGGATTGGCACTTAAGTGTCTGCATGACAAAATTTCTGTTCCTCAAAATTTCTGTTCTTTGGTTCCCCGGAACAAAAAAAGAACAGAAACCTGTTTGGTAACGCCATGTTGTTTTTCTATTCCCGGGAATAAAAACCTAGCCCAGAAATAGTTTTGGAAGAGAAATGAGAAACAAAAAAATTGCTTCTCTTCCCGGAATTAAAACAAGGAACGATTTTTCTTAACCCTAATTTCTCTTTTCCCTTCTCAACTCACGCCCCTTCTCAGCTCACCTCTCCCTTCGTCCGCTTGCCTCTCTCCGATCTCATCACCTCCCGTCACGGCCGGTCCCGTTGTCGCCAGTCCCGTCGCCGCCGGTCCCGTCGTCGCCGGTCCGGTCACCGCCGGTCCCGTCATCGCCGGTCCTGTTGTCACCGGTCTCGTGGCCTCCGTTCCGTAGCTTGCAGTGCCGTCGCCTCCTCTTCCCAGCCCGTCGCCAAGTCCCTCTCCGCCGCCCCAAACGGCGGCGATAGAACAACCTCCTCCTCCTCCTCCGCTCTCACACCCGCCCAGAAGTCCCGCATCGAGCTCAACAAGCTCCTCACCAAGTCTCGCCGCAACCTCAAAATCTGCTCCGACCGGATCTCCCGCTCCAAAGGTGCGAAACTCCCTTTCCAGAGTTTGACTACTTTCTTCAATCAACGATTTATTTCGTGTGCGGGTTGTTCTTGGTTAGGTTTCGTCTCGCATTGTTTGAGCATCTACGTTTTTATCTCGGTGTGGTTTAAAACTTTCTGTTTGAACTTTTGTTTTTATCTCGGTGTGGTTTAACTTTCTCTCGATTGCTTGAGCATCTACGTTTTGCAAGATGTCATGAGTCATTAGTCTTCCATTCCAGAAGGAACTGCATATTCTGATAATGACTACATGTTTGCAGTAAAATTCTTCTGATGCTCGTCCATCTAATTGGATGGAAAATCTTTCCAATCTTTTATATTGTTATCCATATGTTTTCCCACCAAATGTGTCATTCTTTCAAGTCTTTTGAATATGTAAACTAAAACGATATCCATGTGCAAATCCTACAATGAATGGTGCAATCGGTCTTGTTCATAGGTATTCCTAAGGCATTTTAAATATACGAAAAGAGATATTCGAAGTATCAATTGGGCATATCATGAAAAAGTCGGTGCATTGGAAATTGCAATATTTCCTTATTTGATTGCATAACAATTCCTCGGGCTACTTTTTAACAAGGCCATCATACAAATATCCATTATGCACATTCCATCAATGTCCATAAAACTGGTTCATGGGTACTCAAATGAGGAGCTGCTGATAGTACTTCTGGCTAGAACTAGTTGCATTGCTTTCAGCACCGAAGTCTTTTGTTTAGATTTGTTGATGAAGGGGACTAAAGTTGTCGCTCATTTGGCAGAGATTATCCAGAGCATCCTTACATATAATTGCAAATAAGTAGGATATCAAAGGTGCTCCTACACCAGCGAGAAATTGCCAAGGTGAAGCCCCGTGCTTGCAACATTTAATGGTGTCTATATTAGTCGAGTTTGTCGTGTAGAAGTACAAACATCCTAGATCCCGGGACATTTCGTCACGGGTTGTTTATGGGACCCGCTCACATTGCACGCCCGAACTATTTATATCTACCGTGTAACCTGTTTCTAAGGTTTGTTCTTAAGGCAATTTCGTTAAGTGCTTCCAAAAAATTTGTCGGCTTTTCGGGAATGTGCTTGAAAACGTTCAACTTGACTTACTCTTCTCTTTGTTTGGAAGTAACCTGTTTAGTCCGCGTCGCATTTGATGCTTAAACATGCGAGTGTAACGTTAAAGTTGGATTTTTTTACAAGATGAAGCTGTTGGTTTTCAAGTAAATGTCCGATCTTTAGAAAATGTGGGGAAAAAATTTGCAGCTGAAGGCGTGGGTTATGTGAAGCTGGAGGAGCTGTTCTAGTGGTGATTCTCACTTTTTCTGAAGTTGAATCCGCCGCCTGCAGTGCCGTCGCCTCCGATCGCCTCTGTTTGATCCCGTCGCCTCTAGTCCTGTCGCCTCTGGTCACCTTTCTCCGGTCGCATCACCTCTGGTCGCATCGCCTCGTGGTCGTCTTGCCCTAAATCAGGTTTGTTGCTTTGATTCCTTTTGATTGTACTTGTTCTAGTGGTGATTTTTCTGAAGTTGAATCGTGTTCCCTCCGTCGCGTTGCCTTTGTTTGTGCTCGCCTCTCTCATGTTGCTTCCCTCGTGCTTGTGTCACCCTTGATTGTCACATGTATCAGCTAAGCTGAGTAAAACAAACCAGATCTGATATGATGAACAGCACCAAAATTCTGGTGCAACTGTCATTTTGATGTTATTTGGGACTAAAGTGGTCGCTCATTTTGTCTAATGTGTCTTGGTGGCATGGCTGGAAGTTCAGTTACTCGTCGATGCAATTGGATTGCAAAATTGCATCAAGGTTTTAGCCAATCCGGGGTTGTATATGTGTGCACGTGTGCGTGTGCGTGAGTAGTTGAAGCTGTTGAGGCTCTGTTTTAGCGATAGGCTGTGATAAAAGATCTGTTTTAGCCAATCCAGGGTTGTGTATGTGTGTGACAATGCTCTGTTTAGCCAATCCAGGGGTTGTATATGTGTGCATGTGTGCGTGAGTACTTGAAGCTGTTGATGCTCTAAATAGCTATCCAAGGTTTAGAGATAATATCATCCTATAACTGGATTTGTTACTTGTGTCTTTCTTTACTCTCAAAAATGGTGATGAGAAAAGAAGGAAGCAGCATGTTACACTCTCTTTTTAATTGTCTTGAACTCATATGATACTCAAAATGATCAAAGGTTACATGGGATCCCAAAAAGAGACATTCACCGCAAAGTGGACTGAGCCTCTAACCAACTTGTACGTCAGTGTGTTGGTTGAAGAGGTAAAAAAAGGAAATCGCACCTCTTGTACTTTCAACAAAGCAGGCTGGAAGAACATATGGACAGAATTCAATAAACGAGCGAACTTCAATATACTCAAGTACAGTTGAAGAACAAGGTGAACAAATTGAAAAAGTCGTATGCTAGTTTCAAGAAGCTGCTTTCACAATCTGGATTTGGCTAGGATAATGTGAACAAAACGGTTGTTGTTGATGATCCTAGTATATGGGAATCTCACGTGAAGGTATGATTTAACCTTTGATCATTTTGAGATCACTATAGATGTACATGACAAGATGTTTAATTGTATTGCTGATATATGTTGTCATTGTGAAAATTGCAGGATAATATTGAATGGGCAAAATTCAAGAAGGATGGGTTTCCTCAATATCCCGACTTGTGTACTGTTTTTGGAGATACATATGCTACTTTTGGGGAGTATGCAGTAGGAAATGCTGAAGATTTGGTGATGTCGGATGAACTTGGCATTGGTGGTGATGATGCAGACGATGGACCAGCGAACTTTAATGAACATCATATTGATGAGGAAGTTTTTATGTCTGATATAACTCCCTCTCCAGTTCATGACAAACATAGGATGAATAAAACTCCAAATAGTAAGAGGAGAAGGAGGAGTCAAACATTTGGTCTTGATAGCACCTGCAAAGCCTTACAGGAGATGATCAAAAGTAGGGCTAATCAATCTGTGAGTGGTTCTGTCAACTCACAAGTCACATCACCACCTATGGACCCATTCTCCGTATCTATTGTGATTGATATCCTACTTGCCATGCCTACGTTGGAGCCGGATCTTTACAACAAAGCTGTGGAACGAGCTTGCGTTAATGCCACGTGGAGGGAGGCTTTTATCAAAACCCCAAGTGAAATGAGACATGGACTTCTCCGATGTCTTTAGTGGATGTTATGGAATGTATCGTGGATTGCATGGAGTTTTATTAGACTATGTTTTTTTATGTTGATTGTTATTTTGTTGTTGAAGATATTTATGTTGAGACTTTTGCATTTGTGTTGTGATTTGAATATGATGGATTGTGTTAAACTTTTATATTTGGTTTGCTTTCACTCTATTACTTACGTATCTATTACTTACGTTATTGGTTTCTTTTTTTTCTTTTTTCTTTTTTATCTTTTTTGTACATATATCTATATTGATTTTATTGTATTTGTGTGGGCATAGGTACTATGGAAGATGAATCAAATAGTGTGTCTAATGGAGAGGTAGCAGCGGTTGGATGGTATTTGGATGAGACTGATATTGACATAATAATAGCATGGTTAACTTTCGTTATTTCGAACATGTCTTTGCATACAAAAGAGCCTATTAGGGATAGTAAATTATCAGGAGCTGAATGGGTTAGGGAAATTGTTTATGGACATTCAGATAGGATCTATGAAGCATTCAGGGTCGAGAGACATGTTTTTCTTAACCTATGTGATCTAATGAAGGCAAGAGGCTGGCTGAAAGATACTCGATATGTAAGGGTAGATGAACAGGTTGGGATTTTCTTATTTATGGTTGGTCACAAAAGCTCTAATAGAGATTTGTGTGAGAGATTTCAACGTTCGGGACAAACAATCAGTAAGTTTTTTACTCTAGTATTAAAAGCACTTCTCGAATTATCAAAAGAGATGATCAAGCCGCCTTCTTTTGATATTATTCCAGAAGAGATTCTTATCGATCCTAACCACGTACGTTACTTCAAGGTATAATTTTATATCAATTTTACATTATTAAAATATATATAGCTGATAATATTGTCTAACGCTATACTTTAATAAAATCACAGGGGTTGCATTGGTGCTATTGATGGCACCCACGTTAATGCATCCGTCCTCTAGCGAAACAGATCCCATTTAGAGGCGGGAAAGGGACTACCACTCAAAATGTGTTGTGTGCTTGTTCGTTCGACATGAAATTTACTTTCGTATATGCTGGGTGGGAAGGATCTGCCAATGATTGTCGGGTTCTTTCGGCAGCACTTGAGACTCCTCAATTGCAATTTCCTCGACCACCACAAGGTATTTGTTTTGTCTATATCAAGTGATTTTCTTTATGATTGTATAGGCATATCATAACAAATTTATATATATTTTTGTAGGAAAATACTATGTAGTGGATTCTGGTTATGCTGCACTTCCAGGATTTTTGACTCCATTTAAAGGTGAACGGTATCATTTGAATGATTATAGGGGTAGAATTAGACGGCCCAACAGCAAAAGAACTGTTCAACTATAAGCATTCTTCATTGAGAAATGTTATCGAGAGGTCATTTGGGGCATTAAAAACCGCTTCTCCATTTTGAGACACATGCCTCCATTTTCAATTCGAAAGCAAGCATATGTTGTAATCGCATGTTGTACTCTCCATAATTATATTCGCGACCAAGACAAGATGGACATGAACTTTGCCCTATATGGAGATCCGGAGTATCCATTTGGACCTACATAAGACGAGGTTGTAGATGATACACCAGGTGATGAGGCGGTTGAGATAAACATGATCAGGAAAAATATTGCAAATATGATGGCAAGGGATCACAATATGCAGGAGATTCCATGACTTTTTATTTCCGACTTTTTGATGTGTTTTTGTTTTTGGTGAAAACTTTTGCAATGTGTTTGTAAACTATTATGAATACATTTCTATTAATCGTATTAAGGTCATCAAATTCTATCTCTGTGAGCACAAATTCCATTGAATGTATCATAAATGTGGACAAACGAAGAGAAGCAAATTGTAAGCTATTGTATAGTTGACGCTTCAAGACCTACAAACCACCGTCTGAAGCTTGCATCCTAGTCAAGAAAGAAAAAAAGCAAAAGAGGAGAGAAACACCTCCCTTCATCAAAATTAGCTAAAACCTTATAAGCTTACGTGAAACACGAAAATGAAATAGTTTGTAATTCAGAAGAAACAAGGTAAAAAGTAGCATCACGATGGGATGCATTGACGGCTCAAAATGCAAGAGACCGATGTCTTTACTAAGTGTTTTAGGAGCATACTATGAACTAAATGCATAATGATAGCAAAGCCACCCCATGCATGCACCATTCCAATAGTTGGAAATTTCCAACCCCAACCCGACATCCATGTCAAGATTAGAAGACTAAAATCCCCAAGCCATGTATGCACTAGAATTACAATTTTTTTTTTTTTAAAGACTAAAAACTTAGTCCCAAGGAAATCACTACAAATTAATTTGGCTGCCAATATCCCTTGTGCTTTTTCCGCAATATTTGTTATACCAAACATTAAAATTTGCAAAAAGAAAATATATTATTGAGAATTATAGTTCAAAACGCTACCTAAATTCAATATAAACTACATGAGTAAAGATCCTCACACACAGATATAAGATAATAGCTCATGTTCCATATGTTACAGTTCATCTTCGACTAGAATTCTTATTTCTAAGCAAATGTATTATTAATCTAATAATATTTTGATTTTGTCAATTTTATGTAATATCTAATCTATTCATTTTTCTTATTTTTAATTTTTTTAAAAAAATAAAAATATGGAATAAAATTTTTGTGCAGTTATCAAACAAGTTTTTGTTCTTTTTTTGTTCCGAAATAGAAATTTTGTGCGCTTATCAAACAGGTTTTTTTGCTTTAAATTGTTAGAACAGAAATGAAAAGAACTATTTCTGGAAAAAAAAAAAAACTCTTCCCCAGCCAAGAAATGTTCTCATGCGCACCCTAAGTGATCAATTTCTCTCCGATTTTGACACTTAAGTATCATTTTCGTAACTTTTGGTACTTAAGTGTTCATTTGTACCAACTTTTGGCACTTGAAGTGTACTTTTGCCAGATTACAATATTCGCGTCGAACGAAGATAAACTGATTTTTCTATTGATATTATATTCAGGGTACGTAATTGAACCATCATGATTACATGACAACTAATGATTTCCTCAATCGAAAGAAGCACAAACGTGGATCGAAAATTATCGATCTCGGGTCAACCGCAAGAGAACCCCTAAAAGTCACCCGATAGTTTAGGTCGTACTAAAATTGCATTTGATTGATTTTAACTACGAAATTAAATTCGATTTTGGATATTGAACTTTTGAGGGTTTTAAGACTAATACTTTGGACGTCACCTCATTTGCCCATTAATTTATCAGCAAGCGTAATATTTTTGGAAAAGCAATTGTTGGATGAAAATTGGACGTCGGGAAGAGAAGCCGAGTTAAGCGAGAGCTGTTGAGCCTCATGCTCATGTGGATCGGCCAAGGGGGCCCAAGTGGGCCAAGCCAAGCCCATCAAGCCCAATTCAAGCAAATGGACCCAATGGCAAAATTGGAAAGTTTGGACAAAAAAGTGTGTAAAATATCCAAAATGCCTTTGTATTTTGGACTAAAGGAAAAAAGGAATAAATGAAAGGAGGACATGATTTTAAGGGATTTTGTTGGATTGTCAATGATGAAAATCTTGGAAAAATCGAAGAAAATCTCTCATTCTCTCTCTCTCTCTCTTTCCCTCTCTCTTTCACATTTCTTCCCCTCCCTCTCACGTCTTCTTCTTCTTCCTTCTCCCTAGTGACCGAACACTCCCCCTCCTTCTTCCCTTTCATTTCCATTTTCATCATCATCTTCCTTTCTTCTTCCATTTTCCTCCATAGCTGCCCCTCCCTTGCCGTGACCAGCACCACCGTCCTCATCACCACCACACCTTGCCGCTGCAGCTTGGGCCACCTTCGCCGTCGTTCGTCCACGTCGTCACCATCCTTCACCTCCATCGTAAGCCACCACTGAACCACTCTTGGTGGCCGTGGGCTTAAAAAGCCGAATCGCCGCCATTTGTGTCCCCGTTTGAGTATGGAACGGTGTATCCTCAACGTTGTCGCGCCTTCGTTATCGTGAGCTCGCCGTCCGTAAAATGGTGAGTTAACTCATAATCCTTTATTAGGAAGTTAATTGTGTTTAGGGGTAGTTTAGTTTAGGGCTAATGGTAGTTAGTGGCCTTTAATGATAGTTTAGCCATAACTAAGGTTAATGATGTATTAAATTAAGGCTAATAGAGATTAGTCTTAATTAAGTGTGGTTAGTTTAATTAATTGTAATTAGCTTATTTAATCTTAATTAGTTTAATTAATTTCAGTTAGTTTAATTAACTATAGTTATCCGTAATTAATTGTGGTTAGTGTAATTAATCGAAATAGCTTAATTAATTGCCTTTAGTGCAAATTAATCACAATTAGTGGAAATTAATGACGGTTTAGTGTAGAATTTTATACTTGATTTATTAGATGAAATTATGCATAATTATGACTGTCTGAGCTTGTAATGCCATGTAGTTAATTACCCAAATGATGACTTTAAATGCTATTTTAAAAGAATGTTTATTTGAAAAGAAAATTGCAAACTTTGATGTGTAGTGTTTGGACGCTAAGTTTTACATGCTAAATGGGGCAATGAGGTTTTAAAATGAAAGCATGCAAAGTTTGGCGGGTTAATTTTAAGTACGTGACCACGTGCGATTATTTTACTAAAATTTTAAATGTGAAGATTTTCAAGGATTTGTTTTTTAAGCACAAATTATTTTACACTGGGCTAATTGATGTCAAATAAAAATTGGCTTGAGTGTTGGCGTGCTTGTGTGGTCACTTAATTAAACCCGTCATCCAACGAGAGTTTGGGGACGATACTCGATAATTATCAGATGCCCAGCAGAGGTCCAAATGCCAAGTCGAGGTTGAGGCTGGACCGATGCTCATTATGGAATGCCGTATAGGCAAGGTTTCTAGACGATACCGTGCCCGATGGGGTAGGATAATGTCTGGTCATGCCAGAAGACTGCCAGCATGTGTGTTGTCATGGCTCGAGGGATCGTAATAATTTGAACACGTGTGAATGATTGTGATACATTGCACTTGATTATTCGGTAAAACTATGAGGCACGGTATAGGACGAGCTAAAACGGGTTTTACCTTATAATTGGGACTTGCGTAGATACTTGATGTATGAAAGTTATGTGTTCTGATTATTGATTATATTTGTTGCATTAATGTTGGCATACGTGATGTACTAATATGCAAGGGTGTGCCAAGGCAAGGTAAGTTTGCATGTCGTATGTGTTTAGGCTGCCTCTGAGATGAATTTGCGTCCTAATTGAGGTTTAGGTTGTTGAGTCGTTGAGATTTTATCCCATCCTGTTGTTGTTAAATATTTTCAAGCTTGTAGCATTGAACATCATCACATGTAGTCTAGGCCAAGACGCAGGTGTGCTTGTCGCCACTTTTGGTAGGCCTCGTTGTTAGTGAACCCTACGAGTTTTTGAGATAGTTAGTAGGAAGTGGCCATAGAAAGGCTTGTAATTATTAAACTTCCTAGGGTTACCAGATTTTAAATTAAAGTGCTGTTTTGGAGTGTTTTTGTGTTCTTACTATCCCCGTTGGTTGTTTACTAGGTGGTTATATAAATTGATTCTACATGCGTTTAATCGAAAGAGAAAAAAATGGATCGGCAACGCGTCTTGAGACGTCGCAATTTTAATCGACCGCCGAGGGAGGTTCGTGTGCTTAGGGTCCAGGGCGTGACATACCCGTCTGAAGTGGTATTAGAGCCTAGTCAAGGTCTTGAGTGATAAGGTGCAATGGGTTTGGGATAGTTAGCTAGGAAAGACATTTGTTGGCAAAAGAATAATTCAAGTGCCATAACTTTGGCCAAAGGGACACTTAAGTGCCATAACTTACGAAATGTACACTTAAGTGTCACATTCGAAAAAAAACGGATCACTTGAGTGCCATTCCGACCAAAGTCCGGCCAAAATACCAACGTGGCATTTTTCCGGCGAAGCGCGCCCAAAACAACGCCATTTTGCACGCTAACGTGGCCAAATAATGCAAAAATGGCGTCGTTTCAAGCTGACATACTAAAAAAAAATTTTAATTTTAAAATTATTATTTTTTAATATTTTAATTTTTAATTAATTAATTTTTTTAATTAATTAATTATTAATTTTTTAATATTTTAACTAAATTTAATTTTAAAATTATTATTTTTTAATATTTTAACTAAAAATATTAAAAAATAATAATTTTAAAATTAAATTTAGTTAAAATATTAAAAAAATTAATAATTAATTAATTAAAAAAATTAATTAATTAAAAAAAAAAAAAGGGAACGGGGAGGCGGCCAAGGGATCGCCCTCGCCCGCCGTCGCCGTGGCTCCGCCATCGCCCGAAGGGCTGGCGACAACGGGAGGAGGGTCGGCGGGGTCGCCGACCCCAACCAGGGCCGACGACCCCGGCCGACCGGCGGTGAGGGCTCGCGAGCCCTCGCCCCCGATCCAGGCGGCCCTTGGCCCAGGCCCGGCGAGGGCCACTAACCCTCGCCGGATCCGGGCGAGGGCCGTGACCCTCGCCCCGGATCGGGTCGGCGGGGGTCGCGCCCTTCCCCGGTGGCGGCGGGCGGCGGTGAAGGAGCTGCTCGGGGCCGATCCCTCGGCCGCCTCCCCCGTTCCCCTTTTTTTTTTTTTTTAAGTATTTTAAATTTTTTTAATTTTTTTAAATTTTTAATCATTATTTTTTAATGTTTTAACTAAATTTAATTTTAAATTTAATTAATTAATTAATTAATTTTTTTTACCACATAAGCCCAAAAAGACGCCGTTTTTGCATTATTTGGCCACGCGGCCGTGCAAAACGTCGTTTTGGGTGCACTTCGCTGGAAAAATGTCACGTCGGCATTTTGGCCAGATTGGCACGATCACTTTTACTCCAATTTTGGCACTTAAGTATACCTTTCGTAAGTTATGGTACTTAAGTGTCCCTTTGATCAAAGTTATGGCACTTGAGGGGTCCGCACGTCACATTTGCCTTACGCTTATGCCTGTGATTGGTTAATTGTTTTGTGCGGGTTGCTCAAGCTTCTAATTCCTGAGTGGTTAATTTTCTTTATGCTTATGCCTATGACAAAGTTAGTAATCCTTAAGCATGTATGGCATATGGCACATTCAATACTGTAAATGCGAGCTAAACGGCTTGGACATCTCTTCATCTTTATTTCTTTTCCATGGAGACATACGAATGGCGTGCACTTACCAAGAAAAGGAAAATATATGGGGTAAATGATGCTAAGTGAATTTTTGAGAGATCTCTTTCATATTTATCTAGTCACTCGACCCTATATAAAAATCGCACATAGAGAGGAAGATGATAACATAACAAAAAAAGGCTTTCATATATGAAATTACATTTTACTCCAACAAAAGTTATATTCCTTGATCTACATTGCACATAGTTCAACGGGACTACTTCCCAACAATTTCATCTGCCTCCATGAAATTTGATCGCCTTCTCTTCTTCATCCATTTGGCTCTTCTTCTCTCCATCCCTTTCACTTTTCTCGCAAGCCATTTGGGTCTTCTAGTTTCCCATGAAATGTACGCTATGGAGATTCCAATCACGATTCTGAAAGCATAGCCTATTCCCACCGCCTTCCTATTAAACCAACTTCTTGTACAATCTTTTGTATTGTCTGCTTGGAAGAACGAAAGTGGCGGAGGTGGAGGTTGAGCATCATCATGTTCTGTGTTTTGTAATGGGGTCCCATATAGACCCAGATTTCCATGAAATGAGTCACTCGTGAATGTGCTCAGTTGCTTGTCTTGAGGTATGGGACCCATGAGTTGGTTCTCTGAGAGATCCAAGTAGCCGAGGAATGACAAATCTCCCAGTTCTCTAGGAATCCTCCCACTAAGCTTGTTTGATGATAGATCTAGCCATTCAAGATTAGTTAAGTTTCAAAGGGCTAGAAGAATGGACCCGGTGAGGTGGTTGTGGGAAAGGTTGAGCCTTATGAGAGAATAGAGGTATCCAATAACATCTGGGATGTTTCCTTCAAAATTGTTGAGTGATAAGTCGAAGGTTGTGAAGATGGTCAAGATCTTCACTAGCCGAATCTCATTTCCTTTCATGATCACTTTCACGGAATCCTCATAGGTCATGGAATCATACATATACCTAATGTACAATGGTTTGTCATGCCGCTCTTGCCCAATTTGTACACTCGTCATCCCATGAAGTTTCGCTATCAAATTGGCCGGTAAAGGACCAACAAAACTGTTGTCTGAGAGATCCAAAATGTGCAACTTAGAAAAGAGATGAGCTACCCTTGCAAAATCCAAACAACCCTTAAATTTGTTGGACCTCAAGATAAGAACTTTTAGCTTTGGCAGTTGTTGACACTTAAATTTTTGCATAATTTTTAGGGTTAATTTTTACTAAAAAAAAAAAAACACACACACACACACACGTGGCATATAGTTTAGAAACATTTTATTTTTATTTTGTTTTATTTTAGGCCGCCGGTGAAACGAGGATTTTTCACATATTCCGTACAGATTTTTCACATATTCAAGTAATATACACGGGGTGTATTTTGCCTGAAAATGGAATTTTTTTGGATGGAATATGCGGAAAAAGCAAAAGAGAATATTGCACGAGCAAAATTGGAAACGAAATATGCAATAAGGATTCAATTTTTCACCCTATAAAAGGTGTGATGATGTACGGAAAAAGGGGTCGGCAAATTTTGAGAGCAAGATAGGTGAAAGGATTGATTTTTTAGAGTAGAATTTCGAAAAAAGGAGAAAAAGTGTACAGCGTCGAGCCGAAAAAAAAAAAAATCAACACCCTAATCGGGTACTGTTCATCTTCCCCGAAGAGCCGCTAGCGCTACTGCTGCCCACCGCCGCTGGTCTCCGTCCGCGAGCGCCTACGCCGTCGTCGTCCGCCCTCAGTGGCCCCGACGCCCGAAGGTCGCGCCGAACCGACTCTCCGCCGCCGCCGCCACTCACCTTCTGCAGCCCCGACGCCCGAAGCTCGCATCGCCCCGATGCCGCCTCCACCGTCGCCGATTTGCAGCACCCCAGCTCCCTGATATGCTGCTCCGCCGCTGATCTCGCCCTCGGTTCGCCTGCAACTCGTGACCCGGTGGATCCCGAGCCGGCTCGCTGCCCCTGCCTCCTTGTTCGCTGCTCGTGGCCCCCCGACAGTAGCCGGTCCAGATCTAAGCGCCGACTTCCGAGCTTCGCCCGTGACGCCTCGCCTCCGCCGAATCCACCGCCTGCGACGCTCGCACCCAGCTCCGTGCCGATCCCGAAGCCCCGGTGCCGCGCCGCCGACGTGCCACCCCTGCCTCCCTCGCCGGAACCCTAGCCGACGAGCTCTCCCTCGCCGGACCTCCGAACCGGCCAAGCTTTTTCTTTTCTTTTTTTTATTTAAAAAAAAGAAAAGAAAATTAAATTAGGTATTTTTACTTTACTTTATTAGGCAAGTTTAGGTTTTTTTAGGAAAATGTCACAAATGGTCCCTATACTATTACCTAACGCGATTTGATCCTCGAACTTTCGAACGATTTGGTCTCGAACTATTGATAAATCCGATTCTGGTCCCGAATTTTCAATCACCGATTTGGTCCCGAACTATTTGATAAATGTCGATTTGATCCCCGAACTTTCGAATTTGACGACTCAATTTGATTCCTAAATTATTGATAAATATTCGATTTAGTCCTTGAATTCTTGTTTTTTTTTTTTATTTATTATTTTATTTATTTTTAATTATTTTTTAATTTTTTAATTTTTTTAATTTTTTTGCTTATTCTCTCTTCCCTCCGCGCTCCGGCGAGGTCGCCGCCGGACGCAGCGGGCGGCCCTCGCCGGCGTCCGAGCGAAGGGCTCCCTCGCAGATCCGGCGAGGAGCCCCTCCCGGCGTCGGGCGAGGAGCCCCTCTCCCGATCTGCGAGGGAGCCCCTCGCCCGACGCCGCGAGGGGCTCCCTCGCCGACGCCGCGAGGGCTCCTCGCCGCCGATCTGCGAGGGAGCCTCTCGCTCGACGCCGGCGAGGGCCGCCCTCGCAGATCCGGCGAGGGAGCCCTCGCCGGCGTTGGGCGAGGAGCCCCGCCCGACGCCGGCCGCGAAGGAGCCCCTCGTCGGCGCTCGGGCGAGGAGCCTCGCCGGCGTCGGGCGAGGGGCTCCCTCGCCGGATCTGCGAGGGCGGCCCTCGCCGGCGTCGAGCGAGAGGCTCCTCGCGATCCGGCGAGGAGCCCCTCCCGGCGTCGGGCGAGGAGCCCCTCGCCCGGATCCGCGAGGGAGCCCTTCGCTCGACGCCGCGAGGGCCGCCCTCGCTGCGTCCGGCGAGGGCCGCCCTCGCCAAGCGTCCCGGCGAGGGCGACCCTCGCCGGAGCCGGCCCTCCGCCCTATGAGGGAAGAGAGAATAAGCAAAATAAAATTTAAAAAATTTAAAAAATTTAAAAATAATTAAAAATAATAAATAAAAAGGAAAAACGAAGAATTAATGACTAAATCTAATATTTATCAATAATTTAGGATCAAATTGAGCCGAAAGTTCAAGTTCAGACCAAATCGACATTTATCAAATAGTTCGAGACCAAATCGAGCCGATTGAAAATTCGAGACCGAATCGGATATTTATCAATAGTTCAAGGACCAAATTGAGCCGATTGAAAGTTCAGGGACCAAATTGCACATTAGGTAATAGTATAGGGACCATTTGTGACATTTTCCCTTTTTTTTATTATTATTATCTCTTTATATGTTGTTTTCTTTAGTTGAAATACCTATCTATGCATAATTGAAAATCTCAATGTATCACCCGATTCGCAACCGCGCCAGTGTTTTTTATTTCATCTATAAGGCTTTAGATGAAATAATTAATTAAGCGGGAATAAAATTGATGTTGTGATCTTTAAGGCTTAAGATCAAATTATCGATTTTACTAGCGAAATATTATCCCTTAATCTGAGCGATATGTGATGTCCTTTTTGGGGTAATTTTGAATGGATTTGATCGTTTTTATTTATCTTGAGATATGTTTGAGATAGAATATCACATGTTTTAGGGTTATTTGCATATTTAGGCAAAGCATTCTATTTATCATGAATTTTCGAAATAAAAAATTGAGTTAGATTAGATGCATGTTAGGATATTACTTGTTTTAGGGTTTGCATATTTAGAATAGGAATTTTAATTTCGAATTTCATAAAAATAAAAAAAATTCAAATAAATCAATTTAGGTTGCTAGATTTTAATTTAGGTTGCATGCTTAATTACTTGGCAATTATTAATTTCGAAATATAAAAAAAAAAAAGAAAAAACAAAAACACAATAAAAAATCATCATACACTTGTCATGTAGAATTAGGGCATATTTTGCATGTCATTGCATATTAGGTTAAATTGCACTTAGTTTAATTTAGATCATTTTTTAATTTATTATAAGTTTAGGCATTTTTAGATATATTGCATTTTAGGATTATATAGGTTAAGATAATATTTTAGTTTAAATTAGGATATGGCTCAACCTAATTCCTAATATAAATTAAATAGGATCTTAATCAAATTAAGTAATTTTCACATTTCACCAAATTTCGAATTTCATGAAAAATACAAAAAATGTCATAGGTTAAATTAGTTTTATTATTTAGGATAAAATGCATTCTTTTAGGAAAAGGAAAAAATGTCATATGCACGTCATTAGGGTTAGATTCATTGAAATGCATATCATTTAGTATTCTTTTCTAGGCCCATTTAATTAGAAATTACATGTCATTAGGATTAGGTCATTTAGTTAATATCGCATTGCATATTGCATGATTTTCATTAATTAAGTGAAAACAAAAAAAGAAATTGTGTGTTAATTAGAAACCATATCTAGGGTTGTTGATGTGAATTTTAATTTAACATTGCAGATGCTTTCGTTGCTTGGAGGTAAGTTTTTGCAATTTATTTATTGTTTATCTGGGTGTTAAATTGGTGGTTTGTGCACGCGCATGATAACCTCACATGTTAGGGAAATAAATTTAAAATCAATTCAAGCTGCTTGCAAAACATTTTTGAAAATAAAATAATGGTACCGAAAGGGCATTAGAGGAATCTAGTGTAACCAAGTCCCCGTACTCCATAGTCTTGCAGTTCGTAGGAGTAAAGTAAAACTCCCGTTGCTTTACTTGGGTTTCTAATCAACCCACCAAAAATAGATTAGTGGCGACTCCTGATTAAAATATCAATTGCATGCTAAGAACTTGAACCTAAGTCATGAATTGGTATAGGCTTAGGAGAGCTCGAGTTAAGTTTAGGCTTAACAATCCATTAGCCAAACCCTAGGTGGTTTACACCCGAAAAAATTGGTCGCGACAGCAGTGTTCCCAGCCATGTCGGGAAATTATCTTCTATCTCATTGTTGCTGAAATCTAGAACTTCCATGTTTTTGCAATTGATCAAGGATCGTGGCAATGTGCCTCGAAATTGATTTTGACTCAAGTCAAGAGTTCTCGAGCTACTTCGTAATGAAAATCTTCCAGGGACTGTGCCCAAAAGACAATTCATTCCAAAACTATTAAACTAATGCTGCAATTTGATAAGCACTTTGGTAGGCTACCAATTAAGTTATTATTAGACAAGATGAGGAATGAGAGGTTGGTAGCCTTGCAGATCGAAGAAGATATCTTCCCCTTTCTATTATTGTTTTCTATTGAATAGTAATATGTGGAGGGTGAGGGAAGTGGAAGTGGGCCTTCGAATTTGTTGTTGGACAAATCAATTATTGACAATGATGTATTTGAGAAACACTCTATTGACCACCGTTCGGAAAGTTGATTGTTGTCGAGGAATATATAGACTAAGTTAGTCAAATTACCGAAAGAAAAAGGAACTGGACCAATGAGCTGATTTTCGTTCAAAGCCAAATAGAACATGGTTCGGAGATTTCTTAACTCATTAGGAATGCTACAAGAAAGTTGGTTGCCAAATAGATTAAAAATGGCAATCTTTGTCAAATTGCCTAATATTGAGGGAATTGAACTGGTGAGCTGATTCTCAGATACATCAAATTTGGACATAGCTCGAAGATTTCCTATCTCATTAGGAATGTTACCAGAAAGCTGGTTGCAATATAGAAAAAATTCGGTAAGCTCTGTCAAATTACCTAATGTTGAGAGGATTGAACTAGTAAGATTATTGAGGTATAGGTTGAGTCGGTGGAGAAGTTTCAAGTTCCCTAACTCCAGTGGGATGTAACCAACAAGTTCATTATTGAATAAGTTCAATTCTGTTAGTTTCATCAAATTTCCAAAATTAGGAGGAATTGGCCCCGTCAGGAAGTTATTAGCCAAGCCCATAACCTCCAAGTTTGTCAAGTTCCCCATTTCAAGAGGAATAGAATCGGAAAATGAATTGAATCCTAAACGTAGCATAGCAAGGCTACTCAAGTTACTCAAGAAAGAAGGAAGAAATCCATCCAATTGGTTTGAATACAAGATAAGCTCGTTCAGCAAACACAACTAACCTATTTCATTAGGTATAGAGCCATTCAACTTGTTAGAAGCAAGGCAAAGCACCTCGAGCTGCTTAAGCTCACTAATCTTCCGTGGTATTATCCCAAATATTCTATTGTTGGAGAGGTCAAGGAATGTGAGATTAGTTAAAAGACTGACTTGAGGCGGAATACTGCTTGAGAGTTCATTGGAGGACATGTTTACAAATGTGAGAGACAACAAAAATGAGAATGGGAACTCATTGAGTGTACCTTTGATGTTCGAACTGGTGAGATTGATTCCAATCACACTCCCGACTAGGCTACATGAGATGCCGTACCACCCAAATGGGCTTGTTGCTGCCGCGTTGGAGTCATTGGCATTTTGAGGAGGGAGAATCCATGTAGATAGAGAAGAGGTGGATTGGGTTTGGTTTTGAAGGCTGGATTTCCATTTGAGAAGGCCATGTGCTTCTTGTGTGGAGGCATAAGCAGGAATTGCACCTTGTGCAGTGATGACTAAAAGCATTGTGAAAAGGGCAAAGGAAGCTAGAGAGGCATTAGTGTTGAACCCATGATTTCTTCTATTTGTCTTGGAGGTTGATAATCAACAATAAGGCATATATATAAAACTTGGTTACTCTATTTCTGTCATTCTCTTGGTCAGAGTTCATGATTGTAAAAAAGAAAAATGAATGCCGGGGACTGTCTTTTTGCTCGGTCTTTGTGATTGTAGCACTCATTATTTGACTGATTTTATATATATATATATATATATATATACTAAGTGGATCTGCTTTTGATGTTGTATATGGCCTAAGGCTTCCCTAAAAGCAATTCGGACCAAATGCCTTCCAAGCCAATTTTTCTATTCATATTGAAATATGTTTCAAATTTGAGCATGTTGAATCAAATTAGAATAGGTGAACTCGACCACTTGCAAGTAGGGGTGTGAATGGTCCGGGTAAGCGTTTCCCGACTTAGAACCGAGAACTGCCCATTAAAGACCAGTTTCGAAAAATTGGAATCGGGATCCACCCGTTAGTTGCATGGATCCACTCGAAAACCGGACCACCAATCCGGTTTGGTTCTCGAGTGGATCCATGGAACCGGTCTCACTAATACTAATATCATTTTCTAAATCCTGCCGTGAGTACTCTTCATATTGAGTAATATACTATAAACCAAAAGCTACAACAACTAGAAATCAAAATATAACGTTGAAAGTGAAAGAAGGTAAAACAAATTATAAGTCAAAATTATTGCTGTCAAGGGCGACGACGATTTTCCAGAAGGCCGAATAGAGAAAGGGACGGACAGATGAACCTACTGTTATCGAGGGTTTCCCCGCGAACCCTAGCCCGAGAGAGTTCTTGGGTTTCTTGAAAGCTTCGATCTTGACTCGAAACAACTTTGGTTTTTGACCGAAATTGTTGGTTCTTCACCTGACCTATTCTTCTTCTCTTTCTCCTGCTTCTTCGCGTACTTGCTTTTTGCCCACTAACTGCTCGTTGTTTTGGACTTTTCAACTTTAGGATCAGGACCTCTCTCTCTGGTTTGACTAGATATTAGACTACTCACTTTAATTAATTTTTTTAATTATTTGATTTGGGCTAATTATTTAATTTGGGTTTGTTAATTAGTAATTTCAATTTTTTTAATATAAAAAATTAATATATTATTATAATATAATCGATCCGGTTCGGGTGGGCAGGTGGACGGATCCGCCCATGGAACCGGGAACCGGACCAGTACCTACTGATTTCCATAAATTGGAACCGAGAACTGGACCGATTTCCTCAAGAACCACCGGTTCCGAGCGATCCAATCCAGTTCCAAGAGGTCCAGGTGGGTTCTAATTCTTTTGCACATCCCTACTTGCAAGTCAAATATTGACATGTGAATTGATCAGATTGCTTGTGAATTTTATTTATGAGCAACAAGCGTGAAGAGGTTAATTATGTGTGGTTTCTTTTTGTTGTCTTCCACTCTCCTCTGCAAGTTGGACTTGGAAAATAAATGGTGGAAAGTGGACAGTGGCCCACTTCGCATTAAATGTTGAACCATGCAAGGATGGGCGTGGAGTTGTTTCGGTCTTCAATAAATTTATATGTTCCCTTTGTTGTCTTTGGCCAAAGCCATGTGAAAGGAAGAGTGAAAATTGAGAGAGAGCTCTCAAACAACACAAAAGAGATTGAAGAAAATGTGTAGAGAGTTTTTCTCCAGACATGTTGCAATTACACATAATCTTTGGTGAACCACCTAGGGATTTGGTTAATGGATAACTAAATTTAAACTTAGCTCATTTTTTTCCAAGCCCATACTAATTCACAAACTTAAATTTAGATTTTTAGCATGCAAATTATTTTTATCTAGAAGTTGCCATTAATCAATTTATGGCGGGTCGATTAGAAACTCAAATAAAGTATTGGGAGATTTATCTTACTTCTATGAACAAGAGATTAAATGAATTCGGGAACTTGATTACACTGGATTATTCTAACGCCCTTATGGTACCTTTTCTCTTTTATTTTCAAAAATGTTTTGTCAAGCAACTTGGATTAATTTTTATTCACTCCTTAACACATGAGATGATCATGTGGGTGCGGGCAATCCACCAATTTAACACCCAATAAAGCAATAAATAAATTAAAGAATTTACCTTATAGCAATGAAAGTATCTGCAATATTAATTCAGAATTCTTATGAACAATTCTAGTTATGATTTTAATTAACATGCAGTCACTCAATTTTTTTGAGAATTTTCACTAAGAAACTATGTACAGTGCAATGCAATGACATTGTTGCGCAGAAATAACGGGATCTTGTAATTTACGTCAAAGAAAAAATACTAGAGAAATAAACAAGAAATAATAAGGACACTAGAGATTTACGTAGTTCGGTCCGAGTATCGGTACCTAAGTCTACGGGGAGAGTCAACAACTAATAATCCATTATAATCGGAGAATCAGATTTTACAATCTTTTACACGCTTAAGTATTTCCCGTACCTAGATTTAAACCAAAACCCAAAGTGTTTGCAGATAAATAATGTAAATTTATAGCACAAAACTTTGCAAGTGCTCAAGCCCTCCACTTACGCCCAAGAAGAAACTTAGCACCTCTATCATTTTTGTGCGCATGGTGGCTTCCTTGTGACCCTCAAAGCTTGTGCGGCACCGGTCAAGAAAGAAACCCTCATTTTGCCTTTTATAATATGCCAAGAGTCAACAATTTGACTTTGGGCTCCACCATGTACAAAAGTGAATCGTCTTCTACAAGGATAAAACATAGAAAACCTTGCTTTTTCCTTTTAATTATTTCCTTTTTTGTCTTGTAGCAATATATCACTTTTTTTTCTTTGCTTTCTTTGTACATCCAAAAAAATGTCCAACAAAGAAAAAAAAACTGCTTCATTCAATTTGTAATCCACTTGGGAAATTTTTCTTAACAAATTCGATTTAACAAATTGTTATCCGAATTCAAACTTAAGACATTAATTTAACAATTCTTCATCTTGCCTCAATATTTGAAGCGAAGTTATAGTGCTCATCATCCATATCGTTCTCCCAATGCCTTGATGGGCGTTCACTCTGCCACCAATTGAGCTCAAGTAGAGGTTAAGCTTCACCACAGAAATAGACTTAATCATCACGTTTGCCGATTTACCTGCCGTAGCAATCTTTTTTACAATAACATTTCCCTTAACTAAGACATCTCGAATGAAGTGGTGCATGATGTTGATATGCTTTGTTCACTTGTGATGAATTAGATTATACGTCAAATATATCGCACCTTGGTTATTACAGTGTATATCTATACTTTTTTTTATCTAAGCCAAAGTTCAAGAGCAAACTTCCTAATTATATCGCATACTTCGCTACAAAGGTTAGTGTCATGTAGTCAGTCGAAAACAAGGCAACGTGATCTTGTAAGGACGCTTTCTAATTGACTGCATCACCTATTAGTATAAACACGTACCCTGCTAAAGACCCGCAATCATTCAAACCATCGATGTGATCCAAATCTACAAAATCAGTAGTCTCATTACTATTGTTGTTCCTCTGGTACATTATTTGTCCTTTTCAAATATCTGATGATTCACTTCACAACTGATGAAAATAAAAAAAATAAAAGAAAAATTGGTAAAATCTCAGTGGGAGAATAATGTTAGAGAGAGAAACAGAGAGAGGAACAAGGAACAAGAACAGTGACACGAAGAAGGAAATAAAGAAACTGTCTTTTGAGAAGGGGGCTGCTTTTGCTTTTTGGCAAAGGGACAGGGACAGGGTCAGAGGGGGAAACGAGGAAACTTGCACGGGTCGGATTCATTCAGTTCGCCTCGTTCGCTCGCTCGCGTTTGGAGAAGTTTTAGATAAGCAAACGGTCAATGCCGCCGCCGCCGCCCGGGGAGTCTCCTCCCCGGCCTTCTTCACTTCCCGCGCTGCGCGCCCCTGTGTTTCAAGTGGGAAGCCCGCTTGGATCCAAAGGGATCAGGTTACCTCTCCGAAAAGAAGTGTGGCGGTCTGGTCAGTGAAGAGAGCTCGAGTCAGGGGCTGAAAGGACTCCCACCCTGGGGAGATTATCCCTCCATTAGCCTGGCCCCGTCTTTCCAGGCTGTCAAGGTCTTAGAAGGTCATGCCTAGGACCAACTCATCTTATGTTAGTGTTACTAAAACTATAAAATAGATTCACATGATATATAAAGAGGCTATTACTAATTAATTATATATGTTGGATAATAAGTAATTAGCTAATTATATATGTTGACTAATAAGGAAACAAAACCCGAAATTTTTCAATATAGAAGATAAAGAGTTGCAAATTCCTATTTCTCATGTTTCGGTTTAAAAACTTTGTAGTATATTAGCATGTGTTATTAGAAATACACATCCCTATTTAATATATAATATAATTTTTTTTTCTGTTGCAAATCTTTTTATAAGTTTTATGTTATGGGTACAGATAACCCGAGAAATTGAATCTATCTATAACTTATAGTGCTATAATAGAAACAGAGTCCTTTGCGGTAATTATGTCAATTATTAATAGGTCAGTTTCCAAGACGACATAATATGTAATATATATAATATTTATATTCCTACAATCTGCACGTATAATCTTGTATATAACAATATATGAAATTGAGGTTGTGAGTAAATGTTATTTAGTTATTAGTAAATAATTGCCAATTACTTGCAAGTTGCAAGTTACAGTCTTTTCATACGCCATAAAGTACTTACGCTTTTTGCTTAACGGTTATTAATTATGTTTTGAGAATAAGCGAAGATAATTGATTTAGTCAACCTTGCCATGAAGCAACCGCTCGCACTCCTGCCTATAATTAAGTATTTACACTTGAAGTATGGCATCGTGCTCTTTATTACAGTGAGTTTGAGGCAAGGTTTTCTGCAAGAACATAGCGTTAATCTTTCTGGCATAAGCCAATTCTGCATGCCAAGGCATCGTCAAAATAAGAATAAACCACTTTTCATGCACCATAGCCAAGAACCTAGTAACATAATCTCGGGGATGTCGTGAGACTCTAGGTGATAACAAAAGAATGCAAAAAGGCGAGAAAATAATTGATTCATTTTTTTCAAGGGAATACACCTCAGTCGAAATCCACATTACGTGGAGCCGAATATAAGTCATCTTAATTTTCATAGAGTACACTTTTTCTGTCATCCCGAGTCGTCAGCAAGCGAAACGTCATATTTTCTCCTAAGTACTTGTCGTCGAGAAGGAGCTGTACAGAAAGCAACAAAATGAAGGATCTGCCGTGTTAGCCATGTCTGGCATGATAATTTTATATTTAAACAGCAATTTCGCTGCGACATAAAGGAATCAGGAAGAATATAATCAATCATATGGTAAGTCATGTAAATTGCTGGAATCTATCTTCAAATGCAATGAATTAACAATTCCTTCTATGGGGTACTATACTCGGATAGCATGAGAAGGCCGAATTCATGTGCTATGTGGGATGATGCATGACTACTTACAGATCAATCAAACGCGGATGTAAACAACTAGAAGAATGGGAAAAAAAAATTATACCTCTTGCCTAAGAAGCACATTTAGTCACTACTATTCCTCCTACTTCTGATGATTTGGTTCGTAAAACATGTAAAGAGAGATGCAAATTTTGTTTCATACCATCCGCAGAAGATGTGTCCCTTGTCCGATTGATAATCCTTTGACTTCCACGGGACAACCAGCACTACACTACCCTTTTAAAGATTATGCTCCTGGGAAGGCAAAAGAAGAGATCAGCTTTGATAAACTCCATCACTTCAGCTGAAACCAAATATAATTTCAATTACTATGTTGTTTGGGCATGGAATCATTAAAATCGATGCCGCTTCATATTTGTCAAACAAAAACGTCTTCAATTGCTGAATCTCTTTCTCTATAAAGTCTATCTGACCAGCAATTACACAAGTCCAAAAGAGCTGATTCATGCACATGAAATGGTACAGATGATTCTTGACTCCCACATTAGAATAAAACAAACCATCGCAAGCCAGATCCACTGGCAAGACATGGAATTCTCACATTCAAATTTTGCCCAGTTTGAAGGAGTTTTGGAACAACAGTCTTGTTGTGAATCACGAGAGTAGAGTAGGCTGAACAGATCCACTTTTCCGTCAATCGGTTTTATGGATGTATTGGACTCACTCATCGGGGGTAACTTGGCCGCTCCATTGTCCTCCATATCAAATGAAAACTGCACCGAGGAAATTAAGGGCGACAAGTGAAAAAGTCTTGCGGCCAGTGAGCTAGTCAACGTGTGGATCTGAGATAAAATGAAGAAACCAGAAGTGGAACTTTTCACATTGGTTAACATCAACATTTGGATAGTATGGTGAGAATTGGCAAGTAACTGCCAGACAGACTTATTAGTTATATCCACCGTAAGATACCCCTCTTACATAACAGATGCTTGAAGCCCATCTCTATTTTAAGTTTGAAATTCAAAAAGAGTACCGGAAAAAAGCAAAATCTAAGAAAATACACTGGAGGGCACAAAACATAGAGAAGAGGGAGAGAAAGTCGGGCCTAAGTTTTTTTCTTAGCCTGTTGAGACATGTTCTTTTCTGCTACACAAGTTGAGATTAGTCGGATTGATTGGGGATTTGAACCCAGTTCCTTCCCCCCTTACCCCTTAGACCCCTGGGTGTGGCCTAGGTTAGGTGAAACATAGTTTCTGACTTTCTATGACATACAAAAGAAGCACGGAAGGTGTTGCTGTACATGAAAAACTAGCAATTGAATCTCTTTGGAAAGATGCTAAGAGAAATTTGAAGATACCCCTCGGTTTCTTGCTGGAGGTGGAGCTGCTGGTGCTACATGCGATGTGAGAATCTCTTCTTCCAGAGAAAAGTTTCTCATCTTCTTAGGTATGGAAGATTTTGATCTGTCTTCTACAGGCTCACTGGAGACGTGGCACAGATTGATGTCTTCAAAACTTGGCTGCGGTGCATCTTTTGCAACCCATCTTTTCTCATCATACCTTATAACAAGCAAGCAGGTTGTAAACAAAACAGACACAGGAAATCATATCATTTTGTTAAATTCATCATAAGGCAGAGCAGGATATATACTTGGTAGAAATGAATTTCTGAATCTCACTTCTGTCATAATCTGGTGGAAGTTCTGCTTCCCAGTATTTGTTGGACCTCTTGTTTCCCATACCTTTCACAGTTATTCACAAGATACAGAGCTATAAATATGTTTGTATATAAAGCAAAAGAAGATCAAAATGGAATATACTATTAAGAAACCAATAACATGGAAAGCAACTTAACTGCATGATTAGATCAATAATGCTTAAATAAACCACAAAGAAAGGCTGGAGGACAAATGGAACTATTCTGTAAAAATGATTAAGTTAATGAAGAATATAGTTGGGTTGTGTACAAGCTAGCAATGAAAGATGCATTGAATTGTAAAAAGTAATCGCCCATTTCATTTTTACTGTTGCTCCTTGAAAAAATCATGTCCTTGAGAATATCATGTCATTGTGCTGCTATCCATATTTTCTCAAGTTTGACGGGAGGACTCGAACAATGTCATAGAATGCACCAAAAAACTGAGTTGATGGCAAATTTTCTTACACTGCATAAAAGCAACTTGTTCTGGTAGCCATGTATCCAAAGTAGTCGATCTAACCTATTTACAAAGAAAAAAGAAAGCCCATTATCAGATATCAGGCAGTAGCCAGACATAAGAGGTGACTAGGACAAGAATATTAACAATAGCATGACAATGAAAATCTCTGTATGTGTCCAAAGTTTGAGGTTGTAGCCAGAAAGAAGAGATGATTAGGATAAGAATATTAACAATAGCATTACAATGAAAATCTCTATATGTGTCCAGAGTTTGTGTGTTGCTGCTGCCTGTTGCAGCTTGCTGTATTTCCACGTTCAAGCTTCACAGGGAATGATAAAGGTTTGAGAAGAGAAGAATCAAAGAGGAGAAAAAAGAATTCCATCTCCTAATTGTACTTTTCTTCTCTAAATGGACTCCTAGATGCATACAGATCTGGAATTCAGTAGCATCAATTCATATCCTGATGGATTACTACTTAATAAAAAATACTTGGCATGTGGAGGAAAAACCACTCTAACTTGAAACTCGAAAGACAAGAACCAGCATTTCAACAACAATGTCCACAAAGCACACAGGAATCATCACTGTGGTAAAACCTTGTGACAAAGGGTCTGACTGAGGCTCATTACCTAAATTTCAGTGCATTCAGTTGAATGGGACTAAATACAAACAATAAGCAGCTTATTAAGCACCCAGAATAGCAAATGTACAGCTTTACAACTTAATGACAAGAATGTCACTAAAAATGACTACAGTGTTACTTTCCCAATATTATAGATGCAGATGCATTTCCCAAACTGCAGATGCATTTCCCAAAGCTAGGAGTTTGGGAAAGTGATGACTTAGTTCTATACAGACAAGACGGAAGGGAAAAAAGGTACTGCAAAAGAAAAGTGCATAGGATGCCGAATATGCCTATCATGAGAATAGAAGCAACCATATCAAAACCTCATGGGATAACCTCTTGTAGATTCTAACCACCCTGAAATCTAACAGTAAACAGCAACTTAATCCCAAAAAAAAAAAAAAAAAAAACAGTAAGCTTGCTTCTGTTGTCCATGCTAGGTGGTTTGAAATTTCTTTGTTATTATTTAAATTGCTGTTTAATGAACTAGAGCATACTATCAAGAAAACAAATTAGTGAAAAAGAATGGTAGAATAGTACCTTTGAAATATGTACTCCAAGACTCCGATGGATCCCGGAACATTGCATGCATATGAAAATTCCTAGATTCACACTTGCCCATCGAGGAGCCCTAAAAAGAGTTTTAGTGCATCAAGTACAAAAGATGCTCAGAACGTGGAATAAAATGAGGACGTGCGTCGAACTTAGAGAAATGAGTAGAAAGTTTACGCCCGAAAGAAACTATGCAGATTGCCAGGTCAAAGCAATTTGCAATACCAAGACCTAAAAAGCATGCGGAAAGAAAATGCCATAATTCCCATCTGAATGCTGTCTAGCTCTAGAAGTCCTTGCACCATGGTTTCAACCTAAACTAGTTCAAATTGATAATCTGGGAATTTAGAGGCTGTTATGTGCTCAATATGTAAATCAACATTCAAGATGATTATGCAATTTCCTGAGTTTCGAGTAGACTTAAAGACCAAAGATTCAATTATTTACTTAAGGAAATCTTATGACATACGCATCACAGTCGATATTGATTGTATGACATGCTCTGGCAATCTGCACAAAATCTTATTATATACATGGCACAGTTGATATTGATTGCATGACATACTTGCTTTGGCAATCTGCACACTCCCTATTTTCTGGAAGTTTGAGAAGACCCTCGAGTATCTGCATGTGACAATCAAGAAATGATATTTTCAGTTGGTGAGATCAACTGAACGGAACACAACTACATTTGTATAGCAGCACAAAGTAGACCCAGGCCAAGAAACTAAGCTGTTCACATGTAATTTATGGATCCACAGTTCATGTGCAATTAGCCTGGTCAGAAAAGTTAAAAGCAGTCGATTGGTCCAGGGCAACGAATCTTTTTAATTGAAGATGATACCGAATATGATAAAAAGATCTCATTTTCTCCTTCGTAAGGATCAACAATACCGTTCTGCCGATCCTCTAATTTCCTGGAGTGACCTATGCAGTTGATGGGCCAGCAAGGAGGCCTTTTTCATTCCCTTTCTTAAAGAGAACTCTAATAGCCATGTCATGAAGAACAAATCTTGGAAGTCGTATCACTAGATGGCAAAGAGTTATTGTTAACAGAACTTAAAAGAGACCACAGATAACATCGCCTGATAAAAGACTGGAAGTGATCACTTCCTTGACGACGTGCACGTTTTGGCCCACCGACAAACTCCAGCGCCTTGGACAAAACCACAAGCGCCCAAACAAAGACCAACCTACTATACATTTCAAGTTTTCACCTTGTAATCGAAAGAACTACGAGCAGAAACGACATTGCCGATAGATATTTGGGCTTTAACTATTCTTATGGCTTGTTATTATGGAGTCATTTTTAACATGATACAACATCTTAGACGGAATTATCAGGAAACAACAAATACGGTCGACCTCGGCAATGTCTGAAACATAAGCAATTGCTCTGGTTGAAGAGCGGTGCAGAATGAAAACCATGAGAAAGCAATGGAAACCAAAAGGATCAGACGAGCCGATGAAGGATCTAGAGCGGGGGTTAGTCGACCTTGGTGTGCCTGGCGTGGAGGTCCTTGGTGACCAATGCCTTGTCGTTCATTGTTTCCGAGCCCGTGGCACGTGCTTCCTTTTCACCTCTCCTCGGCGATCGGATCCGATCACTCACGAAAAAGACGAATGGGGAGGTTGAGATTCATCTCCGGGCAAGAGAGGAGGAGGAGGAGGAGCGAAAGAGATTGAACTGGATCCCCCACGGAAAGAGGAGGAGGAGAGAGAAGTGGGTTCTCTCTCTATCTATCTATCTATCTCGTGTCTGTGGATGAACAGAATGAGAGGGGGCAAAGAGACGGTTGAGAGCGTCCTGGAAAGGAGGTGGCCTTGCCAGCTCGTGCTTGCTATCCCTCGTTCTCCCTTAACGAGCTGACGCGCCGTTTTGGCGCGGAACTCCATTGTCAAATCTCTCTCTCTCTCTCTTTTCTTCTCCGACGTCAACGGTCAATATGATGCATCTCCTTGATTAGTAGCTTGGAAAGGAAGACGACGGCCGATGCTAACGTATTTAAGTCACTATAAAGTTCATACTTGTACTGCATGTTCGATCTGAACTTCATAACTACTTTGAACCGTCCGCTGCCGCGATAAAAAAATTTCCAAGTCGACATGCTTATCTTTGCAGCTCCATCGAAAATACTAGCGATCAAGGAAGTCTCTCCTTACGAGCTGAGTCACAATTAGACAATGCTGCAACGCATGAATCAAATTCGTGATTCCTTAGGAGACAGGTGGCCCCATTAAGTCAGCCACTTTGAAAGGAAAGGTGCACGTATTGATATGTGCAATAAAACATCAATAAAGACAACATTCAAGACACTAGTTTGTTTTGGCTTATTGTAAAAAAAAAAAAAAAATTAGTACTTCATTTTCCCCTCAAAACTTGACCTATTCCCAATCATATTCACATCCATAGAAAAATGGCTACGTTTTCTTCCATGATCCCAGGTCGAAAATAACTTCCTTTCCGTTATGTTTATGATTGATGAATTACAAAATAAAGAAAAAAAAAAAACATCATCCATGCTCATTTTCAGTTAAGGTTGTATGTAGATGACATTCGTATTTGTCGCTCACGATCATCCAATATTTAGAGTGGTTTTGGGAAATATTATGCTATGTAGAGATGGTATAGCTTTTATGAATAAAATAAAGAGAATATCTTAGAAAAATCACGCTCTGAAACAAAATAAAAATAAATAATATAGAGATTGGAAAAGGAGAGAGTAGCCATGAATGATGGTGACGCTGCCCCCCGGCCGGCGGCCATGATGGTCGAGCTGGTCTTTGTGCGTGTGTGCGCCACCAGCATGTGATGGCTTGCCTAGAAACCCTAGGTGACCGTGACCATTGGCATGGTGTTTCTCATCGCTTGTTTGCACGATTCCTCTTTTCTCCACCAATTTGTGGGAGTGGTCCCAAGGGATGGTCACCATCGTTTTAACCGATGGAAATGCCAATTATAACTTGAGATGTCGACCTAAAATATTCAGGAAAAAAAAAAAATTAAAGTTGGCGGAGCAAGTATAGATTTTATGGGTTACTTTTATAAGATGTAATGAGTGTTTACTTGACAGCTCGGGAATAGGGAGCTGCTAGCCCTCCTTGGGTTTGTCATCGATTGCAATGGTCACCTAGATGGGTGGTGATCAAGTCACAAGTACGTGATCAGAAAATATGATGCTGGATCTCATACATATTTTATCACGTTGCATCTTATCAAATTATTTAGATAATATAACATGTCATTATTGTACGTGCTAAACAACTAACATAGTTGGTCTCCGTGTCACGAATTTTACCGATCCTCTACATACGAAGAATCCACTTGCCTTAAACTTCTAATTTCTCATCATCATGAAAAAGGTCAAACAACGAGCACACAATCTTGAGTGCTAGTTGGCAATTTTAATCAAACACGTAGACATTAAAGAACATGAAAGCCCTTGTCAAGCGAAATTCAGAATTCTTTTGCGGATAATAAATAATTCATGAAGATATGAAATTATAATGGAACAAAAAAAAAAAATCAAGAGATCTTAGGAAAGGAAAAAAAGAAAACAAAAAAGTGCCATGTTAAGTAGAATTTAGAGTTATCTTGCGGATAATAACTTATGAAGATGTGAAAATTTTGACAAAACAACGAAATTTATAATTCTTTTACGGATAATGACTCACCAAGATATGAAAATTTTGACAAAACAACCAAAAAAAAAATAAAATGGAGAGATTTTGGGAAAAGAAAATATGATAATAGGGAAAGTGCAGTGTTAAGCAGAACTTAGAATTCTTTTGCAAATAACAACTTTTGCAAATAACAACAAGCGCAATTCAGAATTCTTTTACAGATAATAGCCCATGAAGATAGGAAAATTTTAACAGAACAATAGAAAAAAAAAAAGTAAATAAAATCGAGAAACTTCGGGACAAGAAAATATGAAAACCAGGAAAGTGCAGTGTTAAGTGGTATTTAGAATTCTTTTACGGATAATAATAACTTATGAAAATGTGAAAATTTTGACAGAACAATGGAATTCGTAATTCTTTTACAAAAATAAAAAATAAAATCCAGAGATTTTGGGAAAAGAAAATAAATTATGCAGACGACAACTTATGAAGATATGAAAATTTGAGAGAACAACCAAAAATAAAAAATAAAATCCAGAGATTTTGGGAAAAGAAAATATGAAAAAGGAAAAATGCGGTGAGCGTGGATCGAACACGCGACCTTCAGATCTTCAGTCTGACGCTCTCCCAACTGAGCTATCCCCGCCCAGTGATGTAATGGTCACATTAAAATAGTTTAATAGTTTTTGTAGTTAGTGCGAATTCATCCGCCAACGCTGGACGACGCCCTAAACTCGAATTATTCCTGAACGGATGAAAATCACATAGGAGTGGCTTTGGTTATATTTGGACATTTTTTCAACCTACATTTTTACATGCATATGTATGTATGTATATGCTGCACATCAAATTAAACATGTGAGTTTGATTTGTTTCCACTTGATGGGAACCATTAATACGTGAACAAAGTAACAAGAAGTATATATTAGGGTTGAACATGGTCTAAGTTGGGTTGTTCCAACACCTAATATGAGAACTAACCCATACAGTATTGGTCCTCAATTTTGGGGACCAAGAACTTACCATATTAATCCTAGGACCAATAATTGAATCAACCTTATGGGTCCAATCCAATTTCAAGGTTAACCCGAGACCAATTAATTATGTTTTTGTTTTATTTTTATACTCTTTGACACGGCAAACATAATTATCTTTTTTTTTTTTTTTTTTTCTGGTCAAATCAGGTTAGGTTTCTACTTTCTAATTTATAGGGCAAAATCATATAAAAAGAGAATAAAGGCAAAGACATTGAGGTTTATAGTATACATAAAATATTTGGATTAGACCAACCCTAAAGTCCTAGAATCAAGAATCAACCCACATAGTACAGGGTCTAGGGGTTATAAGACTAAAGACTAGTCTTCGCCAGTCTAGGATTGTTCCTAAAATGATGCGCACCCTTAGTTTATACTAAGTGATAACATAAAATTAAGTTTGTTCAATGCCAAATAAAAATAAAAGGAATACATGAATTTTCGGAAAAAGAAGGAGAAGTTATTCTCTCCGTGTTCGTTTAGAGAAAGAATCATAAATGGCAAGATTTTAGCATCGTGATAATGTCACGGTCTCGAGGTTCCTCTAAACGAAGGGCCGTGTATGATTCTAGAAGATCAAGCTAGAGTTTCGAAATTCTCCTTAGTCTTCCCTTGGATGAGCAATACATAAATGTATCGGATTCTAAAGTATTATTGTCATAAATATCGATAATTGGTAGTTTTATTGTTAGATCAAAAAGTAGTCAAAGTTTTAATAACAGTGACTCTTGTATAAATAAAATGGTTTTTTCTCTCATTTGTATCCATTTAAATAATTGAACAATATAGAGCATTTAAACGCATAACTTCTCTCTTTAAAACACTCCAGGCGATTGAGTTTGTGCATCAACACTAGCATCTTTCTCTAAAGTTGTAATCAAACCAATTCATGGATAGTGTTTTATCCGTATAAAAGATTCTTTCATTTTTAAATTATTTATCTAGGTATAAACTACCAGTGTTTTCGAATGGATGATTTGAAAAGAAAATATCAATCTAATCAATTAAATCCAACTTCTTTTCGTTGGAACAAGTCCATTCTTTATTAAGTAAATTCTCCACAAATAGAAATAAAAATCCTTTTTTTTAATTAGTGCAGTTCCTAATTAATTAATTTAATTAAAAAAAAATCGTTCCTTCCAAAAATTGGATTTGTCTCATTGAACTTGGGCGAGCGTTGGAACATTCTAGTCGGCACCAACCAAGGCCAATTACACACCTCCTCCCCCCCGTCCTCGTCCCCTCTTCTCACCGGCGCGTCGCCATCCGTTCCGATATTTATCCCTCCAGTCCGAACCAGGCGCCCTTTCTCTCTCTACAATTCCCCCTTTCTCTCTCCTCATGGCATCCTCTGGCGGCAGGACCGGCGCCGGCGCCGGCGTCGGCGGCGGCCCGCAGCTCTATTATTGTCACCAGTGCAGCCGTACGGTCTCGATCAACCGCTCCCCGACCGCCGATCTCGTCTGCCCCGACTGCAACGGCGATTTCTTAGAGGAGTCCGAGAGCCCCGACGTCAGCCCCATGCTCCCCCCCTTCTTCCCCTTCGAGAACTTCGGCAGCGGCGGCTCCGCCTGGTCCGGGTCGGGGTCGGGCGGCGGCATGAGTTTCAGCTCCGGCGCCGGACTCCCCTGGGTCTTCACGTCCTCCTCCACCGCCGGCGGCGCCGCGGGCGGAGGGGCGGGGGGGATGGACGATTTCGCGGCGCTCCTCGGGGGCGCCTCCGCCTTCGGCGACGGCGGCGGCAACAGCAACAATCCGGACGCGTTCAACCCCCTCCTCTTCCTCAACAACTACTTCCAAACCCTAAGAGCCGGCGGCGCCAACATTCAGTTCGTCATTGACAACAATACCGGCGGCGACAGCGGCGGCTCCTTCCGCTTCCCCGGGAACATCAACCTAGGTGACTACTTTATTGGCTCCAATCTCGAGCAACTAATCCAGCAGCTCGCGGAGAACGATCCCAATCGCTACGGCACGCCCCCTGCGTCGAAGACTGCAATTAATGGGCTTCCGGTTGTCAAGATCGACGAGGAATCGCTCGCCTCGGACAATTCGCAGTGTGCGGTCTGTAAGGACACATTTGAGCTTGGTGAGAAGGCAAAGCAAATGCCTTGTAAGCATATATACCATTCTGATTGCATTTTGCCCTGGTTGGAATTGCACAACTCTTGCCCTGTTTGTAGACATGAATTACCCACTGATGATCCTGATTATGAGCAAAGGAATAGGGGTCCCCAGGCCCAGCAAGTTCTTGGTAGTCGGACCCAATCCGATGTGTCTAGCGACTTGTCCGGTGCTCCTGCGTCTGGAGACAGTTCTCAGACGCCACAGACAATGGAGCGGCGATTCAGGATTTCATTGCCACTTCCGTGGCCGTTCAACAGGACATTTGGTTCTCCTGCAGAGACAAGTGATAGTGGCAGTGGGAGTGGTAACAATAATGGAAACAACGATGGGAATTCAAATGCTGGGGGTGGCGTAAATCGGAACTTTGAATCAGAAACCAGACAGGAAGATCTTGATTGAGAACCTGTGGGTGCTGGTCATCAAAGAACGAGTGAGTTGTGTTTTCGCATTTTCTGGTTTGTCTTATGCTTTTGTAGTCTATACTTGTAGTATTATTATTTTTATTTTTATTTTTATTTTTTTTTGGACAATACAAACTTGGGGTAGTTCAATGTATTGTTTTGCCTCCTCTAAACCTTAGATAAGAGATAAGTAGATATTGGTAGCTTTAATAGCCAGGGATTTGCATAATAGAAGGTGATGTTCTTGCTGGTTTAATGTGCATCTTCGTTAAGTGAAACCTTATATTATGCTTAAATTTCATGCAAATTGACTAGAGTTTCATCATAACCTGCAGCTTCTGTTATCTTCTTGTCATATAATCTGGCAATGACTACTATTATATGTTTTACTGTGAACTTTTAATTGGGGACAGTAGTTTGGCTGATTGCTGTGGAAGTTTTTCTGTGACAAGCTCACATCGATTTTGAAAAGAGCAATGCATGCAATAATCTTCCGGAATTCAAAGTTTTTGCTTTCACTTTTTAGTGAATGTAAGTAATCAGTTCATGGATCATGCCCTACTTTAAGCCGAGATAATTAGCATTTTCCCTTTTATTAAAAATATTCTTTTTAATCAAACTGATTTTGAAGCACCAGTGTTTTGTTTTCCCATCTTACGTATTATCGGCAGACCTCTCTGTTTCTATGAACGTTAATGCTACTTAAATTAAATTTAGGAGGAAACTGGATAAACTGTTTTTTATTTGGCTTATGCGGTTGTTCCGGTCAGCAGGACAGCAATGAGTATAAGCGCAGGTTATGGTAGTTGTTTCTTCATCTAGAATAGGGATACAAAATAGTCTAGTTTTCAAAAATGAAAGGATTCAGAATACTCAATTAGGCTTGGATGACTACTATGATGGCATTATTAGTTAATCAATGGACATTCTTGTAGCTGATTAATCATTTTGTATGTGTGGAGACTTGATATTATAGTTGTAACTTCTCACTCAGGAGAAAAAGAGAGGCTGGGAAGGAAGAATGTTTAATGGAGAATGACTTAGTTTTTTCTTTTACGGTGGATGAAAGATTATATGGAACGAACTCTGAAATGCAGCGGAAATTCTTGTCGCTGACAGATGAAGTAGAGGTGTAGGTGATAACATCCCATATGGCACAATTATCATCCGCGTGACTAGATGAAGGCTCTACTGAACTGTCTAATAATCTTTTGAGAAAAGAATGAGCTTCTTCTTTATTTCAATTGCTGCCTCTGATCCATGTGGCGCTCCAGTTTGCAAATGCCTCTTGCTTTTTAAGACTTATCGAGTTAGCATCCTTACCACAGAGTGGATTTAAGGACTGTTTAAAGTGGAGAGCTAAAAGATGGAAAAAGAACACCATTGGGAGCTAGCAGTTTGGTAGGTCAATGGCATTTTATAGTATGATGGAGTGTGATATTCTAGAAGTAGCAATTCACTAAATCCTTGTGTTTTTGCCCAAATTGTCGAGGGAGAGAGTTTATTAAAAAAGCTTACCTCAAACATAACTATAGGAAAGATTGGAAGTGGCAGAACTGTAGTAGTGAGAGAAGTTGTGGGGGAAAATGATAGGCAGATCTCTGGGCACTTTCCTCATGTTTTCTGGAAAAGATGTGCCAGTTCTTGCATTTTTTTCCTCCAAGAGACTCTATATGGCACTGGAGAAATAGAGGTCTCATGTGTCAACAACAGAGTCGGTGGGCCTTTTCACTCTGTAGATTTACTGATTAAGTTAGATTGCTGTTAGCAGAAGATGCTATCACACTAGCAGAGTCTATTATCTATATAAACATGTATAATTATGCATACATATATAAATAGGGACATATGTCCCTTTGTCATGTATGTTTAGCTTTTCCACAATGTAAAATGGTGGGATGAGTGGCTTCAATGTAGACAATTGTAAGAGAGGGAATTGATACTTTACGTGTTTAGTTTACATCTAGAGCAAAATATTCGTGAACAATTTTCCATTTTGCAAGTAATATTATGCTTTCCTCCTGTATCCACGGATCCAGTTTAGTGAGCCACAGAGTTCTGTCACTGTCTCTTTGCTTTCAACCTTAAGACAGTTGATGTGTGTTTTTACTGGTTTTGTTCCCAGTACCAGAGTAAATCATTAAGCTGGCGAACATGTTTAGATCATTAGAATGAATTATTGTGAGTTTTATTTGCCTCTTGTGTTAGTTTGTGTTAGTGCTTCCCATCCAGTGGAATACTGACTATTTCTTAGTTTTTTCAAATTAGTTTATTGTCCGTAGCATTAAGGTAAATCTTCTCCCAGCATCTTCTTCTCAGTAATTTAGATAGAAATTCAAAGGATTTAGACTTGGTGAGGTTCCTTTAGCACCAGAATCTTTTTCCTTTCTGTGCTTATCTTGCTATGGTTCCTACAGCTGTACTGTTAAGTTGTCTGAGCTCAGGCCTTTTATACCTGGCATGATAATTATCTCGCAACTATGTGCTCCCCCTTGCTGGGAGGGAAATCAATTGAGTATGCTAGTCTTCTTTCCACTAGCTTTCATTTTCAGGGGATGCTCTGATTGTAGGTATTTTATTTATTGTGGTTATGCTGAGAGTCTTATGGTATTGACTTTCTGCGTTGGTCCATCCTCACATAGTTTTATGTCGATGTCCACTGTTTCTTCTTTTGTTAGCATATAGTTTAGTCTCAAATTTTACAACAAAGAATGTGATGACGGCATATCAACACTTTGGAGTACTTTTGTTGAAGGAGTCATTTAGGGTCAGGGACACTTTAAGAGTGCAAGTGTCAGCCTGCAACTTCTTTATTTGTTCGATATCCACTCTTGCATAACTTGTAGATTTTTTTGGCTTTTTCTTCGTAGTAGTTAATATTCTTCTGAAACCTACTGTAACAAAATGAGGAAGTTTGTCTATATATGACGCCAATAATGGCATACGATGACTGAAATTGGCATCCCATAGCTTTCTGCCTGTTGACAGCCAAGTTGGCAGACCTCAGATATGTCGAATAATTATTTGAACTAACGTTGCGTTGCATATCTTTAGACGATTGGTGAATAGATTAAATAGACAGATGAAAAGAAAGTTGCCTGTGGAACTTCTCTCTCTCTAAATGCTAGCCCGCACAGGGATTTTACTTTGAATCTGAATTAGAGTGACTTGTAGAAATATCCTTGGACAATTAATGTTGCAAGTGGCTTTGTCTTTCTGTTCTCCTTTGTTGGAGATGTTGATGTTTAATTAAACATACAGTGAGTTAGGCAGATGTTTCTGTTTTATTGTTGGAAGCCTTCTGTAGGGTAAGTATCTTATGATCAGAGAGAGAGAGAGAGAGAGAGAGAGAGTAAATGGGTAATCAAACTTTATGTTGGGGGGCACTCTTGGTTTTAATGGAGTTGCGACATTAGGTATGACCTCTGTTTCAACACTCTCTTTTGCAGGGAAGCTTCTTTGGCAGGGGGAATTTAGCTTTGAACCTGTCACTATTCCGTAATTTAAAAGCCCCTCCAGGTGAGAGGTGTATCGAATACATTCATAGGCGAACCACTATCTTCATCAGAATGTTGGGAGATAATTTTTTGTTATCCTGTTGATATACTATACTTTTGTTCGAGTGTCATTTGTTTCTAGTAGTATGATGTTTCTCATCTGGGAAAATGTATACCCTAGCATATGTATGTTTAACGTGTCCTTTTTATTCAAGCTAATTACTGTCTTGAAAAGGATTTGCTCCTGTTGGAACTCTCTTTTTGCTTTCTCCTGGCGCAATAATCGAAAGAGTTCCTGAGAAAGGCATTCGCATGGTCTTATCCTCTATCCAAATGCTAGAATATCCGTGGGGGAAGATGTTGAGTTAGCGCTATATGTTCATTCTCTCAATGGATCTATGAGCAGTACATCATCTTGTCCGTGGTTCTGCGTTTCCTGGTACCGAACATTCATGCATTTCTGACATGTTGGGCTCAGCCACAGGTACTGTTTTTTGGGTGATACGACCTTGGGTAACAGTAGATGTTAAAAGCCTGTTTGGTTCGGCTCTAGGGAAATGATTTTGGGAAAATGTAAATATCTTTCGGGTAAAAGGGTTTTCCGAAATGCTATATCATTTGATAATTTATATTTTTAAATAGCATTGGAAAATAGTTTTGACGTAAATGCCGTTTGGTAAAATTCACATTTATAAAAAGGCTTTTGTTATATTTTTTTTTTAAAGTCTGAAAATTAAATTCGATGGAGGTCAGCCGCTGCCAACTGCTGGACAATCGCTGGACGGCCAAATTTGGCAGCCTAAGGTCATGTGTTTACGCGGCATCGCCTAGGTTGCGGGGTGCACCACCCCAGGCGATGGTCACTAGGGATGTGCGACCCCAGGTGGCAGAAGATGAATAGTCGTGGATGAACAGGGAAGAAGATGAACAGTGATGGATGAACATCCGACTTGTATTTTCAAGATGTCGAAAGCTCAAAGTAGGTTTCACAAAATCAGTATTTCACCAAGAGAGTCTCAAAAATACTTTCGAAGGATTTTATATTTTCCCCAAATCTGCTTGTAAAAAGCTGAAACCAAACAGGGTCAAGGTCCCCTAATACATCACAAGGTTTTACTAATCCGGGCGTGGTAATATAGGACGCTGTTAACATGCTCTCCCCCTTCAGATCTGAGCGAGACTCGACATGTGATAATGTCATAAGCATTAAAGCCGATGAGGACGCGTAGCGAAAGAATTCCAAAAAGCGGAGGATGACGGACGTCTCGGGTACCGACCTCCCCTCTTGAAACCCTTGGAAAGCAAAGAGACAACGACCCATGGAAATGGATCTATCAAGTCGTCGATTCGCGTTCCACAGCGTTGATAGGTTCATTTACCGGTATCTCCGAAGGGAGAAGTTGATAGTCAAAATTCAAATAAATGACAAGACTACGAAAGATCCGTTTTGTCATCGCCTTTTAAGAGAGTGAGAAATTAGATGCTGACTAAGGTCTGATGCACACAGCGTAGGTCAGTCTCGCTCCTAACTTTCTTTGAAAAGACGCACGTCCTTCCGTAACTTGATGCGCTTTTGCGGGTTTGATCTGTGCGTTTTGCTGCCAAAACCCTGTTCTCGTCAAATCAGAGAGAGCTTAGGACCACCGATTTCGGGTGCCCAATGTCGAAACGAAAAACAGGTGACCCTTCTCTTACTGGTCGCCCGAAGATGGCAGTCTCCCGAATTTGACCGTGATATTTTTCCTCGTGCTTTTTGACACTTCGTTTGAAATCCTGAGCTCGTTTTCACCAGATTGTGCCCGCATGATTGACGGACAAACCCTGAAATTCGTAATTTTTTATTAAATAATTTAAGTTGTTGAATTTTTCTTATCAAGAAAAAATTTCACGTCATTTTACGGATCTCATAACTCGTAAATATACGTACTTTTCTCCAAATTTGCTCCCGAATTAGTATTCCCAATTAATTAAATTGCGAGGGTTGACTCGGGAATTGGAAAATATATATAAAAAAAGACTTTGGAAACTGTAACCTCGTATTAAATGAACGAAAAATTATTAACTGGGTATATATATTATATGCCTATGTCACACAACGAATCCCCAAATAAATATTAGGGTCAAAGGATAGAGAGAGAGAGAGAGAGAGGGAGCAACAGACAAGCATCGCTCGTAACTGGGACGCGTCTTAGCTAATCATCACCTAACGTGAGCACGAACAAGCACAAAAATTAAATAAAAAAATAAATTAATCTTTCTGGACGGTTTCTATTTTGAAAATATGACACAAATCGGTTTTTTTAATTTTGTTTAGATATACATTATACTCTATAAATTTTTAATTTATTCAATATAATTTTTAAAATCTTGGCATATATTTAATGAACAAAAAGTTTACGGCTCACGATACATACGAGTCGAAGTTCATGAACTGTGACATTATATATTCTATTTTTACTATTTTTATTTATATTATTTTAATTATTATTGTGACAAGAGAATCCATAAATATTTCCTGCCGAAGAATATGCGATTCCGCAGTTAAAATTTCAGAGAAAGCTCGATCGAACTCCCCCACATCGCCTGTCTTTCTCTCTCTCCGCTTTCAATCATTCATTCGTTTCGCCTTCCTTCTGTCGGTGCTGCTCTCTACCTGCTCGACAAAATCCATTGCAGAGAGAGAAAGAAGAGAGAGAAAGAAGAGAGAGAAGGAGGAGGGTGGTGGGGGCCTCGCTTCCGCATTCTCTCTTCGCTCTCGCGCTTCCCGTCCGAAGCTTCTCGCGCTTTCCCGGTCGGCCCGCGGCTGCTTCCCCCTTTCCCGTTGATCCGGAGGGGAGATCGGCTCGATCCGGCGGTCGGATCGGGGGAGGAGGAGGAGGAGGAGATGTCTCCTTCCAACGGCGTCGCCGGCGGCGGCGGAGCCGGAGCTGCCAACGGCCGCAACTACCTGGAGCACGAGGTGACGAAGATGGACACCCTCGCCGGGGTCGCCATCAAGTACGGCGTCGAGGTTCGTCGGCTTTCTCCCGTTTGGCGGCCTGCGCGGTTCGTTTTTTCGTGTGCTCTAGATCTTCGTGTGGTGAGGATTGAGGTTGTTCCTGCGGTGGGGGATGGCTCGATTGGAGTGTTATGGCTTGGGTTCCGAAGCAAACGGCTTGAAACGAGCGCCTTTCCGGAGTTCGTTGGTAGGAGTAGGATCGCGTGCTTTTGTATTTCGCTCCCGGATGAGTGGAGGTTGCTGTCCGGACTGACTTTGACTGGCAATGTCGGAATGCTGGAAGAGCTAATTTTGGACCTGCATGAGGCTTGTGGGTTGCTGGTCTCTGTCCGTGGATAACGGCTCGGCTTAGGTTGTGTAGGATTTGCGCAAACTTTGGATGGGTTTTTTTCTGGATCAAATCCTTAATTTTTTTAATTGGAGTTGAAGTCATTTTTAGGCCGGCTTATAAAAGTGGAATGTGTTGTGGAGATGGAAGTAAATAAGGAATTTGTGGTTGTCGAGTCTCTGCAGTTTCTGATGCCAATAGGCTATCCTGTAATCTTCTCATGGGGTTTTGCATGTGACGGGAAATGCTCTTTCGGCATCAATCATATGAAATGATATGCCTGTGATAGTCTCGTTGTACTTTAAGGATCAGAAACTAATCTGGCATGCAAGTGAAGTCTTTCCTGTGTAATGGTTAGATTTACCCTAGAACACAGTTCTACATTTGCTACTATTGAGCATATTGCACCTCTCCAGAGACTACATCCTTCTGGTCAAGTAGCTACCTTTTGCATTCCTTCTTATGGGATTAGGTCACCAGAATAAGTGTTCCCATCTCAGAATTGTGATATAGCTAAAGGAATGTGTGTCACTTACGTGATTCACTAAAGGTTATCTTGCTCTTCTAATGGCTTTTATTTTGCTGCATAGGTCGCAGATATAAAAAGGCTGAATGGGTTAGCCACTGATCTTCAAATGTTTGCTATGAAGACGTTGCGGATACCGTTACCGGGAAGACATCCACCTTCCGCCATCCCGTCTGATGACTCTGGTTCTTCAAGGTATTGTGCAATGATGCTTTGTTATATTAAGGACATTTTACGAAGACAAGACTCCTGTATTTCTGAAGCAAAGGACTGCAAAATATCTATGCTTGATTGCTTTTTTGAAAGGTCCCTATCTTGTTTATCATAGCATTGTGGTATATTCTCTGCCTATCATCATTTAGTGGTCAAAACCTTAGAAAGAACAAGGATAGCCAGAGTAGTTGGATACCTGACAAGCCTTTTCTTTTAACAAAAATTATGTGGTCATGTTAATGAGTACCTTATGTGAGTGCTTGTTAAGCATACGTAACAAATGACGATTCTTTTTATACATTTAGTGCATGTGCCCTAGGACAACCATTGCATTTTAAGTAGTAAATATTCCTTTGGTAGGTACATACCAAATTGCTTTAAGGGCACTTTCAACAAAGTCATTCATATGTGGCTACTGCACTACTGACTAATCTAACGAGAGACTGCAATATACTCTAGAAAACATGCTGGGATTTGTTGTTCCCTGACCATTTAAGGAGTTCTAACAGAATCAAGACATCATCGCCTCGAGAAGACATCCCTCTGAGCCTTCTCCATGGGAGATGGCTGACCTTTTTCAGAAATATGCACATGGTCCTGAAAGATGCAGAGCTAATGTTTCTCTTTATGTACTTAAGGATATCTAATCCCCTAGATTTCCTTGGAGTTTTATAATTGCTGTCATTCCCTTTTACCACCAGACGATTTCAAATTTATGCACATTTCAGTGTTTAAAGAGCAGCTGAAATGCTAACTTGGGCAAGATGAGCACCAGATGAGTGGGCCTCAGTGATGGCAAAGTTAAAATTATTGTGCTTCTGTGAAACCTAATTGACCAGAAAACAATTAAACGGAAAGGAAGAAACTACCTGTCCTGTTTTTTCAAGGACTTGGAGAGCGATTCCTGGTAGATAAAATTTCCAAGAAACAAGGAGTTGGATCCATTAAGTTTGATTAAAACTATTGTTTCCCAATATTCTTCTGCTTTCATTCCTACAGAAGTATTCTTTCCATTGCCGTTGAAATTATTTCTATGTAAGAACCACTTTCCTGGTGAAAGTTGATGCTGCTCACTAATAACTGCTCATCAACTCCTTGTGCTTGTCTACTCATTGTGGCTGTACGTAAAGAGCAGAGTTGTGGAGGGAGAATCTTGTCTTGGTTTTCATAAAGTGAGATTGCCAAGTCTTTTACTTAAATAGTAGTCATTGTTATGGGATGTTTATCAACTGAGATTGTCAAGGCTTCTACCTTTCTTTTTTGGTTGGATCAGGGCTTCTACCTAAATGTATTGATAAGGGAGACAAAAGATGATAAAGCTTTTCTGGCTTTTTGTCTGAATTTTACATTTCCGTATGTGGAAAGAAGTACGAATATCTTCATATGCCTGGTGCTCGCTAATAAGTACTGCTCCTAAGTGATGAAAGAAGAAGCATCATTTTTGTGGTGCCTCATTTTTCACTCTTGTTAGGGGATAATATTCTGTACAATCATCTCTGCACATTATACTGTATGTGACTAATAAGGCTCAAATTGTTTGCAGAGAGAATGGGTGCAAAAATAGTCGCTCACATCGAACCACCTCTAATATCTTGGACTCCTTAGAGTCTCTAAGATCGAAACCACCTCTAAAGGTCTCTCCGGCAATGAACACCTTGCAAAACTACTACGGCCTTGATTTGCGGAATAAAAGAAGTGTAGAAGGCATGGAAATGACTGTTTATAGAACAGGAACCCCTTACATCTTTGACAATGGATTGCCTCCTAAAGCCTCACCTTTTCCTGAGTCATCTTACAAGACTCGAAGTTTAGGTTTTTCCCAAGATGGAGTTGCAGACTATGGGCCTCTTACAGATTCTGGGGATGACGAGGGAGAGAAATCTAGTGAAAAGTCTGTCCGGAGGCGTCAAAAGGCGGAACCGGATTTAGGGGTTGGGACTCCAGAAAAGTTGTTGAAAGAAGAAAACAGTGGTGGAAGACGTAGCAGTTTCTCCACAGTAACAGGAAAGGGTTTGGCATTGAGACCAAAATCAGCCAGTCGAACATCGCTGACTGGTGATGTGGAGTCAAGCTTGTCGAATGCTATCCCTCTCGGTATTGGGGATTCTGTAATGGTCGATGAACCTGTTGGAGTACGGAAGGCCTCAAGCTTATCTAGCCTCCAGGATCAGGATGGCCGTAGGTCCTCATCCATTTGGTCAACTTCCAACTGGAACTTGAAACCAGACTTGCCGGTACTTTCAGCTGCGTCCATCACCGGACCACTTTTGGAGGGCCTCCCACTTGCGATGTCTGGCCGTAGGAACAAAGCAGCTCTTGATTAGCCGTAGAAAGCTCGCACATATACGTCATTTATTTATTTGGATTTCGATTTAATGGAACAAGTTGCCAACGTTACGCCACATTCATATGGTACCGCCCTGAAATGTACATTGAGGGGAAGAACGAAGGAGAACCCCGGTGAGGTATAGGATATAGATCATTGTGCCAACTCCACGAGATGGTCGATCGGTCAACAGCCTGAAATGGGCAGACTATCGTACCGCTATTCTATTCTTGTATTTCCTAATATTTGTAATCTCTCTGTCATCCAAATTGATTGAATTTGTAAGTACTGCAATCGCAATAATCTGTGGTCGACTATGCATTAATGAAGAATGTATCATCATTTGTTACTGTGGTCTGCGCCGTATGCTTTTGGGAGTGACTGTTGGATAATTGCAGGTTCATGTCATTACTAAATTTGATGTTTGGCATTAATGCGTCCTACCGAAACTACTGAGTGCAAAGTTCACTTTCCACGAGATTCTTTCTCTTCTCGTCTCGTGGTTATATAAGATCATGACATGTTCAGTGATGGTTATTTTTTTTTTTTTTGGTAACGTTCAGTGATGGTTATTAATTACCGAGTCGCCAGAAATTATCACCTATGTGAAAATGAACGATTATGAGGCCGTCACGATGTCACAAAAAAATAGGTAGCAAGGTTCTTTGCATGTATAGTTTTTTTCCGGGGTAGTAACACGGGAGGTTAATGAATTTTTCTTTGATGTTAAATGTGATCCTTGAGTTTTTTAAATTCAGTTTAGTCTAAGGACTTTCGAAAATCAACTCAATGTGGTCTGTTCATCAAACGAAGAACCTTGTAACACGTTTTCTGCTAACGTGGAATGTCACCTCACCAATGACCAGCCAAAAATTAGGAACATGGAAATCATCTGCAGCATATAGAACCCAAGCTTTCTAAACAACTCTGTATTAAGATCGGACACAAAAAAGGAACAAAATTTTCAAAAATTCCCAAGACAAAAAAAAGAATTCATATTGATGTTAACTTGGTTCATGTTACTCAATTCTAACTACTGACAAGCCCTCTTTGCTTGAACACATCAAGCATAGCAGCACCAATCTTTGCTGGGGACTCTACTACTGTAACACCAGCTTCTCGAAGTGCGTCGATTTTGCCCTGAGCTGTGCCTTTGCCACCTGACACAATAGCTGCAAGAAGCGAGATATGGGACCTCAATTCTATGAGAAACAAGAACGTCCTAGGCTATTTCTCAACTGCTGGATAGAGTGACAATGTGTTGAGAATAGTAAATTGGAGGAGATGCTCACCTCCAGCATGACCCATACGACGACCAGGGGGAGCAGTTAGACCAGCAATAAAAGCAACAACGGGTTTCTCTGTCTTGCTTTCCTGTTTGATTGATCACCAAAGACAGTTCAGTGACAGTCTAGGAGAAGAATTATATGGGGCAGCGGAGCATGACTAGTTTTTGCAAGCATAACTCTTCCCAAGCACACAAGACATCACAAACTCCAGACAAATGAACATTTTCACAATGAGCAGGTGATGTTAAAGCAGAAGAACTCAAACAATGACAAATGCACAGCTCAGCAGTCGTACAAAAGTCCCTCTGAGCCGCCACACTAAACTATGTAAGGGTTTTGAATAATAATATAAGGAAAACAGGTATCCTAGGCACTTGTTAAGCAATCACCGATGTGCTTTATGAATGCGAAACAAAAAAGTCTACATTTTGAATCCTCTTGGGGACATGTCAAAACATTACACTTTATTCAAAATGACTTGAAGATACAGATTCTCTCTTTATAACAGCACTCAGAAGAAGTGATTAGTGCCCTCAGGGTACCGATTGACAAGACGTAAACATCACTAAACTTCTTTGTAAAGTTGCCTGCATGCATGAACAATCCGTACCACTAGTGAAACAAGAGAGCTTTCAGCTGTCAGTTAGTTGTTCTCCTGTAGTCTAAAAATTTACTATGAACCATCTCTGAAGCAAACGCAAGCATTAGAAGTACAGGTCCATGTTTCTTTCAAGTTGCTCTGACAGCAAGAATGTGTTGCCAAGCAATCTCCAGAAGTAATGAAAATATCTTCATTAAAAAGTACATGAAACAGCAAATAAAGCATTCCAAATATGTAGGAATCTTATCTTTGGATGCGGAAGACTGAATAATCAAACAAAAGTGCCAGTTATGCCTATCTCTTTCATTTTGTCATGAACTGCCAAGATTCATCAAAGGGTAGAAAAAAATTCTCACCTTAATAAATGCAGCAGCATCTTCTTCAGCAGTTCCACCTATTTCACCTATTAGAATAATCCCTGGAAGTGTACAAGTGTCAGGTATCTATGTTCAAGAGAATTGTATGAACGGAATTAGAAGATCACCAATCATTCTAAGAGAATTGATGCAGTGATGAAATTATGAGGAGAGATTTACTAGGGAATCTATACCAGTTCAATCAACCAAGTGAACATACACTCTGTGGAAAAGAATAAACTTGCTGCTACATAAAGAGTATCATGATCTAAGCCAAACAAAGTTCAAAATAGATTAGATGAACAGCAGGCCAAGTGGACTAAATTGTGTTAGCCTCCTGGATCCTAGTGCTCCCTTTTTCTCATAAAAGGAATTCTCATAAGTCACAATCCATTCTCCTAAAATCTTAGACCAAATAGATGATTAGGAAAAATAAGAACGTGTCTGTTCACAAGCTTTCGCTGAGTGGCAGATTGAATAATGAGAAAAACAATCATGAACAACCCCAATTGAATTATGAGCATACTAACTGACATTTTGGACATCTACCTTCTGTTTGAGGATCCACAACGAATCTCTCGAGGCAGTCAACAAAGTTGGTCCCATTGAAAGGGTCACCACCTATTCCCACACATGTGGATTGTCCAAGACCAACTGCAGTCGTTTGAAAAACCTGCAAGGAAAAGGGAAGATAGAGAAATAATATAATTGTGTCATCCAACTAGGCATATCTATATAACTGCTATTCAAGCAAACAAGAATCCACAAAAATCAAATGACCCATGAGGCCCACAAACAAAAATTGACAAGTGAGCTAAGTGACAAATTTCCAAATTCAGCAAGTACTCATAAGATGGATACTGCCACTAAAATATTGGACATGATCCAGGCAGATACAGATTAGACACAAGCTGTTCTTTAACTAACATTTAGATGATGTGAGGGCCCAAGGGCATGATTAAAGAAAATGAAAACAAGAGTTTCCACCCAGGAAAAGAAACAGAGTCAGTATTTGATTAGAGCAACTGCAGGGGCCAACTTTGTCCCAAAGAATTAGCAATGCATTGGTCAAATTTGGAGTCGCCCCTGACAGAAACGAAGTACAAGGCACAACCTATGCATATACTACTTCCCATGTAAAACATGAATAATAAAGACAATTTCAGCAAAGAGATCAGAAGGCAAGGATGTCAAACTGACAAACAATTCTCCTAAAAAAATCTTTAATTTCTTCAATGGGCTTTTCAAAAAGGAATGTGCATTCAGAGAGAGAAAACACTAAACCATTAAAGGGATATGAGAAGTCCAAAAGTGATACTGCTCCAAATGTTGCTAGATAACTATTTATGAGCAGCAGTGTAAATCTAATCAATTCTGAACCGAGGAAATTTTAGGAATGCCATGATATTCCTGCTAAAATAAAGAAGACTTACTGCTTCATAAGTCAAGGTCCCAGAGCGGGACACAATACCCACACGTCCTGGTTTGTGTATGTACCCAGGCATAATGCCTATTTTACATTCTCCAGGTTTAATAATACCAGGGCAGTTAGGTCCAATCAGTCGTGTCTTGGATTGCCTGTTCAGAGCAGCCTTGACTCGAACCTGGAATCATAAGCATACATTTGTTATGTCCAACTTCGGATATCAGGAGTCAAAATTCATAATTAGTATACAAACCCTGATAAGTAAAACCATTTACTTGTACAATTATTCAAAAACGAATCGCTAAGTAACTAAACTAGTCCAGAATGACCAAAGCATATTTTGGCTTGAAAGAAGAGTTTATGTTCATCAGTTTGATTTTAAATCACAGAAAATGTAGATCTTTTTTATGAATCTCAGGAAGTCTTATGTTCAATGACAACATTTAAAGTATCCATACTTGAAACTTAGAGAGAGAGAGAGAGAGAGAGAGGAAGGAGGGGCTGAGGAAGGAGGGAAAAGGGGGGGGAGGGATTAAAGTAAAAGTTCTTGACTTCTAGTCTTTGCAATTGTAAAAGGAAGTCAAAATCCTAACGTTGTATTAATGTTCCCTGAGTATCATATTAAAAAAAAAAAAAAAATTGTGATTGAAATGTGAAGTTCTTTCAAACTCAACAGCCTTTTAAAATGCATCAATCCTTCCTTATCAATTATCAACACATAAGCATGGGTTGTTTGCCCATACCAGGTGAAAGGGTATAATTTAGATATACCATATCATGCTGAGGGATCCCTTCCGTGATGCAAACAACAAGATCGAGCTCAGCTTCCATGGCCTCCATGATGGCAGCAGCAGCAAATGGAGGCGGAACATATACGACCGAAGCATTAGCCTTAGTTTCAGCCTTCGCTTCAGCAACCGTATTGAAAACCGGAAGGCCCAAATGCTCTGTGCCACCCTTTTTGGGAGTCACACCGCCCACCTGTTCCCATAAAGTACATTACATCTTATAATCAACTCGCAAGACACTCCCAATCCCAAGTCCCATAACTAATTCAAGCGATTCAACCTGTCGTCCACATTGACTTAGCGCTCAAAAGTGGAGAATCATCTCGCGACGGATTTTCGCATTAAAAGCAAGACTAAAAAGAAAGACTCCATCATACTCTACAATGCAACCGCTTAAAAAATCTTCATGCAACTGGACAGATTTACCGGTGGACAAAAAAAGAAGAAGAAGAAAGAAGTGCTCAAACAAAACTGGCATGTACGGGCAACGTGGACACGAAGCGAAGCCAGTGCTCCAAAGCAAAAGCTCGAACGAGCTACGTCTTCAAGAGTTCCAGATCATCCGCTCAAAAACAGCGATAGTACCGACAATCGCCGATCAAACCTACCGACTAGCACAACAAAACTGGCACCGAAAAAGCTCGGAGCGCCGCGACACCTCACGCCGACGCCGCAACGTCCGACTCCGAAGCCGAAACGGAAGCCGCCGCCCGGTAGAGCCAAAAAAAGAAGCGGAGAAATGACATGCGCGCCGGCAAGGAGAGACAGAGAGAGCGCGAGAGGCTCACCATCTTGGTGCCATACTCGATGGCCTGCTCGGTGTGGAATGTGCCGTTCTTGCCGGTGATGCCTTGGCAGATGACGCGGCTGCTCTTGTCCACGAACACCGCCGGCTGGTGCGGCGCCGCGGCGGCGGCGTAGCCCCGCACTGGGACGACGCGAGGGCGGCGAGGAGAGAGGACGGCTTCTCCGATGCGATCGAGCCGATGAGCTTGGTCGCGGCACGTCGAGCCATCGATTCGATTCCCTCGCCTCCTCTCTCTCTGCGCGTCTCTCTAGGAAAAGCGCTCGGTCGAGGGGGACGTCCTCGCGAAGTCGCAGGAAGCGGCGGAGGTCCTGACAATCATGGGCTTTTTTTTCCGGGCTCCGATGGGAAAGGACTGGGCTTATGGGCTCGAGCCCATTTCACAACGCATCGAAAAAGCGCGCGTATATTTTCGGGAAATATGAATAAAAGGGAAATGAGATTTAGCTTTACTTTAGGAAGAAAAATTCAAAATCCTTCCAAGATGAAGAAATTTTCAGTTTCAATTTAGGATGCGCAAGGGAATTCGTAATAAGATGAAAGTTATTTAGAGTGCGTTTGGTAACATTTCTGTTCAAAAATTATTCTAGGGAACAGAAATAAAAAAATAAAAATAAAAACTATTTTTGTCTCTTAAATAATTTTTAACGGAAGAACACGTTTTGTAAATTTTTTCTTAGAATAGAAAAAACATAAACATGTTTGATAAACTTGTATAATTTTTTTGTTTCTTTTTTATTTTTATTTTTATTTTTTATTTTTTCTTCCTTTCGACGACTGGCGGCCTCGCCTTGGCTAGGCAAGCTCGAGCTCACCCAACCAAGGCGAGGCCGAGCCTCGCCAGGCTGGAGCGTCGCTGGCCCTCGACGACTGGTCATCAATCATGGCCAAGGCCAACAATCGACCAAAAAAAAAAAAAAAGAAAAGAAGAAGAAAATAAAGAGAAGAAAAAAATAAGATGAGAGAGAAATTGTTTTTCAAAGTATTCCAAAACAAGAAACAAGTTTTTCTTGTTTTTTGTTTTTGTTCCAAATTTATTCCCAAGAACAAAAAAATAGATTTGGAACTAAAACGCAAACAAACGCATTTTTGTTCTTTTTTTATTTCCCGAAATAAAAATAAATAAATAAACAGAAATTGTATTTATGATCAAAAAGAAAAGAATACAAACAAATAGGGCCTTAGCACTCTTTCTAAATTGAGTATTGGGTAATTGGTGCTAACTGGTTCTTTCGTCTCGGGGTTTTATTGAGTTCCGCGATTAGGCAGCATTGATTGCGATCAGTCTGAGCTTCTTCTGAATGCTATAGTCTCTGCTACATGATGATACATTATGCCTTTTGAGGATATACAGTCATGAAACATTATGGCCAGTAGGACAATGATGAAAGAACTCAGCACGATTTAACTCGTGCTCTTCCCTTGTTTTACATCGCACCGAACCGGTGCCACGAGCAATGGAAATCCATTCCTCTCCTTATCTCGATTACAAGTTCCTAGACAAACTCAACTCTCTCTCTCTCTCTCTCTCTCTCATCCTTCCAATAGAATAAAGAACGGGGGGGTTAGGAAGCAGCCGGCCATTATTCATGACTAGCAAATCTACACTATACAGCTAAAGTTGACATGTCAGCACCAGATTAATGCAGAGTCGTTCGTGGGTGTACCGAGCAGCGAATGATGTAAGGGAACGTTAGCCATCATGAACTACTCCTAGCCACGTGTCTGAAAACTGAGACGAATGTCATGAAGGAGCTTGCACATCGCCTTTGCAGAACTTCCATGATCCATCCTCTTGCTTCTTTAGGACGTAACGAATTTTATAAGAGCTGGCATTGGGAAAAGAGGAAACAAAATGAAGTTAACACCCACAACAAGTACTGCCAAATCGAATTCAGAAAAGGGAAAGGTGGAACCGTCTTAAAGAAGTTGGGAGGAGACGAAAAAAGTGTTATGGCCAATTAAGTGAAAAAGAGCAGACAAGGCAAGGACTTTCGCATTTTTGAGAGAGGATCTCTGCCACGAGGATAAAGAGAGAAGGTTCTCTTTCTTAATCAAAAGCGTCACCCATATGACAAACCAATTAAAAGTTAAAGCAGAACTGAACAATGCATATGAGATGACCAAAGATTTGTTCATGATTGCAAGATTTGTTCATGATTGCATCGTACTCGATTAACCTGTAGGCAATAACGACTTAACCTACCTGTAGTAATTTGGGTTCTTTGGCTGAGATTCATCAACAAGCTCAGCCGCTTCTTCCAGAAGAGCATCAATTTCAGCCATCTCTATGCCCATCCCATCTGAAAGAATCTCAGCTCGAAGGACAGAGAGTTGCAACAGGACAAATCTCCAATAACAAGACCTGGCTTTAGCCTTGTCAACCAAAGCTTCCCACTGATCCAAAATACATTATTGCCAAATAAATATATATCAAGAGAAAAAAGATGGAAAAAAGAGAAGTGCCCGTGTCTTTGCACCTCAAGGAAAACATATCCTTCACATAGTGGGCTAATTGCAATCCCATAAAGAAAATCTTTGAAAATGATCATGCCAAAAATCAAGGGTTTAGATTATTATATCACATACAAAACTTCAGATGGTTTTGACAATGTAGCAATAATACGGTAACCCCATATGTACACAAGTGACAAAAAACCAAGTAGATATGGGGCTAAGCAACAAAATTGAAAGGGATGAGAATGAAGCGTGGCTCAGAAAACAAAGGGCAAAATAAGGGCACTTGTATAACCTTCCATGTTATTTCAGAAAATATTTCTCTGTGGTTATTGGTAAAAAATTCAGTTCTCAGATGGTCACATTATGGCTTAAGTGTGCGACCCAAAAACCAATATGACCATGGGGTTCTTGACTGAGAGTGCATAAACCAACCAATCATTGTAAAGCTACTATGCTCGCTCACTTCCTTGCAATAACCAGCTCAGTAAGTCAGCTTGGTGTCTCACAATACATAGAAAGATTAATTGAGTATCTCCACTGTGAAAACACAAAAATACAAACAGGACATTTACCTGAACTAGCATGGACTCATCAAGTATTTCAGGAAGGAACTGAACTTGATAATCAGGCCCTAGAGCCTCAGCTTTGATTGTTTGCCACTGTTTCACAAGAGATTCAGCATCCTCCACATGCATTGGCCTCCTGGTAACTGCTGCTGTTGATGAGAACAAACCCGCAGCCAAAAATGAATTGCTTGTGCTTTTAGAATCAGAGAAGCTTTCAAACTGCTTCTTCACCATGGTCAACAATTTGTCCACTCTGCTGGTCATGCCATTTCCCTCACGGTGAGCAGAACCAGCCTTGTGCAGAAAAGAATCCACATGACAGACAGTAGATCCTGTATCCCTGTCGGATATGCTAGTAGAGATCCATCTAGATCCATTGGCAATCCTTATCACATTCTTGCTCAGTGGCCTAAGGGTTATGAACATAAAGCAACCCAAAACTGTAACAAAGACAATCCGTCCAATTATATTCTTCTCACTGAACAGCATATCCAAAATGGTGCTATGGTGTCCACCAAGCCTTCTTTTAATTTGAATAGAGGGTGAGCTAATGTTGCTTCCACTGCTGTTCTGACCGACCATGTCTGTGCTCTGAATATCAGTCAACTGCTTAACGGCCAATCCAAGGTGTCGGGAGGAACTTGAGGCCGGAAGAGATTCATCAAATTCTCTTCTGTTTGTTGCCAGAGAAGTGGATAGTGGCCTGTGGTTCACCGATGACATGGTTTCTACTGCTCGTTTGCTTTTCTTTTGGGCAGTTCTTCTTTCCCCACTAAAGAAATGACCCTGCAAGGACATCCTGTTATAATCATTCGATGTTTCTGGGTGAATTTATCTTACATCATTATGACACAAGTCATGCTAACAAAAAGAATTCTTACCAATGATGGGGAACAATCTTGTGTATCTGCAAATACAGTAAGAACTGCATCTTTCAGCCATTGTTCCTGCTTAAATTAACAAGGAGTTAAACATATAAAATCAAAACAGAGCATAAGCGAAATGACAAAAACAGCAGAGAAGCAACAGAATATGGACAGATATTACAATGCAATGTCCACCATATAGCGTTGTTTGACATTTACATTTTATCACACTTCAGCAGAGCAACATAACAATAATTTGCCTGAAACCAGATAATTAAAGAGAAACGAAATAAATGCTTAGTACACTATAAATAAAGCTCATTTCGTTACTACCAGCAGACAAATCAAGATTATGAGATGCCATTTGGCCCAAAAAGAAAAGTACGAGACACAACACTGCTGTGACATTCACAGCTGGCTGATCCAGTATGGCAGAAGACGTTAGTGATCCTTTTCCCTCCTTTTAATTTTAAGCTAAGGAAGTACAGGTCAGATGACCTTCCCCACAGATGAAATGCAGTGCATGGTCAAAACCAAGTCACCATACTCTGAGAAAGCTTAGATAGCAAGAAATGAAACAGAAGCCCATTTTATTAGGTGCACACACCCTAGTAGGAAGGCATAGACTCCTACTCATAAATCTATATGAACTTATATAACCCTGTATAAACTCGCATTAAAAATATTTAATGCCTTGGCCTCCCAAGGTTCTACCATGGCATATAATGGGTATCAGAGGGAAAAGCAAATGATTAGACATCTGTTCACATATCAAAATACATTTCATGACATGTTTGAGAGGTTTGAGTTCGATAGCAAGCATGCATCATCTACAAAATGGGAAATATGAGCCCATTGCAAAATCAAATGCTCACCAAAGAGGGACTTGTGCCAGAAACATCTTTGATTTCCTTTCTTGTAAGTGACTTCTGTGTAGTGGAATTGGAATTTACTTCCAGCTGGTGAAGTCTTTGAACCGCCTCTGCCTCACTACCCTGCGAAACAAGGTAACTCACAAATTATTTGACGAAGATACGGTCAATAAATGAGAGATGTGCCCAACCAATTCAATATGATAGCACAGCGTACAGTAGAAAGATAGCAGAAAAAGAGTACACTTCAAATATACCTGACCAAGAAGGAATAAGCAGAAGGCTTCCTCAAATTTCAGATCAATACCTTCTGATGCTATCAAGCATTCGCAAATAACTTTTGCCCTGTTGATCTGCATCCATCAGTAACACGTTCTAACATGAGCACAAAAGAATCTAATGATTACCATTAGAAGATATGAAGTCCAACCAAAAAAAAATAGAAGGATAGAAAGAAAGAAAAAGCAAGAGCTGTGAAAAAGGCCATGGGGAGGGTGGAGAAGAACGATGGAGCATATCGGCAATTCTTACCAACTCCATTTGCTTGGCTGAAAATCCGAGAGCAATATGAGCTATCAGCACCACGTAGAAACTATCAAAATCAACAATCACCCTCTGATTTTGAGATTCTAGAGATTTCTTGTTCTTCCTTGTCATGGCTAGATCATCCCATGGGAGGAGATCTATTATTTCTGTAGCCATAAGCCTACTTAGTGCTTGGTTTAAAAAACATGGCCAATCTTGGACTCTGCATGAAGTTTCCACATCAAGGCCCTGCCTCAGCAATTCACGCAAGGCTGCAAGTGCTCCCCGTCTCCGTTCAGCATTGTCAGGAGAACGAGGCATGCCCAGCAATTCCAAAGTGCAAGCAGGGGCAAGCTCCTCCAAAGATTCTTCAATCTACATTATTTTATCAAAGAATTTACAACGATGACTAATTACAACTTAAAGCAAGGACGAGATACGCCATAGCATAATTTTATTCAAAAGGAATCTATCTTGCCCAGACAGAAATAATATCTGATCTAAATGAACCATCTATTCAGGTGGAGGTTACCACTTTAAAAATCCTTTTACTGATGACCAGAGCAACAGGGAAGAAAATTGTTAGTTATTCTACACAAAAAATAGATTCTTCCCCTGTAATTTCACAAAACGCACTTGTTAACTGCATATGATTTTACCTGAGACAGTAATGGCATTTTTCCAAGGGAAATCTTACTTCTGAGAAGACACTGAGCACGAGCCAGGGCTTCAAATCCTTGGGACACTTTGTTCTTCTCAAAGCTAGTCTTCGCAATTGCACACTTCAAGAAAGTGCCTAAGATAAGACAAGGAAGCATAACAAGGCTGCTACAAATTGATGAAACTCCCTTTTCTCTTGGTGGTTTTTCTTACCTCGGCAAGTGCCATAGATAGAAGCAGATCATGAACATGCGGCTTTGCATCTGGATGTTGAAGAGCTGCTTGACCAATATTTAGCACCACCTTTTCTTCTCCAACCTGCCATAGACAATAAAAGTGGCAACATTGCACCTACCATCTGAAGCAATGGGCATTTGTCTTTCCTATTCAAAGAACTTTTCTTTTCAGATTATTAATAGTAGCAATATTCTAGCACGGAAAATCATCGGCATTAGGAATAGCTAATCAACCACTGACACTTAGCTTCTCCATTTTATGTAAAATATACCTCTTGAAGGAGGCAGAGAGCGCCGGGCAACCAAGCCCACGGAATTCTAAGAGATGATTTAGGTAGGATTTTTTCCCTTGTATTTCCAGAATATTCTGGTTCAAATAGAAGTTTATCCCTCACGTCCATAAGAAGATCCTGCAACAAAATCGATAGAACACAAAAGTTCTCTGCAATTAATTGAAGAAGTACTAATGGAACAGGAAGCAACAACAATGAACCTTGAAGTTGCTACCTCTCGAGATTTGACGGCCTCCATAGTGTATCCCTCCTCTACTTCAGCACGTTTCAATTGCATGACTGACTTCACGATCTCATCTTTCTCTGCTTGATCGGGGAGGCCAAGAAGCTGCAAGCAATGTAATCTGCTGTGAGTGGTTCAGCAAATGAAAAGGAGAAGTGCAGAAACGCCAGATAACAGTAAATGCATGATCGATTTGTGTCATGAAGGACAAGAACTGTGCATTTGCAAAGCACACCGAGAAAGTATCAATTTTTCAAATTGGATCGTCGCCATAACATCCTTCCAAGCTAACTCTTGCCAGCTGATGAACGCGCAACCGAGTAAGAAGAACTAATTTCGCTTCATTTCTCCGTTGACTGCACCCAGAACTAGCTCCAATATCGCACTGACCCAAAATCTAAGCAGGGAAACGACCCAACTAACATCTTCGTGAGCTCGTAAACGTATTCGAACGAAGCCGAATCACCTGATAACAAGTGACGGGGATCTCGACGGCGCTCCGAGCCGGCGGACTCTCCAAAACGCGAGCCGTCGCGGCGGCCTTCAACCTCCACGCGCGGGACCCGACCGCCGCGGGGCGCGGCCCGCTCGCGAGCCCGCGGGCGCCGATTCTGGAGACGGCCGCCGCCCGGGCGAGGCGGAGGAGCGACAGCGAGGCGTTCCGATTGGGGTCGCGGCGGCCGCAGACGCGAGGAGGAGGAGGAGGCGGCGGAGCGGCGGAGACGTCGGCCGCGACGCGAGCCAGCGCCATGGGGGAGCGGACGGATTCCCGGACGCCACTACTACATTTGGGGGAGATCCCGGAGCTAGGGTTTCTATGGCCGGAGCTCCGGGGCGGGGCAGTGCAGTGAAGCGAGGCTCGCCGGCGGGGGAAAAGCGGAGCGAGATGGGAGCTCGATTTTGTGCTCTTTTCCGGGGAGGTGATTCCGCTTGAAAGGCGTCCGCGTGAGCTGGATTAAAGGATTTATCTCGGCAAGACCGTTGGGGAGCTCTGGAGTTCGGGGGCTGCGCTCCCTGCGCCCGGGGCGCACCGGACCGCATCCATCGGGGCCGTTCATCTGTTGCCGGGTGCTGGGTGGGGTCCGCAGTGGATTTCGTGAAGCGCGCGATCGTGCGCGATGGGGCTCCGCCCGTCGGATCGATCGGGAGACGTCGTGTTGAGAACTCCTGTGGGAACGAACGGCTAGGATTGCCTGGACCCAAGCCCCACGCGACGGATCCATCCCGACTGTCCATTCCGCTGGCTTCGTGCGTCGGCCCACTTAGATCTCATAAGATGCACGATCCCAAACTAAACCCGAGTCCGGATAAGAAATTGTTGGGCCGGTCTTGCTTGGGCCCGGGTCCATAACACGTGCGAATTACTCTTTTGGTTCTTTCTTTCTTCTCAAATAGGTGTGGTTGCATCTCCTACTTTAAGCAGCTTTTCTAATGTAAATTCATTTTATCAGTTTCTTTTTAAAAAAAATAATTCCTCCTATGTTCTCTAAGTTACTGGTTTTCCACATCGTTACTCCAAAATACATAGCAACATTCAGCAACCGAAATTAGTGGTACTTAAGCAAGCTATAATTGTTACGGACTTCAATTTTTCATGTATCATATCCCTCCAAAATCATATGTTAATAGGATTCAATTTTTCATGTATCATATCCCTCTAAAATCATACATTAATAGGATCTATTACGGACTTCAATTTATCATGTATCATATCCCTTGAAAGTCATACATTAATAAGATCTGTCGTTTTCCCAAACTCCCGAGCTCTATAACGTTTGAACCTATAATTCCACGGTGAAAGCCTCAAACCCATTGCTCCATCATCTTCGTCTTGTTGTTCCAATTGTGAGACCAACAATAGGATGTCCCGTCGACTCCTTTGAATAAAACTAAATGAGAAAAATCTTTGCAATCTTGAATTTCTTGAGGCAAGTTTGATGGACTCATTATTATACCTACTCCACTCCTTGTAATGCATGACTCAAGAACAATATTACAATAATATGACGGATTCGACTTTTTTTCACATGTAGTTGACGGTCGAGGCAGTGTTGTTGACATGTAGTTGAGATAATCATCCTCATAACGCTAGTAGACACCAAAGGAGGACTTCTAGTGATGACTAAACCAACTCGCTTATATGCTTGTTACTAATGACTACTATCAAATAATTACGAATTAACTAGCTATGATCTGTGGCATCGTGAATGATTTTTATCGGCATTCTCAACCTAGAGACTCAATGGAAAGAACCATTGTCCTTTCAGGAAATAAAGGACATTGGTTCACCATCTCAGTGAATAACTGACCATACATTAATTAGGGCAATAGTGATGAGAGCCCAAAGTGTTTCTGGTGCTCACTGCTAATATCAATCTATATGCAAATCATAAACTGTTAGAGTTTAAGAGTGTAGGCAATATTCTTTCACACTGTCACAAATTAAGACATCTGAACCTTCAACAGTATGGTCGAGGGTACCTATAGTGTCTCGCACTTCGATAGTCAACAGTAATAAAAAAATAAACTACTGACCTGCCCTAAATTTCAACAGGCTATGAAGAACTACGGAAGACATTCTAAACACACAAAATATATTAAGATCATATCTTTAAGCACAAAGGCATGGATCTCCTCGCATAGGAGCAAACAGCTCACTCGCTTTTACCAGATGATATGGATCCTTGGCCAAGTTTGGAGGTGAATCCATGTGCTTCTTCAAATCCAAATCCAGATACTCAAAAACTAGACAAAGCCTATTCGTGCACAACATCTTTGAAGCCTGCCATAAGCAAAAGTTCTAGTTCATACATGAGACCATTAGACAAGAAACTGCAAAGCATGATGGGATCCAAATAAGAACGATTACAAAATCAATAGGACCAAAAGATTAAGGCTGATGGATTTGGATTTAGTGCAACAAAAAGCAAAGCTCGTTTTTTCCTTCTTCTTTTTTTCCTGACAAAGACAAACCATCGGTCCTTGTCAAACAATACTGAAAAGCAATCATTTCATATGCTGGGTTGTGTTTATACCTTGGAGCAGTAGGCTATCACTTGAGGAAGTAAATGTAATCATCTTTTCCTCATTGTGAAAATTCCGTGTCACTGTTAATCAAAGAAGAAGCCAAAAGTATCTTCTCCTAACAGGTCATTTGTTACGTCATCTATGTCCCTCATTAAGGCTTAAGTATAACCCAAATTTGTGAAGATTCAAGCGGAAGCATCGATTTGACCCCTTTCTTCTATTCCTCTAATAATGCATGCATCTTGAATCCGAAAAAGAAAAGTTAAGCACACAAACGGCCATGTACATTTCACTTTCGTCCCATCTTTTTGCATCGGTCATATTTATTTTACTTTACTTTAGTTTTGGACGCAACATATTAAGATATCATAAATCTCCAACTGCACACTTGACATATTGAATAAGTGGGCCGAATTTACAACATTCGTTAGTCATACACTTTTTTTTTTTAAAAAAATAAGCAAAAATGAAATTAACTTTTCTTTTCAAAGAAGAAAAGTGGGAGACCATCTCGGCAAATCGGCCAACAATGTCAAGAAGCTTCGCTGAGGCACGGTCAATTCGGCCGACAACGTCCCCAATGGGGTGGGTACCGTTTACATCGCTGCCATCTCGGCCGTTACGGGACCAGCAATTCAAATTTTCGCATTAGTAGAAGCTAACAATCTCACATACGCACCACCGCCTGCGGTGGCCTAGTTGGATAAGGCTCCCATGACCCTTTGCGTAGAGGGAGGAGTTCAAATCCCGCCACCACACGGATCTTAAGCGTGACGTCGGGGTGGTGGGTCCTCCGCTAGCGTCACCCCGGGTTTGCCCCGCCGGCGCCGCCGGTTGTACGGGGGTTCCCGAATCACCAAAAAAAAAAAAATCTCACATACGCGTACAATTTTGTCACTTCAAAACATTTAGGACACATGTCGGCTTACTTGCGATTTCCTTCACTTTATCACAACAAAATCAAATGAAAATCACATTCTTTCATTTCCTCTTCTAGTTGATATTTCTCACTTGTTTATTTTAATAATTATATATTTTCAGAAGATATTTCCAATCCAATAAAGCATAATTCAAACGAATATTTTATTTCCTTTTCCACTTAAGATTTGGATTCCTATTTAGACCGAGAATCTATCTTTGTATCTATTAGCAACTAACTTCTTTTTCAGTTAACCATTAAAGGAATCGAAACCGATACTCTATCTGTGGATAAAAATAAAGAAGAAAGAAAATTTTATATCCCCACACGCGAGAATTCGAGAACTTTCCCGTGAAGTAATTATTTGAAGACCTCCGAAATTTGCTTTTCTTTTATTTTTCAGTTTTTATTGGCATCACTTTTAGTTTTTTTTTTTTTTTGTCAGTCATACTCTATTCCTACTCTACACTCACTCCCAGACTTGTGCCCTGCCTCTTGCAGGGCGTGTGAGTCGCAACCCACTCTCTAAACTTACGCGTCCTTACCCCCATCCCCCCTGCGAAGGTGGGGATTTGAACCCTCCCTGCGAAGGTGGGGATTTGAACCCTTCACCTCCTCCTTCCATATTGGAAGGGTGGCCACTGGGACGAACCCCCAATGGATCATCACTTTTAGTTAGAAATGGGAAAATTTTGATTTTCACATCCTGTCTTAATGGCTATATAAATAAGAAGCGGATCTGTCGGATGGTTTCTTGACGCAAAGCGAAGGAGAAGCGAGATCACACCCTTAGACGAATCGATCAAATTACTTTGCAGATACCTATAAAAAAAAAAATTAAAATACACGTTGGTTTACTTGCAATTTTCTTCAATTTATCACACCCAAATCAAATTAATATATTAGATTATTCTGTTTCCTCTTTTGGCTGGCTGAGTGAAATATTCATTGTTTCTCTTATTTTAGCAATTAAACATAATTCAAGTGATTGCTTTGTTTCGGTTTTTCCAGTTAAGATTTGGATTCCTATTTAGAGTTAGTGTATCTCTATATATTAGCAAAGCATAACGTAGTATATATAGCGCTTCTGTGCTTAATTATTAACATCGTCCAAACCGATACTCTATCTCCCCTCGTGAAATTCTGCTTCCTATCAATTCGATAAAGTTGAGGATGGAGAGAAATTGGGCAGATCTTCTCCCTGAGTTGCTCGGATCGTGCTCCCAAGGCCTTTGTCCGAATGATTTGTCGGCGTTCCGAGCAGTGTGCCGCTCGTGGCGATCCGCGGCGGTCGAAGAGAGTAGCGACGTCCCGTGGTTGATGCTGGCGGACAAAAAGGGTAAGCGGTGCCGCGAGTTTTTCTGCCTCCAATGTCAACGGGTTCACAAAAAGTTCATGCCCGAGGTGAAGGCGAGGAGATGCTTCTCCTCGCGAGGTTGGGTGTTGACGGTCGGCAGGGACTGGGAACTCCACATGCTGAAAAATCCCATGTCGCGTGGCACTCATATTATTAATCTTCCCAATTTGAAGAAGTTCCCCGACATCGAAGTTGAAGACTTGCGTAGGCATTATCACTCGTATGGTGCCTTCATCGCTAAGTTCGTCCTATCCGATAGCCCTACCACATCTCCAGATTGCAGGGTCATGGTCATCTATAACAACGATGGACGTTTGGGGCTTTGGAAACCCGGTGACGAGGAGTGGACAAAGGTGACCCACCCCGACTCTTTTAATTTTGATGTCATATTTTATAGGGGGTGTTTTTATGCTCTTAACGGCCACGGTCACATATTGAGGTGCGACGTGAATGGACCAACTCCATTCAAAGCTCAAGTAGTTTTCAAGATGCCGCCAAAATTAATAGGTTGGGAGCAAATGTATCTAGTGCAATCAACAACAGGATCTCTATTGGTGGTGTCGCGACGGGGACAATATAAACCTCGGAGAACCTTTCGATTTCATGTTTTTGAGATTGACCTAGTAGCACAATCATGGAGAGGAATTAAGACCTTGAAGAACTCCTCACTCTTCTTGGGCTGGAATTCTTCCTTCTCTTTGGAAGTCGATGAAAACCATCACATTAAGCCGAATTGTATTTATTTTACTGATGATTTTCTCGATATTTCCCGGCATACTAAAGATGGAGGGGGCAAAGACATGGGAATATACCACCTCGAAGATGGTATGATCGAGCCGCACTTCCAGGGGAAATCTTGCAGCCATTATTCTCCTCCGCTTTGGATTGAACCGAACTTCTAAATTTGTTATAATTGATCATTTGAATTGCAAAATGATACTAGAACTTACTTTAGTTTTTTTAGATTTCTGGGTGTGATTTCTTTATATTGTTTTATATCTCATTACATGTTCTAGCAAAGGCAAAACATAGTGTCTGAATTTTGAACAAGACAGAAATAATGAAATGATGAAAATATTGAGGGAAAGACAATGGATCAAACAACCTTATTTCAGTTATGTTGATGTTAGGAGGGCGGTTCTTTTCGGGGATGCCCATGGAGATGGGCTTTAAGGAGAGACTTTGGTCTTAACACACATTAAGAACAAACTTTTCACCCTGTGTCCCCTAGGCATATTTCTCTCATAAAGCTCGATCAAGAGAAAGTTTCTCTGCATTCCTCAAATTACTGCCAAAGCTAATTCCCAAATTCTTCAAGAGCGGATATCGGGATGTGCTCTTGATGAATAAGAAACCACTCTATCACTTGAGGGGAGGATGGCACCATTGCGATGGAGATCATTCAACCGATTGAATCTGTTCAATGCATGACATAGAGGAGGATGGTACGATTGCAATGGAGGTCAAGGTGGAGAACTGATGGTGGTTGAGTCAGCATTGTTGAGCCATTGGAATAATCATCATCCTAACAACAATAGAGATGCCAGAGGAGGATTTCTAGTGATGACTAAAAGGCCAAATGCCTATAATGACAGTAGAAATGCCAAAGGAGGACTTCTAGTGACAACTAAAAGCCAAAAGACCATCGTGCATGGTTGCTGATACGCTTCCTAATGACTCTACAATTGAATAACTACGAGTTAACTAGCTTCAATCTGTGGTGTCACTAAAACCATCTATTCTTACCAGCATCCTAGAGGCTCAACGGGAAAGAGCCATTGTCCAAGAGAAGGTTTCACCAACAGTAGCTCCAGCATCTGCAATTCATAAGCAATCGAGAAGAGAGAAGGCTCAATGACGTCTATTGAGACATTGAGGCTCAATGACGTCTTCGTACACATCATTCCTGATTTGCCGCGTAAAAATTGTGGTAAGACATGATTTACATGAGACAAGCAAGAGAGAACATGACATAGGCACCTCATGTGTAAAAATTGTGATAGGAATACCAAGCGCTCTTGCAAGTCCAAAGTCAGGAAGCTTCGAGGCATTTGTACACTGATCAACTAACAGATTCTAAGGCTTCAAATCTTAGTGGAGGACTCTATGTGAACAACAATACGCTATTCCACACAGTATTTGATAAAGAAATATCTGCAAATGAAGATTGCCTTTCATCCCAAGAAAATGATCATATCGTCAAACACAAAGGCATGGACCTCCTAGTGTAGAAGCAAACAGCTCCCTCGCTTATGCCATATGTGGATCCTTGGCAAAGTCTGGACATGAATCCTGCGCTTCTTCAAATCAAGTTCTAGATACTCATAAACTAGATACAGCCTATTCTCACTATGCACTATCTCTTGTACCCTCCCATAAGCAAAAGTGACATAAGACCATAAGACAAGAAACTCATAAGTGTGATGGGATTCATAATCCAATAAAAAATTATTACAATCAATAGGAGCAAAAAATTGAGGCAGATGAATTGGGATTTAGTGCAACGGAACACAAAGATAGTTTTTTTCATTTTTTCCTGACAAAGACAGACCCTCGTCCCTCATCAAACAATACAGAAAGACACTCCGTTTCATGCAGGGTTGTGTTTATATATATGTCACAGTGCCTTGAAGCACTAGTCTATCTCCGACGTAAACTTTACTGGCCAAAATGATCGTGATCATGGGGCATCGGTCATGATCAAAAGTAATGACGGGTACGTGGACATGGTTGAGCCTTTTTTTCCTCTCAAGTTACAAAAGGCGGAGTTACCGTAGGCAAAACCTTCTCTTGAACCGACAATTTCAATGAGCCTCTATTGAATCTTGCGGAAACGTGGTACAAATATAATTTACAAAATATGACTTTCACTATTACAATATTTTCTCACACCACATACAATACTCGGACAACTCTACACAATTCCTCTCACACTCACATGCATATACAGCACACCCTACTCAACACACTCTCAAGACCCCTACACACACCCACACACCCCCTTGGACTTCTTACTCACACACTCTTAGTTGGACACACAAATGAGGAGCAAGTTGCTCCTATTTATAGGATGGAAAGTTGGTGACTTTCCTAACTTTCTACACTAGTCTAGAAGTATTATTTTATTATAGCCTGACAACTGGATTTCTATGGAGAAGTCTAGAAGTGACGCAACTTATGGATTTTGCTAGAAGATTCTAGAGAAGGGAGAGTTCTAGAGAAATCCAGAGAGAGAGAAATCTGGAGAAATCCTGAGAGAGATATGGAGAACTCTAGAGAAAGATCTAGAGAACTCCAGGAGAGAGAGAGAGAGAGGCGGTGATCTTCAACAGCCTCTAGGGTTGAGAATGCAGATAAGAATCGACAATTTCAATGACACCACATATCAAAACTAGTTAACTCGTAATTATTTGACTGTAGAGTCATTAACAGCGAGTGTAAAAGCGACCATACATGATAGTCTTTCGACCTTTTGATTCGCATTTTGATTCACCACTGCTCACCATAAGTCCTTTAGTGTTCTTATACGTCGCCGACACTCGATAATCCCCATCACTACCTCCACCTTTCTTATCTCCTCCATCGCAATAGTATTGACACTAACACTTCATCCCCATCACCAGGTGTTACCTCCGCCTTTTGCACTATTCTTATTATGTTGTGCATTGAATATAATTAATTGGTTCTCATAGACTTAAGTGATGTAGCAGTTTCTTAAATTGATCTGAGGTTGTTAAAGCTCCTTAGTATTGCTCTTCAACAATTCGGAGATTAGCTTCGACAGTGAATTTGAGGAATGTGGAGAAACTTGCTCTTGGTCATTGCTTTATGAGAGAAATATGTCGGGGACACAGTGAAAAGTTGGCTGTAAATGTTAACTCCCAGGTCTCTCCTTAACGCCATGGGCATTCTGAAAAACAAAACCGCATCTACAGGTAACTGAAAGTCGTTTCATCCATTCTTAATTTTCAACCTTCCATTGTCAAAACAAGAAAGCACTTACACACTCTCAAGACCCCTACACACACCCACACGCCCCCTTGGACTTCTTACTCACACACTCTTAGTTGGACACACAAATGAGGAGCAAGTTGCTCCTATTTATAGGATGGAAAGTTGGTGACTTTCCTAACTTTCTACACTATTCTAGAAGTATTATTTTATTATAGCCTGACAACTGGATTTCTATGGAGAAGTCTAGAAGTGGCGCAACTTATGGATTTTGCTAGAAGATTCTAGAGAAGGGAGAGTTTTAGAGAAATCCAGAGAGAGAGAAATCTGGAGAAATCCAGAGAGAGATATGGAGAACTCTAGAGAAAGATCTAGAGAACTCCAGGAGAGAGAGAGGCGGTGATCTTCAACAGCCTCTAGGGTTGAGAATGCAGATAAGAATCGACAATTTCAATGACACCACATATCGAAACTAGTTAACTCGTAATTACTTGACTGTAGAGTCATTAACAGCGAGTGTAGAAGCGACCATACATGATAGTCTTTCGACCTTTTGATTCGCCACTGCTCATCAGAAGTCCTTTAGTGTTCTTATACGTTGCCAACACTCGATAATCCCCATCACTACCTCCACCTTTCTTATCTTCTCCATCGCAATAGTATTGACACTAACACTTCATCCCCATCACCAGGTGTTACCTCCGCCTTTTGCACTATTCTTATTATGTTGTGCATTGAATATAATTAATTGGTTCTCATAAACTTAAGTGATATAGCAGTTTCTTAAATTGATCTAAGGTTGTTAAAGCTCCTTAGTATTGCTCTTCAACAATTTGGAGATTAGCTTCGACAGTGAATTTGAGGAATGTGGAGAAACTTGCTCTTGGTCATTGCTTTATGAGAGAAATATGTCGGGGACACGGTGAAAAGTTGGCTGTAAATGTTAACTCCCAAGTCTCTCCTTAACGCCCCTCTCTGCATGGGCATTCTGAAAAACAAAACCGCATCTACAGGTAATTGAAAGTCGTTTCATCCATTCTTAATATTTTCAACCTTCCATTGTCAAAACAAGAAAGCACTTACACCTAGACATCTAACAAAAACCGAAATAAGTTCTAGTACGATGATCTAGATATCTAACAACAACCGAAATAAGTTCAGTACGATGAAAAAGTTCGGTTCGATCCAAAGTGGAGGAGAATAATGGCTATAAGATTTCACCTTGAAATGCGGCTTGATCGTGGTAGCGTATTCCCATGTCTTTGCTTCCTCCATCTTTAGTGCGCCAGGGTAATTCAAAAAAATCATCAGTAAAATAAATGCAATTCGGCTTAGTTTGATGTTTTTCATCGACTTCCAAAGAGAAGGACGAATGGCAGCCCAAGAAGAGTGACGCGTTCTTCCAGTTCTTAACCCCTTTCCATGATTGTGTTTCCAGGTCAATCTCAAAAACATGAAATCGAAAGGTTTCTTGAGTATTCCATTGTCCTCTTGCAACACCACCGATAGAGATCCTGTCGTTGATTGCCCTAGATACACCTGCCTACCTACGAGTCTTTGCGGCATCGCGAAAACTACTTGAGCTTTGAACGGAGCTAATCTATCCACGTCGCACCACAATATGTCCCCGTCGCCGTAGAGAGCAAAAAAGCACCTCCTTATAGAATATGACATCGAAACTATCTCACTGCCGTCCACTCCTTGTCGCGGGGTTTCCAAAGCCCCAACCATCCATTGTTCATACAACGACCATGACCCTATAATCTGGGGATGTACTAGGGCTGTCGGATAGGACGAATTTAGCGATGAAGTCACCATTTGCGGGATGGTGCATACGCAAGTCTTCGACTTCGATGTCGGGGAACTTTTTCAAATTGGGAAGCTTAACAATATGACTGTGACGCGACATGGGATTCTTCGGCATGTGGAGTTCCCAGTCTCTGCAGACCGTCAACACCCAACCTCGCGAAGAGAAGCACCTCCTCGCCTTCACTTCGGGCATGAACTTTTTGTGAACCCGTTGACATGGAAGGCAGAAAAACTCGCGGCACCGCTTACCCTTTTTGTCGGCCAGCACCAACCACGGGACGTCGCTACTCTCTTCGACCGCAGCGGATTGCCAGGGGCGGCACACTGCTCGGAAAGCCGACAAATTATTCGGACAGAGGTCTTGGGAGCATAGTCCTAGCAACTCAGGCAGGAGATCTTCCCAATTTCTCGCCATTCCCAACCATATCGAATTGATATGAAGTAAATTTCGCAAGGAGAGATGGAGTATCATTTTCCATGAAGTTAATAATTAATCACAGAGGCTCTATATATAGTACGTAATTATTTGCTATCGATTGAGAGATGTACTAACTCAAAATATGAATCCACATCTTAACCGGAAGGGAAACAAAGCAATCGTTTGAATTATGTCCCGGAGATATACTTGCTAAAATTAAATAAGTGAGGAATATTTCACTCTGCCAAAAAGAGGAAATAGAATAATCTGATAAATTAATTTGATTTTGGTGTGATAAACTGAATAAAATCACAAGTAAACCAACGTGTATTTTAAATATTCATAGTATACATATGTACAAATTAATTTGATTGATTTGTGTGAGTGTGTGATTTCGTTTCTCCTTTGCACTTTGCGTCAAGAAACCATTGATGGGTGCACTTCTTATTTATTTAGCCATTAAGAGCATGTTTGGCAACCGGTCAAATAGTAAAAATTTATATTCTTTTGTTCCCGGGAGTAGATTTAGAACAAAATTGAGAAGTAAAAAAAAAGTTGATTCTTTGTTTCTAGGAATAATTCCATAATCAAGCCAACTTATCTTTTTTCTCTTCTTTCGTCTTGTTCTTCTTCCCTCTCTCTCTTATTCTTCAACCGTTGCCACCGCCGTCGCCACCGTCCGTCACTATCCACCACCACCGGTCACCGAAGGCTTGCCTTGCCACCAGCGAGGCCGAGCCTCGCTTGGGCCTCCCCCAGCCACTAGCAAGGCTCGCTTGGCAAGGCAAAGCTTTGCCTAGCTTTTGGCGTGGCAAGCTCGGCCTTGCCAAATCTAGACAAGACCACTCACCTAGCCAAGGCTTGGCCCAGTGTGGCCTCGCTGAGGGCTAGTAATGCTCCGGCGAGATCGCCAACCATCATTTGTCCGATCGTCAGTCATCCCAAAATTAGCGATTGGCAAACCTTGAAGAAGAAGAAGAATAAGAAGAAGAAGAAGAAGACCAAATCTAGACAAGACCGCTCACCTAGCCAAGGCTTGGCCCAGTGTGGCCTCGCTGAGGGCTAGTAATGCTCCGGCGAGATCGCCAACCATCATTTGTCCGATCGTCAATCATCCCAAAATTAGCGATTAGCAAACCTTGAAGAAGAAGAAGAAGAAGAAGAAGACCAAATCTAGACAAGACCGCTCACCTAGCCAAGGCTTGGCCCGTGTGGCCTCGCGAGGGCTAGTAATGCTCCGGCGAGATCGCCAACCATCATTTGTCCGACCGTCAGTCATCCCAAAATTAGCGATTAGCAAACCGAAGAAGAAGAAGAAAAATTAGCGATTAGCAAACCGAAGAAGAAGAAGAAAAATTAGCGATTAGCCATCCCAAAATTAGCGATTAGCAAACCGAAGAAGAAGAAGAAGAAGAAGAAAGAAAAGAAAAAAAGAAAAGAAAGAAAGAAAAGAAAAGAAAAAAGTAATAAAATTATTAAAAAATTAAAAGAAAATAATTTGAATTAGAAATTTTCAAAATGGTACCAAACACAATTTTATTCTGGAATAAAAGTTTTGGAAAATTACTAAATGGCTTAAAATGCTTAAAAAAATTTTCCGATAGTAGAATAAAAAATAATATTTTTTTATCAAAAATTATTTTTGGAAAAATTATTTTCGGGAATAGAATAGTTTTCAAATGTATCCTATGATAGATGTAAAACTTAATTATTCCTCTTTTTAACTAAAAGAGAAGCAAATAAAAAATGAAAAATAGAAGAAAATGAAATTTTGAACCACCGTAATGGCCGCATTGGCTAGAGCTCCTGTGATCCTAACGACAGATGAGAAGTTCGAAACCCCGCGCCCCCATTGCGCGACTCACCTGCGGCTGGGTTTGTGGTGGCGACCTGGTCGTCTGAGTTTACCCCGCCGCTGCCGCTATATATGGGGGTTAAATCATCAAAAAAATTGAAAAAGGAGGCGAGAGAAGGGGGGAGTATTTACTCGGTCTTCAATTAATTACTCCACGCGAAAGTTCTCCAATTCTAGCGCGTACACGGGATGTAAAATTTTATTCTTTAAAGAGAAAAAAGGAAATTAATTCTTCTTTGTTTCAATCCGCTTTGGCGGTTAAATTAAAAAGTAGCGGCTGGAGGGACGGGGGCACGTGGCGGGATCGGGGTGGAGGGAGGGAAGGGGAGGCAAATTGGTGTGTGCGGGTGATGATGTGGCGAGGTGGGCGGTCTGAGTCTGTCGCCTTGCCGAACACGGTTTTTTGGGTTTGGCTGGGGAGGGATTGGATGCTTCACGGACGCTCGAAGATCGGACCAGGCATTGGTGGTCGTGTGGAGTGACGTGGCGGGTGCATGGCAAGTGGCAAGTGCCGAGTGATGTGACGTTCGTATTGTATGTATAAAAAGATAAAGTGATCGAATAAACTGGGAAGATTATATGTTTGTGCAAGTAATGTTTTCTCGCGGAACGAAGAGGATATTTTAAATGTTCATTATCGCCCACAAATCCTTCAAAGAAAGGAACTGTGAGCATAGTCCTAGCAACCCTGGTTGAAGACCTGCCCAGTTTTTTACCATTTTCGAACTTTATCAAATTAATACGAAGTAAAATTTCATAAGAGAAGAGATAGAGTATCGATTTCGATGACTTAATTGTTAATCATATGGGGCAAGGAGGCTGGCCTCAGTCAAGGCTATGGGCCTTTCGGAGTACAGTAATGGCCAAAACATTCAGCTCATGAGCCCATACATGAGCCTACGCAGCAGGGCCCACAAAAACAAGAAGCCTGCATAAGAGCCCTAAAGGAATTCGGGCTAAAGTTGGGCCTCCAAGGCAGGTTGGTCCGGACATATTAAACGAACATGGTAGAGGGCCCTTCAAGCCCAATAATTTGGGCCTCATACAGGCCCAAAAAATTGCCTTTAGTAGCCCATAATTCAGTTAACAGGCTCAAGAGGCCCTCGAGCTAGGACCGACAAATGGACTTTAAGAGCTAGGACAGACAAATAAGATAACTGGCCTTTTCATGGGCCCCTCATGCCCTGTGGTTTAACCTGGGCCCGACAAATGGACTTCAAGAGCCCATGATTCAGCTAATGGGCTGAAGAAGTCGCTCGAAGTAGGATGATGTCTTCAAAACCTGGCTGAGGTGCATCTTTTGCAGCCCATCTTTCCTCCTGCTACCTTATAAGTTATAACAAGCAACCTATGTAAACAAACCAGACACAGGAAATCATATGATTTTGTTAAATTCATCATAAGGTGGAGCAGGATATGTACTTGGCATGAATGAATTTCTGAATCTCGCTTCTGTCATAGTCCGGTGGAAGTTCTGCACGATTAGATCAGAAATACTTAAGTAAACCACAATGAAAGGCTAAAGGACGAATGGAACTGGGCTGTACACATGAATAATTTAATTGATAATATAGTTGGGTTATTTACAAGCTAACAACGAAAAACAACGCAATTCACTGACCACTGGTATTGTAAAATGTAATGGCCATTTCATTTGTACTCTTGCTCATTGAGAAAATCACGCGATTTCACCACTATCCATATTTTCTTAAGTTTGACAGGAGGATTCTGACAATTGAGTTTTGTTTGCATTCACTGCCACCTGAGCAAGGGGCAAGAGCGACAGCGAGGCATTCCGATTGGGGTCGCCACGGCCACACATGCAAGGAGGTGAAGTGGGAACATCAGTTGCAATGCGAGCGCCATGGGAGCAATGGATTTCGGACGCCACTACATTTGGGGGAGATCCCGGAGCTCAGGGGAGTGGAGCGAGGTCGCCAGAGAGGGAAAGCGAGCGAGATAAGAGCTCGATTTGTGCCTTTCCCTGGAGTTGATTTCGCTTGAAAAGCGACCACATGAGCCGGATTGAAGAATTTGTCTCAGCAAGACCGTTGAGAGCTCTGGAATTCGGAGGTGGAGGTGGAGGCGGAGGGGCATGCTGGAGAGAAGAGAGAGAAGGCGTGATCGTTTCTCTTCTCGACGAAGGATAAGGCCAAAAAAGGCTTGAAAATTGATATTTTCCTGTCGATCAATCATCTTGGCATGTTAATCTCAAAGTTGAGCTAACCATGCCAAGTCTACTGTTGAAAACGCACCAACTTTATGTTGGAATTTTGTTTGTTAAAAAAAAAAAAAAAAGCCTTTTACTTTGTCCCACATAGAAAAGGTGGGAGCAAGTGGGTCAGTTTAAAAATGCAGGATTTCCCTTTTGTGGTTAAAGGAATGATTGGGTGGGGGTCTAGCCCCACCATACCCGCGTGCAGGTGCGCGATTATTTGGCGCACTTTGCACGCCCGCGGTTTAATTAGCATTACTTACTTGCTTTTTTATTTATTTAATTTTATATTTTAGTTCAAAGGTTGCCTTTTAATTTGAGAATTTCGGAAATGAAATATAAATGAAAATTCGAAATTCTATTTAAAAAATAAATAAATAAATAAATTCCGAATTTCGTTTGTGTCTTTTCAAGACAACCTTTGGAAAATTATTCATTCGGTTTTATCTTTCCCGAAGGGTTGCAATTGTTCATTTTTCGACTTCTTCTGAAGAGTTGCGTTTGTTTATCCGAACAAATTTTCTAAAGGACGTGTTTGTTCATTCCTTTCACGAAGAGTTGCGAGACTATTTCGTATATATATACTTCGTCATTTTTCGGATATAAGTGTGGTCATTTTTCGAGTCTTCTTTGAGAAAACGACAGCCAATTTTTCTATTGTTTGTTAGAGACCCCCGGAGAATCTTTGTTGTATCCCTGGAGGATTTTTGCCGGTGACCATTAGCAACGTTGTGGGGCAAATAAATCCTTAAAGAAAGTGATATTACGCCTCAAAATCCGAATTGTTTTACTTGATCCGATTTCATTATTCTACCCAATTTCGAAGCCATATTCTTCCAACACTTTAAGATACAGGCTGCTTCCATTTTATCTTCAAGATACCTTTTTTAAAGGATTGGACAAGAGTGATGGATGACTGACGCCCATTGGCGAAGGCAGAAATTTAGGCTTTGGTAAATCTAATGTTGAATTGTGCTTTCAAATTGTCTACAAAATAAGTTTTTAAACATTAAAATTCTATTCTTATCATTCATATCTATAAATTTATTAAATTCCCACATTGATTGGATGTGCACAATTGGCGTTTAAGCATGGTTTTGCGGAAGGTGAAGTTGTCTACATCTTTTTAAACGTGATTCTGGCCTCTCATACAAATCCCATTCATCTTCTCAAGCATGTGAACTGATGATATGGTTTTCACGACTTCATACAAGTGCCTTTTATATTTTTTCATAGATTTTTATATTTATTCAAAATAAATGAATACTTAAAATATTGACCAAAAATTTGGCTATTAACAAGTACAGACATTAATTTATATCATAAACAACATCAATAACTACATTTTATTCCATTCCATTCCATCTAGAACAACGACTTTCATAATAAAGTAGATAGGAAAAGAAAAGAAAAATTCACTAGGGGTGCAGGAACTTGTCAACTCTGTGGTTCACTACCTAGACAAGAATTTCGTACATATGGGTGGCTTCACGCCTGCAAGGGCAAGAATGGAGCTCGGGAGAGTCCACACACCATCCCCGCATATCAATCCTGAGGCGACAGCCGGTCCAAATGCGCCAGCCTTGGTCTTGTCAGCCCTCTACCATAAGAATAGGATAAGACTTCCAAAGCATATGTCGATAGCGAAATATGATCCTAAATAAAATGGGATCACCATTGCCATTGGGAGTGGGATGAACTTTGAATATTTTTTGGGGACCGAGTCCCTGATTGCGTTTGTGACGATCGAGACTACAAAAAATCCACAGCAGAAGGTTAGGCAATGTTTTGGTAATGATGAAAATCCTTCAACTCCCAGTGTGGCCAAAGCTTCGATAGATGCCGGCATAATGGGCGGGGTACACACTCGTTGCCAAACCAAGGTCTTTGAATGCCCGGTGGCACAGCCAGAATACGCATGGTGATATGACACATCCCACGGCTGTTCCAATTACCTGGCTCAGAAATAGGGACCCGGGGGATGTCAGGGTCAAATAGCCGGTCTTCAAATTTTGCATGAGGTCAGATGCAGTGGCTGACAATATTCATCATGGCCCCACAAGCAGCGAGAGCGGCGAGGACCCCACCGTGAGATGCCCCGGCCCACGACCCGACGATGAAGATTGCGAGTGTCCCGTAAGTGGATGCTAGGGATCAGTCTGTAAGCCCACATCCATAGGCATTGCAGAAGGCTAGGATCGGGGCCGCAACGTACAAGACCAGCAAGTGGTACCACTTAGGCTGGGGGAATAAATGCAGGAGAGATATTATAGACATAATTGCAATCAGGAAGTAGGCTGCGACGGCAAACCTAGTGGGAATTTGGTCGCTGTGGAAGTAGCTCATTCGGCGTTGCTCATCGAAGGTGAGCTGAGGGCACTCGGGAAGATGGCTGTTCACGGCCTTTGGAAGACTACTTTTTGCCTTGATTTGATGATGAAACCCCAAGAGGGCCCGGCTCAACACTCTACAAAAGTTGTAGAGGCCGTCGCCGAGAATCATGGCGATGGATATAAATACCTATTCAGATCTATTCAGAAAAGAACGCGTGTGAATGAAGAGGAGCATAGAAATAATGTTAAGGAGTCGAGTCAAGCTGTGAACAATTAACATTACCTTATCCTTCAAGGCCATGCATGCTGTCGGGTTAATAGAATTTTACGTGCACCATACGTGCCATTTATGTGCCATATACGTGCAATATACGTGTAATCTTGGGAGATAACCTTTGGAAGATTGTTTTTTGCCTAGATTTGATGATGAAACCCCAAGAGGGCCCGGCTCAACACTCTACAGAAGTTGTAGAGGGTCGCCGACAATCATGGTGATGGATATAAATACCTATTCAGAAAAGAACAGGTGTGAACGAAGAGGAGCATAGAAATAATGTTAAGGAGTCGAGTCAAGTCGTGAACAATTAGCATTACCTTGTATCCTTCAAGGCTGTGCATGCTATCGGGTTAATATAATTTTATGTGCACAATATGTGCCATTTGTATACGTGCAATATACGTGTAATATTGGGAGATACAATAATTAATACAATTTTCATAATATCTATAACAATGAAAATTGTTCTAGAGAAATCCGTAATTATTTCTAACCTATGTACATTTTACGTGCACCATACGTGCCATTTACGTGACATATACGTGCAATATACGTGTAATCTTGGGAGATACAATAATTAATAGAATTTTCAAAATATCTATAACAATGAAAACTGTTCTAGAGAAATCCGTAATTATTTCTAACCTATGTACTTGATATACGTCAACTCTCCGGTTCACCGCCCTGGACAGGAATTTCATGCAAATTGGCGCTTCACATTCGCGAGGGCGAGTATGGAGCTCGGCAAAGTCATCCACTGTCCCCGCAAATCAGTCCCAAGGTGATTGCTAGTCCATACACGTTGGCCTTAGTCTCGTTGATCCTAGAAATAGTATCAGGTTCCTAAAGCACACATTGATAGCGAAATATAATATCTCAATCAAGATTTACATAATCAAATTGAGATATATGTGCATTATATGTGTCATTTACGTGCCATATACGTGCAATATACATATAGTCTTAGGAGACACAATAATTATTAGAATTATCAAAATATGTATAACAATGAAAATTGTTTTGGAGAAATCCATAATTATTTCTAGGGATAAATGTTCCAAGTCCTACAACTTGTCATGAAAATGCATTTTAGTCACCTAAAACTTGCAAAAAGTGCATTTAAGTAATAAAACTTGTCAAATTGTTTCAAATGAGTCATAAGATCGACGCCGTTAGCATTTTCCGTTAAAAATGCCGACGTGGTATTTTAAATAATATTTTATTTTCTAGGTTTATTTTTTAATTAATTTTCATCCATTTTAAAAAAAAAATAGATTTAAAAACTAAAAAATTAAATTTATTCTTATCTTATTTTCAACAAAAAACTAAAAAGAAAAGTTCAAAATTTTATTTTTAAAATTTTTAAAAATAAATTAAAAAATAATGTTAACTTTTTAAATATGTTTTTTAATAAATATTTTAACTAATAAAGTTTTATTTTTAATTAAAATGTTTTTAATAAATATTTTAACTTTTTTTTAATTTTTTGTGAAAATAAGATAAAATGAATAAATTTGATTTTTTTAGTTTTTAAATCTAATTTTTAAAATAATTAAAAAATAATTGAAAAAATTCGCGTGGAAAATAAAAATTATTTAAAATGCCACATCGCATTTTTAACGGAAAAAGGCTAACGGCGTCGATCTTAGTGACTCGTTTGAAATAATTTAACAAGTTTTAGGACTTAAATGCACTTTTTGCGAGTTTTTAGACCGAAATGCATTTTCGTGACAAGTCAAAGACTTCTGAATACTTATCCCTTATTTCTAATACCTTCTCAAACTCAAGGTGATTAAGTCAGCTGGCTTGACCTAGGCAAGGGGTGCCCTTATTTATACAAATTAGTTGAAATTTTCATGAGGGAACTCAGAGGGAGAGCCACTCGTGAACCTCCAGAGTATAGCTTTTTTTTTTTGCCGACTTGATGATAAAACCCAAGAGATCCAGCTCAACACTTTATGGAAGTTGTAGAGGCCATCCAAAAAAAAAAAAAAAAAAAAATCATCGAGGATCATGACGGTGGATATGAATTGTAGCTAAAGAAGAAACGAATGTCCATGTGATGCTCGTTAAGACCACCAAATATAATTACCTTCCAGAATTCCATCTTTGCTTGAAGCTTCCGTACTATGTAAAAGATTTGGAGTTAGTAATGTGATTTTAGAATAGTCAACACATATTTCCATTCGGTCTCTTATGTACCATCATCGTCTCCTTAAATTTTAATTTCATGCGAAAAATTTAAATCTTTTTTCTAATGATCCTCTAACTATTGAATATTTGTCATTAAGGACTCCTGGATTCAACTCTCCAACAAACTTGATCACTGCCCTGAAAATCTCACGGGCTCACCTAAGCCTCACCCATGCCACAAGGGCCCGACGCACTATTGGGCTGGTTTAGACAAGGTCTACAATTATAAAGCCTCTCTTTTTTCTCTCTCTCTCTTTTTTTTTTTTTAAGCCTGATTGGCTTGACTCGCATGATTATTATATATATGTTCTCGTGTTCTTGTAATAGAAATTCAATCCGATACTTGATTGGAGCACACTCGACAAACACCACTACTCTTTGATTATCAATTACCATAGGAAAATCCATTCCCCATATTATTGGCACTTTTTTTTCTTTTTATTATTGGTGATAATTTTTAGGCAAGAAATGAATAATATTAGCGAGATTATATATAATTGAAAGAATTTGTGATGACATATATATTGTACAAGACAATTAAATAACATCACCATCACCTTTTTGATCAGGTGGCATCTTTTTCTAACATGCTTTTGACATATGTTATCATAGACATCATTTAATTAGTCAATGATTTCATCTTCAATGAATATCCGAACCATATATAAATATATATTTTAAAATAAACTTTATAAGCAACTAGCAGGAGACTCAGTGGAGATTTAAATCCAATTTTTATGAATTACAAAATAGTTTAGTCGAATGACTTGGAGGGGGGTCATCGTTAATGAAATCTATGTATAAAACTTCACTAATTAACCCAGTATGAAAAAGAAAAAACATTAGTATTTTCCAAAACTCATGCGATTTGAGGTCGTGTAACAAAATATTAAAAGTTCGAAAGAAAGAAAAAAAAAATTGAAAAGTGAAAATTCAGGCACACTGGCCGGAGCGCGAGCGACGAGGGGGCAGAAAGAGTTCGCTTCCCGCCATATTTTCCGAAGCTGAAATCGAACTGCGACCGCAAGCGAGAGAGAGAGAGAAATGGGGCGAGCTCCGAAGAGCGCGGGGTCGAACCCTAGCGGCGGCGACAATCCGGAGGCGGCGGAGCGGCGGAGGCTGAAGAAGCTCGCCTTCTCGAAGGGGGCGCTGTCGGAGGCTCCGGCGAGGTGCGCCGCCCCGCTGGGGCCTTCCAAGACGGTGCTGAAGCACCACGGGAAGGACATCATCAAGAAGTCCCAGCGGAAGAACCGCTTCCTCTTCTCGTTCCCGGGGCTCCTCGCCCCGATCGGGGGCGGGAAGATCGGGGAGCTCAAGGACCTGGGCACCAAGAACCCCGTCCTCTACCTCGATTTCCCTCAGGTATTCGCGTTTTCGGTCTCGATCTTGTGTTCGAATCCCTCTGTGATTCGACGATTTACGTTGTCTGGAGTTGATTGAAAAGGCAGAGAGACGAGGCAAATTGGGAACGGAAGAATCTAGGTTGGAGAGAATGGAAGATTGATTCTGTTTTATCGAACTTTGTAAGTGTATGTTTAACTGAGGAATCGAGACCGAGATTAGTCATTGGCGTTTTACTTCTCAGGACCTCAATTTCTGCTAAAGCCGAAAATCAGAGTTGGTGATTCCCCAATTTGCAAATTGAGTCTCAGAATAATGAACATGTGCTAGACATTTTCTTGCCTATTTTGCAAACAGCTGCTACATTTAAGATCAAAGTTCTGTTATTTTTGCCTTTTTTCTTCAGTTCATCTACTTCTGATTGAACCTTTTTACTTGATTAATATCTATGAGCAGTTCATTCTTTCGTCATACCGCTGAAATTGTTTCAAACTTGGAAAGCAGATGATAGGAATCTGTACTTTCTTCTCTCCAATTAATCTGGAGAACTAAGATTATTGATGAATGTATTGAGTTTGCCTATTGATTTTTTGGAACTCTTTGTATTGTTAAATTGTAGGGACAGATGAAGTTGTTCGGGACAGTTGTATTTCCAGAGAATAGGTATCTGACATTGCAGTTCTCTAAAGGCGGGAAGAATGTTATGTGCGAGGATTACTTTGATAACATGGTCAGTTTTTCCATATCGTTCTCTGTTGCCTGCCTCCATCTTACTCGCTCACTTTTTCCATCTCTGCTTTGATGACTTTGTGTTTGTGACCATTGATGTTGCCTGCCGAGTCTTCAAGCGAATCCCTTCATGTACTTGTTGATTTCAATGAAGCAGTGAACTTTTCTATGATGTTGCTCTTCTTCCTTTCTCTCCTTCATACTGAGTTCAAAGCTGGACATTTCATAACTGTCTAATCTGATGATTAATATCCTTCACTAGTTCTGTACATAAAGAGGAGTGAGATTGATCTGACATAGTCTAGGGCCGAATTTTAGTCAATAGGCTTTGTAAATTAGCGTATGCTTACTATGATACATCTACTGAGCATGAATCTGGAAGTTTTATGTGTTATGACCCTGGCATTTGTCATGGCCCATATAAAGGCAAGAAACCAATGCATGTCAAGACTTTTTGAAGAAGTAATCACGGTTGAATTTGCATATAGTATATGTTGGACTTATTTCCCTAGCATGAATCTTAAACTGAAAGTTTTATCAGTTGTAACTTGCCTTTGCTGTCACTTGTCACAACTTGCTGACATCTCAAATCAACTATATATACAGTCTGGAATATTGTGAAGGTATGAATCCTCTTGAAAAATGGAATTTTGAGATGAATATACAGAGCATGCAGCGTATCATTTTGTTGTGCAAGGATATTCTCTTGCTACTAGTGGACAAAAATTCAATGGTGTTCTTGAGCAATTTCAGATCGAATTCCGATCATCACTTTTCTGGGTGCTATACATAATGTGCATTTTGACTATGTCATCTGAGAAATCCTTTCCTTCTTTCATCAGTGATTATTTGTGGTGAAGTTTAGAATTTATTTATGGGCATGCTCATGTGCCTTCTTGCATTTGTCTTGAGACGGCACTTTATTTTGATTCTGAAATCTATGAGAACGCATAAAAAGAAAAATACTGACATCACATTTTTGAAACTTTTACACTACTTTTCAACTCTAACAGAAATACATGTTATACCTAAGGCATGACCCTTCTGTCCTTTCTTGAAATTGATGATACTGGCAGATTGTATTTTCGGATGCCTGGTGGGTTGGGAAAAAGGATGAGAACCCCGAGGAAGCACGTTTGGATTTTCCTGAGGAGTTGATTGAGGTTAGCTTTTCTATTCGATCTTTCAAACTTGTCCGTCGTCATGTATTCCATTGGCTTGTTTTCCAACAGATAGAATAGAGAAGCAAGGAAAAAGGGAGAAACATTTCTAGTGAATTACGTGATTTTTCTTTTGGTTTCAGGGCCAACATCTAGAACATGACTTTAAAGGTGGGGCAGGAGCAACCATTGTAGATAAGCTACCGGGTAATAAAACAGCAAAGAAAATTGCAGAAGACCCCCAGATTCCTAGATCTCCATCTGAAGATGATGCATCAAATGATGGCAATGAGTTGAAAGAACCAATGGAAGTGACACCAGTTCGCCAGTCAGAGAGAAACATGGGAAAAAAGTTAAGGTTGGCGCCCTTCAGTTCCTATCTTTTGATGTCATTTAAACTGCTCTTCCAAAAATGATGCAAACACCCACTGAATTTCTCCAGTTAGGTTATGGTGCCAATGCAAGATGATGTGGTGAACTGTTTATCTTGTCTTGATATGTAGTACCTTTCACTCTCATGCATGGGTTTGCACATACAGAATGAACAATTGATTTGGGTTATGAACTGTTTGGTTTTTTGTGAACGCTCTTTTTTGACCTAGAGAGTTCTAATTGGTAGTTGCAGCATCTCTAGCAGCTTCAGGCATCACAAAGAGCAATAAGACAGTCAACTAGCAGAAAACTCCTAACCCTATAAGCAAGGGTCATTGTCAAAACTGAATGTACTCTGGCGGCTGTGTAGCTTTGTCATCGTTTCTTAAATGCATGCTACCTTTTTCAGGAAATTTGAGTTTTCCGTCACAGTTTAATTGTAATGCATCAAATATATTCAGCTAGTTATTTTCAATTTTTTCTAAGGCATATTTGATGATAATAATGGCTCTTTGGAGGTCTTGACATGAAGGGTTCAAGTACACTGGACCCTAGATTGTGCAATTGATGATAGATAACGCATGTATGCATGTTTGTGAAAGAATTATTGAACCGGACAATAAAGTGTAAATGGTGATTGCAGACAACTAGGCAAGACGTTTTATTCCTCTTGTATAGTATTGTAGGTGATCGGCATTCTGGATTTTTCAATCATATGTCTGACTAGGTTGTTCTGTATACTTGCTTAAAATCCTATTGTTTCTAAATGAAATAAGTTTCCTGCTAATATTTTTAAATGGTTCAGATATATGGAGGTTTCCTCTGGAGATGATTCTATTGGAAGTGATTTGGGTGTGGCTGATGCAGAAGAAGAAAAGGTTGATCTTGAAATTGGATTTTTTACTCTTAGATTTGCTATGATTGTCTTTTTCCTGTTCTGTTTCTTGATCCTTATAAACATTTTATTGTCATCAGAACCTTATATAAAGCTTTTATTTAAAACTCTCAATTTTGATTGCTATAGGTTCCGGGTTCCTTGGTAGGACAATCTAACATTTACCATCAAGATTCTGTAGAAACGATGGAACAAAGTGAAGACTGTTCTGTATCAGCAACCAAGTCTAAGAAACGGTCTGTTACTTCGACCAGGTCCAAGGAAACCTCTTGTGCTAGTCATGGTTCACTTGTTCAGGCGACTATCTCTACATTGTTTAAGAAAGTGGAGAAAAAGGTGAGTGCTATAAATCAGTGAAAAGTAGTCAACCGAGAATTTGGGCATTGGACTCTTTCCAGCATGTATGAACAATGACAACTGCCGGAGTGTGCTGCAGTTCATACGAGACATGCTTTCTTTCTAATCTGCTTTGTATTTTTCTGCTGTACTAGAATAGTCTTGTGGATATCAGAAAAGGTATATATGAGACATATAGGTGCTGCAGTGCTTAAAAAGCTCTTCAAGTATACGTGGTGGGTCACGCTTATTTTCAAAAAACATTGTCCTTTAATCACTGAAGAAAGGAGTTACAATGCCGGGATCACTTATATTACTGATCTAATACTGATAGAATAGAAAAGAACCAATCTGTTTTCCCCTTGAGGATTGCCTTCTCCAACTTTAAAATTTTTATTTTCTTTTTGGGAGAATTGCAGATGAATATTTAAAGCTGAGCTATTCTTAGCCCCTATATTATGTTGTCTTAATTGAATTCATAAGGGTTATCCATACTTTTTGGGTGTGGAACTCCTGTTTTTCACTAAGAAAGCCCTAACCTTTTCCCTATAATTCTGGAGACAGACTATTTCTTACAGTAGTTACTTGTATCTTTTCTACAAGTCTTGTGTGTTTAATCTGTTCAAATTTTTTCTGTTGATTTGGTTTTAAAAATCTTCAGTGACTCCAACATGGGACCCAGATATATTTGAAACTTTCCCCATTTTATTGATAGGCCTTCCCTTGAAATTAAGGTCAGTAGCTGTTATCGTCTCATCTGAGACAAGGTTCCTTGCAATTCCTTTTGGCCAGAGGTTTCTAGCAATCTGCTTACCTTTCTGGAAATTCCATCTTTGCTCGAAGCTTCTGTAATGTATAGAAGGTTGGGAGTTGTATCATGTTTTGTGTTAGAAATTCTGTAGTTATACCAATAATCTGCATAATATTCAGGCCACAATTTTCTCACAGAGCTCTTCTATTTCAGAATGGACCAGAAAAGCAGGAGAAATCTCGATCAGTTACAGGTTTCATTAACTTCCTGATTGCTTTTCTTCTTGGCTATAGGATGAGAGAAACACTAGGATCCTGATAGAAACAAATCTGTAATTTTGTTCAGTTTCTGGGAAGAAATCAAGGAAGACTGAATCAAAGAGGAAAATTGATCAGGTGAGAGAGCCCTGCACAAGCCATCTTCATTTTGACTTTCTGCTGCACCATCTTGCCTGAAATGGCGCACCTTCCTCGATAGTATTTATATTTTGTTGATGAGGCTATTAAGAGTTTACTAAATACTGATTTTCTTCTGTTTTGTGTTATTCTAGTCTCAGGAGGGACGAAATAAAAAGAGAAAAGTGATTAAAGGAAAAGAAATCGGTGGTTAGTCTACTCTCTCCCGGTGCTCTCCCTCTTTGTCATCTCCTGCTTTCCCGGGGTGTGCATATGCTTTCAATCCTTTTATTTGGCCGGCCCATGTATCTTTAGGTGAAAGATGATGACTTCTGTCCGTAAAGGAGGATAATGTCCAGCCAACCTTATCAGAGGACTGTGATTGTCCAAATCAATGAAAATAGGCAGAGGATGTGCGAACCAGGCATCTATGATACGGAAGTCTTAAAAGGGGACAACATCTAGTCAAACCAGCTAACTCCCATGCATGCATCAAACCCAGTTTAACTTCCTGCATGATAACATTATTTGCCTGGACTTCCTGAAGAAGTCTCAAGAGTAAGATTTGACATTTAGAAGCATAACTGGTAACCTGACATTTCATGATGTATTTGCAGTGTTATCTGGCTTATGTCTATCTTGTGGGTATCCACTTTATCCATAAATGCTCACTGTATCCAATAAGTTTTATCTTACAAGTGGGCTGGCCAACAGCCAAATGTGTAAGGGAGAAATATGGGGGTGAGTGTTTCCAGTCTTCCAGATACATGACAGAACCCTAACCATCAGCTGACTTCATAAAATCTTCATCTTATGGTGGTGTCAATTGTAGCAGTGGAATCCATGCACAGAGTACTAACTAATATAACTCTCAATTTTTTATTTTTTACTTTTTTTTGTCTCTCTTCATACATGATACTCTTGTGGTTCTCCTGAGAAAGTTTCCAGGGAGAGTAGAAAATGTTGACTTGTTCTATTGATTGGATTATGTTGCCATTGAATTTTTGTTGGAATTACTTTGGTGATAAGTCAGTCAAGTTAATTAGGAGCAAGCTAGCAAAGATGTTTTTGACAAGAACACATGCAAATTTCCTCAATCTCTTTCAAACAATTTTCAAAAGATGCTTAATGGAATGAATTCTTGAGAAATCTCTTTCTCGACCCATCCAATTGTTTTCATGTGATAGGGAATGCAGATTCAAGGTCCTGGACATGTTTAATGGCATGGGTTTATATTCCAGAATTATTGGCCTAATGCATGTCTCAACCATGTGTTTGATTATTCTTTTAATAGTGAGAGACTGTCAGCCATTAATTGTTGAATTTGAAATTGCAGCGCCAGAGGTCCAGGCAAAAAATGAAGATTTCGAGGTAACCTGTACAACCATTAGAATTTTGTATTCAGTTTGATGGCTTCTCATATTTCTAATTACTATGGTTATACCTTCTGTCAGTCTCATTGGTTGTCATTTGTTATATTTGAATGCTCGCATGTATAGTTGCAAAACTGTTTTCTTTGTTGAGCAGGAAGCTCTTAGAAATGCATTCTGAAATAATGAATGAGAGAGAGGACTTGGTGACAAATTGGGCTGCAGACACTAGCTTGTTTGGTTAGAAAGTATGTAGGTTGTAATGTTTATACTGTCAATCAGGGCAAAAGGCCAATGTCTGTAATGTAACTATGTGTGCTCTAGTTCCACATGTTTGAGATTCCTTCTTGTCTATATATAGAGAAGATTGATGACTTGTCAGTTGTGCAACCTAGGTAGATGCCCACAGGAGCATACTTTTAGAAGCCTATTGTTCCATGTGATGGTTGCAATTCATTTACGTCGGCAGAGGAGAGATTTGATGGTCATTAAATGGTCCAGCATGCAAATGAGTAGAAACTCTAAGCTCCCAATTGCTGTTTGTTGTGTTGATCTGGTTAAGGTTCAGCTAGTTCATCCTAAAGTTCATGATGATCAAATTTGACATTGACATGTTCTATCATGGGAAAGGACTTAACTTTCGTAATCTTGCGTTTGATAGTTTCTATGGCATAATCCATCTTTGCTTTCACTAAAGATGCCAGTTCTTTCCACATTCAAATTTTGCTGCTATCGCTTGCCATTTGCCAAGGGAATGAATCTTGTACCATCCCAAGATTCACCTTTTGCCACCATTAGAGAACAGCTAATATTGTCCAAGTAAAAAACACAACAAGCTAATATAAGTAACTGTTGTAGGTTGAAGAGGACCCCATTGAAGAGTCACCAAGCGCATCACAGGTACTATTTGAATTGGATGAAATTAATGAAGCATTTTGTTTCCCTTCAACATGAAGCTATTGATGTTAGCCCTGATTCTCTGGGAACATCATTTTGACAGCAATCTGAAAACTGCTGATAGGAAGCCGGAAATTGTAGGTTTGCTGGCGCAAGTTTTACTTAACTTTAAACCCTTCAGCTCTATTACGTTTGACGAGATAAATTGAGATTATACATCTATGTTGTCCTGGCACTCAATAATTCTCTCCTTTTTTCCATCCAGGATACTGAAGGAAGTGATGCAGAGTGGACTGCTTGAGATTGTAAAGTGACTACACTTTGTTGCCCAAGGCATACTTGAAGACATTCAAGCGCCTCCCTTGATTCCTCGCGGATGTCTTATCATCCACAGTATTCTATACAGCCAAACCATTGCTGCAATAACCATAGCCATAGAGTTACTTCTCTTCCATCTTTGGGAAAGGCCGTCTGTTAGAATAGCTAGTAATTTTGTTGTTGTTGTTATTGTTAAAGTAAAATAATGCATAGTGTATCACTATGTAAATCATATATGCAACAGGTTATTTTCACGGGCATGATATCTTTGTGTTTCTTTTGACAGTTTTGAGTAATTTCTGCAATCTACTATGGATGTTCTACGGGCGTAATACACTAGAGATCCCCAATCCGCATTGAGAGACGGAATTCATTCATATAAGAAAAGCTACTCAAGAAGGATATTGAAATTATTAGATCTTTGTGGTTATAAAATATTCACTTTCGAATATTTATCATCAATTGTCAACCATTGGATGACTCGGATTGACAAATTAAATTAAAATAAATAAAAAATTTCAATCGTCAAATGATATTAATAACATGTCATATATTATTTTATCAATATATTTCCCTAAAAGATGTTTGATAAGGTAGTTTTTTTATGCTCTCGTTGTTGATCTGACCCATAATCATTTCACAAAATAAAAATGATTTTCAAGTCGAGATTAGTGGTATACAATTGAATTGGGTTAAATTGGTAAATTAAAAAAAAAAAAGCTAAAATTTTGTGTCATGAATTTGTTGAAGTGATTTCTTCAATTCAATTTATAAAGAGTCACGAAAATTAATACTATCTCTTCGAGAAAGTGAACACTAGATACAAAATTCTATCGTAATACTGAAGGTTTAAGAAAAGTTTGGTCTTGATGTGATCGTATCATAGGCACTAATTGATTAATAAATTTATACGGTATGAGCTAACTATTGCCTCATTATTTTCATCTATCTTTGGAGAGTTCCATTTCTGCTTATTTATTCCTGGTGGCGCTTCACGTTGTCCTAATACATTGATTAATTCACAAAGTTAATTTATCTCGAAGAGCCCCCTAAGCTGTCGCGCTGAGCTTAAAGTTCCTCGTGCGTTCTCCTCGGAGTCTCCGAGGTTGACCGCGACATGGTATCGGCATGGCGTCGAATGGAGCCGCCGCCAGGGCGCTCGAGCTCCTCCACCACCCGTCCCTCTCTCAAGCCCTCAAGGCCTTCGCCAGGCCGTCCCACCTCAAGCAGGCCCATGCGCACCTCCTCGTCGCCGGCCTCGCGCGCCGCCTCTTCACTGCCACCCGCCTCCTGGCCTGCGCCGCCGTCTCCGCCCTCCGCGACCTCCGGTACGCGGAGGCCATGTTCGGCGGCGTCCGAGCCCCCACCTTCTTCATGTACAACACCATGATCCGGGCCTTCTCCGAGTGCCCCGGTCAGGATTGCCACCGGGGCGTCGCGTACTACGTTCGGATGCTCCGGAACGGCGTCTTCCCCGATAACTTCACGCACCCTTTTGTGTTGCGGTCGTGTTCGCTGTCGTCGCAGTTGCTGGTTGGCAGGCAGGTTCACACCCACGTCGTGAAATTTGGGTCGGGTCGCGACATTTACGTCGTCAACAATATGCTGAGTATGTACTCGAGCTGTGGAGAGATGGGGGATGCGCGCCAGCTGTTTGACGAATGTTCCGGGCTCGTGGATGTTGTTTCCTGGACTAGTTTGGTCACAGGGTACGTGAAGGCTGGTGATATCGATGCGGCCTGGTCTTATTTCGATAGGATGCCACGGAGGAATGTCGTTTCATGGAACGCGATGGTTTCAGGGTATGGACAGTCGGGAAGAATTTCTGACGCGAGGAAGCTCTTCGACATGATGCCAGAACGTGATGCGTCGTCATGGAGTGCGATGATTTCTGGCTATGCTCAGTGCAAGATGTGTGCAGATGCATTGGGGCTTTTTAAGGAGATGGTTGGAGGAGGAATTGTGGCCAATGAGGCTGCTGTTGTGAGTGCAGTTTCGGCTTGTGCGCAGCTTCGTGCGATTGAGTGGGGAACTTGGCTCCATGAGTATACAGTGGAGAATGGGTTCGCAATGGATGTGATCCTGGGCACTGCGCTTGTAGATATGCATGGCAAGTGTGGAAATGTTGAGAAAGCTGTTGAAGTGTTCAATTTGATGCCCGAAAGGAATGTCTGTTCTTGGAATTCTATGATTGCTAGCTTGGCCTTGAATGCACATGGAAAGCAGGCACTGTCACTGTTCTGGCAAATGCAGCGTTTGGGTCACACTCCAAATCACATAACATTCACTGCTGTGCTAAGTGGATGCAGTCATTCAGGGTTAGTCAAAGAGGGTCGTCAAATTTTTAGTCTTATGACAGAAAAGTATCAGCTTGAACCTTGGTCAGAGCATTATGGTTTGATGGTTGATTTGCTTGGGCGAGCTGGGCTTATAAGGGAGGCAGTGGAATTTGTTAAGGGGATGCATATTGAGCCTCATCCTGGCTTATGGGGAGCTCTTGTTGCTGCCTGTAAGATTCATGGAGAGATTGAGTTAGGTAAACAACTTGGGAAACACTTGATTGACTTGGAGCCAGATCATGGTGGGCGCTATGCTTTATTATCAGATCTATTTGCATCTATTGAACGATGGGATGATGTGGAATTGGTGAGGAACTCATTCCTACAGAGGAAGGTAGTCAAGACCCCAGGAAATAGTATCATTGAGTTTTGAAGATACTCTCTATCTTTTCAACTGCCTTCCCAAGAAGCCTGTTTCTAAGGGCATACATAAAACAGAAGGAAACAGGAATTCAGCCCCGAGTATAGGGCACTTATCAGTCTGAAATCAGATGGCATTATTCTCCTCATTTTCTTCCAGCACCTCATCAAGTCAATTGCTCAAAACCACGTTGCATATGAATGCTATCATTAAACATAATGAGGAGCTATCATATTACATGGTGAAAAGATCTCAATGCTTTATTGTAATCAGAACATAAACTTTTTAGATCATCAGTCTTATTATTGCCAATGCTGATGCCCTTTATTATCCAATACAACTCAGTTACTGTGGTATTGCTCCTTAAAGATTATAGTCATGAGCTATGCATTGCTGAATTGAAGAGCTTATGCCTTTTCTTGCAAACTATTCAGCACATTTTGGAAACTCTTCTTGAAAGACCTCACTACTTCAAGTTCTAGCTGAGCTCCAACGGCATTCCAATCAATCCCCAACTCTTCAAGCATACAGTAAGTGCATTCAGCCTCTGATACATTTGCACCGATAGTTTTCGAGACAATTCCATGGTGCAAGAATGCTTTTGGAGCTTCATCTGGCATGGTCGAGATCTACAAAATACACCTACCAATCACTATTAGCACCCTCAATTACCTTCACTACCATTTCTGCTACATATATCCTTGAAATGGTCAATTATGATTTGCACTTCACAGTAAGAGATGCTAGCTCACCGTGTCTGGCCCTATCAGGGGATTAATGTAGGAGGTATCAGGATAGGATGGATTCTTGTCATTTGTTGAGGCCCAAAGCAACTTCTGCTTCCTGGCACCTCTCTTCCTCAAAGCTTCCCATCGTGGCCCAGAGACTTTTTCTGAAAAAGCTTATATGCTAAAGTAGCTTGCGCTACCGCAGCCTGAGGTTCAATTGAAAGTGAGGAAGAAAAGCATGGGCTGGACTTGCATATAAAAGACAACTCATGCCATCATATTTTGGATGCACATACCTTTCCTTTGAGCTTAAGTGCCTGGGAGGTACTAATTTCTTCAAGCTTCTGATCAATAAGGTTATCGACCCTACTTATGTAAAATGAAGCAACACTTGTGACCCTGGAAAGATCTATGAGCCCTGAAGCCTCAAGTCCATCCAGATAAGCATCAACAACAGCTTCATACATCGGTAGGGTGAATATGACCTGTCAAACCATTGGATGTTTGAGTGTGCCGTAAGAACTTCAAGCAAGAGATGCTTTGATAGTTAATTTTTCCTATTTGGAGAAGCTCTTGATGCAGCTAATTCTATATAGAGCAAGTAAACAAAAGTACAAGGGGTCTTATTAGTATCCATTGTCAAAAAATGCAATGGGTGTAATTTGGCTATTTAAAGCAGATGCAGCCAAACTTTTATCAATTGTCATATGGACAAATTACCAGCAATACCAATGTATTGAGCAAGTGTGATTTTAACCACCATGGGGAGAATCATATTAGTGGAGTCACTTGGTTGCTTGAACTTACTGTTGCATTTACACATATGCTTTGTGAAATTACTTCCTTGATGGAAATTATAGATTCTGTTGTTGCAGGGATCTTGATGCATATGTTTGGGCAGTTCACCATTTCACAAAGTCTTTTTGCCTCCTCAGTTGTCCGGAGACATAGCCATCTTCTCCATCTGTATCAGTAAAAATGGTTTGAAAAAGTTTGCATGCTTCTCAAGCATCATCAACAACCATTTCCCAGTATGCACTTTCAACATCCTTCTTTGCTTGTAGGAGTTCCCTGGATCAACTCATGTTTATGTTAGTAAGAAATAGTCTATTGAGATACAGTCTGACATCTCTAAGTTGCAAACTTTAGTTAGTGGATTGTTCAGAATACAAAATGACACATTAAAATATCTCTTTTGGCTGTCTAAACTTTTCATATGGAGGTGTGACCAAAGAGTGATTAGACTGTGCAGCCAGTTGCAAAAGGTGGTGATTGGCCTCTCCAAAGTGACTGCATCTACGGGTCACTTAAGCAACTGGTGCTGAAAGTTATGGTGTCAAATTCTTGTTAGAATTTAGTTACCTTTTCTCACAAGTTGCCATTTATTTGGCAAATTATAGAGCAAGTATTATAACTTATGGGGACAGAAATGAAGCTTTAAGCTTTTCACTAGCTCCTTACCTAAATTGCGAGTGATAAGCATCTGATGACAACATAGCTCTTTCATAAATCTGCAGCCATATTTCATGCATAGTTAGAGAAGCAAAATCCAGTGTCAATGGCTTCAACAATTAAAGTTGTATTTAGTAGTTACCGCAGGATTAGTAGTGACACCTCTGATTCCACTAGCAATCAGTGGAATCAAATCCGTGACTGGTCGTCTCATGTTGTCATACCAAGGGCTTTGGCCTTGTTTCTCGTACAGATGATGCAGTGTTGTTCTCTTTGTTTGGTTCCTGGTGCTGCCATCGAAGGAGCAACTGATCCTGCATATACATGGAAAGCATACATTTCTTTCTGAGGCGCAAAAGAACAAGAAATGAAATTTTCTATGAACAGCTAGAGTTTCTAAACCAAGGCATGACAGGTCTATAAAGGTCCATCTTGTTTGCTATTCTGTTGCATGTCTTTCAGTGGCTTAGTTGATTACTGTTTTGTCAAGTCAGTCAAGAAATCTCAGTATGCAAGTCCAACAACAGTTGAAGCTCAAAGCTAATCACTTTGCGAATGGGGTGGTGATGACAGCTACTAAAAAAGAGGAACCAGTTTTGGTTCATCCAAACAGTCAAATATAAGTCTTTGTTTGTGAACTGCATTGGCTGAGCTGATATCATACTTCTGCTTGATGAAAATCGAGGATGGATGGATCAGATTGTAGCACAGAAGCCATGCATGTTCTACTGTTTCCAAACGACAAAAGGCCATGAATAGTCATGACAAATCAGCCGCTGATGAGCGTATGATGTATCTACAACAATACTAGGAGAAGAAGCAATAATCACCTTGAGCCGACACTGGTCGGGAGTGATCTGAAGCCAAGAAGGTGATTGCAAGCCATGGCACTTGTTCAGGCTGAGGCACAGTATATACAGACCAGAAGTCGCCATTTATAATGAGACTAAAGACGGGCAAGGATCACCCATCTAGTTCGGTGCCTATATTGAAGCCTCAATGAATCTTACCCGTGGATTTATTAGTTATAAATTACACAATTACCTTTTTTCTTATGGATCAATAGTTAAGACCGGTACCGGATAGAAACACTGCCGGAAGCAGAGGATCTGATCACGAGTAAGAAGGCATAAACTAACTGTAGATGCTGTCGAATAGTCTCTGAATCCTTGAATGTTTCTGAGGATCCAAAGCTTGTGGATTTGGTAGCTGTCTACACATTGAAGTCTATGTGGGAGCCTGCTAAACTAACTGTAGATGCTGTCGAATAGTCCCGCAATTTTCGTTTCCCCTTTACATTTTCCCTATAGAAAACACAAATCATGACAACACCAAAATCTATGTTTAGATTTTTTTGGTCGACGTTTACGTCACACCGAGATGAAGTTTGGTGACTTGGGGCTTGTTAGGATTGGATTGGGGACTGTTAGGATAGTGTCAGTCCATTTATGATAACTAGAAGGTAGTGCACGGCTCACATAAAATCCAATGGGGAAAGGTATCAAAAGTTTTAAAATATTTATAAACATATTACATTTTTGTTTAATGTTAATTTAGTTTTTAAACTTTTTGATAAACATTTTAACTGTTAATTTTGTTATGCCAACTAATTTTGGCTGAATATTACTGACGTGGCACAGTCGGCGTTAACATAGATAACTGTGAATATTATTTTAATTAAAAAGAAAGAAAGGGAAAGACGAAAAAAAAGAATAAAAAAAATCGAAATCGACCTAACTTGAGTATGAAATGACCTCGATATGAGGGAATGAACTAGGGACGTAATGGATCATGAAGCCATTAAATCTTTATTGGTTTTTGTTTTACTTTTGAATAGTTTTTCTAGTACAGTGGAGAGCCAATTCAATGTCGGGTTTTTCTGTTAGCTCTTCCATATTTTTTTTTTTTTTTTAAAGTTTGTGCTTGGAAGCATTTTTGAGCTCTTCTTTTATCCATCTCTTCCTTCGTATGTAATGACCGTATCTGCTATGAAATCACTGGTTTATTTGACAGGTTTCCCCTAAGGAGATGGATATTTTAGAAGAGATAAAATCCTTCTTAGGGGAGGATGAGAACAAAGAGTCGAATCTTGTGCCATTTCCTTTGCTCACAAAGAATGCCGTTGAACCCTTACGCTATAGAGCTGAGGTAATTTGACTTAATCTTTACACACGCACGCACGCACGCATGCACGCATGCACATTGATTGGAATTATCTTTCTTGTCCATGCCGTGTCTAAGACATGAGTACAAGATAACATCAAACCTGATAATTTTTTCCTCCCAGATATAACAAAATAGGGATTGCCCATCTTTTTTGTGGACATTATGGCAAAGATCACTCGAATGGTTTAACATTGAGATTTGGAAGGGAGAATATGTAACTGTCTATTGCTTTTATTCGTCTTTCTAGTTCTGACCCATGAAAATCCAATCATGCCTAGGAGATGTTTTGTCCCAAAGCAGATTAGATTTTCTATGTTCGTGGTTGGTTATATCCTGTTGTTCCTATGTTGGTTGCCTGGAGTATCGATAATGTCATTGACCAACGCGAACAATTAGGTTTAAGGTCGAACATCTTAAGCATTTAGTTGTTAATGTGGAGCAGGACGTTGCAAAGAGCGTGACAAAAGTTGCTGTTAGAGAATCACGGGCTCAGGACTTAAGGAATGAAATTCTGAACCCTGAAAAGTGAGTTACCAGCCATATGCATTCCATTTTTAGTGAATTTTTTCTGGTCAGATGGTCTCTCTCTCTCTCTCTCACACACACACACACACACACATTACCTCATTCAAATAGTTTTGAGGTCCTCATGAAGGCATGGTTTCTCACATAACTAATTTGCCATGTCTCGTGCTCCACATTCTTTATCTTCCGAGGTCTTCCCCTACGCCTTTTTATTATGAGTCCCGATCGTCCTGACCATCTCATCGCATAACTGCGTCTTTCTGGATCTTCCTCTGCCCCTTTTAACCTGAGCCTCTGGAAGCCTTTCTTTCATGAGGCTGGACCGTTGAGCTTCTTTCATCTCCTCTTCAATCGGATTCTTGATTTGGTCTTTTGGTTTCTAAGTAATGCCAAGGGAAGTGAAAGGGATTGGAGTTTTATGATAATGTGGTCTAACCACAAAGCTTGATTATGGACCCACCGATAGTCCAATTCCCAAGTGGGTCAATGGAACTATCGATTCTCAATTCTAATTTTTGGAAATCGATCCTTAGTAGATGGTTTCCGTAAACGATAACCCTTATCATTGGCTGACCCTCGCTATGGTCAGTCATCGGCCATCACCAAGACTAGCCATTGGCGAAAAGGAAAAGAATAGGGAAAAAGAAAAGAAGAAAAACCAAGACCAAATCCAATGAAGATGAGGTAGGAAAACTTTCGAAAACCTTAAGAAAATTTGCAAAAATCATTCATTTTAGTATCGGTTGTGCCACATAAAGAAGCGGTGTTAATTGGATTGTTACGTTAGTAACTTTCAGCCAAAATTGACGAGAAGAATAACATTCGAAAATCATCAAAAAAGTTTAGGACTGAATTAGTTAATTTAAATAATTTAAAATTAAATTGATCATTGTACTATAGATTTAAAACCTTGTGGACCATTATCCCCTAGAGTACATCCTTCACCTACCTTTTTTTTTATAAGTGGGGCACATGCACTTGAAGATCTTAAGTTGGTGATTTAAGTCACGTTGTTGTCGCATCAAGTCAAGTTTGGGAATTTCGGACCGGTAACTATCTTTTTTTCCTAGATAATTTATTGATGATTTACCGACAACAATATGAAATTACAGACTTTTTTTTTAATAGTTTGCATAGCATCAATTTTTAGTAATAACTTACCAGCTTTCATTTGCATAACTTACGGTAATTTCCAAATTTACTAACTCCGCATGAATCACCAACTTTAAGCTGGAATGAATTGTCAGTTTTTGTCAAACTAAATTACCAGTTAATTTTGAATTACCAACTCTCATTTGAGTTACTTTCCAATATATATTCTTCATTTTTATAATTTAAAAAATTCTATTGAGTTACAATTTAAATTTCCAAACTAATTTTTATTTGATTAAGACCATAATCTTGCTAAAAAATTTGATGCGTCGCCGATGCTATGACTTAAGTACCCTGGTTTTATTGTGGAAATGTTAGGTAGAGATGACGGTAAATGAGCTAAGCTTCACCGAGCTGCAGCCTCTGATGTGCTTCCATCGATAGTTCTTGAAACGACTCCGTGGTGCAGGAATGCTTTTAGTGCTTCGTCGGGCATGGTTGAGATATGCAAGAAAACACCAACTGATCACAGCCAATGTCTGCTGCATATCATGTCTTTCGAATCATCGATTCTGATTCATGATAAGAGATGATGCGGCTCACCGTGTCCGGTCGAGGTAGGATGAATTCTTGACATTCGTGGAGGCCCAAAGCCTCGACGAGCAGTTTGCATTTCAAAGAATACAGTAGTGTGTAATGGACCGTTTCACTTTGTTCTTGTACTTTTAGTACAGACTAGTAAAATACTAGTACATTTCACCGGCTTTAAGTACCTTTGTACCATACCTTACATGTTTGTGAGATATTTTCACGTGGTCGAAATTGAAATATTGACAAAAATCAAATGGATGTGTAAAAGCTGAATTAGACTGAAATCAAATGGTTCTAAGAAAAAAAGCATGTTAAGAAAAACCTGTGTGATATATGAAAGAACTTAACTTCTATAAAGTTTGATACAATAATCCTTTTAGATTCAAGTATATCAATTTAACTTACGATGAAAATGCTATTTTAAAATGATATACTTGTGATGGAGTTGTTGTTCTAGGACTAATAGTACATTTTATAGTTTGCCAATATGAGTAACTCTTGTGGAAAAAAATGAGGGTAAATCTTGTAGTAATTTGTAGTATTTTATTTTATTGTCATCCAGTTCATTCGATTGAAGTAAGATTGATGACATTATGTGTTATACAAATACTTTTGTTTGAATGTTAATTAGAGATATGCAATGTAATAAGATCAAAATGAAGAAGGGGGATTTCTTAATGCAATGTGCAAAGTATTTTGTATTGAAAAGAATGATGTATGGTTAGAAACATTATTTAAACTTAAAGCATAGGAAAGGAATAATAAAAATACATGGCATGGAGTTGGTAAGCTCCAATCTCACTTTCACCAATTTCATTCTCACTCAATTATAAGAAAAATTGTCCAAAAAATCATAAACTTATTGTACAACACCCATTTCAATCGTAAAATTTTCAATTTGGTTAATTTTCGTGATAAATTTTTTTTAAAAATTTCAATGTGGTTATTCTGATAAATTTTAGTTGGAAATTGCTAACATAAACGCAATTGTTCCATGTGACTTGGCCTGACGTAAATAGTTTTTGCAATTCTTTTTTGAAAATTGACTTCATTGTTGATTTTTTTTCCAATTATTTTCTTTCTTTTTCTTATTTTTCCATTTTATTTTCTTTTTGCCTATGACCCATGTCAATGGTGGTTGATGATCGGCCACAAGCAAGGGTCGTGCTACCCCAAATTTGGGCGAAGTTTTCGTGGCCCTCACTAATCGGTCACCCCTTGCCATATTTAGGTAAAGAGTGGTCATTGGTCAGTGAGGATGCCTGGGGTGCCCCTCACCCATGCTCGATCATCAGCCATCACTAGGATCGGCCATTAGCAAAAACAAAAAGAATTGGGAAAAATAACAGAAAAATTGAGAACAGATCCAATGGAGACATAGTGGGAAATGTTTCGATTTTTTTTTTTTTTTTGAAAAACTACAAAATGTTTAGTGAATCATCATGTCAACAATTTTCAGCCAAATTTGGCGAGAAGGGCTACGTTAGAAAATCATCAAAAGGCTTATAACTAAAATGGTCAAATAAAGAAGTTTTTAATTAAATTGTTTGTCGTATGATAGGTTTAAAACTTTATGGACCATTATCCTATGCTTTTAGAGTCAATATCCTAAAAAACCCTAATTGGTACACCTATGATAAATTTACTCAAAATTAATTTATTGACTGTTAAAAACCTCAAATAGGTACACTTTTGACAAATTTACCCCAAAGTAGTATATTTGTGATAAATTTATCATCTGTTAGTTTTCGTTAAATGTTTTAGTCAAATTATTAAGTTGAATAACATGTGACAATTTGTTGGTGTATCAGTTTGGGATTTTATTCTTTGTTTATCACAGTTATATAATTTTTGTGATTTTTTGTGATATTAATCTAATTTAACGAATGGTATATTTGTGACAAATATACTAGTTTAGGATTTTTTATGGTATTATAAATTAATATGGGGTAAATTTGTCACAAGTATACTAATTTAAAGTTTTTTATGATCAGTTGGGGTAAATTTATCACAAATGTATCCGTTTATGATTTTTCATAGTTAAAAAAATAGTTTTGGATAAATTTATTACATACGTGTAGCAATTTTGGGTTTTTTTAAGGTATTATCCCATGTTTTTATACATGGGGCACGTGCACTTGAAGATTCTTAGTTTGATGATTTAGTCATGCTTGTTGTCGCATCAAGTCAAGTCTAGGAATTTCAGATCGTGACTATTTTTTTCTAGATGATCTATTGATGATTTACCAACACCTATATGAAATTACATACCTCTTTTTTATATTTTGTAGAGTATCAATTTTTATAATAACTTACGAACTTTCATTTGGGAAACTAAATGTAATTTTGAATTTATCAACTCTTGTATGAATCACCAACTTTTAGTTAGAATGATTTGTCACCTTTGGTGCCTAAGTCAAACTAAAGTATTTTACAAAGTTATTACTAAGTTTTGGCTAATTTTGAATGACCAACTTTCATCTGGGTTATTTATTTATTTATTTTTGGTTGAAAATACGATGATTATTCATTTAACTCGAAAAGTTCTCCCTATCTTTTCACCCTGGTAATGGAGATTTTCTGTACAACACATAAGGACTTCATTTTTGGACATCAAGAACATCAGCGCATAGTAAAAGAACAAATAAGGCTGTAGGAATATTCTTTTGGGGTTCCAAGGATTGATTACCACCATTACTAGGGCTTGGCAAGACAGTTGTATTGCACTTATTGAGTTCTAGCATTGGGCTTTTTTCAATCCAGTCCTTCATTCTATCCAAGCCTTTTGGGCTTGTTGGCATCTTATTTGCTTATAGCAATGGGCCAAGGAAAGGCCCTAAAACTCTTTTAATCTGTCTTTGATCCGGTCCATGGTCAGTAGCAGCTTCCAGTTCACTTCCTATCTTCCCTCACCAAAATTTTTTGACCGTTACCAACAGACCACATAACATTTGGAGATATAGAATCCCTTCCCGCAATAATACTACGCCATCCCCACGAGGGTCTTGATCCTATGCTGCAATAATAACATTCTGGGTTACTTCTCGATGTGTATTTTTGTTCTTATCAATTTACCAAAGTTTTATTGAGTCACTATTTAAAGTTCTAAGCTAATATTTATTTGGTTAAGACCATATATCTCGCTAGAAGTCTTTGTTTGGGTTGAGTGACCAGACAATCGGGCTGATTTCACTAGATTGGGTAAAAATATGGACAAGTAGAAACGATGGACAGATGCTCCATCCAATTTTCAATTTATCATGAGGAAAATATGGCAAGAGCCCTGATTGTTTCCCTCTAACTAGTCTTGAACATCTCCAAGCAACAATATCAGCAAAGTCCAACATTAACTTGACACTATGAACCATATTGATTACTATGCTTTATTCTCTTCTAAATTTCCATCCAACTACATTTAGAAAATAACGTTAACTGCCACGTTCATACAAACATTATGTGCTACAATTCTCAGAAACCCATCTTTTGCGCTCGATTCATGAGCCCTTCAGGAATTCGGCAACTCCGCCCTCGACAAGAACTTCATGCAAATGGGCGGCTTCACGCCAACAAGGGCAAGAATGGAGCTCGGCAGAGTCCATATCCCATCTCCGCAAATCAATCCCGAAGCAACTGCTGGTCCAAATGCATCGGCCTTGGTCTTGTCCATCCTCTCCCACAAGAACAAAATCAGGCTCCCAATGCACATGTCAATTGCGAAATACGATCCCAAATAAAACGGTATTGCCATGGCCATAGGGACCGGGATAAACCTCGAATACTTCTTGGGGACCAAGTCCCTAATCGCATTTATGACTATCGCGGCTGCGAAGAATCCATAGCAAAGAGTGAGGCAGTGTTTGGGTAGTGACGAAAATCCCTCCACTCCCAATATAGCCATGCTTCGGTAGATGCTGGCATAAGGGGCTGGGTACGTGCTGGTCTTAAGACCAAGGTCCTTGAATGCCTTGTAGAACAGCCAGAAGACGGACGGAGATATGACACAGCCCATGGCAGTCCCAATCACCTGGCTCAGAAACATGGACCGAGGGGAAGCTAGGGTCATATACCCAGTCTTGAAGTCCTGAGTTAGGTCAGAGGCGGTGGAGACGATGTTCATCATGACCCCACAAGCAGCAAGGCCAGCGAGGACCCCGCCGTGGGACGCACCAGCCCATGCCCCGATCACAAAGATGGCAAGCTTCCCGTAGGTCGACGCGAGGGACCAGTCAGTGAGCCCGCATCCATACGCATTGCAAAAGGCCAGGATGGGGGCTGCAAGGTAGACGACCAATATGTGGTACCACTTGAGCTGGTGGAATATGTGAGGAAGAGATACGATGGAGATTACCGCGATCACGATGTAGCCCCCAACGGCGAAAATACTGGGGATTTGATCCTTGAGGAAGAGGCTTGTCCGACGTTGCTCATCAAAGGAGAGCTGAGGGGACTCGGGAGGAGCGCCGTTCGCAACTCTCGGAAGACTGTTTTTTTCCCTAAGTTGATGATACAAACCCAAAAGGGTCCGGCTCAACACTTTACCGAAGTTATAGAGGCCATCGCCAAGGATCATGGCTATGGATATGAACACCTATACATGAAAAATGGCCTGTCAACAAAGAGGAGCATAGCAATAAAAATGAAGAGTCGAGCAAAGCCATTCTTCTGGAACTATAAACATTACCTTGTAACCTTGGATGCCGTGCATGTTGTCCGGATCTGGTTTAGCATACCAGTCGCCCTCTTTTTCTCAATGAGAGGCCACATCAAGCCCCAAGACAGTATTCCCCCAATAAGCAGTGATATGTTAATGATGTAGGGGCAGATCATCCCCACACCAACGTATGTTGCAGAAAAATCAAAGTAGAACCTGCGTATTTGCCCAAAGAATCATCTAAAAGAATTCCTCTGTTTAAATCAGGCCTAAAAAGAGAACAGAAATTTATTCTTCAGGTAATTTGAAACTGGCGTCTTACTTGTTCTCATAGGCTTTCAATCCCAAAGCTGGAAAGTTAACAAACCCACAGCCATCTGCAGCAGTGTAGAACCACTGGAAGAATGCCCAGAAGAAACTGAATGAAAAGAATTTCCCCAGTGCTCTCACTTGTTTCCTGCACGATCACGAGGAAGCACGCCCATCAGAACAGGCAAGATCAAATTACAACAGATCTAATTCACGCTACTGAACTTGGCCAGCTTGGCTCCTTCGGGCGTGTGGAAACTGTTGATCAGATGAGCAGTTGCAGTGCCACTTGGATACGTCAATTTGAAATCGATGATCATGATCTGTGCAGAGCAAATGTCTATGCAATGTTAATCATCACGTACATACAATGGTAAGAGCACGTGTCCTGCTCGTTAGAACCATCAAATGTCATTACCTTCCTAAGAGGCACCACCGCCAAGAGCCCCACAAAACTAACGATGAAGAGGAACCCAATAATCCAGCCCAATGATGGGTCCTTGTAGTCATTTGTACCAGGTCCGCTCTCCGCCTGGCTGGCAACTCGTCCGCTCATTGCAAACAAGTAGCTTCCAAAACCTCCTGCTCAATCGAGATTGGAAAAAAGAAAGAAGGACACGGAGAATACTCAGGCAATTACTACAAGCAAGTACATATCAGTGAATATAAGAGCAATGCACGAGCAGCGACTTTGCCACCTCACGAGAACCTAGTTTCCCATAAACATCAATTTTTTTTTTTTTTTGGGGTAAAAGCAATAAATAAATAGAGGAAATGTTAAATGTACAAAAGATCACGGCATCAAAAATTTACACTTAAAATAAGGACATTAATTTGGTTAGGCAGATGAGCAAAATCGTAGTCTTTTGGTAAGATTACAATTGATCCTTGTAGGCGTGAAACTATAAACAAATAAAACAAACCGGCTGGCGAAGGAGCCTTGTAAAGAAACTAGGATCAGGTCCACTCTGCAAACTCTCGCAAAGCACTCCTATGATATAATGTCAATGGTATAGTTTCAGCTGAACAAGATTCAGTCCAATTTCAACTCGGAATTTATCCTGATGAAGCTAGCTATAGTCCAACCGCAATTTTTATGAGACATGAAATGGGTAAGAATGAAACCTCAACGGTACAATGGTATCTGTCAGATAAATTAATCTTTACAAATCACTTATTCACAACCATAATTTTAGGACCATATAATCCCAATTCCAGGAACCAGAAGTCGTAAATAAAAATCATGTCCTTCTTTCATCATTTGATATAACTATACTGACTTGGCCCCCAAAAAAAAGCATAAGAAAAATTTTCAAGAATAATACAACATAGGCGTCCGCAATCAACATTTACTCAAAAATATTGCTTGAGAAAGATAAAAAATGGTCAAACAACCCACGATTAAGCAGAGAAAAAACAAGAGAAAAAATTGAAACAAAATTATAGAATCAATTCGGTATTTATTATGTAGAAAAAAAATTGGTTTTTATTGAGATATGCAAATGGAGCGAAGAAAAAAAGGGAAAAGCAGCAAGAACCAAATCTACTACACTAATGCACAGATCACAGGGTAGCTGAGATTGTCCCTCAGCAAATTCTCCAAGAACAGCAGATTCCCAGGCCACAAATCACACCAAAAACCAATCTTTCTTTCTCTAATCAAATAAGACAACATGATACAAGTCACAGAAAAAAAAAAGAAGACAGAAAAATCATTTTTTTTAAGGCTAAAATGGGATTGAAGGGGCCGTTACCGCTAAAGGCGATCCCGGAGGAGGCGACAACACAGGTCTGAATCACGGTGTTCTCCTGCCTCGTGAAGGGGACCTGCAACATCCCGGACTTCTCCAGCACTTTGGTCCAGGTCTTGATGAAGAAGAAGCCCAGGAGCCCAGCGGACACGTTCAGGGACGGGATGATCCCGGTCGTCAGGTTCAGCTTCATCACGATGAAGCTGAACAGGACGCTGAGCACGAAGCTCACCGCGAAGGCCCTCACCGTCAGCTGCTGCCTCCACGACGGCACCTCCTTGCTCTCGAACGCTTTCTCCACCGACACCATCGTCTCTACCTCTTCCTCTCCCTTTTCCTCTCTGGCCTTCTTCCCATGCCCACTCTCTGCTCCATCGTCTCTACCCATTCGTGATTCTTTCGGTTCTTCCACCAAAAAGTATTCTCTTTTCTGACGGAGGAGGGGGATCTGGATCTTGGGTTGTGAATCTCTTCAGGATGGTTTTTGCGTGGATGTGAATCTTTTTTCGTGGGTGGCTTTATAGCGTGACACTTGGGCTTAATAATTGTACTTCTCTGTTTTTCGTTCAACACTCTCAGTAAGGACGTAATAGGGAAGAAATCTGCAACACGTCGGCTTTTTTGTTAATCAGATTCATGAATTCAAAGGCGTGATGTTGTATGAATGGAAGCAAAAGGAGGACTGAGATCTGACACTGGCTGTTTGTGGGCTGTGGGAGTCACGGTCATCCTCCTACTCACATTCTGATTTTGCCCTGTGATCTATCCACCATTTGCGAGGTTTATCCCCCTCTTAAATGCATTCCAACTTCTTCTTTTTTCCTTCTTTTGCCGTTTCCATTTCAGTGCATGCACGCTATACATCTGGTGGTTGATGACAGCGCAACAGACATTTCTGGGCAAAGCAAATGAAGTGCATCAGCGGACGAAATTCACAGAAACATTGTATCTACGTCTGCTTTCCGGAAGTAAATCGGTTCTCTTTAATTAGGAAAGACAAAAGGAAAAGCAATGAACGGCCCTTAAACCGCGGCAGGACTGCAAACTCATGGCCATTGCATGCTGCGTAAGGTCTCCATGTGTAGTGCTTCCCTTATGGTCTGTTTTGTAACTGAAAAGTCAGCTTAGCTATGCCCAAAAGAACACAAGAAGAAAATTCAAATTTTCATTTTTGTAAAAATAAAAAAGAATGAATGAACAGATAAATACCCATTGATTTGGATCAACCCATCAATTCCGACATTACATAGCCTAATTCAATCGCTAATCCAGTCGTTAGACACGGTTTCATCTCATCTTGCTAGTCTGGCAATATCTTATCGCTTTTTAGTTTGCCTTAAACTAATTACAGTCGATTCAATGTTCATTCTCCTAGGTTGAAGCAAGTGTTAGAAATGATTGGACTGTCTTTTTTGTCGATTCCAAATCATGCTCGTTGAATTCCTCCAAATCAGGCCATGAATCTTAGTCCGAGATAGAGCTAAATTTTACTTTCGCAGTTTACTGACCACCAACCAGTTCGATAATATGCCTCTTAGATGCAGACATGAAATAGCTCGCGATTTAGTTCAATCTAAAGATGCATAAATGTATACTAATTATTTTCTTACGACCATTAATTCGATTCTGGTTATATCTCATTATCATTAAACCTAAATCTGAATGCATTTGTTCTGCTCTTCACTTCTCTGTATTGGTATGTCTCCTTGCTGCGTTTCGATGATGGTCGCCGATGAGGAGCCGGCACGAGCAGAAATGACGGTCCGAGTGTTTGATTACAAAGCTCGGTGGCGCCGATCTGTTTATCTCGTCCTCAATCCGAACGTATCTCTGTCTTTGATGGTGTTTTGGGTGCTCTCCCTAGTATGAAGGAGACAGATGAAGGCATCAGGGCACCTAAGAAGACGGTGGAGAAGAACCAAAAATAAAAGAAAAGAAAAGAGATAAAAAAGAAGAAGAAGAAGAAGAATGGGTTCAAAAAAAAAAAAAAAAAAAAAAAAAAAAATATATATATATATATATATATATATATATATATATATATTAAAAGATGGGCCTCCAAAGGGCCTGGCCTGGGTCCAATTGAAAATGGATCTTTGATGGTGTTTTGGATGTTCTCCCCGAATCTGCGGACCGGGCATAAGGGCCTGGTCCGAGTCCCTTTTTCCAGAATATATAGTAAATAAAATATAAAAAATGGAAAATTAGTTGGAAAAATAGGCCTTGATTAGGTTGTTCGATTTTAGTATTATAATTATCTTAAAATTAGCTTGGTTTCATTTAGTTAGCATACACACCGTTTAGGATTTTAGTGGACACCTTTGATTTAGCTTAGTCTTAGAAGATTGAAATCTTCACCCGACCTATTTCAAGTTAAATTACTACACTTCACTATCTTGTTCAATTTTCATTACTGTTCTTAATTTGTTTATTTGTTGGCGTGAATTATTCCTGCTTTTAGTTTTTCTAGGAAGTGTCTCAAGACATTATTAGGCATCTTTTGTTGCTTGTAAAATTGATTAAAATATCTATCTAAATGTACGTATGTTCTCTTAAGGAGTATGTTTCCATATATGCTCTTCTCATGATAACATGTGTTATAAGGACGATGGCATTTTCCCACCTAAGATATCAAGAGTCAAGTGAACCAACTAACATAGCTGGCCTTGAAAGAATTCATCAAATGGGGACCATTATTGCAGTCATTTCCTATCTTCCTTAACTTAATTGACAAGGCTACAAATCAACTATTTAATTTGAGTAAACAAAATGTCGATTCAAGCATCAATTTCGAATTAAACAATGTCATAACATGGCAATTTATGTTGGTAAGGTGAATGTGACCTGTCGAATCATAGAATGGTTTGTCTGTTCACCGCCACAAACAGCTTAAATTTATTCAAAAAATAGTAAATTTATTTTACAATGGTCAATCAATTCTAAACATTTCAAAAGCTTTACAATTAAGTCCTAAAACATTTATTGATTTGCCAAACATCTTTTTTATAAATTACTAATTTAGTCATTCCGAACTAATTTTGGCCAGACATAGTTAACGTAGAAATTTTAAAATTTTTCTAGAAAAATCTATTTTAAAATTTTTTTTATTTTATTTTCTTTATTTTCTTTTTCTCCCCTCTTTTTTCAAAGGGCCGGAGGGGGCGAGCCTCTAGCAAGGGCTTCGTAGCCCTTGCCCAAGGCCAAGTGGGGTCACTTGCCACTGTCACTCACTCTCGGCTGGTGGTTGGCGACCCCGCCAACCCTCTATAAAAAGAAAATAAATAAAATATAATATATAAAAAATTAATTGAATAAATCTAAAAAATTTTAAAAATTTCCATGTCGTGTCAATCACGCCGAGTGGGATGGCCGGCGTTGACTACGTTGTCAAGTTAGCGATGTCCGATCAAAATCAATTGAAATGACTAAAGTGATAATTTGTTAAAAGGTTTAAGATTAGTTTAACAAATTGTTAAAAGATTTAAAACTAAATTAATGCAATTAAAAGATTTAGAAAAATTAATAAAATTAAAATATTTATAATTGAATCGACCGAATAATTTTTTTTCCCTTCGACGGATATGCCTTGTGAAATAAGTTCCTTGATGGAAACGATACATTGCGTAGCCACGGGAATCTTTTGACGCATCGGTTGGTGAACTTCCCCTTACCATCGAAGCATTTTTCCGTCCTCCGTTGTCAGCCGCGCGTCGCAAGCCAGAATTGGCGAAACCTCCATGGACACATTAGCCATCCTTTCCGTCTGTCTGGGCATAAATGGGCGGAAAGAGTTCGCAGGCTTTCCGAGCACCATCGACAGCCGTTGCCCAGTATGCACTTCCTATGTCCTTCCCTTCTCGTACCAGTTCTCTGGATCAACATCAATGCTCATGTCCGTAAGAAACAGCCTTCCCAGATTTTTCGCCGCGAGATACTGCCTGACATCGTCTTACTGTCTGAGTTCCGAGCTTTCTCTTTTTCTTGGTTGGTTAAGTTTCGAGTTTAACCAGCGAATTATTTGGCTGCAAAAAGTGTTTATTTCCCGGAAAAGTGTCGCTTTTTGGGGACAGAAATCTAGCTCGAAGCCTGGGCTCCTTACCTGGACTGCGAGAGATAGGCATCTGACGACAGCTTAGCTCTTTCATAAATCTGCATGCCAATGTTCATTCATAGATATAGAGGATCAAGCATACTCCAATATCAGTGGTTGATATGATTTTCAAGCTAACACCAAAGTAGCTCGATTTGTATGTACACTACACGTCACCACAGGATTAGTACTGACGCCTTTGATTTCGCTTGCAATCAGTGGAATTAAATCATGACGGGTCGCTTCATGCTGTCGTACCAAGGGCTCTGGCCTTCCCGCTCATATTGATAATGCCGGTTCGTTTTCCTCTCTTGCTTCACCGCTCTGAACCATTAACCTACATTGATATGGGAAACAATATCATTGAGTTTTCCAATTCTTCTTACCAGTGATTCAGTGAAAGCTTGAAAAGCTAGCACAATGCTAATAGGGTGACATTGGCAGCTACAGGGATTTGCAAAGACCGACCAAATTCTATTCTGACATATCCAATATAATTCATGGGGTCGTTGGAATCATTAGTGAAGGCACATGCCACAAGGATTTCCTAAGGCTGCCTTATGACAATGCCCGGCAGAACCATGCCATGTGAGATTGATATGTACCTGACATGACATTATGCTTATGAAATGAACAGGAGTGCAGTCGAGCAGAATTCGAGCATTGTGATTGTGAAAAAAGATCCTGAGGACATGACACGGATAAGAGGCAAGAGTGACATCCACCTGAAGCCAACAAGAAGAGAATCACAACCCATGGTGATTATGCAGATTGCAGACCAAGGTTCAAAAAGAGTCAGGAACAAGTGCTTTTGTTTTGGGTGGGAGTTGGACAAAGAAGTTGCCATTTTTAACGAGAGAAAAGAAGGCATAGAGTAGAGAGTTCGGAGTTGATAGCTGTCAAGAGACATTAATTCATTGCTCGATTAAGATTAGGACCCTGCTGATTAATTCCTATGGGCGCTGCAATTCTGTCTTGTTCGCTTTGGGGAATCTGAAAATGTCGAGAGAGAGAAGAGTGAACGCAAGCAAAAATCTAAGTTTAGGTGATCTGACCATCAGCCTCAGGATGGTGTCATGAGATGAGAAGACAAGGCTCAATGCTTGAACTTATTAACGTACTTGATTAGACAAAGCAATAATTCGCGTGTAACAATTATCAAGCAAGACGCGAGATAAAAGATACAAACCATAGAAACAGGCGAAATACCTGAAACGTGAATACATCAAGTAGGAAAGTTCGTACTTCAAAGAACACAGTAATGTGTAATGTATTGTTTCTTTTTGTTCTTATACTTCTATACAAACTATTAAGACAAATGTGCATTACCCCGGCTCTAAAATACCTTTTTTGTACCAGATTCTACATGATTGTGACATTAGATGATTTAGACGATGTCGTCGGGGCATCGAGTCAAGTTTGGGAGCTTCAATTAACCGTAATTGGAGCGGGCCCGAGTAAGATAGACTTCTGATTACTATAATCATGGATTTGACCTAGAACATGGATGCATGCGTTTGTCATCCGAATGCACTGAGTAACCTTTGCCGGTTAAGTGTCGAAATCTCGTAGGTTAGAAAAATGACCGGTGACTAATTTTTTTGGTAGGTAACTTGTTGATGATTTGCCTACACCTATACGAAAGTACAGAATTATTTTTTATAGTTTGTGGTGTAGCAATTTTTGTACTAATTTACTAACTTTCATTTTGCATAACTTACTATTGTTTTCCAGTTTAATAACTCTTATATAAATACCAATTTTAATCAGAATGATTTACCAATTTTTATCAAACTAAAAGTACCAATTAATTTTTAATTATTAACTCTCATTTACAAAAATTTTATTAAATTATTAATATTTTGTTGGGTCGATACCATTTAAAAATTCCAGACTAATATCCCATCATACATTTACCCTAAACTAATTGAAGTTCCAAACTAGTTTTTTATTTGGTCAAGTCAAGACCATGAATCTCGCTAAAGATCATTGGATTGAGTGACTGGACCAACACGGGTAGATACTCCATCAAATTTTGAATTTAAATTCCAAAAAGGATAGGAAAAAGTTGCTCCGTAACATTCTGAAGCAGTCCTAATTTGACTTGGCAAGGACATTGAGTAATCGCATGCGTGACAAAATGAACAGAACATCGTTCGTGCATCTGTCCATTGCACATTTCACGCGAAGACTGGAGAGAAAGCTGATGAGTTGACGGACCTTTTCAACTGTTTATCATGTAAGGGGAACAAAAGAAAAAAGGCAAGAGCCCTCATTGTTTTTCTCTAACTGGGCTTGAAAATCTCGAAACAACATCAGCAAACTCCTACATCAACTTTATACCATAAATTATATATAAATGACCATGCTTTATTCACTTCCATCCATAACCTGACTTTCTCGATTCTAAAATTCCATCCACAACTACAATGAGAAAATAAAGTAAAGTCGAACACCCATATAAACATCGTGTGCTACAATTCCCATAAGCCCATCTTTTGCACTCCATTCACGAGCCCCAGCAAGGTTGTCAACTCTGGCGTTCATCGCCCTCGACAAGAACTTCATGCAAATCGGCGGCTTCACGCCCACGAGGGCAAGTATGGAGCTCGGCAAAGTCCATATCCCGTCCCCGCAAATCAGTCCCGAGGCGACTGCTGGTCCAAATGCATCAGCCTTGGCCTTGTTGATCCTCTCCCACACATACAAAATCAGGCTCCCAATACACATGTCAATAGCAAAATACGATCCCAAGTAAAATGGTATCGCCATGGCCATTGGGAGTGGGATGAACTGGAGTACTTCTTGGGGACTGCGTCCCTGATCGCGTTTATGACAATTGAGGCTGCAAAAAATCCATAGCAGAGAGAGAGGCAGTGCTTGGGCAGTGATGAAAATCCCTCCACTCCCAATATAGCCATGCTTCTGTAGACAGTGGCATAAGGGGCGGGGTATGCACTAGTAGAAAGACCTAGGTCCTTGAATGCCTTGTAGAACAGCCAGAAGACACATGGAGATATGACACAGCCCATGGAAGTCCCGATCACCTGGCTAATAAACATGGACCGAGGGGAAGCTAGGGTTAGATAGCCAGTCTTAAAGTCCTGAGTCAGGTCGGAGGCGGTGGAGACGATGTTCATCATGACCCCACAAGCGGCAAGGCCGGCAAGGACCCCGCCGTGTGATGCACCAGCCCATGCCCCAATCACAAAAATGGCGAGTTTCCCATAGGTTGATGCGAGGGACCAGTCTGTGAGCCCACATCCATATGCATTGCAAAAGGCCAAGGTTGGGGCAGCAAGGTACATGACCAGTATGTGGTACCACTTGAGCTGGTGAAATATGTGAGGGAGAGAAATGATTGATATTATTGCGATTATGATGTAGCCTCCGATGGCAAAACTCGTGGGGATTTGGTCCTTGAGGAAGAGGCTCGTTCGGCGTTGGTCGTCAAATGAGAGCTGAGGGGATTCAGGGGGAGAGCTGCTCGCGACCCTTGGAAGACTGTTTTTTCCCTTGAATTGCTGATACATACCCAAGAGGGTCCCACTCAACACTTTACAGAAGTTGTAGAGGCCATCACCAAGGATCATCGCAATGGATATGAATACCTATTCATTAAAGATTGGTGTATCAACAAACAGGAGCATAGATATAAAGATAAAGAGTTGAGCCAAGCCACTCTTCTAGAACGATTAATATTACCTTGTAACCTTGAAGGCCATGCATGCTGCTCGGTTTCAGATCAGCAGAATACCAGTCGCCTGCTTTATTCTCAATGAGAGGCCACATCAAGCCCCAAGACACTATTCCCCCAAGAAGCACCGATACGTTAATGATGTAGGGGCAGATCATCCCGACACCAACGTATGTTGCAGAAAAATCAAAGTAGAACCTGCATATTTGCCCAAAGAATCATCTAAAGAATTACTCTTTTTACATTAGGCCTAGCTGAAATACATTCCAAATAAAAAGAGAACAGAAATTTACTCTTCAGGTAATTTGAAACTGCGTCTTACTTGTACTCATAGGCTTTCAATCCCAAAGTTGGAAAGTTTACAAATCCACAGCCATCTTCAGCAGTGTAGAACCATTGAAAGAATCCCCACAAGAAACTGAATGAGAAGAATTTTCCCAGTGTTCTCACTTGTTTCCTGCACAATCATGAGAAAGCATGCCCATCAGAACAGGCAAGATCAAATTTCAGCACAAATAATTCACGTTACTAACTTAGCTAGTTTGGCTCCTTCAGGCGTGTGGAAACTGTTGATAAGATGAGCAGTCGCGGTGCCACTTGGATAAGTCAATTTAAAATCGATGATCATGATCTGCAAAGAGAAAATATGATTATGCAAGTTCATTACGTCCTCAAACCTGTAACTACTACTAAAGAAGAAATGAATGAATGCGCCTTTTCTGCTTGTTAGAACCGTCAAATGCAATGCAATTACCTTCCTGAGAGGCACCACCGCCAAGAGCCCCAGAAAACTAACAATGAAGAGGAAGCCAATAATCCAGGGCAATGACAGTTTCTTGTAATCATTTGCACCAGGGGCGTTCCCCATCTGTTCAGCAATGCGATCGCTCATTCCAAACAAGTAGCTCCCAAAACCTCCTGCCCAATTTCAGATTGGAAAGGAGAGAAAAGATCCCAGAGAATGTTCATTTAGCCATTACAATATGACAGTATTGGTGAAAGTAAGAACAAAGCATGAGAACCAATACCAACACTGTCATATTGTAAGAGACCACTTACACATAAACATGAATTTGGTTGGGCAGATGAACAAAATCGTGGTCATTTGACAAGATTAGAAAAGATTAATGTAGGCTCAAAAAAATAAAAAAAATAAATAAATAAACCGGCTGATGAAAGGAACCTTAGAAAGAAACGGGGATCAGGTCCACTATGCAAACTTTAGCAAAGCACTCCTACGGTATAATGTCAACGGTAAAGTTTCAGCTTAACAAGATTCAGTCCGATTTCTACTTGGAATTATCCTGGTGAAGCCGGCTATGGTCCAATCTCAGTTTTTATGAAACATGAAAGGGGTTAAAATGAAACTTCAACTGATATCAGCCAGACACATTAATCTCCACATATCACAGACTAACTGATTCACAACAATATTTTCAGAACTGCATACTCCCATTTCTGGGAACCAGAAGTTACAAAAAAAAAATCAGTCTTTCTTTATTAATTCGATAACCATACTGATTTGGCCCGACCAAAAAAAAAAAAAAAAAAAGAAATAGATGCCAATATGCATAAGTCATTTTTCAAGAATTATACAACATAAGCGTCAACAGTATTGTTTGAGAAAGAACAAAAATGATGAAAGAACCCAAGATTAAGCAGATATAAGAATTAAGAACGAGTTAGTTTTGTTTTCAAGAACCAACCAGAGAAAAGAGAACAAAAAAAATTGGAAATTATTGACTCAATTTGGTATTCATTATGTAGAAAAAAAATTGGTTTTTATTAAGAAATACAAATGGAGCCAAGCCAAAAAAAAAAAAAGAAAAGGAAAAGCAGCAACAACCAAATCTACCACACTAATGCACTGATCACAGAGTAGCTGCGATTTTCCCTCAGTAAATTCTCCAAAAACAGCAGATTCCCAGGCCAAAATCATACCAAAACCAATCTTTCTTTCTCTAATCAAATGAGACAACGCGATGCAAGTCACAGAAGACAGAAAAATCATTTTTTTTATTGCTAAATGGGATTGAGGGGATCGTTACCGCTAAAGGCGATGCCGGAGGAGGCGACAACACAGGTCTGAATCACAGTGTTCTCTTGCCTCGTGAAGGGGACCCGCAACATCCCGGACTTCTCCAGCACTTTGGTCCATGTCTTGACGAAGAAGAAGCCCAGGAGCCCAGCGGACACGTTCAGGGACGGGATGATCCCAGTAGTCAGGTTCAGCTTCATCACGATGAAGCTGAACAGGACGCTGAGCACGAAGCTCACCACGAAGGCCCTCACCGTCAGTTGCTGCCTCCATGACGGCACCTCCTTGCCCTCGAACACCCTCTCCACCGACATCGTCGCCTCTTCTTCCTCTTCCTCTTCCTCCTTCTTGGCATGCTTCCTGTTCCTGGGCTGGCCCTCTGAGCCATACCCACTCTCTACTCCATCGTCTCTCCCCATCTGTGAATTTTTCCGATTTTCCACCGAAAGCTCTCTCTTTTCTAACGGAGGAGGGGGATAGGAATCTTGGGTCGTGAAACGTATCAGGAGGGGCTCTATTGGTGTGAATCTTTTTCCCGTGGGTGGCTTTATAGCGTAAACCGGGCTAAATATTTTTAATTATCTTTCTTCCGTTCGCCACCTTCCAGTAAGGAAGGAAAAGGGGAGGGATGGGATCCGCTAAACGGAGGTCTTTTTGGTAATCTGATTGTGAACATGAAAGGCTCGATGTAATATGAAGGGAAACAAGAAGAGGATCCAAAGAGACGGGGGAAGAAAGAGAAAGACACCGGCCACAAGTCACGGTCAACCACCACCCCGTACGAAGTTGTCTCTTAGGATTCTGATTTTGACACGCGATACACTCAGCCTCGTGAGGTCTCTCCCCACTTTTCAGTGCGTTCACACTTAACTTTTTTCTTCCTTTGCTGGCTTCACTTTCAGTTTGTGCGCACTGTATATTCGCTGGTTAATGAATGCGCAACAGACATTACGGGCACAGAAAAGTATGAATCTACGCCTGCTTTCCGGATGGATTCGTTCGGTTCTCCTTTAATTAGGTAAGGGAAGAGAAAAGCAATGACTGCTCCTTAAACTTTGGTGGGCTGTACAGCTCTTGGCTATGTATACCGAGAACGGTCTCCGGGTGTAGTGTTCCGTAACTGAAAACTCAGCTCAACTATGCCCCAAAAGCATAACAAGAAAATGGGTCCCTCTTTAGAAAATTCAGATTCTCATGCCCACTTTTCTGCACGCCCCAGAGAATGCATATCACCAGAAAGGATTGCAATTAGACCCAAAATAGGTATTTCTTGGTGCCAAAATTAAACATTATCTCCTTTCCTTACTTATTATATTGTGATGTATGATGTGTTATTACGAATTCATCAAGAGGTGTCTTAAAGCAAAGTTTACACAACAAGAAAGAAACTTTCCACTGTGATTTAGCAGAATATCAGTTCCAATACAGACCAATGCATAATCAAACTGATATTCTTCATGTGCACAGCAAATTGGGTAATGCGGATATGATTTCGGGCTGACGCATATGGGACTGTTCACTTTTGGCAGCTCTCACGCGTGTGATCAAAGCGGTCATGGACAGCTCATGAATCCATTCCCACCAAGTTGACTGCTAGGAGATAAAGCAAGATGTGATCTTGCGGTGCAATTACAGCTATTGAGGTGCCAAGGAATCTCCAGAATCTTCGGCAATATTTATTTCACTTATTTCGTCGAAGTTTAATATATTTATATCGCTTTCTTCATTAATCTTTTTTTTTTTTTTAAATTGTGGCAAAGCTTACAAGGAGAAGAAACTGTTTCCAGATATTATTTAAATGGTTTTTCTTCCCTTCTTATCTCCAATAATGAGTGTTCACAATCACAAGCAGATGAGTCCAAAGATGGAAACAACAGCAAGGCTGAGGAAACTACCTATTTAATAGAAGTGTTTCGCAATAAGAATAATCAATGACTTGAAGCATTCCTGATTCTAAATTTCTCGAGAAAGGTCTCAAGACATTGTGGCATCTTTTGTTGTTTGTAAAATCGATTTACAAATTAAAATATTTTATTTATGGAGTTAGGAATCTTTCTACACCAGACAAATCGATCATGGCATTTTCACAACTAAGAATTCAAGTGTGAAGTGGACCGGCAAAGACAGCTAGCCGTGAAAGCAATTCTAAATTGACTAACGAGTGGATTTTCATGGTATTTGGAGGATTATTCTTGTCATTTCGTATCTTCAGTAATTTTTTTGACAAGGCTACAAATCAGCCATTTCATTGACAATGAGAGAATAAAATGTCGTTTTCAAATTTAAAAGTGTCATGCCTTGATATAAAGACAATATAGAGCACTCTCTTAGAAAATAATAGTCATATTATATAACACCTTCAAGATTTCATACATGTATTGAATTTGAGTTTTTCTCAATATATTATTGCCCTTTTCTTGATATGCCAAATACGTCACCCCTAAATTTGCTAGGCTGGATAGACGATATTTGAATACAACAAGACTAATAATGATCTTACTTAAGATATATGATTCGGCACCCTCTCAATAATGTCATTGATCTATTCATTGTATCATATATAAAATCACTGATTATTCATATATATTGTTTATCATTTCTAAAATACTGTCTATATGTACTACTATGCATAATCAGTGGGAAAATTACAAAAAAAAGTTCTAACTTTTTTATAATTGTATAAATTCAATTCATCCGGCCAAATTGGCCAGCTTGGCAACTAAAGCAATCAGACAAGTTTTTAATAATATTTTATTTTTTGAATTTTTTAATTAAATTTTGTTTTTTCTTTTCTTCTCTCTCTCTCTCCCTCTTCTTCTCTTGCTCTAGTGACCTGGCGAGGCTCGTCGAATCCGATGAGAGCTCGCCTCACTAGTGCTTGGGCAAGGGCTTACTTGCCATTGGCCGGCCGCCTAAGTCTAGCAATCGGCCCTCCCCTTTGGTCAGTCACCGAAGCAAAGAGGAAGGAGGGAGGAGCAAAAAAAAAGAGGAAAAATCAAAAAATAAAATATTATTAAAAATCTTCCGCTAGCGCCAGCCAACCAAATTTGGTTGAATGGATTAAATTAGCATAATTGAAAATGATTTACAATTGAAAAAAAATTAGAAATGAATTGAAAAAATTATAATAAATTTAAGACTTTTTAGGTAAATTTCCTCATAATTGGTATATCAAAAAAGAAAATCATTCACTAGTTAATATATGATCAATAAATATCCAATGATAAATAATCATATACATGTGCGCGCGTATATAATATGTCTTTGACTTTATGGTGATATTTTGGGCCCGGATTTCAAAAAGAGTGGAAGGAGGATCATATGAACGTGGTTAAGATATCACCTCGAGGAAGAAGATAAGATGGTCCCACCTTTGTACCAATATGAAGTGGGAAGCATGCGATGATGACGACGACGATGATGATAGGGACGCTAATGCCTTCGACTGTGCATCCACATTTCTAACCGCGACGGTTTTCGCCATGGTCAAATTTAGACAATACCGTATAACATCAATCTCATCGTGAATGGTACAGCATCGTCATTCGTGGAATTTTCATCATGAGCACATCAATTTTCCATAATAACAATTGATTGATGATGTTGCAAAGTGATTATCGAGAAAGAGTGAAGCGTCATATGATTTGCTCGATAAATGTTTTACATTTTTCCTATTTTGGTTAAAAATTATGGATGCGAACTTGTCTACTCACATCACCATCCCATTTAGAAATAAAAACGCCAAATTGACGTTACTCTATGAACATGGCAATGCTCGAGTCGCCCGAAGGACCGATTCCAACTGGACCCGGAATTAGCGGGACGGTCGGCTGTAGCCTACTACAGAATGGTTGACTCTTCTTTTCCAGGCAGCATAATTGACTTTCAAATTGCTACTTTTGGTCAATTTTTTCATTCAAGTGGGCCTGTGGAAGAGTGAGGTCGAGTTGACTTGAAGAATGCATGACTTATTTATTTTTTTATGCATTTTACTAGATCATTTGCAAGAGCTAAATCCATCACTAGAAAGGGCATATGGAATTTACAAAGATTTGTTCTTCTTTTTTTAATTCCTAATAAATTAGATGTGAAGATTCGATGGCATGTTTTCCAGCTTTTCTTTAAGAGGAATGTTAGTCATTGACTTTTCCTTTATCATAAAAATTTAAACCCCTTACGTGTTTTAGATATGCCCGATATTATTGGAGGATCACTCTATCCATACTATTAAGAAAAGAGTACGCTAGCATGCATACGCAGCAAATAAAAAGGATTTTTATTTTTTTTTATGAGAGAGAAGATGAAGAATGAATTATTTTTTCAAGAATATGCTCGGGCTCGCTTTAGGATAAACGACGGCATATCTTTATATTGGTATGCTACAAATATTAATACTCAAAATAAGTAAGGTGTAGCCGAATGTTCGTTCCAGAGCTAAGGTCAATGTAGTCGCTAGATCCATTCACGAGTGACCGGCTTAAGCGGCATGAACCAAACACTCCCATTAAAGTCGCAGCACCACGGGAGCATCGGCTTATGATACCATCTTTAGACAGAGATGAGGAGACAGAGCACTTCTCAGCACGGCTACAATTCAGCCACGACACACAACACGATTGCCAAACACTAAAGCATGTTCTCAGCGGGTCTATTCAGGACTAGACAGACACTATTCCAACTCTCAACTGCGCCTAATCTTATCAGCAGAAGGGAGTTCAGCTGTAAGGAATTGACTGAGCAAGATCCTCGAAACATTCTGGTGTGCAGTCGTGCTGTCTTTTTGGAAGAACGGCTGAGGAACATCGCAGGTCGGCTTGACCTTTCGGAATAGTTTCGGCTCGTTTAGACTCAACGTATGGATGGCGATGATGCCACGAAGTTCTGCTTTTTTTTACTTCTCTGTAGACCAAGAGAACCATAGAATGAAAATTTGCAAGCAGTGGGGATTAGCCTAACTTGGGTCACTTTCTTGATTTTTTGCATTCTTTTCATCAAGAGATAATTACGATTTTTTTTAGGATTTTTTTTATGTTAAAAATAATTACGATATTTATATTAATCATCCGCATCTCTTAAGATTATATGTATATTGCACATATATCTCTTATTTATTGTGCGTATCTTGATGAAGATATTATCTTAGAATAGTTATTTAATAAAGCCTATAAATAAACTGATGTATCATTCATTAATATCTATTTCAAATTATATAAAAATTCGCTAATTTTATTTCTCACATTATTTTTATTTCGAGCTATTCAACTTGATCAATCCTACAAAATTCAATAGACATTACATGAGATTCGTCAGATTCACCAATCTAGATGTATTGCAAGTTGTGTAATTCACCGATCTAGGACATTTGATTAATCATGCCGCATTACAATTATGGCGGTAATATGACAAAGGGACGAACGTGTACTGGTTTGGGAGAAAAATTGAAGCTTCAAAGAAATTTTCCATGTATCCAAAATTGTAAGAACTCAAATTTGAGCGAGATTCTACAGTGAAAAATCTTTTTACGAGTAGCCTTCAGATCACGCAGTTCTAGAAAGTCCTTTTTCCCCAGTCAATTGATGGAGACAATGTGTTTTTTTTTTTTTTTTTGGCCCAAGGAACAAGCAAAGTCTGCTCGGCAGGCGGAGAGTAAACACGAGGTACGCGTCTTGGCACGTGCATCACACACGTGCATTGGGTAAGCCACCTAGATGTCTCTGTCAGCCTCCTGCGCATCACCTTACGGGAGCCCAAGGGAGTCGAACACTCGACCTCCTGTGCGGAAGAGGGAGTGCCCTGCCAGCAGAGCCACCCTAGCGGGTGGTTCTGCTGGAGACAATGTTGATAGATGATATATTCACTATTTTCACGTTGGCTGCATTATTCTTGCTTTCAAATCGCCCACTTTTGGGTGTAATGACAAAATTGGATTTAACTCGAGCGTGTCAAATTAAATTTATGAGGACAACATGAGAAATCATGCTTTTACAATACTGTTTGTGTACAAAAAATCAAATATCAATGACAATTGGGGGGTCAATTATTAAAGGTGATCATAGCAAGTCAACCCATGAGAGCCGGCTAGGTGCGTGAGTCCAAAACGGAATATAAAGGGGTTCAGGCCAAAATCTTACCTAGAAAAATCCGAGCAGCATATATCGGGTCCTGAGCCTGATAATTATAACCTACACAAATTATAAATTTGATAATGATTTCACATTTATTTCCACCAAAAGAAGTCAATGAAGGCAAATCAATCTTGTGCCTTTAACATTCACAAGGCGACTTCTGGAAACGGATCTGAAAACAGAGTGCATTTTCAAAATTCACCTATGGAAACAAACAATCGCTATGCAGCATTATCTATGAGCAGAGTGATGAATTTTTTACATGTATTTGAATCAAAGTCTAAGAACTGATTTGACATGAAGATAGTCCGCTTAGACTCCATTAGTCTGGAAAAGAAAAAGACCTTTCGGCAAGGGGAAAATAATGTACACTGTTTCTTTCGGCAAGGGGAAAAGATTGTACATCCACGCTATGTACAGAAATGGTGAAACCTATACGGTCAGAGAAAGCGAGAAAAATAACAACAATGACTAAGAAAGTTGAAAAAAAGAAGTGTAAATGGTACCCTTCGTATTATTTTCTTTTGTTCAGGTGAGCTCCTAGCTGAATTTCCCGAGTTCACATCTTCAATGAAGACCGCAACATCTAGGTAGTTCACTAGCGTCTTCTGGACACGAAAAACTCGTGATCAGGTTGTCGATTCACCATGCTACAGTCTCCTTTAGTGACAGCACCTGTGGCCATCAGCGAAGCTACCTCCTCGAGCGTCCTCAACTGCTCCTTTAGGATCTTAGGCAGATCTAAGCTCGAGACTTCCCTTCTCTGGCTTAGTGCAGTGGGCTTCAACTGGAACCAGCACTCGCCGTGTTCATATAAATGAAGATCGAATGAAGGTTGCAAGGTATGTGGCATTGCGCAACATGCTTGAAGCAAGATCTAAGTTTCATCTTTCACGGGATCATAATTTGCCCAATAGTCCTTGTCCTCGTTGTTAGCCAATGCTCCTGTCCGTCTATTTCTTTTAGCTGGACATATTTGAATAGTTAAAATGTAATGGTCATATCCCAATATAAGTAACGTTAGCTTCATACAGAATTGACAAGGAGAGACTTCAGTATATCCCCCTGAACATGAATAAGTAGATGCCTAATTCAGCGCATCCACGCATGCTTCTGAACAAACACTGGGTTAAGCTACGACAAATGGACATTACATTTTGTACCATCAGTTTTGTCTTAAAAGCTGTCCACTATGATTTTCTTGTTAAATCAGAAAGCATCGTCAAAGCATCACATCCACGCATGATTGGAAACCGAAGCAAGCAGGGGAATATATTTGTTATATTACCAGGCAATTGTAACTCTGCAGACCCACTACGGGAGATACTATTCAAGGGTTCATATTGACAGAATCAAAAGTGGCTTCTCTACGAACCAAATTCCCGCGCGAGTGCTGCGTCAGAAATGCTGCACGGAGATTACCATCAGGAATCCTGTAGATGGGAATACCACGCGACTGAGTATCTGAAATGGCAAAGGATATAAGCAGGCTTTAATGAATGCGCCACAGACATTAACGGGCAACCAAATGAAAATGATCGACAGAAACGTTGAATCTACGCCTGCTTTCCGGATAGATTCGCTCGGTTCTCCTTGATTAGAAAAGAAAAAAGAAAAGCAATGAATACTCCTTAAACTTTGGTGGGCTGTTTAACTCTTTGCCATGTATTCCGTAAATGGTCTCCATGTTGGTGTTTCGTAACTGAAAGCTCAGTTCTGCCCCAAAAGCATAAAAAGAAAATGGGTCCTCCTTTAGAAAATTCAGATTCTCATGCCCACTTTTCTGCACACCCCAGAAAATGCATATCACTAGAAAGGAATGCAATTAGACAAAAAAGGCATTTTTTTGTGCCAAATTAAACATTATGTCCTTTCTTTACTTATGATTTTTTGATGTAGAACATATTAATCTACCAATTCATCAAGAGGCGTCTTAAGGCAAAGATTACACAGCAAGAAAGAGACCTTCCACTGTGATTAAGCAGAATATCAGTTCTAATACATACCAATGCAAAATCGAACTGATATTCTTCATGTGTATAGCAAATTTGGTATTGCGGATATGAATTTGGGATGTCACATATGGGACTGTTCACTTTTCGCAGCTCTCATGCGTGTAATCAAAGCGGTCATGGACAGCTCATGAATCCATTCTCACCAAGTTGACTGCTAGGAGATAAAGCAAGATGTGATCTTACAGTGCAATTACGGCTATAAAGGTGTCAGGGAATCTCGAGAATCTTCTGCAATATTTATTTCACTTATCTTTTCGTCAAAGTTTAATATATTTATTTCGCTTTCTTCATAAATCTTTTTTTTTTTTTTTGGCGGCAAAGCTTACAAGCAGAAGAAACTGTTTCCAGAGATTATTTAAATGGTTTTTCTTCTCTTCTTATCTCCATTAATCAGTGTTCCAAATCACATGCAGATGAGTCCAAAGACGGCAATAGCAGCAAGGCTTAGGCAGCAACCTATTTGATAAAAGGGTTTTGCAATAAGAATAGTCAATGACTTGAAGCATTTCTGCTTTTAGTTTTCTAGAAAAAGGTCTCAAGACATCGTTAGGCATCTTTTGTTGTTTGTAAAATCGATTTAAAGGTTAAAATATTTTATTTATGGAGTTGGGAATCTTACTACACCAGACAAATCGATCATGGCATTGTCACACCTAAGAATTCAAGTGTGAAGTGGATTAGCTAAGATTAGCTAGCCGTGAAAGAATTTCTAAAATAGACTAATGAGTGGATTGTCATGGAACTTAGAGGATTATTATTGTCATTTCGTACCTTCCTTGACTTATTTGATAAGGTTACAAATCAACTATTTCAACGGCTATAAGTGAATAAAATGTCGTTTTCGAATCCTTGACTTATTTGATAAGGTTACAAATCAACTATTTCAACTACTATAAGTAAATGAAATGTCGTTTTCGAATCAAATAGTATCTTGCCTTGGTATAAGAAGACAAAATAGAGCACTATCTTAGAAAATAACAGTGATATTATATAATAACGTCTTGAAGATATCGTCTAGCATTGACCGGGTTCATGTTTTTTGCAATAAAGTATCGACTTGTTCTCGACGTGCCATATACGTTGCCCCTAATTGTGCTTGGCCGAACTGATGATATTCAAATACAAGGAGACTAAAAATTATCTTATTAAAGATATATGCTTTAACACCCTCTCAATAATGTTATTGATCTATCTATTATATCATTCATAAAATCGTTGTGTACGTTTACCATCTATCCGTAATATGCACAATCGGTAAATTAAAAAGGAAAATTATTCATTTGTTAAACATGACTGATAAATATTTAAAGAGCATTGGTCAAAAATCATATATATAATATATAAAATTGCGTGCATAATATCTCTTTGATTTTTTGGTGATATTTTTGGGCCCAAATTTCGAAAACTTGTCAAAAAAATGATCATGTGAGCGTGGTTAAGATATCAATGCGAGGAGGAAGATAAGATGATCTCCCCTTCGTACTGATAAGAAGTGGAAGTTTAATGCCTTTGTCAATATTCAAAAATTCACATCGTTGTAACTTGTGAAATTCTCATCACAAGGGTATTGATTTTCCATAATAGCAATTGATTTATGACATCGCAAAGTGGTCGTCGAGAAAGGGTAGACCGCCACGTGATGTGCTCAATAAGTATTTTATTTTTTCTTATTTTGATTGAAATTATGGATGTGAACTTGTCGATACCACCGGCCATGGTGGCTCCACTAGATAAGACTCTGCTGATTCTCAACGAAGAAGTGAAGGGTTTAAAACTCAGGAGAGGCGCTAGGTGTATTAAGTGTGACTTAGGGGTGGTGGGTCTTCCTGCTTAAGTGTTACTTGGGGGTTTACGGCGCAGTTGTTGGCTGCAAGCCAGTTCCTCCAATACCAAAAAAAAAAAAAAAAAACTTGTCGGACCACATCACCATCCCATTACGTAACAGAAACGTGGGATTGACGTTACTCTATGAACATTACAATGCTCGAGTCGCCCGAAGGACCCGGTTCCGATTGGACCCGGAATTAGGGGGACGGTCACCTATTGCTTACTACAGAATGGTGGACTCTTCTTTTCCAAACAGCATAGTTGAATTTCAATTCGCTATTTTTAGTCAATTTTTCTATTCACGTGGGCCTGTGGAAGAGTGAGGCCGAGTTGACTTGAAGATTACGATGAGGTTTTCACTTTTATTATGCATTTTACCAGATTATCTGAAGGAGCTATTACCCATCACTAGAAAGGGCATAAGGAATTTATAAAAAAAAAAAAAAATTCTTCTTCTTTTTTCCCGCTAAATTAAATGTGAAAAGATTCGATGGCATGTTCTGCGGCTTTTGTTTAAGAAGAATGATGGTTATTGACTTTCATTTTTAAATATGTATGATATTATTGGAGGATCACGCCATCCATATTAGTGGGAAAAGAGTATACGAGCATGCATGCATGACGAACGAAAAGAAACTTTTTTTAGAAAGAGAAGAAGAAGAATGGATTGTTTTATATGCTTGGGCTCGCTTTAGCCCTTTATTGGTGAGCTACAAATATCAACACTCAAAATAAGTAAGGTGTAATCGAATACTTTGTTCCAAAGCCAAGGTCAATGTAGTTGCTAAATCCATTTCATGGTGGCCGGCTTAAGCGTCATGAACCATGGGAGCATCGACTCACGATAATTTTTAGCTGCTGCTCCATCGGCTTCTGCTTTTGAGATGCTTCGGCTTTAGACATAAATAAGGAGACAGAGCACTTCTCACCACGGCTCCAGTTTAGCCACAACACAAACATTGACTTTGCTAAACGCTAAAGCATATTCTCAGTAGGGCTGAGCATGGTCTGAGTTGGGCCGGTCCACCTTCTAACTCTAGGATTAACCCGCACATTGTTGGTTCTCAATTTTTGAGACTAAGGACCAACTCTATTGAGCTTGGGATCGAGAACCCGACCGAACTAGTGGGTTCGGTCCGGTTCCAAAGTCAAACTAAGATCAATCGATAATTTTGTATTTCATTTTTTGTACTACTTGAAAAAGCGATTGAAGACCGGATTGATTCAATGGGTTCGGTCTAATTCTAGGGTCACTTGGAACCAACCAATAATTTTTTATTTCATTTTTTCTATTCCTTGAAAGGGCAATCGAGGATCGAACCGACCCAATGGTTCAATGATGAGCGAGGTTAGCTAGGAAAGGCAAACGGTAAGAGTCAAGTAGGGTGAGGGTCAAGTGGGGTGAGCGTCGAGACGAGTGAGCATCGAGTGTCGAGCGGGGAGCAACAAGCTAAGCGAGCATCGAGTGGCGGAGCAGCATGAGTGACCTAAAATGAGTGAGGTGAGTGCCGAGTGGCGAGCGGAGAAGTTATTTCTTTTGATTTTGACAAATTGAAAACTAAGAAGACAGCAACATGAGTGAGGTAAGTGTCGAATATTATATATATATATACATACATATATCAGGGTTGGTTCGGATTGGACCGACCCTGAACTTTTAAAACCGAGGATCAATTTGCACATTAGTAGTCCAAGAATCTTAGGACCAAGGATTGATCTAGTCTCCTTGGGAACCGGATCAGGACCGGCAAGATTAGGCCGGTCCAGGGTTGACCTTGAACCGATGCTCACCCCTAATTCTCAGGGTGTCCTTTCAATACTAGAAAGACACTATTCCAACTCTCAACTATGCCTAGCCTTACCAGCAGTAAGGAATTGACTGAGCAAGATGCTCCGAACTTTCTGGTGCACTTGTGCTGTCCTTTTGGGAGAATGGCTGAGGAGGGTGTGTCGGAGGAGATATGAAATATCGCAGGTCGGCTTGACCTTTCGGAATAGTTTCGGCTCGTTTTGGCTGAACATAGCATGGAGCCATGGATGGCGATGATGCCACGAAGTTCTGCTTTTTGTACTTCTTTATAGACCAAGATAACCACAAAATGAAAATTTGGAAGCAGTGGGAATTAGCCTAACTTGGGTCACTTTCTTGATTTTTGCACGCTTTTCACCGTGAGATAATTACAAATCTCTTTAGGATATTTTTCTATGTTAAAAATGTCTATGATATCTCTCAATATTATATGTATATCGCACATATATCTCCCTTTAATTGTATTTATCTTAATTAAGATATTATCTTATGATAGTTATTCAATAAAGTTTGTAAATGGAATGATATATCCTTTATTAATATATATCTAATTATATAGAAATTCCCTAATTTTAATTTCCATCTTATTCCTATCTCTAGCCATTCAACTCAGTCAATCTTGAAATTCGGTAGATATCACATGAGATTCGCCAGATTCACCAATCTAAATGTATTATAGGTAACACAATTAATCAATCTAAGGCACTTGAATGATCATGCTGCATTTCAATTAATGCAGTAATGTGATTAAGGGTGAGCGTGTACCGGATCGGGAGAAAAATTGAAGCTTCGATGAGATTTCCATCTATCCCAAATTGTAAGAACTCAAATTTGAGCGAGATTCTGCGGTGAAGAATCTTCCTACGAGTAGCTTGCCAATCACTCAGTTCCAGGAAGGCTTTTTTCCCTAGTCAACTGATGGAGACAATGTTGATAGATGATACAGTCACCATCTTCACCTTGGCTGCATTATTGTTGCATTAAAATCGTCCACTTTTGGGGGCAATAACAAAAATTGGATTAACTCGAGCGTGTCAAATTAAATTAAGGAGGGCAAAATGAGAAATCATGCTTTACTTCACTTTTTGTGTACGGAAAATTGAATATCAATAGCAATTAGGGGATCGATAATTAGAGGTGATCATGGCGGGTGGCCCGCTAGACTTGCCTAGGTGTGTGAGTCCCGAAGGGAATATAAATGGGTTCAGGTTACACGGAAAAATCCGACCAGCCCTCATCCGGCCTGAGCCTATATAATTATAACCAGCACAGATTATAATTCAGGTGGAAGTTTGATAACGATTTCACATTTATTTTCACATTTATTTTCACCAAAAGAAGTCGAACAAGGTAAATCAACCTTGTGCCTTCCAACTTTCGCAAGGCGACTTCTGGAAACGGATCTGGAAGCAAAGTGCATTTTCAAAATTCACCTATGGACATAAACAATCAGTATGCAGCACATCCATGAGCAGAGTGACGAATTCTGGACATGTATTTGAATCAAAGTCTAAGAACTGATTTGACTTCAGGATAGTGCCACTTACACTCCATTAGTCAAAAAAAAAAAGGACTCTGGGTTTCTTTCGGCAAGGGGAAAAGAATGTACATCGATGCTATGTACAGAAATGGCGAATCCTATACAGTCAAAGAAAGCGAGAAAAATAACAACGAAGACTGCAACGCCTAGGTAGCTCACTAGCGTCTTCTGGACACGAAAAACTCGTAATCAGGTTGTCGATTCACCGTGCTGCGATCTCCTTTAGTGACGGCACCTGTGGCCATCAGCAAAGCTACCTCCTCGAGCATCCTCAACCGCTCCTTCAGGATCTTCGGTGGATCTAAGCTTAAGACTTCCTTTCTCTGGCTTACTGCAGAGGGCTTCAACTGGAACCAGCACTCACTCTGTTCATATAAATGAAGATTGAATGAAGGTTATGAGGTACGTGGCTTTGCGCAACATGCTTGAAGCAAGATCTAAGTTTCATCTTTCATGGGATCATCATTTGCCCAATAGTTCTTGTCTCGTTGTTAGACCAATGCTGCTATCCGTCTGTTTCTTTTAGCAGGATACGTATGCATAGTTAAAACGTAATGGTCAAAACCCAATATAAGTACTGTTAGCTCCATACAGAATCGACGAGGATAGATTTCAGTACACCCCCCTGAACACGAATAAGTAGATGCCTAATTCAGCACATCCATGCGTGCTTCTGAACAAACACTGGGTTAAGCTACAACAAATGGAGATTACATTTTGTACAGTTGGTATTGTCTTAAAAGCTATCCATTATGATTTTCTTGTTAAATCAGAAAGCGTTGTCAAAGCATCACATCCACGCATGATTGGAAACCAAAGCAAGCAGGGGAATATATTTGTTATGTTACCTGGCAATTGTAACTCTGCAGACCCACTACGGGAGATACTATACAAGGGTTCGTATTGACAGAATCAAAAGTGGCTTCTCTACGAACCAAATTCCCGAGCGAGTGGTATGTCAGAAACGCTGCACGAAAATTACCATCAGGAATCCTGTAGATGGGATACCACGCGACTGAGTACCTGAAATGGCAAAGGATATAAGCAGGCTTTAATCATGACAATGTTGAATTTTATTGAAACTAAAGCTCGGCTCACAAAAAGAGTTAAAACTCTGAGACAAGGTTTGATTCAATAGATACAAACCATGATCTTGGGTCCAAATCACATAGATTTGCAGAGTTTAATTTTGAAGGATCTCCATAAATTCTGGAACGAGATGGCCCACAACCGCCAACAAGCTCTTGGATCCTGAAATGAACATCTAAACATCACCATTTTGCAGTAAAGAAGGCCAACCGATTGCTAGTCATGAAATAAGCTAAGAAAGTAAGAACCCAAGGCATAAAACTTCACAAAAATGTGGCATGCAGTATTTCAAATTTCCTGCTCGCAGTTTTTGCAGTCAACATTTCAGGTTCACTCGCTCCAAAGAGAATAGAGCAGCATATGACCAGTAGACCTGATGCTTTTATAACAAATAAATCTAATTTCCTCAAAGAGTAAAAATAGTACTACTTTTATCCCAATTATCCTGTCAGACATCAAGAAGTTCTCTTCATACTAAAATCATAATTAGTCCGTCCGAGTATATGGATAAAGCCAACAAACTTCACCTGTTTGTGAGGAAAAGGAAAGAAAAAGAAGAAAAGAAAGTAGGCAAAAATGAAACTAATATGCATCTATCACATTGGACAATGTTTGCAAGAATCATAGCGTTTATAGTTGACCAAAAGCAACAAGATGACATTATTTGAAGTCCCAATGGTAGGTTCACGAGAAAAGAAGACTCAATAACTAATTCTAATAAAATGAACAAGCAATAAGTTAAAAACAGCTTTATCTACGAATTCATGGTCTGTATGATCTTCCAACCAATGACTTCTGCCTTACCATGGTGTTACCCTACCACTGAGTTAAAAGGGCCCATTTGATCAAATACTTGAAAGGATAATTTAAAGGCATAGCCCAGCTAAATAAATGAACTTACTTGTCATATAAAGGCTGCCTCTGCTGAGGTTGCTCCACCTCAAAATACTCAAAAAGCAGTTCTAAATCCTTAAACTGCTCATTGTCAGTAGGACCGGACATGTTATTTCCAGAAGAAGGTGAAGATTGACAAGTAGACATGTCATCTGCATGAAGAAAGTTGCCTGCACCTCCATTACGAGCCTGAGGTACTAGTAATGAGAATGTGGGAAGGCCACTGAGAACAGATTTTTCAGATCTTTCATTAACCTCCAACTCAAATCTGGGAACCCCATCTATGCTGCAGGTTGATCTGCTGCTGCATTTCTTGAACAGCTGGACAGCTGACAAATAAGGAACAAAGTAGGCACGAAACGAAAAACGATCAACACCTATTCTATTTGAGTTAATGTAATCTTCACCCCTAACTTCCAACCCATAACTGGTATGTTTCTTGTACCACTGCCACAGGCATTCCAGAGATACATTGGGTCTCTCATGTTGGCAGAGTAACGAGCCAACAACCCAGTCTCTTGGGCAAGACTTACAACCAACCATATCCTGTGATTGGCAAAGAACTGGAGAAGTAAAATGTAGCAGCCTCTCAAACTCTGCAATGGGTCCACCAGTTACAAGATGAACAGCTTCTGAGGCCAACTGTATCCTATATGCTTCTTGTATAGCCCTCATTAACTTGTCTAGATGAATTTGAACCACAGAGCTTTTCTGATTTTCTGATTCATCCCTTGAGAAGCTACAAGGCACAAGCTCGCGGTTCTGCTCTTTAAGCATGCGTGATTTCTCATTTCTCAAGGGCTCAACCTGACTTTCATCATCACAGGGTGGATAATTCTCCATTTTGGACTCCTCAAACCTGCACATAACTCCTGTTTCAATATCATTTTCATCATTTAAGCCTATTTTATCTTTGGGATATAGTAAAGTCGTGTCCTCAACAGTTGCATCATAAGAACGTCCCAGACAACTGTCCGATCTGATGTGGTCTGTTGACAGAGAATTCTTCATGCGAACAGGCACCCATTTCTGTGTAAGAGATCCAGAACTACACTTCTGCTTACTACAGTCAGCTACAGAAACTTGTCTTCCTAGCAGAGAAATTTCATCAGCTAAAAGATGGGGAGCTGATGCTGAAGATTGAAGCTCAGAATGATTGACATGGTTAGACTGAGTGCAATATACTGGTAATGAATTATCCTCATCTTTTGCATCTTCATTGTCCAGAATAGAAGCATCACCGTAAACGGTCTTTGGCGGTTTCTGAGAGACAAATTTCGATTCAGTCTCCCCTTCATTTTGATTCACTTGAGATGGCATTGAAGTATTGTTCATACATGGCCGGATCTTTGTCGAAGCACTTGATTTTTCAAGCTTGGCCTTGTTAGTGAAAGATCCCTTCCTAGAATGGACATCAGATTCGATTTTTGAATCTAAAAAGCCTGTTCGTTTCAATTTACGCAAAAATTGAGGATGTGACTGCTGCTTACTTTCATTTCTAAATTCCATATTCCCCTCAGCAACTTTGCCATTTTGTTTAAGCGACGGAGCCTTTCTCCAGGAAATGTCGATTTTTGACTCGGTAGAGCATGACTTCTTCGTGTCATCGACACACTCATGGTCATGTTTCTGCTGTACCTTCTGCCAAACAGGATAATTATTACTTTTTCCAGCTTGTTGATGTGAATTCCCAACACTCCCCATTTTACTGGCACTCGAACTGTTAAATTCTAATTTATTCACCCTATTATCACAGCAAGGCACAACCAGTGGCATAATGATGCTGCTATCCAAATTCTCTTGGCTTGTCTCTTTGCAATGATCACCAGAATCTCCTGCATCATTTATCAAGTCACCGTCAGAGGAGTATTCCTTTCTGGAGCTAAATGCTGGAAAATCTCCATCACACTTGCTTGCTGCTCATTTCATTGGATTCAATCACATGGACTTGAACCCTCACATGTTCATTTGAAATGATCAAAGGTACATCTAAATCTAAGGAGCCATTTACGTCTGAGAGTCTATAGTAGTTTGTAAGATAAAAACAGCATCTAATGACTACTGCTTATCTCTTCCAGATAGTCAAAAGCAAAAAGTTCTGTATCATTACCTTTGAATTCATCTCCATCGTTGAAACTAGCACTCTGCCCATGGGTATTCGGAACCAAAGAAGCAGCAGCAGTTTCAGATGTGTCTCTTCCATAAAAATCAGAGATGCTTGTCTGTGGTGTTTCAGAGTAGTCAATGCCTTCACTCTTTTCAGCTTTGAGCTGAAGTTCTGAACCAGTCCCAAATGGAACTATGCCTTCACCATCAATCTCATTTTTCATACCATAGGTTCTGGATATTGAGTTACCATGGTCATAATCCTCAGCTAAAACTTCCAATTGCCTCAAAACACCATTAAATGGAAGACTCTTCCTGTGTTTCCGTTTTCTTCTTGCTTTATTTCTTGAATTTTTGCTCATATCCTTGTCAGCCTTGTCTCCATCAGTAAGCTCCACAGTGGGATCATTTGCACAAGGGTCTCCTTGAAGCAAACAAGGAAAACAGTTGGAGGTTGAAGAATTTAGACCACAGTTACAGCCAGAATATTCAGCAAAAGGTTTGTTCGGCAAGGCCTTTTTATGAGATTGGCATCTCACATCTAATTTAAAAGACTTACTCACTGTACTCGAGTGCATTAAGAGAGAACCACCACCTGGAGGCCCTTTGTGTGCTTTTCGTCGATTATTGTCAGCAGCAATGACAGCTTGGCTAAATATTGGGTGCAGTCTATCCACGTTTGTGTGAGCACCATAAAGCAGGAGGCCTCTCTGTTCAGGATATTGAAGAGGTATAGTGACAATTCTCCAAGTTCCATCAGAATCAAGGGTAAGGAAGGTCAACATAGTACACCTGACAAACTCAGACGGGAATTGATCACTTGCAAATTTGCAACATGAAAATAACAAAAACTGAATATAATGAAATGAAGTTTCGTTTATGATTTAAACAGTAGAAAACAAATGGTGCAACAGCTTAATTATCTTAACTACAACAATTGCATCGAACTATGTTCTTTCTGCGCTCCTAATGGTCCAAGCGAGTGATGAACTGAAAATGGCTCCTTACCTATGATTGGAGATCCCGCAAGGGACAGATCGTGCCTGATCCTGATGTAGAGGACAGATGTGAGAAACAAATTAACGAAAATGTTTTCTTTTGGTAAAGAATTAACGAAAATGTTCACCAAGCAAAAGTTCCACAAAATTATCCAGCTTGAGTTAATGGATGACCTCTGAATTTCTGAAATTATTCCAATTTGAAGATTTCATCAGCAAGGAAGCATTCCCTCTGTCAGAGACAGGCTGAACACGGCTATGGGACTTTTGAAGAACACCGTGCATCTTTTCTTGATCCTGTAGAAGCCACTTGCAATTAAAATGATGCTTCCAGGAAAAAATGAAAGCCTCTGATGATGCTTCACTTGAACGCCCTAGTTATCAAACATATAGACTTACAATGTCAAGAGGCATTAAGATATCCAGCAGAAGAACACAAATTCTGTGACTGGAGGAAGTCTATTTTATCCGTATACATGCTGCATTCCACAAGAAGAAACTTTTGTAAGGGAGATACGAGCAACATCACTATGAGCAAGGATTTGAGTGAGGTAATTAATTTATTTAATTACGCAAAAGCTGCAGAATATGAACAATGAGATCAACAAAGGTGGCACAATGAGAAAGAGGTATAACAGAACAATCATTTAACCGTTATTTCTACAACACAAAAGCTTTCTCCATCCAATCTCTAAGGTTTGGCACATTGATGGAAGGACAGAAGCAACTGATTAAATGGTAGTCTTCATTCCTCCTTTAAAAGGTAAGAGATATTATAATCACGATAATGCATTCATTAATGACATGTGAACGAATCATATGCAGAATTGACTTTTAACATGAAAATGACCAATGAAACGGATGGTAAACCATAATGTCATCAGAAAGATAAAAGCGATGGTCTTGACCTCGAAACTCATTGTGCTTCATTCTAACATGTTAAACATGCTGAGACATATTAAAATGCAGGAAAAAATGTTCATCTAAAATCTGGCATGCTATCAGAAAGGAAAAGGGATTACCTTCAGATACCAAGTTTCTAACAGAACCTACAAAGCTGTCAACCAGAGGCCATCAAGCAAATCATTTCACTCCGCGTAACACATCTACTTAAGTTTATGATGCATAATTACACCAAGATCATATTTGCTGGTTCCATTGGTATCACCATACAAAAATTTTCTTTTTATCTGAAGAAAAGAAGAAACTCCAGCCCCATAAACCCATAAAAATTTATCTTTCGCTTAAGCCATCGAAAAAGAACAACATTCCCTGCGATTCTGGAAACCAGATTCCAACCCCAAGCAGAATAGAAAGAAGCAATTAAACCACGACCGAACCCTTACCCGGTAATCAACACAGAAGATCTTTAATCAACACCGATCTCCAAAAAGAGTATCTGCTTGCCAATCGGTTCGTCTTAATGATAACCAACCCATTGACTAAATTAGACTAAAGGGACTGGACTGGAAAAGAGAGAAAAAAAATCTAAAATGGGTGGAGCCCATTTTTATCATGCATTTGCTAAAAGGGGAGATTCTCCCAGACTTAGGTGTGAGGCTCAGATTTTCGGTACATCAGCACCGCTGTATTTATTACGATCGCCACCCACGTTCCAAATTTAGATGCCATTAGAATCAAGATACTGTCCAGTCAGTGCCAGGCAAGAATCGATCTGCGATCCTTAAGTAGAGGCGACGGGCTGTCCATACGAGGATCAAGCTAATAAAATAACCATTCGCACATTGAAAAGAACAAAGACGAAAACATCAACAAGGGCCGGGAAGAAATGAAGGGCGGTCTCTAGAAGATTAATTTATCTCTGCACCCACATCTAAAAAGAGTCCAAGAAACACAGTCAATCAGTCGATACGCAATGGGTTCTGCACAAAAAGAAAGAGAGAGAGCGCGAGCTAACCACGAGGCAGGGTCTCTGACCAAGAAGACGAAACGAAGCCGCTCAGTTACAGGCGCGCGCGCAGACCCTCTTCCAGATTCCCCGTGAGGACCCGAGTGCGACGCCAGAGAACATCGACCATCAATTAATGATGCGGAAATCTTGCGGTCCACCGTCAGTGACGCTTTTGGCTCTGTCCCCTTGGCTTTTTTTGGGTTCTCTTCTTTTTGGTTCTTTCTTGGTTTGAGGAATGGCGGACGGCACGGCAGGAAACCTCAGCAAGTGGGTCAGTGGAGACGAAAGTGACTGGGAGAAAGGCTGGTTCGAAACGAAAACGTGACAGTGCAGGATTGGTCGAAGAGACAGAGACGGAGACGGAGACAGGGGAGGGTTAAGGTGGTCAGGACAGCGAGCGATGTCTGACTGACCATAGGGACATGGAAGTGCGTTTTACATGCGGAGATATCATGCATTAAATTGACACGGTTGGAAAGTTCAAAAAATTTCAAATACATAAATACCATCATTAATTTAAAGTAAATATTTTTATTTTTTCAAATAGGAATCTAAAATGATTACATATGTTTCAAATAAGAGCCTAATCTCGTTGGCCGGCAAATTATTTTGACCGATCAGGAGTATTTTCATTCAAACACATTTTTAATTGAAAATTTAATTAAATAGGTTAAGAAAAAAATAAAAAATTTTAAAAAGAAAAAGCAAAAATACAGGGTTGCCGCCCCTGTGGGGGGACAAAGGCCGATGGGGTTGTCGACGCTCAGGTGAGGGTCGATGACCCTCGCCGACAAGAGGTGAGGGCCCCGGTCTGGCCCTTGCCAAAAACGGGGCAAAGGCCCCCAAACCTAGGGGAGGGTGAAGTGAGGGCCACCGGACTTGCACGAGGGCTAGCGACCCTCGCCTAAATCTAGGAAAGGGTTGCCACCCTCCCTCATTTTGGTGAGGCTCTTGCCTTTGGTTGGTAGGTGTTGACGATGGGGTAACAGCCAAAGGTGGGAGGGAGCCCTCCCTTCCAAGGTTTTTTTTTTTTTTTTTTTTAGTTTAAGTTTTTTTCTTGGAAAAAAACAGAAAAAAGAAAGAAGAAAGAAAAAAATTAAAAATACGAAATTACCATTCACTAGACAAATCCTTATTTAAGATTAATGTGGCCACTTCAGGCCCTTATTTGAAATAAGGTATAATTCGGGTTCTTATGCGAAACAATATCTATTTAAAGCTCTTATTTGATAAAATGATGTCATTTTAGGCTTTTACTTGGAATTTTCTCGAAGGTTTAGCATCAAATGGGCAATCGAAGTTGATTTTTAATTATTTGGGTCAGTGGGATCTGAAATGAAGTTGCAATACCCTTGTAGATTTAACAAATTAGCATCGAGAAGAAAGTGAAAGAGGAAAGAATTCTTCAAATGTCAAAAGTAGAGATACCAAAATCCATGTTTCCCTGCTGAGATAAGAACAAAGCAAATGGCTTGGACATTAAAAATCATATCCATAAATTTGAAATCCTCTAACATTAAACATGAATTTCCATTGATTCGGAAATAATTATGCGAGTAAACAAATGGGAAAACTGTTGAAAGTTTTTATGATGAGTTGCTTTGACGTAAGAAAAAGGGCCTACATGTTTGTGTTTATTTTTTTTGTTCATGAACAAATTTTTTGTTTTTTTTGTTTTTGGGAACAAAAAAAGAACAGAAACACGTTTGTTTCCGTTTTTGTTCAAAACCTATTTTTTTATTCTGAGAACAAAATTAGAATAGAAATAAGGAACAAATTTTTTTTTTGTTGTTCTAGAAACACTTTTGAAGAACATTTCTCTCATCTCTTTTCTTCTATTTCTTTTCTTCTTTTCTTCTTCTTTTTCTTTGGCCGGCGACCTCCCAGAGGGTCGCCAAGCTCGCCCGAGAGCCTCGCCTCGGCCTCGCCTTGGTTGGGCGAGCCCGAGCTCGCCCAGCTCCGCGAGGCCGAGCTTGCCTAGGCGAGGCTCGGCCTCGCCGGATTTGGGCGAGCCCGAGCTCACCCGCCACCGGCGAGGCCAAGCTCGCCGAGCCTCGCCCCGTGCCGGCCGAGCTTCGCCGGCGTGGGGCGAGGCTCGCCTCGGCCACGCCCGCCGAGGCCCTTGTCGGCCGGTCACCGCCGAGGCCAAAAAAGAAGAAAAAAAAGAAAAAGAAAGAAAAAAAGGAAAAATAAAATAAAATAATTAAAAAATTAAAAGAAATAAAAAAAGAATATAAATTTACCAAACGTGTTTCTATTCATTTTTTATTCCCGGAACAAGTTTACCAAACGCGTCTTTCCGATCAAAAATTGTTCCCCGGAATAATTTTTGAACAAAAATATAAACAAACACGCCCAAAGGTTCTGATCAACAGAAAATTGAACCATTTGCTAAAAAAAAAAAAAAAAAAAAACAGAAAATTGGACCATGCCTTTTAAGTACATATTCTTCTGGAACTGCCCATTTGACTTAAGTTGCTCCATATGTCCTGAAAAGTTCCTGAGTTACTTGTGATTTGTATGAACTACAACAAAGTCCTACCTTGCATTCTCTGAATGAAGGTATACTCGATATTAGGATGTCAATATGTCATTAGGAGTAGTCCTCAACAAAAATTAAACACAATAAATATTATTATTTCTATATATACACGAAAAATAAAAATAAAACCAAACACAGTCTTCATTGAATCAGACAAGTAGATATAGCTATTAATTGTCAAAGATTCGGGAGTTCCGTGTAAACAACATGGATAATTACTAATTTCACTGTCCATCGTGGTTTGTTTTTCAATCAAGTAACACAATTAACACGTCCTTCTCTTCTCAAGTAATCAAGATCCTTGTGGAGTTCTTTCTGCAGTCTGATCTAAATCCAAATATTAAGGAATCAATATATTCTCATCTCTTCATCGTTTCTTACTTGTTCAAAGTGCAACAACATATCTTGCCTCCACCCTATTTTCGTTTTTGAATAGAACAGACGTGATATGAAGCATGGGCTCGTTAGGGGCAAAATTTGAAACATCTAACACACAAATTCAGATTTGAGAAAATGTATTGAGGACCAAACTATTGCTTTAACCAATATGTTGGCCGTTGCTAACGCATCTGGACATTGCAAATTAAAGGAAATAAAACGAGGAAAAAACTTGATCATAAAATCGATATGGTTTTCAGTATTCACTTCCAATCACCTAGCAATTTCAAGTATCTGAAATTAATTCCTAACTACACATGGCATAGCATTCCTCAAATCTGTTCACCTCATCAATAATTAAAAAGCCAAACTCTTTAACTATGGGTTAAAAGCTTGGTTTGATCCAAAGCGGAGGAGAACAATGGTCATAAGTCATCGCCATAAAATACAACTCGGTCGTGCAATCTTCGATGTGGTATATTATCATGTCCCCGCCTCCTCCCTCTTCACTCAGCCAGGGCGATGAAACATCAGCAAAATAAATACAATTCGGCTTAATATGATGCTTTTCATCGACCCCCAAGCAGAAGGAAGAATTGAATCCCAGGAAGAGGGACATGTTCTCCAAGCTCTTAACTTCTATGCATGTTCGAGCATTCAAGTCAATCTCGAAAACCTGAAATCGAAAGGTTCGAGCAGGTTCACATTCTTCCCATCGTAACACCAACAATAGAGATCCCGTTGCTGATTGCACTAAATACGCTCCAATCAAAAGCAATGGATGTCCCGTTGTTAGTTGAACTAGATCCAAGTGCTCCCAATGTATAAGTCTTTGCGGCATCTTGAAAATTACTTGAGCTTGGAACGGAGTTGGTCCATTCACGTCGCACCTCAAGATGCTACCGTCACAATCAACAGCAACAAAACATCCCTTATAAAATATAACATCCGCGATATTGTTCCTGGGGTTGGGGGAATTCACTGCCGTCCACTCCTCGTCGCCAGGTTTCCAAAGCCCTAGCCGTCCACCCCTCTCGTAGATGACCATGACCATGTAGTCGTCTAGAGATGTAGTCGGGCTAGCAGATACGACGAACTTAGTGCTGAATATATCATAGCGAGGCGAGACTTTGACGTCGAGAAACTTGCTCAAATTAGGAAGCTTAATAATATAATTGTGACGCGACAAGGAATTCTTCAGCATGTGGAGTTCCCAGTCACTGCTGAGCGTCAACACCCAACCCCGCGAATAGAAGCATGTCTTCCCCTTCGCTTCCGGCATGAGCACTCTATGAACCTGCTTACACGAGAGGCAAAAACATTCGCGCCGCAGCGTCTCCTGATAGTCCTCAAGCATCAGCCACGGGACATTGCTCCTCTCTTCAAGAAGAGCGGATCGCCAAGAGCGGCACACTGCTCGGAACCCCTCAAGTCCTTGGGACAAAGATGTCGCGAGCATAGTTCTAGCAGCTCTTGTGGGAGACCTGCCCAGTTTCTCATCATCCTCGACTTTATCAAATCGATACGAAACAGAATGCTACAAGAGGCGATAGAGAATCAGTCGGCTCTCGTGATGGGAATTAGTAATGATCAAGAGCTAAGACTCTTAATCCCACTAGGAATTCAAATTCTAAGCGGAAAGGAAACAAAGTGCCAGCTTTGTGCTATGTTCATCGGATTAAGGGCAGGACTTTTGAGGAAAGTCATTCGGAAAATGCAAAAGACTTTAGGTTGAAGAGACTTTTTAGAATACAAATTGTTTGTTAAATTACAATTTAAAAGTCCATTGTGAGGTATTTTTGAGCAAAATGGTGTTTAGAAGAATTATATTTACAAATGACTTTTGTGATAAAAAAAATTATCAAAGGAAAAATAAAAATAAAAAATTGACCGGCAAGGGCAGGCGGCCGTCGGCAATCGAAATCTGTTGCCGGCGGCCGACATCTGACTTAGGCAGCCTCGAAGACAACTGGGGAGGGCCGCCCCCTTGAAGACCATCGGCAAGGGCTACCCAGGGTCGGGCAACCCCCAATGAGGGCCGCCGGACGTCGGCTGACCCCTGGCGAGGGCCGCCGGACATCGAGCGACCCCCGGTGAGGGTCGTCGGATGTCGAATGACCCCACCGCGACCTAGATCTGGGGCGGCAAGGTTGCGAGAGGACCTCGCCGCCCTTGGATCTAGGTCACGGCAAGATTGTGCGACCTTCGGCGACCGCCGCAACCTAGATTTGGGGTGGCGAGATCGGCGACCCAAACCTCACCATGACCCACGGTAGTCGCCGCGACCCAGACAGGGCGGCGGTGGCACCACTTCCCGGCGACAGTCACTTGGGCCATTGTGACCATGCCAAGCTGTCGGCGGTTGCTCATAGCTTCAAGCAACACGTCGGCCAACCTCAACGGAGAAGAAGATGAACAGTTTAATGACAAGGGCAAAACCGAAAAATCGAGAGTAAGTGAGGATAATTTTGGAAGAAAATAAAAAAGTAAATAGTGCCTTTTGTATGCCGAGAACTCTGAAAGCCCAAGGCACCTTCACACCTGGCTTGGGCTTTTAGCCTTGAGAAGGCCAACTTTGGCCTAATGAGAATTTCAAAATCGTTTCCAAACACTCAATATTTTGCCTAAGTATCCTTGGAAGCCCAAAGATCCTTTGCAAAGCCAATTCCAAACGCACCTAAAACTATCTCCCAGAAACACAATCCCTAAAATAAACAGTTGACAATCAAGGAATATTCTATCGAACCAAAGAGGAAACAAAATAATGCGATTTTTATCTAATTTTGTTGCGATAAAGTGGCTAAAATTTAAAAAACTCATCGAGTCTTCTTCTTCATTGATAAGACAATTAGTTGGCTTTCGTGATGGGAATTAGCAATGATCAAGAGCTAAGACTCTTAATCCCACTAGGAATTCAAAGGGAAACAAAGAGCCAGCTTTGTGCTATGTTTATCGGATAAAAACTATCTCCCAGAAACACAATCCCTAAAATAAACAGTTGACAATCAAGGAATATTCCCTCGAACCAAAGAGGAAACGAAATAAACCGATATTTGTCTGATTTTGTTGCGATAAAGTGGCTAAAATTTAAAAACATCATCGAGTCTTCTTCTTCATTGATGAGACCAATAGAGCAGATGCAGAGGAGCATCTCGGAGAATGGAACACTCTCCAATTAATGTTTCTTCAGGGGGGAAAAAAGGATCAAACTCATCATCGATGCCACGGCGAAAGCAGATAGAATGGAATGACCGAGATTCAACCAAAAGCGAACCTCAATCGCATCGAGATTTTAGAAGCAGTGAGAGAGACAGCCTCGCAAGAAGAGTTGGGGAAAGAGAGATAAGTAGAGACCTGAAGAGTGGCGAACGCTGTCCGTTGAGGAGGCGGGACCTTGGAAAGGCAGCGGCGCGTGCTGGGCGCGGACAAATCACCCAACGTCCTGTCGAATAATCACAGAAAATCGAAACTGAAATCTCCAAATCAGGAAACCCTAACGAGGGTCATTAAAGAGGATCGTTAAAAATCTATTTATATTGACGTTTGGAAGCAAACAATGTTGACATGGTGTTCATGTAGCTTACCTAAAATAAAAACGACGTTGTTTTGACTTAAAAACAAGGGAAAATTTCAAAAAATGACCCAAAGTGTCATCATTTTTTCAAAAAGGAACCTGAAATGAAGTTTGTCTCAAATAAGGACTTAAAAGTGCTTTCATTTTCTCAAAAGAGGACTTGGAATGAGTCTGTCTCAAATAAAAACCCTAAGTGATCATTTAGTCTCAAAAAATGACTTCATTTGCCCGTCGGTGAATAGATGCATCTTTGATGCATATGGGTATTTTTGTCCAATTTTTTTTTAAATTTTCGCTTGATCATTATTATTTTTTATCCATTTTTTTTTAAAATTTTATTATCTTGTTCTTTTATTATTATTATTATTATTATTATTATTATTATTATTATTATTATTATTATTATTATTATTTTGGGTCAATGGTGGCATTGTTCATCATCTTCTTCGTCCCCCGTTCGTCTTCTTCTCAAGAACATCGGACTTGGGAAGGGCTGGCGAGTGCTGACCATTGGTGAGGGCCGACGAGAGTTGGACGCCTATCGCCGGTAGTAGGCAAGGGCCACTAAGCCCTCGCCGGCCGTGGGCCAAGGCTTGCAGGCCAACCCTCGCCAGATTTGGCAAGGGTGGCCTTGGCTACGGGCCGGCGAGGGTCGTCGAGCCCTCGCTGGTTGCTAGTGAGGGCTTGCAAGCCCTCGCCAAGCCCTCGCCAGCCCTTATCAATGGCCGATGAGGTGGGCGAGCCCTCGCCTAGGGCCGGCGAGGGGCTACCTCGTTGATGGCCGTGAGGGGCGACCTCCCCCACCACCACTCCCAGATCGACTACTTTTTCAGCTACCCCTTTTGCCCTCGAGGACCTTCTTGTAGGGCCTCGATTTGGATGACCCCCCTCTCCCATGGCTAGCGAGGGCTCGATGGCCCTTGCCCGCTGTCAGCGATGGGCGTCGAGCCCTCGCTCACTACGCTGGTGATGGGCATCGAGCCCTCGCCGGCCTTTACCAACTGCCGGTGCTTGCTGGCTTTTCCCCAAGTCCAATGTTCTTGATCTGGGCAAAAAGAAGTGAATAGGGGATAAAGAAGAAGATGAAATGGGCAACCAAAAATGAAAAAAAAAAAAAAAAAAAAAATTGGACGGAAATACCCTAATCAGGCCACCGGAATATACATCGAAGATACATCTATTCACCGGCCGACAAGTGAGGTCCTTCTTTGAGACTAAATGACAACTTTTGGTCATTCTTTGAGACAAACTTCACTTCAGGTCTTATTTTGAAAAAATTATGGCACTTTGGGTCCTTATTTGAGACAAACTTCATTTCATATCATATTTTGAGAAAATGATGGCACTTTGGATCCTTATTTGAAATTTTCCCTAAAAACAATTTGATGGATCTTCATGGAGGGTAAACGTGTCATATAAGTACAAAACCTAAGGTTAAGAAAAGTTTAAGTAAATTTATTTCCCTCTAAATTTATCACAAAAAAGTGCTAATTAGTCGGCCTCGATTGATCCAGCAAGGCACAAGAAACAAGAAATCATCTTGAATCGAGCGGTGAGGTTTGGTCCAGATCTCGACTATTACTAGTATCGGTGCTCACCTTCAGAAAATAATTGTGCTATTTGTGAACGAGTCTGTAGATTATCGATGTATAGGAGAGTTTCCCATGGGTTTATCTCATATACAGGATGTGTACGAAATAGGGCACAAGCCGGTCTGATATTAAGTAATGATGGTTGAGTAAACTTAACCACTATAAGTTGAGTGATAGCAACATTTAAATGAAGAAAATTTCAAAGTTTTGAAATATCAAGTATAAGATTGATCTTCTAGATTTGAGTTGAACATACACGTGCTCTAGTAATTGAATTCTTTTACCATAAAAAAACAGGCATAATACAAATTCAAAAAAATAGTCATTTTTTGGTAAACATGAGCATCAGATCGATTTTAAACCACAAAGTACTTTTGATATTTAGATTCTCAAGAATTCTTTTTGATCTAGCAAATAAAACTTTCATGAAAGTCTAAAGAAAAATAATGGCATTTAATGACAACAACTAGATTAAATGTTTAATAATGGAACAATAGTTGTTTAGGGCATGTTTGGTAATCATACAAACAATAACTATTTATATTCTTGTATTTAGAAATCTATTTGGTAAAATTTTTGTTTTCATAAACAAATTTATTCTCGAAAATAGTTTGGAACAAAATTAATAAGTAAAAAAGTTATTTCTTTATTATCGAGAACAATTGTACTATCAAACTCAAAACATTTTCTTTTCTTTTTATTTTTCTCTAACCGGTCGCCGGACCTTGCTAAGGCTCAACCTCATTGTGGTTGGGCTTGGCTTGGCTTGGCTAGCTCAAATTTGGCAAGGCTCAACCTCACTCGGCCCTAGGCGAGGTCGACCCTCGCTAGTGGATAGCAAGGCTTCCTCGAGGCTAGTGAAAAAACAGAAAAATATAACAAAATTACTAAAAATAAAAGAAACTTTAAATCACAAAAAATTTGGAGATCATACTAAATGCATTATTATTCTGATAATAGAAATTTTATACAATTATCAAATGTCTTTCGAAAGTTTAAAAATTCATCCGAACAACAGAATTGGAAAAAATCATTTCTAAGTATGAATTATTTTCGAGAACGAAATAATTACCAAACGTATCTTTGGAAACTAGACACAAAGGAATTGTGCATGCAATGCCATGCCGCACACCCTCTTTCAATTACAATGCGAAAATTTTTCGGTCCGCTCTCGGTCGCTTTCTTGGCTCCGGCCCTTGGCTTTTTCGCTCTCTTCTTTTTGGTGTTCTTTTCTGGGTTTGAGGAAGGGCGATGGGAGGAAACCCGAGCAAGTGGGTCAGCGGAGAAGGAAGCGACAGGGAAAAAGGTTTGGTTTGATATTTGATAATACGTGAGAGTGCAGGATTCGTCGAAGACACAAGAGACGGAGACGGGGGAGGGTTAATGTGGTCACGACAACGAGCGATTTCCGACCTTGTGGACATGGAAGTGCGTGCGTCGTACTCGCAGAGAGAGAGAGAGAGAGAGAGAGAACAAGAGATCAAACATAAGACCACAACGCATATCTTTCACGCGATGTGCTCCCATGTCCCTACGAAATCGCTTGAATAGCGAAGTTGAGTTCTCTAAGCATCCTTCTTGCAATGAATTTGCGAAATGCAATTTCATCTTTGAGTCCTGTTTCATTTGAAAGTCCCGCATGCATGATGCAGATAGGATGGAAGAATTCGAGAACAATCAAAATATTTCATTGTACTGATATTAACTTTCATATTAGTGTATCTCAATAAAGTCACTTGATTAGTAATGTCAGATTAGCCTAAAGCATCTTTTTTGCAATGGATTAGCGAAACACGAATTTATCTTTGCCTTCTCATTTATTTGAAAGCGGTTACGATGGAAAAACTTAGAAACAATCAGGATAAGATGTAGCCTCTATGTCATGATGTCCCAATAAAGTCACTTGATTAGCAAAGTTCAATTCGTCTAAAGCATCTTTCTGAAAATGGATTTGGTGAAATAGGAATTTATCTTTGAATTCTGATTCATTTGAAAGTTCCTCATGCACGATGTGGTTAGGATTAAAAAATTCGAGAACGGTCGGTATCCTCTATGAAGTAATATCGGTCGAAATAAGATTAAGATGGATGAATTTCCTTCATTGGTAATGCCATATCTATGAACGTTAGCACTTTTGATTATTCTATCGACCCACGAAAAGCCCATTGGCCATCCCCACCAAATGGGCCTTTCCTTCATGCAAAGATGATATTGGGCTTGGATCATAGACATTGGTAAAGGCCCAAAACATGCAAGTCAAGGCTCATTCACAAAGTACCAACTCCAAACCTACCCTGCCCCACTATTTCGGGTACTTAATTGACATGGTACCTAATCCACTTTCGGTTACGTGCACCAAACCTGTAAAAGATTCTAAGAAGAAAATTATTTTCTGGGCCATGGCTAGGCTAATAATGTAGTATTGACCACTTAAAATAGCGTGGCCCAATGCTAATGAGATGTTCTATATTTTTCACGAGATAAAAAAGCATTAAAAATTAAGAATAATATAATCCATAAAATCTGCTAAGTTCCAAAATTATGCCCTACCGCGAGCCCTTCTAAGACATTCCTCGCATATTTTCCTCTCATATTAAATAAGAGCTATAGTCAAAAGTCCGCCTTCGATATAAAATCATTCTTATGCATATATTATTAGACGAGCAACACGCATGCTCAGAGTTGAATTACTTCACATGTCAATCATCCAACGGTGAAGATAGTATACACCTCATTTTTCACATCGACAAGGCAAATTGGTAGGGTAAATACGTGTTCATGAAGCCCCCACATCACTTGGGTTTTCCTTTCTTTTTTCTGGTTAGGGATTTTTTTGCAACCGTGCGAGAGGCCATATCTAATGCCCCCCTGCACATGCAGGCACATGTCAAGTCATGGAGGGACCCCTGTGTACTGGGAATGGCTCGTTCTCAGAAAGTCCCTTCGCTGTTGTTGGTCTCCTGTCAGTGACACCTTCCCTCCACCATCTGCAAGAACTGCACATGCTGCTGTACATCGACCCATCATGACGCCACGGCCCCGTCCGGGCAGCAGTGCCATGGGATAAGCGAAATCCTAGGACGTGTGCTGCAGTCCACACGAGCTGGGTACGCGCTGAGCGCCATTCCAGTTGAAAAACCATTCCAGCTTCGGGGGGCAACTCTGGCGTGACGGGGACTCCTCGTTGGATTTTCTTGCCCCGCCCTGGGTCCCCACCACCGCCCCATCCCTGGGTTTGAACGGCTACCCTTTCTTGACTTTTATCGAACGCGGTCAGGAGGATGAGGTGTGAGGACTGAGGAAAGCGAAAGATAAAGAAGTTTGGAAAAAAAAGGTGCCTTGCTTTTTCTCAAGACCGCCGGGAACATGACGAGAAGCTGCTGAGACAGGTGGCTTAATAACTGTTCGTATTAATATTCATAGTAGAAAGACGGTGCACGGGTCCACGGTCAGTAAACGGATGATCATTACTCGCCAATATTTTCTGTCGCTTTCGCATAAGACGTCACGATGCGGGACCAAGTTTATTGAGGGTTTAGCAGGCGGACGGTCGAGATTTTTTCAGCCTTCGATCCGACGGTGGCTGGGGCTTTGGATCGGCTTCATGATCTTACTTAGAAACAACCTAATCCTGAAGGCTTCCGCTTCTCACCGTGTGGTGCACGGATACAGTTATGCCAGAGAGGGGGGAGAGTGTGAATGAGAAAGAGAGTTGAAAATTTTGGCCACCGGCATTTCCTTATTTTAAGGGTTCTCTGCATTTGTTCTTGCTTGGAAGCTCTGCTTCTCTTTCTATATACTCATCCTCCCCAGCAGAGACATCTCTCTCTCTCTCTCTCTCTCTCTCTCCCTCCCTCCCTCTAGCTGTGAGAAACACCAAGAAGATAGTGGGTATTCTTGTCTGAAGAAGATCAAGTGGAGAAGTAATTTCCAAAGCATGAAGGACCAGGACAGGGATCGTTTTGGTGGGAGTCCTTTGATGAAGTCAGGCGAGACAACTCCAGAGAGACCCTTCTCTCTCTCTGAACATCTCAGCACAACCCAGAGCCCTTCTTCTTCGGACGGCTCTCCCAGTCCTTCCTTCGACGCCAGTACTCTCTCTCTCTCTCTCTCTCACGCATATCCATTTTTTCCAGATCTTGGTGAACTAGTCTCAAATTTTGGCAGAAATGGTACAGAATTAGTTATAGGGAAAGTGGAGAAAGAAAGGTCAAATGGGTAGGTTCTGAGACTGTTTTGTGTGTTCATGTCAGATTGGTTGTGCTTAGCTAGCTTGCCCTATTCATGCTCCTTTCAGCGGTTCCTGTTGTGTGTGTGCTTGTCTTGATGGATTGTCTGAACCCAGCAGTCACTTTGGCAACCGGTTTATGATACCCAACAGGAAAGATTCATTTTTGTTGCTTTGGGACTCATGTGACAAATTTTCTCCAGGTGTAGATGAAGAGGACTCCAAGAAGGGAACCGCCAGGCAGTTGGGGAGAAAACACAGCAGCTTCGCATACAGAGTAATAGATCATGGTAAGTATTCATCTTGAAACTGTGGCTCTACCTACACGTTTCATATCATAGGAAAAGGAAAATATAATTAACGGGACAAACGGAGCTAATCATAATACAAAAAGGAAACATGTGGATTGCGAAGCCCACTCCATGTATCATCCTCTCTTGGCATTTGATTGTCTTGGTCTTGTTGTAATGAGTCTAGGTAGTTGCAAAAGAAGGCATTGAGGTGATTTGTGAATGAGAAATTTCAAATCTTGAAGAGTTCATGTGGAAAAATTTGCAGTGAAGCTCGGTGCTAAGCTGTCTGAAACCGTGAAGGGGAAGCTGAGTTTGGGAGCCAAAGTGATTCAAGAAGGCGGAAGGGAGAACATTTTCAAGCATATTTTCGGCATGAATGAGAAGGAGAAGTTCTTGAAGGCCTCACAGTGCTATTTATCCACATCGTCTGGTCCAATAGGAGGACTTCTCTTCATCTCCACTGAGAAAGTTGCCTTCTGCAGTGACAGATCCATCGATTTCCCTTCCCCAACTGGAGAAATAGTCAAAGCACCTTACAAGGTGAGCTTTTTTGACGTCATTATGTGATGGATTTGTTCATTGCAAGAGTGTTCAGGGAACCAAGAGTTTTGCTAAATAAATTTTCTTACGACTCCTCAACAGGTTTCAATACCAACAAGGAAAATAAAATCAGCGAATGAGAGCGAGAATGTGGACAAGCCGGCACAGAAGTATGTGCAGATTGTAACCGAAGATGATTACGAGTTTTGGTTCCTGGGGTTCCTGAGATATGAGAAAGCCTTCAAGAATCTCGAGAAAGCCCTTTCTGCGGCCAAAGAAGCGAAAATCTCCTTGTGAAGTTAGTATATTGTCTTCTGTTTTTTAGGTGCCCAAAACCTTGTGAAGTTAGTTGAAGTAGAGAAAACTCTTTGTAGGTAGTGACATGTGTGTTTATTGGCTGGCAAAGCAGAGGAATATGCTCTGCAGCTGGTGCTTGCATTTTCAAATGACCAGAAAGTGTCCGTGCTTGTAGCTCTTCATGTGCAATTATCACTTGCAACTACTCTAGGTGGTGTCTCTTTCTGCTTGTAAAGCTAATCATAATATCGACTAAAACCTCTTCACATGAAAGACCCCAACTACCTCCCAATCCACAATAGAATCAGTGATGACAGATTATTCGCCGACAACAATGAGAACCAAGATATTTGAAGAACCACTTTCAGCTTCTTTACCTGATAAATGGAAGAGTTCAAAATTTGTCCTGAAATTGTTTCAATGTCAAAGCCTATTGATGGACCATTCAAGGCCAACGGCATTTTCATACAAACAGAATAAGTGGAACAACTTATATAAATGATGATTCTATGGCAAGCAGGCAGAAGTTTTAAATAAAGCAGGAGAGATGCAAGCATCGTTGACCAAGAAGCTTTTGCAAAATGATTGTCCAAGTAATCAATCATCATCAGTAAGCTAAATGATGGTTGAGTACTTTAAGCTTTGGGACCATCGATGCTCTCAATGTCATACTACTGGCAAAAAAATAGAATCTGAAAATGCAACGAGCCCGATAGAGGCAGTTATTTTATAGACAACTTTTGCAAGGATGAGCAGACATTAGTCCCAACTGAGAGGTGCGAGTTTTATGACCGATAAATTACTCAAAAATAAATCAAAAAACATCGTTTGATCTGCAAGTGAAATAGAGAGGAAGTATACATCTAAGAATAAAAGGATAAACAAGAAGTTGTTGTATAATTAGCCCCGTGTGATCATATTTCACGCCAGAAGCATGCATGCTGAAACGACTCATGCTGAAACACAACTACCTAAGGCTGAAGCTAGGAAACATGCAGTTCCCAGATACATGCAGAAATTTATTTAGCTGAAGAAGTGCCTTACAAAATAGTAGCGGACCTGAGAAGTAATTAAGCAAAATGAGGAAAGAATAAAACCAAAACTCGTGCAAATTCAATTCCAAGAATGGGGCACCTTCGCAGGCATGTCACTTTCCATACACATATCACAAGGAGTTTTGATGACTAGACATGTACAAAGATTCAGCTCCAGCCAAAACTAAGGATATAAAATCATGGAACTTTTCCCTTTCTTGGCCTCCTGCATCCCTGTGGGATAAGAAATCTACACTTGGTTCCAATGGCCAACTCCAAGTTGACCCATCCTTTTGCCAGTAAGCCACAGCACATCCTCTTCACCCTCTTCTTGCCTTTGCCCATCCTTCTGTGCTCTGAGTTTGGATGGTTAACCGAACCTTTTTTGGGCATGTCCTCTGCATCATATGCCCTATGCTAGATATACTGTGGGCCATCTTCCACTGAAAACACTGTGTATCATCACATTCAAGGGTCTTCACAAAATCTCTTTCTAAATTTCTTTACTAAGATCCATCAGTCTGTCTGTATCTTGTGGACACTTGCAGTCTAGTTTTACAAGAAGATTACAACAATTTTCAGATCCAGCACAAATTGGGAGTGTGCCGGCACTGTTTAATAGATTCTCTATTAGAAGCTTCTGTTTCAGCATCTATTCTGTCAAATTAATTTGATCATCATCCTCTTGATCTGGATGGACTTTGTATTGTAACTCTGCGCAATTCAAATCATTGATCAGCTCCCCAGTGATGCGTTGCCCCTCAACTGACTTTAGGGGTAAGCATTGAAGCCACAAGTGATCTAATCCCACTGAACTGAAACTCTGATAAGAGGTGAACCATATTATTTTTCCATTGATGAAGATTTTCACTTCACAAGATATATCTTGTGTGGTGTACCCAATAACGCCAGAGAGAAGGAGTGCTATGGTTTTATCACACGAATGGGAAGGCACCTGGAAAGAGATTGAACTACCCCCTCGCTGATGGCTGAACAAATCTGGAACCCTGCTTCTGGGAACTATCACCCTTGTTTCAGAATTCCCATGCAGTTGAAGTTATGTGGTAATGAAAAGGCGCATTTGAAGAGTCATACATATTCAGAACCAGAGAGAGATGAACCTAAGTTGGTAATTTATCTTCTACACCATTCCCAGGATTCTCAGCCAAAAGATCAGAGTAACTTGCATGGACTCGCCTTATACTTTGGGGAAGCTCATGGATTTTTGTCAAGTCCCTTGCAGTTAACTAACTCCAGTACTTTCAAGTTAATGAATTATTTTATGCATGCATGGGGGCAAATAAAATTATCCCTGGAAAGTTTCAAGATTGACAATGTGGAAAGGCACTCTGGGGTCTCAGGGAAGCTCATTTCTGAGAGGATGTAATCTTGGAGATCAATTAAATTTAGATAAGGCCACACAAAAAGGGAAAAATTGATTTCTGAACCAAATAGGAGAGTTCCCTTTCGGGTTGCAAGATGCAAACTTGCTTGATCTCCAATACATTCTGAAGAGGAATAACAGGATGAAGGTTGTTGATTTATCCGCTTGTGCTCTGGAAGCTCAGCGAGTTTTGGACGTTGGCTTGCACAAGAGTTTCAGGGTTTCACAACTTATAAAGGCTGTTGGGAAGATGTAAGATATTTGCAGGAACCTAAAGCTAAAGCCTGGAAACAGACAAGATTTTCTATTGAAGATGGGCAATTACTTAACCGCATTCTCGGACAATTCAAGCCTCTGGAGAAGCTCCATCTTTCCAACAATATAAGGAACCTTTTCAAGCTTTGAGCAGCCTTCAAGAAGAAGTTTGGAGAGATCTTAGCTTTAATCTGCTTGGGAATTTCCCAAGGCTGGAACAGCACCCCATTCGCAAAGAACCAAAGTCATTGAGATACCAAGTGAATCATGAACTTCGACTTAACTTGTACATTATTAAAAAGTCAAATTTTCCAGGCAAAGGCATTGATGAGAGATCAGGAATCTCCACTAAGGATTTGCAGTAACCGAAATCCATGGATATGCAGCAAAGCTGCTGAATGAAATAACTTACATAATGCTGACGGAGGAGATATTACAGAATGAATTAATGTCCCTTGAATTTGATTATAAGTAAATTCTTTTTGAAGATTAACTTGAAAATAAAATCAAAATTAGAAAGAAACTTAAAGAATTATAAACGGACCATGTAAACGGATTGACAAGGAAAAACAAAGTAGCATCCGATAATAATGTCGATTGGATCTTATATTGAAGACTCGAGGAACATATGACAATTTGATTTTACTTGAATTCAATAATAGGTATCTTTCGGAGGATTGAGCGAGATAAATTTAAGGTGAAAAAGAAACTTTATTCTAATAAATGAATATTCAGATGAATTGAAGAGAAAAATAAAACAGATAGTCTCATTTTTTATGAGAAAAAGATGGCTCAAGAAATAAAATGAACAAAGTGCAAAATTTTCAATTAAAATAAGTGATAATTAATGTATCTCATTCAAAAACAACGAATATGTTTAAGAACAATCACAAAGGGTGTAATTAGATCTTTTCTGCTCATGGTCTTCATCTTGACTTGGTCAGATCAATTCCCTGCAAAAGGTCATGGCCCAAACCCACCTAGGAGGCTGGGATTTTCCTTGGCCCAATCGATCGGTGCACGGCCGAGCGGGGGGCGGTGGCTTTGCGGTGCACGTGGAAGGCTCAGCCTTCTCGGACGGTGGCGTCTATTGGCGGTGGGGCTTCACGCTTCCTACCGAATTAGAAAATGATAACCAACACGTGCTTAACAGAGACACCGAGTCTCGACCCACTATTGAGGCAATTCACCTACTTATCTCTTTCTGGAGGAAAAAACTAAGTTTAATTCTCGGCACCTAAAAAAGAATTGATAGTACAAATGACAATATATAATGTCATCCCCGAACATTTAATATGGGCAATATAATTCCTCAACTTTCGCTCAATCTGCAATATTGTCCCTAACTATTGGTAAATGTCTAATGTAATCCATAAACTATATAAAAATATTTAAAAATTTAGAAACCATATTAAACATTGAACCAAAGTTTAAATACCACATTGAATATATTAAAAGTTCAAGAACGATAATGTATTTTTCATCAAAGTTCAGAGATCACATCAAATAGATTAAAAGTTTAATAAAGATATTATATATTGGACCAAAATTTAGGGATAATTTGTGTCGTTTTCTCACTAAAAAAATATCACACTTTTTATGAATTGATGTAAACGGATAAGCGCACTAAACAAGGGTCGAAGAAGAAGGAAAACAAGAGACGTGGCAGGGTTTCAACATGGATAATTACAGGGTGGGGTAGGGGACGTAAGTATGATGAGCAAAGCACAAACAAACTAGTATCGTATCGCCGGGCAAGTAGCAGTTAATTCTCACCTTTACATCCGACCTTAAGTCAATCTCAAATAAGAATAAAAGGGAGTCCTGTATCATCTCTTTAATTTGGTTGTCATGCTTTTCAGTTTTTGGATTTAGTAGCCTCTTCAGCTTGAGTTTGGTTCCACCGATCCTCCATTTCATGCGTAAAACTTGAAGGGGTTCTAATTCATCTTTATCAGTAAGTTCCTGCTACAAACACTTCTGGTTTCCTCCTTACCTTCGTTGACCAGATGTAAAATTAAATATCAAAGTCAGTGACGCGGTGACTTTTCTGAAGGGATCAAATAAGCAAAAAAAAAAAGCTTAAAAGGCGGACTCGGAATAGGAATTTGAGCACTATAGTTATGTGATTGTCCTTAATCCATTGTAAAAATAACAATCTATTTTGGACAAAACATAAACAAAAAAAGATAATTAGAAATTGTTGTGGATTCACTCATTTTAGGTTCCGCTCATTTCGTAAAAAATAAATGATTAGGAAAACTCTTTCTTAAAAACAAGCATCTATATCAATTGAAATAGTTAGACAACGAGACATATTTTCATTATTGATGACAATTTATGTTTTAGATTTTTTTGTGAATAATGAAAAAAATTTCATTTGTTAATTTATATTTGTAGGTGATATAAATATTTCGTGTAGAGATTAGTTTGATGGTTGAGTTTTATTAGGTGGCAAAAGAATAGCTCATGTATCAAAACTTGGCATGATGAGACACTTAAGTGCCAAAACTTTGAAAATGTACATTTAAGTGTCAAAATCGAAGTAAAATAGATTACTTAAGTGCTACTCCGGTCAAAATCCAGCCAAATTGCTGACGTGGCAATTTTCCGACGAGATTGGTGCAAAAAGGCGTTGTTTTGCATGCTGATGTGACGAGAAAATGCAAAAATTGTGTCGTTTTTGCTATGACGTGTAAATAATTAATATAAAAACTAATTAAATTAAATTTAAAATTAAATTTATTTAAAATATTCTAAAAAAATTTAAAAACTTAAAAAAAAAAAAAAAAAAAAAAAAGGTGGCCGAAGGGGGCGGCTAAAAGCTAAGCCCTCATTGCGGGAAGGGCTAGCGACGAAAGGGGAGGGTCGGTCGGGATCGCCGCCCCCGGCCTACCGGCGCGAGGGCTTGCGAGTGCTCACCTAGATCGCAGCAAGGGTCGCGACCCTCGCCCCTAGATCTAGGCGAGGGCTCGCGGTCCTCATCGCCGACCCTTGGCCAAGGCCCGCGACCCCGGCCGATGCTCCCCCACCGTCACCGGCCCTTCTCGGAGACGGCGGGGAGGCGGCAAGGGCCCACGAGCCCTCGCCCGCATCCGGAGAGCCCGCGAGCCCTCCCTAGATCCGAGGAGGGCTTGTGGGCCCCGCCGCCCGGCCGGGCCCGCCCACCCCCGGCTAATGGCCCGGGGAGGCGGCGAGGACCCCCGAGCCCTCGCCCCCGGCGATGACGGGGAGGTGGCAAGGGCCCGTGGCCCTTGCCGCCCGATCGGCGGGGGCCTACAACCCCACCCGACCCTCCCCCTCCGTCGGCCCTTCTGGCGGCGGCAATGGTGGCAACTGAGGGCTTAGCCCTCAGCCCCCCCCTTCAACCCCCTTTTTTTAATTTTAAGTTTTTAATTTTTAGAATATTTAAATAAATTTAATTTAATTAATTTTATATTAATTATTTACATGTCGAGCAAAAAAAAAAACGCCATTTTTGTATTTTCTCGCCACATCGCGTGCAAAAACGATGCCGTTTTGCACCAATCTCATCGGAAAATTGTCACGTCATAAATTTAGCCGGATTTTGGTAGGCCGGAATGGCACTTAAGTTATCTATTTTACTCGATTTTGGCACTTAAGTGTCATTTTCCGTCCAAATTTTGGCACTCTAAGTGTCCTAAACTCTTTATTAGGTTGATGCTGGTTCTCAACTGTAGAGCTTGCTGTTGTTAATGGAGGAGGAAGAGAGAAAAAAAGAGTTGACAATGTGGACTCACAAGCTGGGTCTTTTTGGTCGTTTTAGCTTTCAAAGTTGTGTATAGAGCCAAAGTTAGGGTGGAAATAGCGATCGCTCAAGATTTTCTAAGTATAAAGATATGTTTTATTTCAATAATTTAGTCGAGAGAGTTCTCTTCGAAATTTTCCTCTAGAGCGATTTTTATTTTTATTTTTTGCAACAATCTGTATCTTCACAAATTTTGAAATTCATTTTAGTCATTCCAACTGCATCACTCATTGTCTCTTTCCAATGCACATGCTACACTATATCACATTGCTTAAATAGAAATCTTCATAAATAACTTTTTATATTTTCGGATCATTTTGACAAGTGTTTGGTCTTGCATCGCCATAACGATGACGTAACCCTGACATAAGAATGAGGTCATTTCAATATAGGCATTAGATCATGCGATGATGAGCTGTGGAATTTTGTGGAGCTATATGTAGTGTGTAGTGTGGTGCAATCAGTAGCTTTCTTGCCCTTCCAGCCACGCACAAAAACCGCGTCTGAATGAGGTCAACAAAAAGCCAAAGCAAGCTTGGAAAGGCATCTCTCATCCGTATGTATCATCCTTTCACGTTTGTCCATTCCTTTACAACACTTCTGATCTTCGTATCACAACAAGCACACACGGACGTTGGCTGTGGTTATTGGCCCCCTTTTGCATCTTTGATAGAAGATGAAAATTTATATTATATACATATCTATGTATGACTGATGGGGCGGACTAAATTAATCAATTTATAAGAATTCTTCTTTAATGATGTGATTGTTTACATGAATCTTGCTGGTTTTATAGTAATATGCGCTTGTCTGAATCTGTCAAATTGAGCATATGTGGCGGTTTGAGTGTTGGTTTGGGGAGAAGAAGTAGAGAAGTGTACTTAGGCTACGTTTGGTAATCAGAATAAAATTCGAGATAGGATATGATTTATCTTATTCTACATTTGGTGCTCGCTCAAGACATGATGAAATCAAATATAAGGGGATATAGATAGGATAAAATTATCCTAAAGGGGAAGTGAGATAAATGCGGATATGATTTTTAATGTCTATAATAAAAAGTTATTTTTCTCAAATAACAAACTTATTAAATTGACAAAATTGAAATTATATTTGAATATAAATAATATTTTAATTCTAATTTAAGAAATTAAAAATTAAAAATTAAAAATTATTTTTAATTAATCTTATTTTAATTTATATCTTCAACTTTAATTCTATCTTATAATAAACATTCAATCTATAAATTAAATAATTATATTTATTATATATTTTATGTATTTTTGTATTTTAGGTATATTAGTATAGTTTACTATTTGATAAAATTTTATTAAAAAATGATGAAAGGGGAAAAAAGAAACAATAAATAAAATGATATAAAAAAAGAGAAAAAAATAAAATAAAAATAAATTAAAGGAATCATATTACGAGAGATTTTCACCATCTCCATTTATAAACATTTAAGTTTATTTACAATGACATGCCGTTTATATTAAAAAATATACATGATATGATGTGAACATATCCGACTTTAATATTACGATTCACCAAACAATTGACGGGATATAAAAAAATTCCAGGATTTCATATCCTATCCTATCTAGTCCTATCCCGATTAAAAATTCGGACGACCAAACATAACCTTAAAGTTATACTCAACTCTAGGGGGAATGTCGAAACTAATAAAATGGAAGATAATGAAGGACAATTTAGTGACGTTGTTGCTTCCCATTAGACCCGTCAACATGGGTTATAAACTTATTTTTTTAATCCGTATATGATTAACTAAGTTGTTGTATGAGTTAATTATATTTCGCATATCATACAAGTTTAAATACCGAATGAGTGTTAAATAAGTTATAAATGGGTTTATAATGAAGGACAGTTTAGTGACGTTGTTGCTTCCCATTAGACCCGTCAACATGGGCTATACACTTGTTCTCTTTGCACTCTCACCTCTATTTGGATAAAAGTGTTTTAGTAATATATGTCAAGTATGTAGATTTGCATTACATAGAAATTGATCAAAATTAGTTTATTTTTACCGGATTATATTTGTTTTCATTTGACAAGTCTACTTACAACGAGTTCCATATGTTTCAATGACCATCGTCCGTTTTGTGAGAACAACCCGACCGGTATAAGATATCTTCGATGTCCTGTCACCTTCGTAGGTGGAGGTACGACCGCACGAAGCCCTAGAGACCACATGCTGTAGCGTGTCGAAGGATGCCCTTATTTGGCATGAAGGACAGGGTCAAACAATATCTCTCGTTAAACTTCGACAAAAAACCCTAGACGATCGTGGACGCCACACGAAACGATGGCGCTCCCCTCCTAGGACGGTGGCGACCACCCCGGCATACGGCAGGGAAAAAGGAAGTTGGAATTGATGCGTCGAAAGGAAGGTGACGTTTTTGCTTTTCCCCACTGCAGCTTTTGTCCTTTGGAATAGCGAGCGTCGAGCGCTTTACATCGGCAACGACAGCTCGATTTGCGGGAGATTTTCATCTTTCCATTCGTGTCTCCTCCGAGACTGTGGCTCCGCCACGATGCGTCTCTTCGTTGTCGTCTCTTCGTGTACTATAAGCAACGTACCTCGTAAGATATTATACAGACTTGCACGGCCTTTGTCTTTTATTTGGCGAAGAGTAAGCGATTTAACTTATTAAAAATGTTTTTATCATCGATAATAAATTATACCAAATGTTTTCACGAGCGATGAAGATATTTGTCATTTATTCATTTTTTTTTCAAGCAGTATAATGAAAGTATCTTATATAACTCCTACATCTCTTGAGCTCCACGCATTTTTATGTCAATACCTAAAGATTTATAGTTTAAAGAAATGAAGTGGGAGTTCACTAATCATATTAATAGTTCTATGCAGCAATTATTTTATCTATTGGTAAGCTCTCATTGAAAATCAGCTAGGTACCCAAGAAGTCTTTGTCTGTCTTTTTATTTTTTTCTCCTTTTTTGAGACTTTGCATTTTGACTAGTCCTCATATATATAAACAAATTGTCTCGTTTACATGGATAAAACTTTCACCTGCGCAAGGTGCAAGCAAAAGATCTCAAATATGAAACCTCCAGCACCAACATTTATTCTTCTTAAATGAAGCTATTTGTGCTCGGATGGTGGCTTGAGACCGGCCTCATGAAAATTTTGTATTCCTTGGATAGCTTTCTATCCTGTGGAAACACTTTTAAAGGAGCTTTAATCTTAGGTGGTTGCAACCTAGAAATTAGCTCACATGGAGCAAGAGATGAGACTATTTCGATCCTGATCACTAAATCATCCTTCAAAGTCGGTTGTCGCAGATAAAACAAATTACACCATTGTCACGGCATCTTGTTTTACTATGATTAAGGTTTTGACGGCAACAATTACATTACTTAAAAGAGACATTAGGCAGTTGAAATGAGTATGATTGACAAAATTAAGAAACGTGGTCCAGCCAGAATATTGACAGAAATGATAGGACGAGGTGGGCATGCCAGATAGAGCTAAAGCTTTAGATTTCCATCATCGAATAAAGAGGCTGACAGAGCCACATGTCGAGAGAATTGCAGTGACCTACTCATCAAGGCAAATGACAGCAGCGACCCGTCTCCTCGTCCATCTCCTACGTTGGGCCATCGTTATTAATTGGGGGTGGTGCAGGCAAGGCCATGTTCGATCAAACTGTTGTGGCACTTCGCGCGACGACGTGTCGCGACTTCTGTGAAATCCTAAGGAAGATGCGATCTCCATTTGCTCCAAATTGTCGGGAGTTGGGTCTCTGCTACCATCAGTCACGATATCATCCACGAGCAAGTTCATGCTAATGTCAATGAGGCGGTTAACCGATTTTCAACGTATCTCGAGCTTCTTAATTGGACGGGTCGGAGTAAATGCATCGAAGCAAAGAAAGAATTGAATGATGTGACAAAGGGTAAAAGGGATCTTGAGGAAATGATTTCTTGATCATCTACTTGGTGTAAAGAAAAAGGGCTGAATCCCTCATTGCTGCCCTTTTTAGTTTCAAAATAGATTTATTCTGGCAACTAAGAGGTCCATGATGCTTTCAAAATTTCGATGCTCCCCAGTGCAAGATCATAATCTACTCGAAAAGAAAGAACTGACTGATGTCACGAAAAATCTTAGTTGGAACCGACATATGAGGTAAAAAAGATCTTGAGGAATGATTTCTTGATCACCTGCTCGGGGCAAAGAAAGAATCCCCCGTTGCGAGCCCTTTTTTTTTAGCTTTGAAATAGATCTAATCTTGCGACTGAGAGGTCCACGACACTCCCGAAGTCTTGATGCTGACCTAGTTCAATATCATAATTTATCGCGATTAAAGACTTGGAACATTGGAGAGACCTTCTGCAGGCTTCCTTACTCTCTTTGTATGTCCACATGTTAGCTTCAGAACGGAAGAAGCCATTTTCCACCAACCAAATTGACTTTAAGCGCCCCCCACCCCCCATCTTGCCCTGTCTACCTCGTTTGTAGACAATCTTTGTCAATGTCCTCGTCTTTTCCTTCGTGTTCATTACCGGTCGCGTCATTTTCCTCCGTGCCACGTGCTGGTGGAAATTGAAAGGAAATTTTACTCGGAGGAAAGTAACAAGCCTGAGGACGATGGAGGACATGTGCCACCACGTGAAATCATGTTGGTGTGCGAAATCGCATATGTTGTGTCCTCTCAAATCATGATACTCTTGTCGGCTACTCGCCTGATTTCTCATAGCTACGTAAAATAGAACGAATTTAACATCATGTGGTTACGTGTTGCTTTTAACGGTGAAAAAGGGAAGCCTATCAAGTCTTGTTGGATTTGTCAAATCTATAGTTCTCTCGATAATTTTACCATGGGTTACAATCGGTATTTTATTATGGTATCTGAACTATACTGATTGATTGTAACTAAAATTAAATCAAAGACTTTATTTATTTCACGAAAAACAAATAATTTAGAAAATATTATCTTTAAATTGATCGCTTGTATTGCTTATTAAAATGATAATTTTTAGGAAAATAATTTTCAAATCATTTATTTTTTTGCTACACAAACGGAGCCACAATGTAATTTTTTTCAGTGAAAATTTCATAATAAAAGAAAATATTTTTAATGAAAATCATTTTTAAAGAAAAAGGTTAATTTTCATTTATTTAGTAATTAGGGGAAGTAATTTCCTTTTTACCAAAATTTGTCGTTTTTAGTCTTTGAAAAATGCTTTCCATAAATTTATTAGTTTACTGTTGTCCAAACCTGGAAAAAGTCTCTGACCCGACAGAAAATATCGAAAAGTAGAAAAATAATTTCTCAAGAGATAATTAATTTTTTCAAGCTATTACCTGAGGTGATAATGGCGGCTGAGTCATGCTCCTCGGATGAATGAAAAGCCTGTTTTACCGAAGGGAAAAACAAAAGCAGCTTTCCAATCAGATGCCATGGCCGAGATCGGCTTCAAAAGAAAACTCATTAGAAAACCCACCTTTATAGTTAACAGCACCGCAGTTGCATCTCGGCTCGACGTACGTATCGGGCGCCCCCGCCCCTTCGCCTATATTATATACCAACTTGAGTGGAACCTTCCATGAGTCCTCCTCCTCGTCCTCTCTCTCTCTCTCTCTCTCTCTCTCTCTGCTTAGCTCCTCCGTACTTTCTCTCTCTTTGGGTGAAGGAATGTCTGGCGTTGCAAACTGAATTCGAGGCCTTTTTCGCCTGGTCCTTGCGATTCGAGGGAAAGGGTTCCCTTCCTTTCTTTATTCTTTCTTGGGTTTTGACGAAAGTTTCGGTTTTTAGCTCTCCCTCGTTCGAGTTAAAAAAGGCACCAAAGACGCCAGCTTTCTTGCCGTACACCTGTGTGCGGGACTTCTTCATTTGGAAGTGGAAAAGGGTAAGGTGTGAATGATTGTGATTTGGTCCTCCGATTCGTGAAAACTCGCGTTGCTTTGTTCTCGTTTGAGATACTGTTGAATTTCTCCGGAAACGCCGAAAAGGAAGGTTTTTTCGAGCTGCTAATTCGAATGCAGATTCTGAAATTTTGCTTTGCAGTGTTGTCAGGAGCTGATCAAATATGGGTTGCTTTGCTTTCCCGCTAACTTTAGGATATAGGTGATTTGGGTTCTGTTTAACTGGCGAATCTGGAGTGATTAGCTGAATTTCGGGGGGGCTCTTTTTCTTGAATTTGCATTGTTGGGCACCGTCCAATTCTTCTCATTGATCGAGTTTGAGCAAAGTCGAGAAAAGGGCAATGGTGCTTTGGTTGTTTCTTGCTTGTTTGGATGGGGCATGTTTGGAGATGCTTTACTCGCAAGTGTTGTTGAGATTGGGTTTGGGTTGCCTTCTGTTTCTTTTCTTTTAAGACATCGTCAAGAATGCTGACTCTTCTTGGACTTGACTTCTTTGGCTTTCACATTTTGCTCGTGACGAAACTTTAATGGCTGAGGAATGGGCGGCTTGTGGTGAATTTGGTCATGCTTCTGGTTCAAGTTGGGAGTCACGTATAACTGTCATACTTCATGCCTTTCTTGTGATCTTTTACCACTGTACGAGCTCTTTTTGTTTCCTTTTTCAGGTTTTTAGCTATATTTGAGGAGCGAATTTAATGTCCAGAAATTGCTGGAAGTGTTGACCCATCATCTGAACTATTAATAAGGACAAGGTGAGATAATTTAGATGCAGCTTTATTTGGTATATATACATAGGAGAGAGAGAGAGAGAGAGAGAGAGAGAGAGAGAGAGAGAGTCCTAATTTGGAATCGGTGGACTCAGCTCGTGAGTAGCTGTTGTTTATGCCTGAATTTTTTTTCCCTTTTTTTGGTGATAGATAACCTACTACTCCTGCTTTAATGGTTGGAGAATTAATTGCTCATCTTCATGGCTTGCTGTCTGTATATTGTTCATTTTCTTCTGAGGCTCATAATTCATTTAATTTATGAAGTGTTTCTGGTGGTGATGCTCTTGCATTTACAATAACATGCAGATACTTGTAGATGCCTTGGTACATTTGTCTCTCTGATTATGAATGATATTGAATTGACAGTTGAATAAGTCTCGGAAAAATGGGATGCCTGGTCTCTACGCCAAAAGATTCTGGTGGCATCAGAAGGATTCCAGGAAACATTGGCGAAATTTCTGTATATGTCCCTGGTCTACGAATCCCCAAGCCCGTTGATTTTTCTCAGTCGCTTGGGAACCACTTGTCCAGAAACTTGGTCGAACGGTTATCTGCCCTCAGGACTCGTATAGTTGTGATGGCTGGCCAGGAAGCTCCAACAATCACAAGAACGAGGAGAAAAAGTGCCACCCAACATGGTAAGTTGTAGCAAATTTATAGCTAGCTTCGCTTGATTATTAGTTACTATGAGCCTGATGTTTTATATGTGAATGAATTGGCCACAGGAGGTTCGACATTGGCTGATCTTCTTCAGGCTCTTGAAGATTACTTGCCTGTTCTTTTGGGATTAGTTAAAGACGGTAAAGCATATCTTTTATTTCTATTTTTATTTTTTATATTTTATATTTTTTATTTCTGTACTGTATGTTTACATGATGAAGAATCTAAATCTTTTCTATCTATGATGGTGAAGGGAGTCTGTTACAACACAAAGTGTCATTTGTTTGGATAAATCAGGAGGATGATGCAGAGGTAGGAGAAGCAACATGCTCTTTTACTGGTTTTTCTTCGTGTTGGTTATAGCTTATAAATGATCTTTCTTTCTTTTTCAGGAAACAGCCATATCTAATGCCTGGTATGAGGTTCTGTCAGTGCTACACTTGATGGCAATGCTAGCGTTATCTCAGGCCAACTTACTGCTCCTTCCAAGAACATCTGCTGACGGTCACCACGCCAAAGTTTCAGAAGGTAGGTCTTTTAAGAGGCCTTCCTCTTCCGTCATGCACCACAGCCTCTAAAGGAATTAAATAATAAGGCACCTTAAATTAGAAGTTTAGGAAAGAATTAGCTAATCGGCTAATAATAAGGCACCTTAAATGAGAACATAGGTTTAAGTTTGCAAAAGTGATCTAAATAAGCTGACCATTAACTAATTTCCAATGCGCTCTTATGATAATTGGTGCTTCAGAAAATTATGAATTGATGAGTGGGTTTTGGATGGTGATACTTGTTGGGGGATGGTATCCATAGTCTTTTCCCCATCTTTTGGAATGGCATAAGATAGTCATGGCACATTAAGGCACTTCTGAAATCAGAAGTGCATTTACAAAAGAGATCTGGCAAATTTCCAACCTTCAAGCTGTTCATTCGCTAAAATTCTTGACAGCCCCTGCTTTTGCATGAAAAGAAGGATAGTAGTTGATATATGGACTTAATGACATCTTATCGGAAGTAGTAGTATAAATTCCTCATAGCTGTCAATCTAATCAACTCTGAGCTGAGATTGCTGTAGCTGAAGCTGTGGAACTAGTAGAAGTCATTTGCATATTAGAGGTGCATTGAATGTTCCACTAAATGACTGATGGCATGAGAGATATAAATTTGGAGCAAAATTCGCATGTTTGATTCAATGAAAGCCAGACGAATGAAACGAGTGCGAAATGCGTTACGTTACTGGAGAAGAAAGAGTATAGTTGTGTAATGGAAAGAGGAAGGTAGGCAGTAAAAAATCAAATTCTTCACAGATGCAGAGCCCATTGTATCGAAGGAGAAGGTAAAAGAAGAATTTGATGACTTATAATGCAATTCAATATTACCTCTTAGAACTTGGATTAATGGATTGATACTAGAGTGAAAGATAGAATGAAATCCTTTGATGTTTCTTTTTCCTTCCTAATATGACTGCTGCTATGTACACCTCTGCTCAGCATATGTTCATCCAGTAGCTCTGGTCTTGTTCTTAATTTTATCAGCTCTCTCTCTCTCTCTATAGAAAACAGGCGAGCTTCCGTTGACATATTTTTGAAGGCAGCGGGGTATCTGGATTGTGCTGTTCGGCATGTCCTACCACAGTTATTGACTGAACTCAGGTTTGCAATATCTGTAATATTGTTATGACATGCTTATGCTGGGTGTACAATTCATCTTGTAATTCCCTTGTTGTCTCATATTTACAGGAGAGAATTACCAGTAGACCTTGCGGAAGGGGTTCTTCGAGCACTTTGCCTCCAAGCACTGGGGCAGGTACTCTTCTTATAGCGGATATAGCAATTGATGAACTAATTGTGTCTCTTCCAAACACATTTATTAGTCAGTGCTTCTCCAAAGATAATCAAGTTAAGAATCAATAGGTATAACATCATTTTATAAGACTTTCTTCTAAATTTACCTATGTCTTCTGTGCAATTTTCTTTATACTTCTTTCTTATATTGAAGGAAGATGGAGGTGTTAACTATTGCTTAATATGAAAAATCCAAAAAAGAATCACTCTCTGTATATTCTTGATCCTTTCAAGATTTTCCTTTTGGGCTTCCAAATTATTAGTTAATATTTGGAGAATTCAGTGAGGAAGTAATCTTTTAGATATTTGAGAGTTGGCATAATCACATATCTTTATTCCTACTGGAGTTCTACATTTTTATATTTTATGATATTAATTGAAGCAATTGAAAATCATTTTGGAAACGGCCTTTCTTTTGAAGTTCATCTCATAGTTTCTCCCACACTAATCATAGTTGGGAATTTTCTCTCCGATGTTTGACATAGGGTGCGGATGTCCAACTTGGAATGGCAATTGATAGCACAAAAGCCACCCTGGCAGTCAAACGTAGGCTTGCTTGTGAGATGGTAAAGTACTGGCAGCAGGTATACATCAAATCTCATCCTATAAAATTAGACCACATGTCACCCATGAATCTGATTCAAGACTCAGTTTTATAATGGATGGTGAAAAGGTTTCTGCATTTTGTTCGACTTTTATTGGCTTGGATAAGGTGTCTTTTGATTTGTATGTTGGAACTCCTCTTTCAGTGTAGTTAACGTGTGCATCGCTCACTAGAGCTGAAAACATAATTATGTCCAAGAACAACCACTCTAGTGTGTTGCATTGTATCTGGTTTGTTCTTGCTTGGAGTACTTTTATTCATCTTCTGTCCAGTAGTTCTGTGGTGAATCACTTGAGCATCTCCATGCATGCTGAGATGTGTCCAAATCATCCTGGTATTGTGGTAAAGTGAAATGGAACAGCAAAGACTCCCCTACCGTTTCTTTTCACAGTCTGAACTTGAATAATGGAAATGCAATTAGTTATTTAAGCACTTCAACAACATTGAATCGTGTAATATGCTGTTGATGTCCTATATTAAAAATACTGTTATTTGTAATTCTACATACCTATGGAGTATGCACATTCATGTACAAGAATATCAATTCCACATGCTTCATATGCATTTGTTCATATTAGTCGTGTGTATTTTAATATGTATAGTCCAAAATAATATGTAAATAGGTCTTTCTATCCTTATTCCGTCAGTGAGTAACAAGGAAACAGAAAAATAGGTCTGCGTTGGTAGATCATCCAATGCATTCGGCCTTTCACTGGTCATCTTTTAAGATAGGTTGTTTTGTCCATGTATCTATAATCCTATTGGCAACTGTTGATGTACCTTGAGGGACCTGGTTTTTGAATTTATATGTTTGCAGTTTTCCTTAAAAACTAACAAGTTTTTCCTTGACGCTCATGTTATGTCACCTATGTGCTATTAAAATAACTTCGTTGTTATTAATCTTTAATGAGAAATTGATTGCTCTGCACGTCTTCCTTTATAGGCTCAAGATAACCTAATGAACCTTCCTTTGACAAATGGTTGGGCAGAAAAGCATCGTCTTTACGTAAAGTGGAAATATAATGAAGCTAAGGTATGACAAGATGTTTCATTCACTGTTTACTTTTCTCCTGAACTCAGGATACGTTTTCTGAACTTCTAAATGTAATTACCTCATTGGTGGTCTCTTTATCATTCATGAAAGACATGACATTTAGGTTTGCATAGCTGATTAACTCAGCATGGTGATTGGCAACATATAATCAGTACACTGAAGAATTTATCAAGTGAGAGAAACCAAAGTCCCGGATTGAAAATTTTCTTCTGAGTTGGGGATGATAAGCTAATGGGAAAATCAACTTCTACATTGCAATTTTTCACATTATACTGATCACTGTCTGATTATTGCGGTTTGAGCGAGTTACGTAAGACGAGTGACGTCATACTTGATTTACTATCAAAGTAAAAGGAAATTTTGACAGCATGGAGAAGTGGGAATTTCAGTTTTGTATTGATGGCATTTTTCACATGTTAACTGACTTAAAATAGCAATAATAGAAGTTGGATCCAAAGAATGATTTGGCTTGTGATAACTCTCTGAGGAGGATTAATGTTCCAATAATCATAAACATGTGCATCACTTGTGAACGTGGAAAGAAACTCACTCTGTTTCCAATAATTTGTCCTTGGCCTGGTGAACCAGTCACGTTCTCATGGAGAAATTTCAACTCCTATTCAATTCTTCTAATGAAAAACCATAGATGCAGAATGGAAGATGTAATCAGGCCGTATCTACTATATGAGTGGACAGGCAGGACGAGCATGTTTTATTAGCTACAATAGCAGCACTAGAAATATTGAATGGGAAAAATAAGATAACGGACTTGCAAATATGGATGTAATTATTTCGTGAAGACTTGCTGGTCATCGCTAAATTGAGGAGTAACAGAGCTTAAATCCCCATACAGCATTTACTGATTTTTAGTCTAATTGGTAGATGATTGCTTATATAACATTTGTGCATCAGCTATAGAGCCACACTATTCCTAAAATCTATTCAATCAGGCTGCAGCATATTACTACCACGGCCTGATTCTGGACGAGGGAAACACGGAGAAGTCTCATGGAATGGCAGTAGCTGCTTTACAAGCGGCAGATGAATATCTGAAGGAAAGCAAGAAGGTCTCAGAGGCATTTAATGCGACTCCTCCTCTTTCAAGGTAATCTGGTTAAGCATTTTCTCTTTTCCTTTCAATGCATTAGCTAGTTAGTTTTAATTGATTGGCTTGCCAGTATCTAATTTTCATATGGATGTCAGTTTCTACGAAGTTTTAGTCTTTTTTTTGCCTCAAACCATATAAATTGGGATGGTATAGAACATACGAATATGTCCTCATTCCTGTATTTGCTTCAGTAGTGCAGGAAAGATGAGTTTTAGGCGAGTTGGTTTTTTTATTTTTATTTTCCGGCAAGCAGATCTGGGTTAGTGCGCAGTAGGGAATTTTGACTTCCCTTGGTAGAGAAGTAGACCGTGCATCTGCTAGTTGTAGATATTTTTTTAACTTGCTTCTTGGTTATTATCTCCCTGCAGAATGGAGACTCTCATGAATAAAGTTTATTGTCTCTGCGTAGAAACTAAGAACTCGTACCGTCATGCTGACGTTCTCTGCTTGCAGGAACCCACCACTTTGGGGAACCATGAAGTTTCTCTGTGAAAAAGTTCCAAAAGACACATGGAACAAGGTTCGGATAAACCGCGATCTCTACACTAACGAAAGGTAAGATTTGCTACTCTGACTTAAGACTAAATCTGAGTTTGCATTTCTATTCAATTCTAATGAAAGCAGCAGGTGAATGATTTCACTAACGAATTTCTTGTTGTCATTCACGACAGGGTTATGGAGACTGCACCTACATTGCCTGACTTTGCCTTGGCCTTGAAACCCGATGACTATCAACTCCCTCCCGTGGATAAATGCTGGAACGAGAATAATGTCAACGGGGGGCACTTAGGCCCTGGCCAACTCCAGAGCGACGCAAGATGATGTTGTATTTAAATCTCGGAAAATACAAAGATACATGGGGCGCACATTCATGGAAAGGCCCTTAACGAGAAAGTCGGTGCTTTTCTCCCCAGTTTTCCCCTGTGCCGGTTTGTTTCTCTTATCGCCGTGATCTACTCTCGTTATAGGGCTCATTGTACAAGTAACTATCGTGTGTAATTCCTCCCTGGTTGAAAATAAACGATTTTTCTTTTAATGCTTATAATAAAAATGTTTACAAATAATGCTTGTCATACGTTCCCGTGCCTCCGTTTTGCTATTGCAATGTCAATTGGTGCTTCTTTTTCTTTCTGATTGCGTGGAATGTACAAGCCTCTCGTCTCCATTTGTCCCCATAAATATACGCAAAATCAACCAAAAAAAAAAAAAACTACCTTGCCCCTGTACATGATACGATATATTCATACATGGTGACAGCCTCACAAGATGACTTCTAAAGTTACTTTCAGTAGGAATCACATGATTCGAATGCAGGATCTTTCACCCGGGACCAGCCACTTGCTAGTTAGATTATCTTTCTTTGCCAGGATGAATAGATTTCCATTCCTCATGTGAAAATATGCTCAATTGCTTTCCCAGCAGGGAGAAACGAAAGCGATCCTGCTGTGACCTTTCTTTCTTTCTTTCTTTTTCTGATTCTTCGCGTGTTCATGTAAAGGTCGTTTCTTTTCTGTTTTCCCGGCAACATTATTTGTAAAATGAAGTAGAGTATCTATCAAAGACGAAAACTTTCATCCCTCAGCCTATCAGCTTTAGGTGCAGGGGACAATTGGCGTTATAACAAATCCCAAATCATTCACAATCGTTATGTAGAATCATCTAGCAACAGAAATCCAATATCAATTAAAAAGACAACATGAAGGGAAAGTTTCCCTTCATTTCTTGTTCCCCATTCGATTCTGTTAAAGGCCCTGCAAGGAGATGATTCATGGAAAGAAGCCAGCCCATGTAACAGAGGGTAGTAAGGAGTATCAGCTCCCCCCATCCAGTTCTTCGTAGGTTACACAGCCAACGAGGTTTCACCTTCCCTAAGATCTTTCTGGACTTAACATTTTGTTCTCATTTTAGCACAAAAGCATCGAAAATTTAACTATTCGCTAGCTCCATTTTCACCATCTTCTTCAGCCTTCTCCTTTTGCTTCTCCTGCTCCTCTGCACCAAGAGACCCCAAGTTCATGTAAATAAATATGATCATAAACCACGGTATGTCATTTACGAACAGCACAAGAATAAAAGGGGAGAAAAATGTTTGCATTATGCACCTAGTAATCGCTTACTGACAGAACTTAATATTTTATCAGTTCACAATTTACGCCAATATGCCTAAGAGTACTCTCCCAGTAATATCTAGAAAGTATGAACTGAGAAAAGGAGCCATGCTGGTTCAAAGACGAGGTATCCATCTTCATTTGCTGTACAGATACGCATGTTGATGCCTTGATAACCATTAGGAAACGATAGAGATCCTTAGAGAAGCATACATAATCAGTTGTAGACAATTCCAACATACAAGGTTCCATCTTTATACCCAGTGAGTTCATATCATTGAGACGCTCTAACGATTGAAGATGAATAGCTTATCCCACAGAAATTTAGAATAGCATACCTATCAATTTGCACTTTTTCACAAGAAATTTAAATGAAGAATGCGATGACGATACACTGCAGAGGTTACATTCTCTCTCCCCTTCTATGGAAAATAAGCATCTTGTCAACAGATTCACCAACCATCATGTGAAAGAAGATTAAAAGAGCCGGCCTATTTGGAAGGACAGATGCTTTTGCCCCCATGACAGCAAGCTCTCATGCAATTACTTCTACTTTCTATAGGGAGAGGTAAATCAAATCCTTTTTGCACTCTTAACAGGTTGTGGACAGAAATATCCCCTTCTAGAACCACAGCCCGATTGAAATTTTTCTTCGACAATAATACCAAATCATCCAGTCTTCTCTTCTTCAAACACATCATAAGCAAAAGACAATACTAGAGCTGCAAACCCAGTGTGGCAGGAATAACCGGGAAGACAAAAAGATGAATAAAATTAGAACTAAGCCTAGCCATTAAAAGGTGTGGCATCTGGCCGGCTTAACTTGATTTGCACTTCTATTTGGTAGGAGGCACAAAAGATGATATTATTGAATTCTTTTTCACTCTCCAGGCAGTGCTTAGCACCATGACTGTTAATCAACTTCTAGAGCTTCAGCGGAGACAAATAAAAGATGTTTCATCCACCAGAAAAGAAGATTGAAAGATACTTACGAACAATCTTATACATTGCCTTCTGTGTGCGTCTTTCAAGCTTATCGAGCTTCTTCTGGACATCTCTCCTTAAGTCCCAGTTAGGTTTTTTCGGAGCAATGTTTATAAATGGGTCCTACAGAATATCCAAAATGAGAACTGATATTTTAAAGCACCATGGGAAAGCTGGAAAAAGTGCTACAGTCAATCAAACCAAAGCCCACCTTCTTTTCAGCTGGAGGAGGTTCTGTTGCAACAGGATCTTCAAATTTTGGTAGAACAGGTGGTGCAACCTTTCCCTCCTGAAGTTGCTTATCATGAGGAACATAGTTTCGGAATTTCATGCTAGGGTTCCTGCACCAAATTCAAGCATCCTAGTTAAAGCAAGAGCCGAACTAAGCACATATGCCAGTATTAGGGGCATGAATGATAACAGGAAACAGACAATGCGCTCCCTCTTTGAATTATTTCTTCATCAGAATTCTATCGAGTCGGTACACCAGACTCAAAACGATCAGGTGTGAAAATTCAACGGGACTTTTAATATTATACACAGATCTTTCTGCTAATTCCTAATACTTCCAAGGTGGAAGAAAGTTTGTATCTAGGGTCGTCAAGGGCTAAGCAATGAGTTTCCATGAAACAAAAATAAGCCCCAATAAGGATGCAAGAGAACACTGAGGACAAAGGACGCAAGATAAGTTTGTGAACAGCCTATAACAAATACCAAATGAAAACAAAATATGTTGAATTATAACCCATTGGACTGCAGCGCAACAGATTCCCATTCTAATGAATTGGTAACACAAGTCCTATGAATGGAAATCCTTAATTTCTCTCTCTCTGTCTCCATCCAGATACGTAACAAGGATATGGTCATCTGGCTCTGGCTAGTAACCCTGAAGTAAACTCATCTGGCTCTAGCTACAAACTATGAAGTAAACTTCCAAACATGAAGAACATTGAAAGATATCGCAAGGAAAACCCCGAAGCAAAGAAATTCGTGAATATCACGAGAATCATCCGCGAAAAGAAAAGAAAGAAGAGGTACAAGAAGCACTCACTCCTCTTGGGCGTCATCCTCATCATTCTCATTCTCGCCATCCGACTTGCCATCAGCCTGAGCAGCAGAATCCTCGCTGGGAGCATTGAGCAGCTCCTGAGCAGCTCTGAGAGCCCTCAGCCTCTCTCTCCTCGCGGCGACGGCTTGCTCGATCGAGTCATCTTCCTCACCCATCTCCCTCACCTACACAAATCAAAAGGGACCATAAACACAAGCACCGCCGACAATTCAAGAACATCTCCGTGGCTACCGCCACGCAGCTTCGCCGGAACTTGAAAACGACGCCGAATTCACAACCTCCATCCCTCCCACGGAATTACACAAAAAACCCACGACCCCAGAAACGCTGGCGCTTATGGGCGACCAGTCCCGCGCGTCGACAGACCAGCCGCCAAAAAACCAACTTGAAGCCGGTTCCGTAGCGAGGCCACGGCTCGGGGAAAAGGGTCGCCGGCGTTTAGCGAGTTGGAGAAGAAGCGGGTGTCGCGGCGATACGAGCTTAAAGGACGAATCTTTGCGACTGAAAATTGAAGGGTTGGCGAGACGAGACGAGACGAGACGAGACTGACCTTGGGTTTCGAGAGGACGAAGGGGGAAGGTCCCGATGCTTGGCGACGGCGGACGGTTGTCCCAGGTGGGCGGTATGGAGGTTCCGGCGAGCTGGAGCAGGCGTAAGGATTTTCGCACCAGTCTTCTATCCCGGAGCTTCCCCCTCTCAGCAGCGTCTCGAGCATCCCGGTCCAAAAAACAAAAAAAATTAAAAAAATTAAAAGAAAATACCAAACTTCGTTTTTTTTTTTTTTTTAATACCAAACTGGATTTTTTTTGGATCGAAAAAATACCATATTTATGTAAAGTAATAATGGTCAATATTTCTTTCATTTCTCCATATTAAAAACAAATGAAAAAAATAGACAGTAATAATAAATAAAGGTGAATCTTACATTTTGATTTTTTTTTGTATATGCAAATTACTTGAATAATGTACAAAATCTCATCAATTGATTTTACTTTTTCGGTGAAGTCCATATGTAGATTTACATAATTTTTTTTTTTTTATGTATATCTGAAAAGTAAATAAAAATATATTTTTTTTTTTTACCTAAGTTGAAGTAAACAAAGGTCCATTTTTTTCTCTCTCTACTCTAAGTATATTGAAATATAAGGTGTATTTATTTCATAAAAATAATTTATTTCAAAAGCATTTTCTTAAAAATAATCGCTTATAGTACTTACAAAAATAAACAAATGACAAATATTTTATCATTCTTGAAAATATTTAGTCGTATATTGTTGTTGATAATGAATATTTTCATGAATTAATTATTTCAAGCGATATAAATGATCATTTTTAAGAAAATATTTTCTAATTTTTTTTTTTCGCAAAACAAATAGAGTCCTTATACTTGTTGGGAAGAATTCGTTGTGCCTCAAAGCAAAATTGCAATCAGTCCACCAAACACAAAAAGAATATCACGTAAACCAAGTGCACATAACACTGAATATTTATTGTTACAATAATAGGTTTTATGTAGATATCACATAGGTCAATTAGGGAGTGAAGTCTCATTGTTTATTTATTTTTCTTAGTAGGAACATGGGCATGTCCATAAGCAAATATTAAGATAAAATTGGATCTAACTCAGGATATAATACCATCTTTTAACTTTGAAAAATCTATTTTCATCCTCACTTTCATTTTTTATTATTTATTTTTATAACAAAGCTTCGCACATTGCTTCCACCTCGGCGCCATATCTCTCTTGTCAGTTAAATTTTCATTTTTTATTTTTTTCTCATAATTGGTGTTTCTAAAATTTTCACTTCTTTCCTTCGGAGTTTGGCAAATGAGTTGCTGGATAAAGCGGATGGGAGAAAATAACGAGGTGAGTTTAGCAAAAGCGTGATAAGAGTTCATAAAGAGAAGTTGGGTTTCAGAGATTTTGATTTCATCAATAAGAGAGACTTCATAGAGATAGTCGAAGGAAGCACGAGTCATGATGGCTTTACCTTCATAAGCTCTACAATTTATCCCGAATCCAAGCAACAATACAACAGAATGAAGTTACCATCAATAAGAGTTCGTAAAGAGAAGTTGGGTTTCGGAGATTTTGATTTCATCAAGAGAGACTTCATAGAGATAGTCGAAGGAAGCACGAGTCATGACGGCTTTACCTTCATAAGCTCTACAATTTATCCCGAATCCAAGCAACAATACAACAGAATGAAGATTCAATCAGGAGAAATCGGGACAACTGGATGGAAATTGGACTGCAATTATTTCGATATCGATGAAAAGAATTATCTCTCTCTATATGTGTACAATGCACGTGCAGGTATGTGTTGCCTTTTGCTTTTCGATCTAAGAACTCGGAAACAAACAAACGATGACAATCAAATAGAGGAAGATCATAGACTCAAAGTTTCAACCTGTAACTACAGTCACTCGCCTTGATGCTGACCAGATTGTTGGTACTCAGACTATCCACCACCAGCAGGCACTTTCCCAGAATCCTCACCTTCCTCAGCTTCAACCTCCCGACCTTGACCGTGACCGGAGCGTCGACATTCAGACTCAGCGGTATCTGCCCCGTCTGTTGCTGCTCCTGAAGTGCATTCATCAATGTGCTCCCAGACTTCGTCTTGCCACTCAACCCGACGCTGAACTCAGTAACGTTCTTGTGACCTTGGTAAAATATAGGCAAGGAACCTTGGCATAACTTGTCACTCTCGTACCAAACGGCTAGCCACCCACCCTTCTCGTAGTATATACCAATCCTTTTGTTCGGATTGTTGGCCTTGATCTGGACTTCAAACTTCGCATAAAGGGTCAAGTCGATGTTGAGCCTCAGGTTGGTTATCCTCAACTTCTGTATCGAATAATTCGGAAGTTTCGGCTGGAATATGGCATAGAGGATCGCGGCCATGGCCCCGACCACAAGTAGGAGGACCACCAGGATGCAAATTGTCCAGCACAAGCACCTGCAGAAGCAGCTTCTGGTTCTCGGCGGCCGGGAGGGGACAATGATGGGACGACCCTGATGGTGAAGAGGGCTAGTGGCCTTGTCGGAAGCCGGGGCGCCAGGAGGCACAAGAGGCACGGTGGGTGGTGATTCCAAATCTGCAACCAGGTGAATCTTCTGTTGGTCCGCCATGGCCGGCTGCTGCTTCTCTGGGTTCATGCAAGTTTTGCCCCATACTCTGTTTCTGCTTCTAAGTGGGGGAGTATATATATTGTCAAGTTCTTCTGCTCATTGGGACTTGTCTGAAATGGTTTTCCCTCTATTGGAGAAGTTGCAATCCAATAGGAGAGCTCCAACAGGTATCTATCCTCAACTGTATTGTACCTAATAAAATCACATGCTAAAACCAGGATGTTTTGGAGGTAGTTGAGCTTCTCATCTGTTTGAACTGTTTGTGCAAGTGACATGTAGGAATCAATGCCGGTTTTGGTTCTTAAATTCCAGGCAATCAGGGCTCTCTCAATCACCCTAAGCCAGTGAAATTTATGTGTACGATCTTGACGTGTCCAATAACAGAAGACCATACTGAATCTTCCAGGAAAACGATTGTCGCAAACAGACTTACCTAGATGGACCTGAACCGTTAAATTTTGCCGGCCTCCCGCATCTGATGACTCAGATCACTGGGAGAACCGGGTCTTGGCAAGAATTTATCTAACATTTCTTTTGTCTACCTTTTGATTGAATTGATCCTAGGTTCTTGGGAATATTCTTGTGTTTGCATAAGACAGTTCCAATCGTGTCTATCTCACTGGTCAACTGAAAAAAGAGCGAATTCAACTGCATATATATGGTCCCATGTGCTCATCAAAGTTAAGAAGGTGAGCTACCCACGTTAGAGCTATGACAATTGATGTTGTACAATGACAACGTGCGTCTGGTGTTGCAAAATTTCTTGGGAAGCAATATAACTATATCAAAGGATTCTAATTCGGATGAATACAAAAATGGGTCTCAAGAGCAATATTTAACTCACAATCAGAGAGACGTTTTTAACAATAATCGATGGCAGCTGGTTCCATCGAGTTCTGAGCACCATGAATTATCAGACAATTTCTCCAGGGACTTGCACCTTTTTTTGGTTATTTCTTATTTGCCCCAACATAAAAGAAAAGAATTAGGGCCTGTTTGTTTGTGTTCTTTTTTTGTTCCCCGGAACACAATTTTTGTTATTTTGGGCGCGTTTGGTAAACTTATTTCGGAAATAAAAAATGAATAGAAACACGTATGATCACGTATGGTAAATTTGTGTGTTTTTTTTTTTTTTTTTTTTCAAATATTTATTTTATTTTATTTTTCTTCTTTTGGCCGGTCGCCAACATCGGTCATGGTTGGCGACCGGCCGACGAGAGCCGGCGGCCTTGCCCAGCCACGGCGAGGCTCGCCTGCCCCCGGTGAGGCCGAGCTCGCCCAACCTTACCCCATGCCGGCGAGGCTCGGCCTCGCCTTACCTGGGCGAGCTCGGGCTCATTGGATCTGGGTAGCCCGAGCTCACCCAGCCACCGGCGATGAGCCTCGCTGGGCCACTGCTAGGCCGGCGAGCCTCGCCGGCTGGGCAAGCTCGGCTCGCCGGATCTAGGCAAGCCCGAGCTCGCCCCAAGGTGAGGCCGAGCCGCTGGGCCGGCGACGCCGGCCACGCTAGGGGCGGCGAGGTCGCCGGACCTCAACGGCATCGCCGCCCTCGACGGCCGGTCGCCGGTGATCGGCCAAAGAAAAAAAGAAAAATAAAAGAAGAAAAAAAAAGAAGAAAAAGAGAGGAGAGAGAAAATTTGTTCTTAAAATTGTTCCAAAAACAAAAACATGTTTTTCTTATTTCTTATTTCTGTTTCCAAACGTGTTCTGTGAACAAAAAAATGATTTGGAACAAAAACGCAAACAAACGCGTTTCTTTTTCTTTTTTTTGTTCCATGGAACAAAAAAATAGGATTTTTGTTCATAAACAGAAAAAAAAAAAAACGTTAACAAACATAGCCTTTGTTTCAAAACAAAAAAAGAATGTAAACGCTTTGTTTATATTTTTGTTTCCGAACAAAAAATATATTTTTCTTTTGTTCTTGGGTAATGATTTGGAATGTAAAAAGAAATAGAAAAACTTGTTTCTTGGGAACCCTTTCGATAAATAATTTTTCTCTCTCCTATTTTTTTTCTTCTCTTTCTTTTCTTCTTCTTTTCTCTTTGGCCGGTCGCTGGCCTCGGCCATGGCTGGCGATTGGCCGTCAAGGGCTAAGGACCTTGTCGGGCCACTGCCAGGTGACGCCGACCTAGCGGTGGCCCAATGAGGTCGAGCCTTATCGGTGGCTGAGCAAGCTCGGCCTCACCTTGGCTTCTTCTTTTTTCTTTGGTCGGTTGCCGGCCTTGGCTATGGCCGGCGATTGGCTGTCGAGGGCCAGCGACGCCGGCGACCGATTGTTGAGGGTTGACGACCTCGTCGGCCACGGCCGCCAGCAACGCCAACTGGGGCAGGCCTAGCAAGGCCAAGCCTCGTCGGTAGGCCGGGCTTGCCTAGCCAAGGCGAGGCCGACCTTATGCCGGCCGACGAGCCTCGTTGTGGCTAGGCGAGGCCACCGGCCAAAAGGAAGAAAAAAAAAAAAAAGGAAAAAAAGGAAAAAAAAATTAAAAATATAAAAAAATTAAAAATATAAAAAAAATTAAAAGAAACACAAAAATTATATAAGTTTACCAAATGTATTTTTATTTTTTTTCTATTCCAAGAATAAAAATTTTGTGCAGTTAGGGTGCATGATAACTCAAAATTTATGTTCCATAAATAGTTTTTCTGTTCCGCACTGCTTTCTGGAAGAAAAATCTGTTTGATAAACCTATTCAGCTTTTTCTATTTCAAATGATTTCTATTCCGAAATAGGTTTGAAAAAAAATCGAAGCTAAAATTTTCTACTTCTCTATTTCTAATAAAAATCGAAATAAAAATTCTTCTTATCGTTTGTCAATCGGTCCTTCATTCGTTGCCGCTGACCACCGTCCGTTGGTCGCCCGCCGCTGGTGCCAGGCCGGTGGCAGCGGCGACCGGCGCCGGCCGCTGGCACCGATTGCCGCTACCACCGCCCACCGCCCAAACTATTTCTGTTCCAAAAACTATTTCTGGAACATAATGGTTATCATGCACCCCAAAACGTGTTCTTCAGTTAAAAAATTGTTCCCTGGAAGAGAAATAATTTTTTCTATTTCTGTTCCCTGGAACAATTTTTGAATAGAAACGTTACCAAACGCACCCTTAGTATACACTTCAATGCGGGGGAGAGAGGGAGAGAGAGAGAAACTATTTCAGTCATAATGTGGCCAAAGGAGGAGCAGTAGCGACCATCGCCTCCGCCATTGCCGCCGGTTACACAATTGCTAGAACATGGATGTAACTCAGCATAAAATCATACTTGGCCACTTCAATACCATGGCCGGGTTATCATTTATCAGTTAGATCGATACAGGGGGCCATGACCATGGACCAATCTCACATTTAGAATTTCCACAAACTAGCAGAAGAACAGCTTTTTTTTTTTTCAAGAAATTAACCAATGGCGCCGTTTGTTCACAACAGATACAAAATGTCCATGGATAATTTACTTGACTTCCATGCTATTTCAGCCTGCGTTAACACTATGCAGCGAAGGTATAATGCAATTATTGACCCGACCTTCATTCAATCTCAATCTGTTGAGGGGCATCTTCTTCTGCTTCTTTGGATCCTTCTGCATCAAGCTCCTCCTGAGAAATCCCTGAAGCTTCCACTGTTCTGGTAACCCACTCCCTCAGTGGATCTTCATTCAGATCGAGCCTCAGAATACCAGCAAACATCCCACCCATGAAAGCAACCGGTTCCTAAACAGATATAGGTTACAAATAGATAGTGGCAATTGAATTTGAATTTTTATGGAGGAGCAGAGAGCATTCTTACTGACTTAGGAGTCAACTGTCATAAGTGCTAAAACTGGAACGGGTACAAATTGCAATACAATTTTCCCTTCAAATTTGTGACTTACAACAATCAAGATCTTTTTGGCACATCATAAGATAGACATATAGGAAGCTTGTTTGACCTAAATTTGGTTACTCATAAGCATCTGGTGAAATTACACAGTCAAGGATTATTTGGATTGGTATGGTAATGAAGCCTAAATGTATGGCTCTTGTCCTGGATTCTCATTCTAATTCGGCAGAGAGAACTACTAGGGTCCTAGAGTCCCAGGAGTAATACTTTTAAGAGTTTGAAACTCTCCAACGTATATTTTTCATGATCTACCTTAAGACAAATAAGCTTGAGGCCCTTCTATGCACACTTCATAAAATTCCATGATCTGATCAAGTTTCCCCTTTTCCTCTTGATTTTAATAATGACAAATCCACTTTAACTATTAGACTCGTTACTTTCACAAATAGACTTTACTAGCTCATAACCTCTAACTAGCAGAACCCACAAGACATGCCAGATCTCACAACCCCTTTTTCCTTTACTTCTTTCTTGAAGCTTACAACCACAAACAGTAAGCCTTGGGAAATCTATACACGAATCATTGCCTAAAGAATTCCTTACCAGCCTGAGCCCATGATAGATGGTCTCACCATGGAAATTTAACTATGACAACCCTCTATCTGAGCTTTTATTCTTTGCGTTTGCTTGCATATCAGAATGATGAAGCAGGAACAGTAAGCCTGCTCCCCCCTATCTCAGGCTACCCAATATACAAATGATTGAAACAACTCGCATAGAAAAGTCCCATCTCAGAGGAACCCCTCCCTTCAAATGATTCTGAAGCCTCAAATAAGTAGTTATTAATTTTTCCCCGCAACAAATACACATCAACAAGTCCCAATCCAACGAGTGTTAATTTTCAACTTTCTTTAAGCTCTTGCAGACGCAGCAATTCAGTTCAAGTTGGGTTAATGTTTTAGCAATGCCCAAAAATGCACCTCGTCTAGCAATAGCAGATCAATCTTTTGAACTTGTTTGGTGGAAAAAAGCAAATCTTGGAAGAGGTAAGATGTTTGGCATGCTAATAGCTCTTATAGGAAACCCCAGAAAATCATCAAAACTTCTGCACCTGCAGAGAAGGCTCTCAAGAAAAATCAAACACCCCATTTTCAAATCCTTTAAGTTAGAGCCCCTTGATTCCTCTTAACCATGTCTAATCTCATATATGCTACCAAGTTCTAGACCATGCAGCTTCAACGTGGGCACATCATCCAGTTAGCTCAACAAAAACAATTGCTGCTTAAATCCTAAAGCTCTCTAATTGCCCATCCCAAGACCCAATAGCAACCACCAAGCATTAGGCCACAGCGCAAGAATCAAGTTAATCAAGGAGTACCTTGAGAGCTTCTCTAATGATGCGCTCTTCCGTGGGATTGAAGAAAAACGCCCGGACTCCGTTCCCACGGTAGTCACCGTGCCTTCTGCCGAAGACCCTCTTCTCTGCACTGAAAAATAGAGACCGCGACGGCGGGTTGAGTCTCGTACGGTCCCCCAAATCGGGTTTCCTCAACTTCTGCTGCTGACGAATCCAAGAATCGATTAGAACGAACAGCGCGCACGAGAGTCACGAATTGTGCTCAGACACAGAGAGAGAGAGAGAGAGAGGGAGGACGAACCGGTGCAAACGTAGGAGGGTTGAAGAGGAGAGACATGTTCGAGCGCGCTGCGACGTCGGAGCTGCTTCTCGAATCGGCGGTCGCGACGGAGGACGGACGGACTGAGAATCCGGAGAGTTCGCCGGAGAAGAAGATGCGTGTCGCTGTCGGGCTCGGGTTGGGGCTCGAGCCTGCTTTAAGTTGATAGAATTTCGTGGGTAATTTGATTGCTTCCTTAAAAATTGGCAAGGCATGCATTTTTTGTGATTTCCACGATATTGGAATTTCTTTTTCTCTTACAAAGCATATAAATTAATGTATCTAAAAAGATCCAACCCAAGCCGAGGTCTAGGCGTCACTATTTCCATGATATTTTTTTTTTTTGATGACTTAAGGAATTTGTGCATCGTACCAACACGGACAGCTCGATAGGCTCGGCGTAACGGGGATAAACCCTGGGGCGACGCTAGAAGAGGACCCACCATCCCAACATTGCACTTAAGATCCCTTGTGGCCAGTGAGATTCGAACTCCTCTACTCTGGCAAAAAATCATGGAGCACTTCATTAACTCAAGAAAAAGCATGTAAAGCGAAGTTTCTAACCAAGCCGATTGATGGGTGAGCTCAAATTCAAAATAAATAACTGTCAATAAGAATGATGATTTTTTTTTGCATATTTAGTTTATCTCAAGGAGACAAATAAGTATTTTTTTTATTTTACAATAAAAGAGGAATGACTTATATAAATGATATTTATAGACTTTACTTATTTCTTTGCTTATGGTGTCTCAAACGACTCGTAATATGCAAAAATGGTAATGCACACTTTAGAAAAATAAAATTTCGAATCTGTCATCAGTTTTTACTTTTAATTTTTTTTTTTGACTTTGAATTTTCATCTTTTATGAGTTCAAAATTAGACCAAAAACTGTTGAGACTTTTTTTTATAATAAATTGGTATATTGCATTAATTTTCAGCAACTTTCATGGATGACTTTTCTCCCTCACAATTTGTTTGGACAAAAAATGAACACCATCCCTCCTCGTACGACAAGACGACGGCTTGCTACCGACGGGCCGGGCCGAACCCAACGGAAGAGGCCCGAGGAGGGCCGTTCGGTTCGGACGGTTCGGGCTTCCGACGGGCCTTCTCCTACAACCTCCTCGTATCACCGCCGATCCCCGTAAAATCTAGAAGATTCATTGGTAGCCTGAGGCTCCTTCCCTTCCGTGTTCTTCCAGCTCTCGAAAATTCCCCCCACCTCTCTCTCTCTCTCGCTCGCTCGCTCCCTCTGCTCTGCAGATTCCGCTTTGAATTCGACCGCTCGGGCGTCGCTGTCGCTGTCGTTGGCGGTGGAGCGACTAGGGTTCGGTGGGGGTCCCGCGGGTGCTCGCCGTTTCTGCCGCGAAATTTATGGCCGGAAGGGAAGTCCGCGAGTACACCAACCTCAGCGATCCCAAAGGTAGGATCTTCGAGCTCGTGTCGATTTCTCTCCTTCCCTCTCTCTCTGGTTTGGTTTGTGGAGATTCGTGGGGGCTGAAATGGGATTCTGGGTCGTGTCGTGATTTGCGAGACAGATAAGAAATGGGGGAAGGGGAAGGACAAGATAGACGACGAGGACATCACGTTCCAGCGCATGGTCGCCAAGGTTAGCCCCATCCATCTCCCATCCCCACCCTGTCTCCTGTCTCTTCTGAACCTGATCGAGCTTGAGTCTTGTTTGGTGTGTGTGTTGCATGGTAGCTCCTGGCCTCCATGGTGCTTGGAACAGGTAGATGGTATCAATGGTTCAATTTGGGTTAGCTTTCCTGGTGGGATAATGTTCTTAGGATGTTACTTAAAATATAGATGATGATGGGATTAAGTGAAAGAAAAGTTCCCGTGGACTGAAGTGTGTTGTGCCCGAGAAGCTGCACATTGGGATTGTGTCCTAGGCTAGGAACTTGGGTTCCTCTGTTCATACGTTCTGGACTAAGACGGGTCTGCAGAAATTTTACGCGATTGTCGTTTTACAGTGATCATGCCTGTGGTATTGATGGAAGAATACGTGCATCAGCTCTTGGTTAATTTTGTTCTAGAACATGGAAATGTACTAGTTAGTGTAATTTACGGTTTGTGCACTGACTTGATAGATTATAAAGACTGTTTTTTAGTTAGCGGGTCGAGGCCAGGAGTTTGTTTCGCCATATAATTTTACTTCAGTCCTGATCTCCATTAAGCATTTGCATTAGGATGGTTTTCTGATAACATGCCCGGGCAGGGATCTTGGCCTTTACCGGGTGGCTGATACAAGCAGATGCAAGAGGTTGCTGGAGAACGTGGAGGTTACCTTCATGGACGAGGAGGTAGGCATAGTCGTAGACAAACTTTCGCTGCGGTGCACCCAGTGAAGTGATGGGAAAGCTCTTTCCTGGGTTTTTTCACAGTTTTATCTCTTTCCTTTTTCTTTCTGCCTTTAGTTTCTAGAACTTTGTTTGGGCTTCATTGTGCAGCCCTGGACAGTGATGATCTGCTATATCTCAAGGAACAAATGGAAGCTGAGGAGGATGCAGAACGGCTTCTACGCCGCACTGAAAAACGAGCATTTGCTGCATTTAAAATATCCTTCAATGTTTGGGTTCTCTTTTGTTTTTGGGTGAAAGTTTGATGCATTTATGTTGGAGCATTGAGATTGGTGTGGTCAGTATTGTGAAGATGATGCTTTTTTTAGGTTTTCATTGCATTTGAAGGAGTGTACTTCACTGTCGATATTGGCTAACAAGATTAGTCTAGTTTTTATGCAAATATGGTAATAGTGCAATGAAAATTTCCATACTAGTGCTCTTTGGGATTGGACTTTGTATGAGGCTTTCATGGGATATTGTGCATGATTCTACCTAGGTGTTCTGGGGTTTTCATGTTTTTGGCTCTTCTTTGGTGGCCGGTCATTGTAGTTTAATATAAAGGCAATCTAGCAGTGTGATCTCAGTTTTATAGTTACAAAGTCATATTTGCTGGAACAAAGTATACGTATTGGGTTAATTGTTTCTTCTGGCATGCGCATTGAAAATTTTGTTTGGGATCTCTTTATTGTATTGTTATGATTAGGTTGCCACCTAAGTGATCTTGATTGGGAGAACAGAGAACTGATGGTCAACTTTGTTGATGTTAGAAGCCTTGATTGGGATAGTTTTTTTGACATTGATGCATGAATTCTTGGCTTTAAAATGTGTCCAAATGTTTCTCTGTCATTGTTCTGATAACGCATAGATGTAGAGGTCATTAAAAGAGGAAGAATGGGAGCCCTGTCACAGTGCTTTCATCGAGTTTTTTACTTAATTGAAGGACACAGAGCTGCGAGTTTAGCAGATTCATCTCCTGCATCCGTGCCTTTGCCTCTTCGTGTTGAACCAAAGCCAAAGAGTGGGATCAGGTATTGTCTCTTTTCAGTGCACGTGCAAGGTTGGAATGTTCAGGTTTCTTCCTCTTCTTAACAGTTTTAACTATCCATCTATTGCAGGCAGCAAGTTCTCCTCAAGAAAGTTGTCGAAATTAAGCCTAAGCGGCAAAAGGTTTCTAGCCCACCAAATGCGAATCAGGCAACCACCATATACAATGATCACGTGACTTCTGAATTGAAGGCTGACCAGGTGAAGAGGCATCCCACGCCAACAGAAGCAGAGGATAAAACTGAATCGGAAAATCCTGTAAAAAGCTTGCTGGGCATAGCATATGAAAGTTCTGACGACGAGGAATGATCGAAGAATGAAGAGTGGATGCATATGTGCGGTTTTCCATGCTCAGTTTTGATGTTTACTCGAAGTAGGAAATGTAGTACAAGACATCGAATTCGGTTCGAGTGTATCGTATGGCACTAATATATTACATTGCTTTGAGAGCTTACCAAATTTCCTCGCTCTGCCTCCTGGTGCAAATGTCTTAGAAAGAGTATAGAAAGACTTTTTGTGATCGATTCATTGTAGAAACTTGAAATTGCCAATCTGACGCGTATTTTGACAGCATTTCTCTTTACGATGAGAGGACCGAAATTTGGTTTAAGTTCAACTCACTTTCGTTTTCAATAATAATTTCTTACTTCTACGGATCCAAGTCTAATTAAGTTTTTCGCAAGAATGGGACGATCTCCTTTCAAAAGCTCATGATCCAGATGTAATTTCGGAGCTCGGCTTTGGAGATTTGGTTAGTTAAGAAATGAGATCCCAGGCGTGAATCTCTGCTTTAACTTCGTGAATTCCAATAGTGGCTCAAAGAGAAATGTGCGCGTCAATGCGAGAATACAATGCTTGAAGTTGAAATGAAAGTCACTTATTCCAATACAAAACATGCATTAACTGATACACAATATTACTGCAATCTAACTTAGTATCGTCTTCCTTCTTCTTCTTTTTCCCTATCACAGAACCAAAAACTCTCAACATTATTATTCCACCAGCAACCGTACATATATATTCCCTATTAATGGCTTTATCTCTACCGGCGGCAGACTACTCCACGTCCATTGCTGAACCTGCTGGTGCACTCCATTGCGTTTGCCGACTCCAATGCCAACGGCTTTGCCTCTGCAGACAACGCGGCCTCTGGGTTGAAGATGCAGTACTGACAGTCCGTGGACACGAGAGAGGACGTCCTGTACTTGTTCTCACCTCCCATGATCGGCATCGCGACTCCTCTCTTCACCGGGTTCTGGAAATCGGGCCTGTAGGTCTGCCCCAGCACGCCCTCCAGCTGCTCCGAGAGATCAAAGAACCTGAACTGCACCTCCAAGTGCGCAAAGCAGTCGTCTGCGGGAATTTGATAGTTGTGGATCCTGTCATCTTCCTTGGTGATGGGCACTACGGTCACGGAAAGTTCCAGGACGCCAGGAAGAGTTACAGTGATGGCATTGTGGTTAGCAGTCCGCTCCACTGAGAGAGGGCTATTCGGAGCCGACCAGCTCGAGAGGTGACCGTCAGCGATGTGGACCAGCTGGTCGTCGTAGGTGAAAGCGAGCTGGTCAACTTTGTTGTCCCAGTGGGCGACCTTTTTGGCGGAGAGAGTGAAGGTGTGGTGGTTGAACCTCAGGCCTAGGGCTTGGATCCATGTGTTGTCGCGCTTCCTTCCCTCAGGGCGGCGGCCAATGAATCGGGCATTGATTTGGAGGTTCTGGTCAGAGACAAGAGCGAAGTGGCTGTTGGTCTCTCCATGGAAGTAGAAGACTATACCGTCGCCTCCAATGAATCTTGGGTCACCGCATGCAGAGCCTACTCCATTGCAGTTGGCTGTGCGGTCTGCAATTATAACACCAGCAATGGTTCAAATGGCTTAATCATGTTGCATTACTACCTAGTGCCCTAGAATTTTTTTCAGATTATTCATTATTATTCAAGAAGATCTTCGACTGCATATATAATATATCTGCATGAATCATTCTCTGCATGGAAATGCAAGTTGAGAGAGAGAGAGAGAGAGAGAGAGACATACTCTTGCAAGTGGCTTCACATTTGGGGGTGTTGCAGTCAATGACACAGGCCTTGGCAGTTGGGTCAGCAGGCTTGAAGGATGGGCACTGCTCTGGGCAGGTGATGTTCTGGGCAAAGCACTTGGTGAACGGGTCATTGCATTGGACCGACTGGGGCGGGAACACCTTCCCGGCCACAGCTGAGGGTGGAGGCGGGGCTGGCCCGGCCAGCGGTGGTGGTGGTGAGGGGTTGCCATAGAGGTCAGCATTGCTGAGGGCAATGGAGCTCAACAACAAGAGAAGGGTCATGAACATTGGAGTACTATGGGCTTCCATGACTAACCTAGACAGTGTTTCTTGGCAACACTAAGGGTTAGTGGAAGGCCTGAAGAAACTTGCTTGTCTATGCCACTTATTTATAGAGAGGGGAAAGAGAGATAGAAGTTAGGGTTTGACATATCGAAAGGAGGAAAAATAATGTCATAAATGAAGTAAGCTGGAAAATCTTGGATCTGTTGAATTGAGTTGAATTGGAAGTAGCAACCGGGGTTCGAAATTCCATTCGCATTGACTCTCGAGGATGGAAATCGGCATACAATGTCTTTTACAAGTACACACAGCTCTTCACTCTAGAGCAGTACAACCCCCCATGTGCAGTCATGAGGATTTTGCATGTGTAATTAACTTATTATTATCTGCTTATTAACTGCACAGGACGAACCAGAAGACCAGGAAGAGCGTGCTTAGCCCCAGTCAACTTTAAGGATAATATTAAATCCGGAAATGAGAAGACGGGCCGAGGACGGTGCTCTTTCGCACCGTGTGCTGTCAACCCTGTGATTCATTTCATCTCAGTAAGTCCAAACACACGTAAAAATATACATGCGGTAGCTGAGTCGTTCAGAATACAGGGGTCAACTGCTCCATGAAGGAAGGTCTTCGTAGAAGATGCGTGGATGAAGACGTGGGTTGTGATCTGTGAAGCTAGAGAAGCTCAATTGATTGGCTCATGGTACGTAGAATCAACGTAAAGGATCGACCGAAAAGGGGCTGAAATTTCTTGTTCCAAACCTTGTATTCTACGGTTCGGGTGTAGAACAGCATCGTTTCTTTTACTTCTGTGTCAAGAAGGCAGTATCTAGTGCTCTCTTGATTTGCGGTGCACGCAATTTGGTTGCTTAATGATCTTTCTTGAAATTTGTAAGTGGAACTCAAATTTTTCAGCCGACATGGTAAGCTTAGCCAACCATATTCCAGGGTAGAAAAATACAAGAATTAAATTAATTCCATGAGGTGATGCGAGTGTATATCAAACATATATTGTCAAAAAATTCAACCCAAAAATTTTAGCTAATAGATGAAGAGAGATTATATACATTTAAAACTCATTGTCCAGCGATATGAGACAATATTTCAACACTCTCACATGTAGGCCAAATTACGAGTGGCCCATGGAGTGGAATTTGACAAATGGAGGGTGGACACGCATTTGCAAATAGATGATACTGGTTCTGATATTATGTTAAAAAGTCTAATTCAAAAACTTAAACTTTTAAAATAGTTAGTAATAGCCTCACAAAATCTCACACACATAACATAGATTTACCTTGCTACTCCATCAATGTAAACAACTCCATATTGGACTTTAGGTCCCGTCTTACTCAATTTATGAGGTAATCGGATATTTTATCGGTATGCAAGTGGTCTTAAGCGGTGAAAGATCAATTTATAAAGTGGTGACATGTCGTTGTTGATGTGATTTAGTTTTTCTGGATTGAGTGATTTCCCGAAGATACATCCCAATAACGTCCATGGCAAATTTCTAACCGAGAACGACTAAGTGGAAAATCAATAATTCAACAACGGGTAGAGAAACACGAACGATTCCACGCTGTAATCACCGGACCACAAACTGAACAGATCTAGCATTCGGCTTCTTTCTTTTCAGTTCGTGTTTTACCTAAGGCTTTCGACTTGGAATCCGATAGTCGGAGTTTTATTTCTGCCATGGGAAACTCGGAGCTAAGTCGGTGGCCACGGCGGTGGATTATTGTGCTAGTTCCCCTCCATGTAGCCAGCTAGTTAGGTTTGCGCTCCCGGAGTGGCAAAAGGAAACTTGCCATCTACAACTTGAAGTTAAAAAAGGGAATTTACCTGAGCACACTCCCAAATCTCTAATGGCATCTCCAAAGTAACTAGTGCAGTTTACACTTTGACTTTAGCGTCGATGAAGTCTAGAGATAGTAATTATGTGTTGCGTCTAATACTGCAGATGCCCCTAAAATAGAATCCCACCGTCATGTCATGTGGAAAAAACTATAGTATAAGATAGTCATTAATTACGATTGTCTGCACGTTGAATCCAAGTGGGAGTTGGAGCGTTGAACACGGAATTGAATGCTAAACATATTGTGAATCCCAAATCGCTCCATCCGAAGTCAGATCTCCAGAGTCAAATTCAGCCCGAGGAAGATGAAGGAACATAGTTTTGAGGTAATCGAGATGATATTATTCTTATTTTCTTACACTGGTTTCTAAGTGGAGTCCTCCACGTTCAAGAGTAAAATAGCGTGCAAGAGAAGGAAATTTTGTCTGCGATCGGAGCTCGGCCAGTTCGTTCCCCAGTCCATACCCAAAAAAACAAAGAAGTTCTAAGATTCAAATTTGTTTCTTCTTAGTGAAATACCATGTGGGGATTAGCTATCTGGGGGTTTCGATTGTCCGCCGACCATTGGAGATGCCGAATGGATTCATCTGATCTTATAGTCCTGGTAATGCATGTTAGGGCTTTTGAATTTGATAATCATTATGGGTATAACGATACTGTAATGACTTTGTTTGATGACAGCAGAGAGTGGTCGTCAAGGCTAAAGAGAGATTAGATAAGGAATGGCTTCTGACTTTTAAGATGGCGAATGGGGTAGGAATGAATGAATTATGCTCCGAACATGGTGGAGTAATTGTAAAATATATATGTAAAAACTGGAATTAACTTATGGAGATGCCTTTTGATATAACAGTAAACTTTTCTTTGGAATTCTAAAGTTAAGCGAGCCTAAGCTACAGCACTATTAGGATGATAAAACTGTAAGGCTTGGTATGGGATGGGCCAAAACATAAAGTACAAGAGTTCTCTTTGGTAGTGTTTCAATAGATGAACCTAATATATGCATCGAAGTTGAATGAGAACCATTTAAAAAGTGGGTCATCTATAGGTCCTACTGAATTTGACAGTTCAGATTCATTTAGCTTATACAATAGGATTATGCAATACAAGCCCCATTTCATCTCCATTAAACAAAAGGGTGAATGACACAATGTCTGAAGTATGAACGACAAATCGATCAAATTCCTGGACAGAGGAGTAGAATCCTTGTTCCAAATTGATGATAGATCTGTGCAATCAGGTGAAATCAATCTATCATTCTCAATGCTGTGGCCAGTCATAAGGAATTTCTCCACTCCAAGGTCTCAAAAATCTGCAAAGTCATATGATAATGGGGCACGACCTCACACCAAGGAGGTCTAGAACCGGATCGCCAACCAAGTACACATGGGGCGTAATGAGTAACGACCCAAATATTCAAAATCAACATTTAGTTTGTAACATACCAAACATAAGATGGGCCGTCAGCAACCTTTCGGTTTCCTGATGATACTACTGGTGACTGCACATTAGATAGGTCGTCAACCACATTTCTGCATCAGCAAGAATCACAAACGGTACTAAGTTTTCTCTAGACAGATCATTGACCAACCTATACACGATTAGGACGAAATAAAATGCACGAAACTCTGATGTAGCACATGTATTATGTCATAGAAACGATACACTGCAAAGCCTGGTAAACAAACCCTCTGACTGGCTTGCTTATCTGACAGCGTTGGCACATGATCACTGAATTACAGGCTTAAGGCGATAAGCTCTCAGCTTGGAAAAGTCCAGATTGGAATCAAGCTCCTCATCTGGTTCTCCGACAATGCTTCTGTGAAAACAGAACATGGAATATTCCGATAAAAATATTTTCATGAACAGAATTTACTTTGGGGCAGACCCAGAGCTAAAGTAAAGTAAAAAGAAAAACGGAGACGGAAAAAAATCGAAATGCGGCAATTTCTTTTCTTCTGCTTTCTGTTGTATCTAATATAAGAACAAAGGGAAAAGAAAAACAGAAAAGGGCTTGAACTGAGATGGACTTCGCTGCACACCTTCCTGCAATGAGCCAGAATGTTATTCATGTTAAGGCTCAGTTTACTAAAAGCCTTAGGAGATCAGATTATCAAAACTGCGACACAGGTAACATGGATCATAGACAAACCTTTGTGGAGTAAACACGCTCATGACGTTCATCAAGAATAATATTTGCTGCCAGGTCAAAGCCCTTTCAGACTCCCTAAAGAGATCTAAACATTGTAGTTATCATCAACTCTAGGATAATAGAAGTAAAAATATTAATGGCCAAACGTACCACAATGTTACATCCATCATTTGTAATGACTGATATTGTTTCTGCGCACAGGAAAGAACCGTCATAAGAGCAAAACAGAGAAAAATATTCACGCCTCGAGAAATTGAGTGGAAAACACATAGGTAGAGCAGATATCCCTGTTGACATTAGGCATTTAGCTTCGACAGAGCAAAATTTAAAATCCTATGATGTAAAGTAACAACAAAGGACAGGCTTGAAACACAAGCCTGCCTCCAAAATTGCCGACCACACCATAAGCCAGACAGCTATGAACAATGCAAGTTCACGGTTGGAGATCAACAGAAAAGTGCTGCATATGTCTATACGATTTTCATATAGTAGCCAGCTAATCTTCAACAAGCATATTGCTATTACTTTTCTTGCATGGCATTTACACATCCTAAGCTATGTTAAATGCATAGCAAAATGTTAATCTAAGCATATGAGAGCAAAAGGAATGAAAGCCTCCTTTCATTTCCTCAATGGTGAAGCAAGACCATTCTCATGGATCGTCATCCCAAGCCTACTTCAATGGCCCATTTTACGCTTCAACTCGCATCACTTTGGGTTTCTTCTCCTCGCATGTGACATCTTAAAGAAAATTAAGCAAGAAACTGAAGACGGTAGTCAAGAGACATACAATTTATAAGAGAATCAAGTCCTGGGCCAGTTGACATGTCACTGCTCCGAAAGCTAGTAAAGCCCTTCTGTAGGTCTGGTCTAAACAATATTGTCTGTACAAAATGAATGCGAAGAAATAAGCAGCCAAGTGCTGAAAACCTATCCACTGACTGCTTGAAAGCAACACAAAGGTGCTTGTAAGCAACGTAGTAGTGAAACATGAAAAACATCCTATACAACATTTTGAAGGATCCAAAAGCAGAATAATAGAAAATTAACTCAGTTGCACAAACATATGAGACCGTGAAATCCACAGAAACCTCTATTCCATATGGAAGGAGGACTTATTTTTCTACTTTTTGGTGATCCATTAGTCCTGTGAATGATGATAACCTAGATCTTTGGTCATTGCCACAGTCAATGATTTTTTTTATGAGAGAGAGAGAGATTTTGAGAAATTCATGTCACGCCCCAAATCCCGAGTGCGTGCCCATCTCTTGTGATTGATAAAATTTTGCGACTTCCTAGGATGAGTCACCGACCCTTTCATTTTATTGCACATGCAGAAGCAAATAATAAATCTTCTGACAGTAATCATCTCGGGATAGAAAAGCAAGACAACAATTTTACAAATAAACATGTTTTTAGGCATATACAAAAGTCAACAACCACAAGCTTACAAAAACTAGTTTTCTAAAAAATAAGCTGTCCTAACTGACCTACACTTTAGATTACCACATTACCACAAAATTTAAGCACGATAGAGTGAGATATAAATCTTAGCGATTCCTCCACGAGACTCGTGGGACGCATCTTCAATCTACGACCTTGAAAATTTAAGTACGATGGGATGAGATATAAATCTTAGCGAGTTCACACTCTAAACCCCGATTAGGAGGGTAATACACCTAGAAGCATCCTAATCACACAATCATACAACCATGGAGACTTACCTCGTCTCAAATCCTTCCTGCAGTTAACACAGTTCATATACACAAGGCATATCATCACAAAGCATAACAATTGAAATGCTTCATCCATTCAATTAATCACAAGGGTCTCGATTATAAGACCAAACCATTATGACACGTATACATACCGTGCCACACAGTTTTGTCTTATAATTAGGCGTATCAAACTCTTAACAAACATGTGTTTCAATTGTTAATTTTGCACCCCTCTAGGGTACGGCCTACTTGAAGTTTAGCATTCTACTGATGTAACTAGGCATTGTCTCACCACCATTGAGCACAGCTTTGTCTCTCAAAGATGGCTTTCCCGAAGGAGAATATGTCTAGAATCTACTGCAACCCGAATTTCATTAAGTGGGTATCCCATATAGGGTAACGTACATCCGACATAGTTTGGGGACGAGTTCTCTTGACCAACACACGATCATTCAATTTCGACCAAAGACATTATGCATTGCACTCAAATGTCTCAATTAAAATAGTGATCTTGACTTATTTTTTCGTATTAAAAAGACACGGTAAAATAGTTGTGTGTAGGTATACGATCAATTCACACCAGAAAAGTTGATATCCTCCCATTTAAAATTTCACTGTTTTATATAGTATATAAAATCATTTTCCGTGTTAAAATCCGACACCTAAGATTTTTTGAATAAATATTGAAATTCTCAAATTTTGGAATTAAATACTAAAAATTCCAATCAGCACTTAATTTGCACAATTTAACACTATTGTAGAAATTAACCACACCATTGCAATCAGCATGAAATTCCGGTCACCGACTATCCCGATCTAATTTCCGAAAACTATTTAATAATTAAATAATTATCAAAATTAATTAAATAAATAAATTAAATGCTAAAAATGCTAACTTAGGCTAAATAATGCTAATCTAACACCTATTAAGCTAATTAAATTATTCTAACCATCTTAGCTATATAACAACATACTAACCTAACTAACTATAATCTCCAACCACCTAATTAATTAATCTAACTAACCTAATTTAACTAAACAAACTAATAATTAAACTAATCACACTTAAATTAATCTAATCGCCCATTAAACGTCATTAGCCTACTAAGTAGAGTTTAGTGCATAAACTTACTGGTTTGACTCAAAAACCGGTCCATCGCGACGGCGGCGAAACCTTTGCAAACTTTTCGGCGGCATCAACGGGCACTTGGACCGGGCCAAAAGGCCTTGCAAGCCCACAGCAACTGCTGGGCTTGGCTGATGGACTTGGGCTGCAGCTAGGCTTCAAGATGGGCTGAATTTGCTTGGGCTGACTTCAAGTAGGCTGCTGCTGGCGTAATTTTGACTGGACTAGGCTGGGCTTGATTGCAAGTGGCTGAACATGGGTTGATTCTGGTCGAAGACGCTGGATGGGCTGCTGGGTTTTTGTTGGAGGCGGGCTGGACTTGCGTGGCCTTCTGCTGGGCTGAATTGGAGTGGCTGACGTCGACGCCTGGAGGAAAGACGCGGATGTGCAAGGCGGTGGAATGCTTCGGTGGGGTTGACTCAGCGAAGCAGCTTCGGTCGCTGCTTTGATCGCGTGGACGGCTGCTGCAGGGAGAGAGAGAGAGAAGTGGAGGAAGCAGGCGGTAGTGGAGCAGCTAGGTGAAGAAATCGGTGGGGATGTGGGCGCTGGAATGGTGGAAGTTGGGTCGGTCTTCTTTGCTGATGGTTGACCGAGCATGGAGACAACGCAGGACGTGGCAGCTGCAGGGGTGAAGACCAAAGCTGAGAGGGAGCTGCAGGTTTTGTCGAAGAAAATGAAGAAAGGCCGAAGCAGTTCGTCCGAGTGAAGGGGAAATGAAAGAAATGAGAGGGGGTTCGAAGGGAAAAGGAGAAAATAAATGAAAGAAAAAAGGCAGGGGCAGCTGGTTCGGTCAAAGAGCTCGCACGAAGGAGAAGATAACGGAAGAGGGAGGCAGCTGGCGTTTCTTGATCGAGACGTCGAAGATAAAGGGTAAAAGGTAAACACAATTATCCACTTAATTTAAAGCTTTGTCCTCATTTCTTTCTCAAAGACAATTCCCAATTAATTCAATTTTGATCCCCAAAAATTTCAGCCCCTTGCCTAGCCGAATATAAAGGACATCCAAAATTGTCAAGGGAAAAGCCCGTGAAATTTCTGCAAGTCCCTTTGCCAAGTAGCTTGGTAAGGAGGCTAAAAATCACTTCGATTTGGCCTACCCGAATTTCCATTAATTTCTTAATCGTCCGAAACGATTTTCTGTAAAAATCCCGGAATCACCGAAAAATTCTTCGAATGATGAGTAGACGTTCCTAAAATTAATCGTGATACAATAGAACTTTCAATTTCTAAAATCGGATTTAATTTCGCGGTTAATTTCAATCTAACTCGATTTTAGCGTGACCTAGTTTACCAAGTAGCTTTTAGGAATTTTTTTTTAGTGCAATTGACTCGTGATCGATTATTTTCGAGCCACATCATACATCTTCGACACATTGGCGACTCTCGGTTGTCGTGAAAATCTCGAGGTTTCAAATACGGGCACATGGTACGAAAATAACAGAAAAATCAGTCTAATGCCGTTCAACAGAAATTTTGCAATTAAATTGAATCACCCACACACTAGTCACATATCTCTATCGAATTGACTTATCTCCGATCTTTGATTGATTTTTTTACGGTCTTTGAATGATCATTGTAGATCAACACGGTCGAGCAATCGATTTATGGTCGAATTCTCAAATCTATTACATTAAAATCCTTTAATGGTTTTCTCAGATAGTCTAGTTATCTCATGAGTGACCAGCTTAGAGAATAGCACTATCGGCGCGTCGATAAAAGGCCCAATTTATTTAATCGAAAACAAACTCTGAAAATTCAGGCTGTCACAATTCATTAGGTAGTTATGTGCAATATCATGAGAAGGGTAGCTAAAAAACAAAATGTAGAGTAATACAGATATTTGCAGCCAGTCCCATTGTAGAGTAAATGATGCTCGGAGAAGACTAGGACAGTGAGGTTAATACATCTCAATTTCCTATAGAAAGGTGTCTTTTGAATGAGAAGGGTAGCTAAAAAACAAAATGTTCATCATCATTGCTGAGATCAAACAGCATCCACAGCCTCTCCAGCTCATAGAGCCGAAACAGTTCTGAAAACATCTTAGAATTAAAGATGTGTTTGGTAACATTAATGATTAGAAAATAAATTTTTTTTTTTCATTTCTTTTCCTTGGATGAGTTCTTGAGCAGAAAAATACATTTGGTATGACTCTAAAATTTTTATTCTCAAAATAAAATAAAAAAACAAAAAAGTATTTGGTATGACCCTTAAATTTTTTTGTGACTTAAATTTATTTTAGTTTTTTTTTAGATTTTTCTAATATTTTTGAATTTTTTCTTTTCTTTTTTTCCTCATTTTTTCCTCCTCTAGCCAACCACTGGGCCTTGATGATGGCCACCGATTAGCCAAAGACAAGACCCAACGAGGTGAGTGAGGTCGGCCTCACCATGGTTGGGCGACTCACCATGGTCGAGCGACTCACCATGGTCAGGCGAAGTTGGCCTCGCTTGACCATGGCAAGGCTGACCTCACGGTGGCTGGCACGAGATCGAGCCTCGCTAGCGATCCTAAGGCCTAACCATCGGCAAGAAGAGGAAGAAGAATAAAGGAAAAAAAGAAAATGACATTGTTTCAAAAATTGTTTCTAGAATAAAGAATTAGGATTTTTCTTATTTTTTACTTCTTTTATTTCAGAATTATTCCCTAGCCACTAGCTATTTTGAGGAATGAAAAAATTAGCCAACGTTACCAAACAATTTTTTTTTTCCAATTTCAAGAAATGATAAAATGGAAAAAATAGGAAAATAGGATGATTACTAAGCAGGTCTTAATTAACCACGAAGTCAAATCATTTGTCTCCTCCAGTCTTCATCAAGATCCACGAATAAAAGTTCTCGCTTGAAACAAATGCAAATGATCAAAATTGACAGCTTGGAATGAACGAGGAAAGCATCTTCTGATCGGGGCGGATCACATAATTAGCCTCACCTATTCGCCAAGCCTTACCGGCAGAGAAACACAATGCCAATGCACCAGCATGCGCGAAACAAAACGACACAATGTCGCCAAGCCTTGACCTTGTCCAACGAGGAAGTGACGGAGCCACAGAGAGAGAGAGAGAGAAAGCTCACCTCCGCTCAATGCCGGCTATCGGAGCTTGGGGGGAGGGAGGGAGAGGGGTACGACGAGGCCAATCTGCTTCGTGAAGCCTGAATGAAGAATGACTGTGCGCCTCACCGACCGGCGGCGGCGCCGTTCGTCATTTTCAATTGGACGAGGCCCAAATTTACTCGGTAGCCTCTTTCACGGCCCGTGAGCTCGGCTCAGCCTTCATGGCATGGCATGGCAAAGGGTCGGAACATGCATGGACCCACGACGTATTTGTATAATCTTGTTGATTCTTGAAACAGATATAATATGGCGATGCATGTCTTTCGACGAGCGACGACCAAAGTTCGTGCTCGAGCATGACTCTGTCTTTCCCTCGAGCAGGATTCCATTCATGTCATCTTTGCTTCCCACGAACTACGCTTTTCATCCTGAAGTGAGGGAAGGAAGGAAGGAAGAAAGAAAAAGTCCGACCAACAACATAGCTGTCAATTTGACAAAGAAAAATCGCTGCCAAATATTCCTCAAAGCTGTCGGTTTGTCATGAATTTTTTAACGACTCCTTGTTCCGCCCGCTCCTGAGCAGAATCTTGCCTTGCACAGTTCGTCAAAGGGTAGCGATTAACAGGTATGAAATTCTGGCAAAAACACAGCCCGTTTGATTTTCCGTTTCTTGATATCAACAAAAAAAAAAAACCCATGCTTGTTTTCATCTTTAGTTCCATTGTTGATCATGATCTTGGCTTCTAATGCATTGCTTGGCCTTGCCATTTTGATTCTTGTAGCTCAGTTTTCAAGTATTACACTCTGTGTTCATGGTGTTTATTACGCTTATGAAAGGGATGATTTGGTGAGGCTAAGAGATTATCTGAAGTCTCCTACGTTTAGCCTGAGAGCAAATTGGTCAGGACCGCCTTGTATTAGCAACAGTAGCAGATGGGTTGGTGTTTCTTGCTTGAACTCACACGTTATCCACCTTGTGCTTGATGAATTGCACTTCACAGGGTCTCTCCCTCCTGGGTTCCTGGAAAATGTGACTTTCCTGAGTAGACTTAGCTTCAGAGACAACTCCATCTCCGGTCCCCTTCCTAACCTTACCAATCTCGTATACCTGCGAGATGTGTTGCTCTCTGGTAACCGATTCTCCGGTCCGATCCCTCTAGACTATGTCGACCTGCCGAGATTGCAGAATTTAGAGCTGCATGAGAACAATTTGAGCCGGCGGATCCCGCCTTTCGGTCAATTGACTCTGATAGGTTTCAACGTCTCATATAATCGTCTAGAGGGCCCTATTCCACAAACTCTTGTTCTTCAAAAGTTTCCGAGTAGTTCCTATGATCACAACCCGGGTCTTTGTGGAAGACCCCTGGAGACTCCATGTGCGGTGGCGCCTCCTCCATATATTCCACCAACACCAACTCCTGCACCCGTTCCATTTATTCCACCACCGGCCCAGCCAAAGAAAGGTCTACGAGCATGGATTATTGCTCTTATTGCTGCAGCGGCAGTTGTGGTTCCTTTATTTATAGTTGCCGTTGTCGTGTTCTACTGTAAAATGCGGTCCGGTAGAAAAGAGCAAGCAAGAGAAGACCAAGGAGGTAAGAATGGATAAGACACTAAGTCTTGCCAATTAATCCTAGAAACTAGTAGCGCATTCTCAACTATGCATTATCTGTAAGAAATTTATGGGAACTTTCCGAGTGGTTCATTCGTTCGTTTTATGCCTTGACAGTTAATAGATGAAAATAGCTTTTAAAAGGTTTTCATGCTCTGAGGTTGTCTTTTTCAGTCAGTGGTTCGGTTGAAATGATGGAGAGGAGCAGACTTCAATCAAAGAGGAGGGAGGATCCAGAAAGAACAGTGGAACTTGATATTTTCAACGGGGAGAGTCAAGCTTTCGACTTGGATGATCTACTGAGAGCGTCAGCTGAAGTACTCAGAAGAGGGAAACTCGGTACTACTTATAAGGCAACACTAGACTCTGGTGCAGTCGTTGCTGTTAAGAGACTCAACAACATGAACGGGCTGGGCAAGAAAGAATTCAAACAGCATATGCATATGCTGGGAAATTTGAGGCACAAAACCTTGTCAGGGTCATCTCCTATTACTATTCCAAGGAGGAAAAGCTGGTTGTCTATGAATTTGTCTCCGATGACAATTTGTTTGAGCTTTTACATGGTTAGTCCAGATTCTTTACCCTTTCAATTGGATATTTCCGAAAATCACACAAAATGTTTTCCTCTGTCAAACACCAACAAAAGGATTTATGGTTATCATTTTTGTCGTGTCATCAAAATACGATATGTGCTTACTTTTTTATCGTTGTTGTCGTGTCATCTAATTACGATATGTGCTTGACTTTTACCGCTTGGCCCTAAAATCTATTTTCTGGGTGCCAGAGAACAGAGGACCTGGAAAAGTACCTCTGGCTTGGGACACGAGACTATCCATCATTAAGGACATAGCCAAGGGCCTGAGTTTCCTGCACCAGTCGTCATCATCTCAGAAAGTTCCGCATGCAAATCTCAAGTCTTCCAATGTTCTTATCTCTCATAGCAACCAGAACTTTTGCGCTAAGTTAGCAGATTTCGGGTTCTTTCCATTACTTTCACCAAGGAAGTCATTAGAAAATCTAGCAATTGGAAGGACGCCTGAATTTTCCCAGGGAAAGAAGCTTACACACAAATCTGATATCTACTGTTTTGGAATAATAATACTAGAGCTCATTACCGGTAGAAACCCGGGGGAGACCATGGTTGACAATCAGGGAACAGCCAGCGATCTTTCCGAGTGGGTGAAAAAGACGGTGCAAGGCGAGTGGTCCACCGATATATTGGATATGGAAATATTTGCTGCCAAGGAAGGGCATGACGACATGCTCAAGCTCACAGAGATAGCTCTGGAGTGTACGGACTTGGTACCAGAAAGAAGACCCCAGGCGAGCGAACTTCTTAGAAGAATAGAAGAGATCGAGATAGGGAACCAAGATAACAACTGAAGAACCCATGACCGTTTCAAGGAAAGGACTTGTGCTGGTCCAGCTACGGATGGAACCAACTCTTAACTCATTCTTTCAACGCAGATTCTGCGCATTCAGTTTTACTCAACAGGCATTTCCTATGATATTGATTGCAGATACCACATGAAAGCGCTTCGACCCCATGGTACATCTTTTGACTTAAAGCTACTTGTACGTAGTGCTGATCATCAATTGTGATAGTTTTGGCGATGTGGAGTATGAAAATATTGATTATAGCCTGGCCTAGCTAATCAATGAAATTCATTCTTGAAGCATTTTGCAATCGGCCATCTTAGATGGACAGTTTAGATATTGATCCTCCTATTCTTTATGTAATGAGCAGTAATAAAGCCTGTAATTCAAGCCTCTGGTTCTGGCATCGACAGAGCTCTAATTGTTGCACAGATGGACAGTGTCTCATTCGTAGTGTGTATTAGATTGCATGATGTTTGCTCTGAGGCCTGAAGGATTATTCCTTTAGGTCGTCCTTTTGATGTCTCAAGGAAAGACAGATTCAGGAGACAAGAAATCCTTGAGAATAAGCATGCCAAAGAAAAGCATCAGCCTCAGGAATCAATCTTGAATGGGAATGCAAAATATTGCGAAAATAATCGAACGTGATAATAAACAATATATGGAAATAAACTGGACACTAAATTTAAATGGTTCACAAGAAGAGCAGCACAGGAGTTTACTTTAAATTAAGTAATACTGTGGAAATTACATCTATACTTGAATTACTCAAAGACTCTTAGTAATTTCAACTTCTAATTGTATTCAATAACTATGGCGAGTAATTCAAGTCAACCAAGTCCACATTTGACTTTTCTTTTCTATTTTACTATGCTAACTCCAATATGGAAACAAGTCAACCAAGCACTCTTCGGCGAGGCCTTTGTCCATGTCGGCGCTGGTTGTGCCACATATGATGGACAAATCCACATCAATAATTTTCAATCAAAATTTGCTCGATAGACTCAATTTGTAAAGTGTGAAAATATTTATGGTTTAATTGACAAAATCGATAGATTTATGATTAAATTAACAAAAGTAAAATAAGTTTAGGTTTTTATTGGACAATTGTCTTGTTACTGGCAATATCTTATTTTTAACCGAATTCTCCAAAAACTTATGACATCGTGTAAAAATTACTGTTATGAAGATTCATTGACAGTCATTTCGGTGCATATAAAACTTGCCATCACATGGAGATATCAATAGATAGATTCACAAGTCAGGTTACTGAGCATAGAATTTGTTTACTTTCTACGATAGAAGTTACAGCAATACTGGAAAACTGCTAGTTATGAAAACGGTCCGGTCGATGTTGAAAATTTATGTACAATTGATGGGTCGAAAGCTAGTTTTCCTGATCCAAAAATTTCTTTTGTGACCCCACAGAAACTACTAGTTACCATTAGGTGTATAATCTTTCGATATGCTGTGCCATAAAAATCGCATGAAATCCAGGAGATAAACACGATCGAATGGAATTATATGCACACAAGATGATAAAGACTAGAACATGCTATATTTATAGCTAGCAAACAAGAGAAACGAAAGAAAAGAACAAGCAAGGAACGAAATGATAGGGACGACGAACCGTTTCATGTTCGGAGTGGAAAGGAAAGGAAAACAATAAGACGTGATCGATACGTGTCGCGATTCATGCGCACCTACCACAAGTGTCCCGCACGAGTCCAAGGCTCAAGCACCACGACGCTTCCACCTCTCGGCCATGCAAAGAAGCAAGAGCAGCGCAGGGAACCGCCAACTCCATCGTCATCCATCGTCTTATTATAGTCTGCAAAGAGAAGAGAATAGAAGAAACGAAACCGTCCGAGAACGAGCGGAACGAGAGGAAAATCAGAAGCGGGGTCTTGCTAACTCTTGTTTGGGATTGTGGATAGCTGACGACGTGAAAAGGGATAAGCGAAGCCTTAGCTGACACCCATGCCGCCGCCGGTTCGGAGCTACGTACTGCGGAGGGAGGACGAGGCCACGCACCCGGACTCCATCCGGGCCGCCTTGGCAGAGTTCTTCTCCACCTTCATCTTCGTCTTTGCGGCTGAAGGCTCCATCTTCGCTCTCGGTATATCGTCATCCTTGTAGTTTCGACACAAGTACAGTTGATTTTCCTTCCTATTTGTGAGTCTAGTAAGTAGATTATGTGATGTAATTCATGTGCCACTTGCTATGTATGGATATGATCAGCATGAGATGACAGAACTTGACCGGCTCATTTTCACAGTCTGTCTAGTCCATGAGGTTATTATATGCACACAACTTGATCTGCACAGTTCATTGGTGTGAGAAATCTCTCGAATGGTTAGGATTTTTACCAATACTGGTATACTTGATCGCGGTAATTTTAGTTTTAAGGAGGATCCAAGTGTTCATGTCGTTCACTAGGAACATTAACCAGTGAATCCAAGATTTGATCTGTGGCTCTTTCACCCTGGGAATGTATGTCTGAGGATTGCAATTTTTTTCCCCTTTCCAATTTTTCTTTTTTTTTCAGATAAGATGTATACAGACACCGGCACGACAGTTACTAGTTTGATAATGATTGCGCTCGCGTCCGCTCTATCGCTCTCCGCCGCCATTGCATCCAGCATCCATGTCTCCGGCGGCCACCTCAACCCGGCCATTACCTTTGGGGCGCTGGTAGGAGGCCGAATCTCACTGGTCAGGGCCATATACTATTGGATCGCTCAGCTCCTTGGCGCTATAGTCGCCACGCTCCTGTTGAGGCTGATCACTGCAGGAATGGTACAATATTTTATGTGCTCTCCATAGGAATAACTTTCACCGACAGATGTCGATTATGTTGTTTAAGTTAGTGATGTTGATGATGTTCTGTTGCTAACTCTCCTAGAGGTACTAAACACTCACGTAACTTTCTTTTGTGCACTGATTTCACAATTAATTGGAAGTGCGACACTGCTTTGACAGAGACCGCTCGGGCTCATCTTGGCCTCTGGAGAAGGCGAATTGAGGGGGCTCCTCTTGGAGGCGGTGATGACATTTGCATTGGTCTACACGTTCTACGCGACCGCGATCGATCCGAAACGAGGGAGCCTTGGGATCATCGGGCCCCTCGCGATCGGATTCATCCTAGGGGCGAACATCCTGGTGGGCGGGCCATTCGACGGGGCATCCATGAACCCGGCCAGGGCCTTCGGGCCAGCACTTGTGGAATGGAGGTGGAGGCACCACTGGATCTACTGGCTGGGCCCGTTTATTGGGGCTGCGCTGGCCGGGCTGATCTACGAGTTCATGGTGATACCGACCGAGGTGCCGCATCATCCGCTCCACCAGCCGTTGGCTCCCGAGGATTACTAGGGTCATAGGGGTGGTCTTCTGCACATGGGTCTTGGTCTCTGTTTATGAATTTGGGTTCTCTTTTGCATATGAAATGTAAGCAAGGACTTTGTCTTGTTCTTTCCGTGAAGTTGGGTGTGACCTTGTGCTTTGGGGTTTTTGCTGGGTGTGCTGGTTTTGAGTTCTTGCTCTTCAATTGACAGAATCCATGAAGAAAGCCCAATGCAACAGAATGTGTAAGAGATCATGAATAAGTGAAAAATGCAACTGCAATCACTATTCGTATGTGTAGCAAAATTCCACTTCCATGGGAGCTAAGCAATGAGCAAAATTCAACCGAAATGAACTGAGACTGAATTTGTCACAAGTTTATCAATTTCAAGTTTATCAATTTGATGTATTAATGCACGGATCTCATTTTTGTTGGAGAAATTTGATTGTTGAAGAAGATGAAGAAGTAATAGTAGATCCTTGATACTTCGATGTGTGATCATGATCACTATCCTTAAAGCATTATTTGTCTCATTTGTTGTTGTCAAGTTTAGAACAAATATATCTCCAAGAAAAGAGAAGAAGAGAGAATTTCTCGAATGTGTTAAGATTACGTGTATGAAAAGAGAAGAGCAAATTCTAGGGAAGCATTTGTGAAGAGCTGTGGTTATCATAAATAATATGTAAATTGGTGTCTATTCAAAGAAAATCAATCAACATATCTCTTTCAATAATTATCTTATCCCTTTTTCAAAGTCAACTTACTTTTTTCATAATCAAGAACCTCCTTCTTTTTCTTTCCATAAGATTAAAGTCTTTTTTTTTAACTCAAAGTCGCATATTTTAACTTAACTAAAAAAATATTTTTTACGATAACAAACTATTTCAAAAAAAAAAAAATTATAGCATGAATTATCTGACTATTTAAATTTCGCGACTCACGTATAATCTCAACCATGATAATTGATAACCATACAAATCGACAGGCGCTGCTTTAATTAGCTCCACCTCTTTCAAAGTGAAGACGGCCCTTGCTCGCTTGACTTGAAGGTCTACTCATCTTGGAGATCCTTATCTCATTGGGGGAGATGAATCTATTCAAAAAGACCAAAGACCACGATGCGTTCTTGTTCGCTTCGGTTCGACTTTGTATGGCGTTTCACCGTCATAAATGGAGTAAGCTGGAAAATCTTGGATCTGTTAAATTGAACTGAATTGGAAGTAGCAACTGGAGTTTGAAAATTCCATCTGCATTGAGTATAGCGGAGAGAAATCGGTGTACATTTTCTTTCTTATTTCACTTAGTTAAGATCTTCGCTCCCGAGGAGTACGACCCCCCATGTGCAGTCCTTAGGATTTTGCATGTGTAATTTGCTTATTTTTATCTGCTTATTTACTGCACAGGACGAACCAGAAGATCAAGAAGAGCTAGCTTAGCTACGGTCAACTCATCGACGCCCAAATATAATCCGAGTCATGACGGATCGATAAAAGTTCATTACAATACAAATCGGCAATCTAGGTAGGTAGCCGTCGTCGATGGAACAGAATCGGTGAAGGCAAAATCGACATGCAAGGAAAAGAGGCTAGCCGATCACTAGATCGATGGAAAAGCATGCAGAAGTGAAGACGGAGCCGAATTGCAACCGTTTAAGGATATTGACGTGCGATTTTAGGGAGATCAAGTGAAAGCCTAGAATCTCCGGATGGTTTGAATTTGGAATTTGAATTCGACGGTTGCTTTTTCCATAAGGCTATTAAAGGTCAAGGAAATCGATTCTAGAGGAACCGCAATCAATCACACTTACCATCTAGATAACCCTATATTTGACTTGCGTTCCCATCTTACTTGATTTATGAAGTAATTGAACATCTCATGGGTTTGTGACTCATCGCTTAAGGGGTGTACGACCGATTTATAAAGTAGCAACATATTTTATGTGTGACGTGATTTAATATTTCTAGATAGAGTGATTTCCTTAAGGCACTTCCCAATAACGCTCATGGCAAATTCTAACCGAAAGCCACTGCGTGGAACATCAAAATTTGACAACAAGGAGAGAAACATGAATGGTTTCACGCGGTGATGACCGGATTACAGACTGAAGAGATCTATAAAAAGCACGTGCTTTTCTCTTTCCAAAGAGGAAGTTGCAGCTTGCGTTTTAACAAGACCTTTTGGCTCGGGAACGATATCGGGAGTTCGATTTCTACCTCGAGAAACTTGGAACTGAGAAGGTGGCTATGGCCATGGATTGGTGTGCTAGCTATTAGAAAATAGTAAAATTGATTTTGTGTTTTGATTAGCTTATTTGTCTTTTATTTGTTTTTTGGCCATGTGTGTGAAAGCAAGAGTTAGTCGGTTTGTAAACCGTCAAAGAAACGTGTGCTACAGCACCACGTCTCTCTAAGCCGCCGGAGAAGAAAAATCATGAAGAAAGTACAAGTATATTGGGCACACAATAAAATACTATTATACTTGCTGCTGAAGATCTCAAGAAGTACGTAGGAAGGTGAACTTGTGGCTTGCAACTTGGACGTGAAGGAAACGCAGCCCACAATTTTTAACTGCCAAGAAGAAAAGTTCAACTTTAACTCTTGCAGGTTTGAAGTCCAGGCGGTGAAGTGCTTTTAGATATAGGGTTATGTTAATTTTTTTTAGTGTGTGAGAGTATGTGTGAAAGTGTGTGAGAGAGTGAGATTGTAGAGAGAGTTTTAAGCTTAGCAAAGTTAGTGTGTGTACTCTCTTAAGCCTTTGCAAGGCATATTGTGCAATATAATCTCCCTTTGTGTGTGCACTCTCTCCCTCCAAGTCCTTTTGGTTCCAACACTAGCTCCCCTTTCCATGTGACTGATTAACTGTAGTCGCGCCGCGGGCAGTAAGAAAAAAAAAACTCGGATTTTCTTTCCATCATTTGGACAAATTAAAGTTTAAACACACTCGCAAATCTCCAAATAGCATCTCCAAGGTGACCGGCCAGAGCATGTTGTTTGCATCTCGACATTAATTTCGACAAAGAGTCGAGACAGTAATTGTGTACTACGTCTAATATAGTATATGCCCCTAAAATTATTATTATTATATCCCACCGTCTGTGGAAGAAACTATTTTATAAGTGAGTTATTGATTACGATTGTCTGCACATTGAATGCGAGTGGGAGTTGCAGCACCACACACGGACTTAAATGCTAAAACATATCGTAACCCCTCCAATCGCTCCATCCTAAGTCCGATCTCCACAGTCGAATTCACCCGGGGAAGATGAGGAACAGAGTTTGAGGTAACCAAGTTGATATTAGTCTTATTTTCCCCACTATTTTCTAAGTGAGTCTCCTCTCTGACATGGACGGTTTATTTCGGAAGGCTACAAAGTTGGACCTCATTTGAAAACATCGGTCGATTTACTTTATAGTTCTCCTAGGATCAATAGCTTTTTGTCGGGCTTTCGATAGAAAAGACTCTCATGCCATAAAGGTGAACCGGGTCTCCTTTTGATTCCGGAGTGAAATATTTAATTAATGAATGCAGTGCGGTTGCGCCCCGTTTTCCTCTCCTTCCGGATGAGATCTGGTTCTCGAAATGGCTTCCGACTTTGATGAGTATATCTCGATGAGGAAACCTAAAAGGTTATTTCAAATAATGAGCAACTTGTCAAATGATGCATTATCAATACTTCAAGAACCAATTAAAATGGAAGATGATACAGTGTTCAATAAATTAGCTTCGACTTGAGCAGGATTTACTAAGCTCATGTCCCTTGCTTAACAATTTCTATAAACTCACTTGGTTGCTTATATATCATGGGGTTAATCTTGTGAAAAACTTTAAATTGGTACATCTGTAATGAATTTACATTAAATTAATTGCTTGACCACCAAAAATTTCAAATTGGTACATAATATGTCTTCTGTTAATTTCCGTTAAATTAGATTAATATAAAAAAAACCACAAACTCATATGCTTGCAACAAAAAAAGAACCAGAGAAACCCCATAAACCGAACAAAAACATATTCCGCCATTTACAATCTCGATCAAATGCCTAATGCTTTGGGAGTCGATGTTCGCGATGACATCAGGCGCGAGCCGTTGCCCGAAATGATGGAACGCGCTATCGAGTTTCGGCTCATCAGCGTGCATCGCAATGGAGTCAATGTTTGCGATGTGTTGTCGTCTTTTACCAGCTAATCTGTAGGGAAAGGCCTAGTCACCGAGGGCACGGGGCTCCCGTAGCAAAGAGGATGACATCGAGATGATCGTTAGATTGACCCGTTACAGAAGTTATGCGAAGCTTCTTCCATCGCTTGAAAGACGATGAAGTTGCAGTCACTTTTAGGGAAGTTTCATGGCGACCTGTTAAAGCTTAGTTAATTGTCAAAACGATGGAACTGGGCAGCCAAATAGCGAAAGCGGATGGCCCCATCCCGTGTTCTTGGCAATCCTTTGATTGGTTTTCGTTCTCTAACGGGTGGCTACATCATTGGACTAAGAAAAAGATTTAATCAGATGAGATCACATGGTTCCCAGATGAGCAAGGCTTGATGCACCGACAAAGAAGTCGAACGCGGAGACTTAGACAAAACCTTGTGACCTAATCTCTCAAATCATCTGGAAAAAGGTAAGCATCGGCTTCACGTTCATTTCATCTCCCTCTCAAAACCTTAGAAAGATAAAGAAACGGTTAAGTTTAAACAGTTCGGACGTCATGACCGCGGTTGTTCTTTGGTGCATGTGAACGGAGGGAAAAGAAAAGTTGTATATGCACAGGTATCCCACGTTCAACCATCCCATTAATTAATTGGAAATTACGATGAAAACGAGATGAAGATTGGCAGGCTCTTCACATTCAATTTTTTTTCGGATTCTTTTTAGTGGTTGTCGGTTTTTAGTTGAAAGGTGAGCTGTTGTCTTGACCTTATTCCGTCTTTTGATCCATATAAATACGACCACTTCCGCTTCTGGCTCCTTCAGTATCTGACTGCATATTTTTCAGTTTTATTTTTGGAAAGAAGTGATTTCGGACGATGGCTACCTCGTTTAATTCGAGAGAGCAGTCTGCAGTTGGAGTCGTGGTGGTGATAGCTGCATGCGTTCTGTATGCTGGTGTCGCCTCCGCTGGACGGCCAGCGACGAGCGTTAGCGTGGACCTGCTCCATGCAAGAGGCGGAATCAGAAGAAAGCTTCTCAAGAACGGCCTCGGTTTGACTCCTCAAATGGGGTATGAGACTGTACTACTCATTTCTCTCTGGTTAACCTTCTTGTGATGGAACTGATTAATCAAATGGATAGAGCTAATCATAATTCGAATATGAAGAAAGAAGATACGAACCTTTCTGCTCTTCGGCCTGGATTAGTATACGAACCTTTCTGCTCTTCGGCTTGGTTTAGTATAGTAAGTGGGAAAATGTTCTCGTTTCTGTCAATTATGCGAGACTCGCATGAGGCTAAGCATGCCACTTTTCTCAGTTTTTCACTTTAACTTTTATGTCATGCTTTTTCAAGTAGGATTTCAACCGCAACGAGAAGTAGAAACGGAAAATTAGAGAACTAACAGTTAGATTTGCACATTAAATGATCACTGGAATTGCAGTTCATTGGCTTCCCGTAATGATCGTGCAACAGATGATTAAGGGTCACCAATCTCAGGGAGCAGTTGAGAGCTCTAATACCAGAAAAACACATCTTGCAAGCTGTTGTTTCGATATGGTTTATTTTAGTCGACACATTACATTTAGGGCCTGTTTATTTGTGTTCCTAGCCCATATTTATGAATGCAATTCCTGTTTTTTGTTCCCTAACAAAAAAAGAACATAAACGCATTTGTTTGGGTTTTTATTCAAAATTTATTTTTTGTTCCTTAAACAAATTTGGAATGTAAAAGAAAAAAAAAACTTGTTTTTGATTCTGAAACACTTTCAAGAAATAATTTTTCTTTCGCTTTTTTTTCTCTTTTTTTCTTTTCTTTTTCTTTGGCCGGCGACCGGCCGACCGGTCGTTGCGAGGGCCGGCGAGGGAAAAGAAAAAGGAAAAAGAAAAACGAAAAGGAAAAATAAAAAAATAAAAAATATTGAAAATTAAAAAATTAAAGAAACAAAAAATTATACAAGTTTACCAAACGTGTTTTCGCTTCAAAATTTTTTCTCGAAACAGAAATAGTTTTTCTATTTCTATTCCCTGGAACAATTTTTGAACAAAAACGTTACCAAATACACCCTTAAATTCCTGGGTTTCAACTTTGGGACATCACCTTCCATGCCCTTCATTAAATAGTTTTGTACGATGCATTTGGACTTTGGAGTGTACCATATACTATCGTATTGTTTAGAGAATCCGATCATGGTGTGACGTCTTTTTCGCCATTATCTTGCAACAAAAAGAGAAAATGCTATTGCTTGCATTAGCAAAATGTCGTGTCCAACACTTTATTTGCTTCTATGGATTCCCAAGAGGCATTTCACACCAGATAAAATGGGATACTGATTTTCTAGCTGATGTTTGATCTGATTTGGGCAATTTGATTCCCACAGATGGAATAGCTGGAACCACTTTCACTGTGACATCAGCGAAAACATGATAAAGGAAACAGGTAACTTGATTAACGCGCACCAGTGGAATCGATCAAAAACTTTGTAGGATTTAATCTGGCTCATTTACTTAATAACACTTTCTTTGAATGTCGCAGCGGATGCGATGGTCTCATCCGGACTTGCTGCACTAGGATATGAGTATGTAAACTTAGGTGCGTTGACATGTTTTTGCTCGTGTAGAATCATAAACTGTATAAAGCATTGTACGAATATTTATTGTTTCTGCTTCTTTTCCCTCGTTTTCCTCTTAAAGATGATTGCTGGGGTGAACTTAACAGAGATTCTCAGGTACCCTCCTATATCTTGTCTCGCTACCGTATGATAAGAGTATAAAATTGGTTAAGAGTTATCAAAAGGAGGGAAATTTGATAATTGTGGCAGGGTAATTTGGTTGCCAAGGCTTCAGCATTTCCATCTGGAATTAAAGCATTAGCTGATTATGTTCACAGCAAAGGCCTCAAGCTTGGGATTTACTCAGATGCTGGGTATGGCGAACATTAACTAAAGCAAGTCTTTTTACTTTCATTACATTAGGCGAAAGAGAACAGGAAAAGAGAAAACCATCGTTTGGTTACCATATAAAGTTCGATCTAGTCTCTTTTTGTAGATCTCGAACATGCAGTCAAACAATGCCTGGATCGCTTGGTCAAGAAGAGCAAGATGCGAAAACCTTTGCTTCCTGGGTAGAATTCAGTAGTGTCTGAAGAATTGGACAGTTATTAATCTGCATCGTCCCACTCTCTCATGCACTCGCTCACTCTAATGTTTTCTATCTGGCAGGGGGTTGATTACTTGAAGTATGATAATTGTGACAATCCCAATACGAGTCCCAAGGAAAGGTACGCAGTTTTTTCTGATATTTTCGCGCTTTGGCTGCCGAATATCTTCATTTAGAACATAATATGATATAGAAAATTCATTAAGCAGAATTTTGAAAGTGGCTCTGCCATTACTAATCAATGTTGAACATTTCTTTTCCTAACTGAAACTACTTTGCTGAAGGTACCCAGTCATGAGCAAAGCCCTGTTGAACTCTGGAAGAAAAATCTTCTTCTCTCTCTGTGAATGGTGAGTTGAGCCTTTTGCAGGATTAATTTTCTCATCCATCATTTGCGCTTATTGACATAAGCAAGAGAGAACTTACTTTTTGCACCAAAACTTCAGGGGACAAGAAGACCCAGCAACTTGGGCTTCGTCCATTGGGAATAGCTGGAGAACAACCGAAGATATTTCGGACAACTGGGACAGGTGACTGAATATGAACATAACATCTGTTTCATGCCCTAATTGCTGCATGTAATCAAAAAAGAAAAAGGGGTCTAATTTGCAAATCTCTCTGCATAATGGAATGGAACCAGTCTTGTGATTAAGTTTCACTATCCGGGAATTAGTTTCTGTCGACATAAACCAACGAAATGAACGACTCTGCGATCCTTTCAGCTCATGTTCTTACGACTTCACTTCTGACATGATAAATAAGTGACGGGAATTTCCTCTTTGCATCAGCATGACATCTCGGGCAGATCTGAATGATAAATGGGCATCTTATGCTGGACCTGGGGGATGGAATGGTAATGATGTTCATCATTTTTTTTTTTTTTAGTTCGATATTTTTAAAAATCGAACAGAGAGATTGGAAGAGAGGAACTTGCAAGATGAACAATCAACAAGTCATTTTGGAATTAAATTGTGTTCAGATCCTGACATGCTTGAAGTCGGAAATGGTGGAATGACCACAGAAGAATACCGTTCGCATTTCAGCATATGGGCATTGGTCAAGGTATGAGTAAGACATATTTTGAAATAAACAGACACCTAAGACATGTTTTTGCTGAGGTTTTTTTCCTTTTTTCTGGGTCCTTCCGAACAGGCTCCGTTGTTGATTGGTTGTGATGTGCGATCAATGGACAACACGACCCTCATGTTGCTTAGCAACAAGGAAGTTATTGCTGTTAATCAAGGTATCGACAAATTGCGTCACAAGGGAATGCCCTGCAATGAATTTTTCCTCAGTGAAAGCATTTTCACTCTTTTGTAGATGGGCTTGGCGTTCAGGGGAAAAAGGTTAAGTCAGATGGCAATCTTGAGGTAAACTTTCTTCAGTATATTCATCCTTCGTTGCATTAATAACAGTACCCGGAACTAGTACGTTAGTCATGGTACAGCAAAAAGCAACATCGCATATGCTCTGCATCAATTATCAATATCAAAACAATGCATAGCCCATTGCAGACATTTGAAAGCAAATGGATTGTAATAATTTGCAAGTTGTCTATATTTAGGGGTTTAAGTGTATCAATGCTTCCTCGTTTGTTCAAGTTAACACGCAAAAAAACTTTAAAGCTGTGGCTGGGAAACCAACGGAAAATTGGTGATAGATCCCATACTTATATAAATTTAATTAAATCATTAGAAGTTACAGAGTTAAGTTGATGGAAGAAACAAAAGTCTTGTATCCATCACAGCAATGGATTCAACAGCAAGGTTGATTATCAGGTTAACCAGTATATTATGTCAGTCAGTTTATTAACTTTTGTTCATGACCTAAAAGGACATTCCCAGCATGCAATTATGCATATTATGGCAATCAACAAACGGTCATGCAGAGTAAATACCAGGGCGACTAATAGATCACGTGAAGTTATCTTTCAAAAAATGTTGTTCGTCCTATCATATTTAGCAGAATCTTATAAAGTTCACAATCATGCATCCAAAACAATGTAGGTTTGGGCAGGTCCCCTCAGCGCGAACAAGGTAGCAGTGGTTCTATGGAACAGAGGTTCATCGAGAGCTACAATCACTGCCTCTTGGTCTAACATTGGTCTCAATTCTACAACAGTAGTTAAGGCAAGAGACTTGTGGATGGTGAGACTTCAGAGCCAAACTTAATTGTTTATTTGATGAAGAACTAAGCTCACAGAAAATTACTCAAATTTTGGTGCAGCATTCCACCAAAAGGTCAATCAAAGGACAAATCTCAGCTGATATCGACTCCCACGCTTGTAAAATGTATGTTGTGACTCCGCAATAACACGGAGACACCAGGAGAAAGGAAACAGGGTTGAAGCTGAGGTTGTGCAGAATTAAATATGTGCTAATTTGATCTTGTTTCATCATTGATGTAAGAAATAAACCAGAGAATCATTAATAAGATATGATCACCAACTTCGGCAGTCTTCCTATGGCTCTTACAAAGTAAAACCCGAAGCAACCCCCAACACCCCCCAAAAAAAAAAGAAAAAGGAAAAAAAAAAAGCTAGTGAGTAGATACTGACAGTTAGCAAGACAATGAAGGAAAAAACACGGAAGCGAAAAAGAAATCCTATGATATTAGTAGTCTTCAGATCCAACCAAGACTCAATCAACATCATGAATGGAGGTCCTCTTACATGAAATATTTCACAGGTTGGCAAAACAACTGCAAGAACAGCGGTCAGTAGCCCTTGTTTCCTCAAATCCTTACTCTCATGTCAACCTGGGCAAAAAATTAAATGAGGAGTTAGAGAGGTACATTGCTTATTCAGCTCCTCTCGTGGAAATCATACCATTGATCGGCATAATGGATTTTCAACAAGTCCACACACGAAACTACCGCCCCCCCATGCGCATGACATCAAACGCAAGCTGTCGCATGCAAATGATAAAACGCACAGGAAGAAAGAGCCAGAGAAACCCCATAAACCGAACAAAAACATATTTGTTGTTACTGATCAAACTAGTAAACTAGAAACAAAAAACCATAAGCTATAGTTTTTGAATGAGGAAGAGAAGCACAGAGAAAACAGAGCACAAACTTGCGTACGTCAGTTTTCTTAGGAAACTGTCAAGTACAGGACAACTTAAACAATAACAATAACTGCTTACAAACCACACACACGTGTAGCATATAACTGCACCTAAATGTGCTAATTCACTTCCTAGAAAATAGCAAAAAACACTAAATGCACTTGGCTGTTTTTTAATAAAAAACAGAGGAAAACAGAGTAAAAACAAAAAACAAAAAACAGCAGAACTGAGACATTATAATCCAAAAAACTCCTCCTTGGATCAGTTGCTGCTGCATACTCCAATTTTCTTTCTTAATACTTCAAATCTTCCAGTTTGAAGTGGTTTTGTGAACATATCTGCAAGCTGATCTTCAGATCTGCAATAGACCAACTTAACTTCGCTACTTTGTTGCACCTCACGTAGAAAGAAAAATTTGACTTTGAAATGCTTGGTTTTGCCATGAAAAAATGGATTATGAGATATTGCTAAAGCAGCCTGATTATCCACATTAACTTCAATGCAATTACTGGAATTCAACCACAAATCCTTCATTATCTTCTTCAAATCACAAAGCTTGATTTGCAGCTACGCAAAGAGCTGCTATAAACTTAGCCTCTGCAATAGACTGAGCTACAATCTCTTGCTTTTTAGAACACCAGGAGAAACAAGCAGAACCAAAACTGAAACAGTATCCAGACGTACTTTTCATGTCATCTACTGAACCAGCTGTTGGAGAAATCGTTCCAGAAGGTTTTGAAGCTGACAAAACGTTTCTATCAGTCTAGTCTGGATATTTGCGTCTGAAGACTTTCTGATCACCAGACTCAGCACTCAAGACTCGACTCAAGACTCAAGAATCAAGACTCAAGACTTAAGACTCAAAATTATTCTCATTGACAAATATCGATTCGATGTCGAAGGAAATCCAAATCCGAAGAAAATGATTAAGGATTTCATTCTCTCGGAGAAGATCTTTTGGCTGGATAAATATAACGGATTCTTTAATTCGTATCTAGATCAATTGAAGATCCGATGATCGACGAAGTATTCTTGGAAGGTTCTATTCATGGAAACCTAGATCCTGATTGTATGGGCGAACAGATTGATGGGCTATCGTCGATTCCTTTAATAGCTCGAATGATCTTCTTGATTGATTCCGTCCAACGGGTAGATTGGAGGAATTCCTTTGGTAAGTGCCAACGGGTATGATGGCATAAAGGAGTATAAAAGGAAGACGTTCTAGTTGTTTTAGTAGTGTGATCGATAGAGAAATTCCAGAGTCTGAAGCACCTTGATTATTGGTCGATACAGTTTGAGCGAAATTGTATACACAGAGAGTGTCTATACTTGGTGATACCTTGAGTGAGTGTGGTAGTTCATCTACACCCAGAAATCAAGGAAGATCAACGCTGTAACATCTCTTTGTTCATAGTGGAATCCAGCCGATTGGCATCGGTGCGAAAGAGTGGACGTAGGCTTGAATCAAGCCGAACCACTATAAACCGCGTGTTCAATTCTCTCTTTCATTCACTGAGTCTTACGATTGATTTTTATTTGTTGCAATTCCTTAACTGTCTAACTATTGTGCGTCCATCAAGAAAAATCGTTTATATACCTATTCACCCCCCTCTAGGTACTAGCACTAGCAATATCAATTGGTATCAGAGCTCGTGTTCTTACTTTATTTGAAGTGTTTTACTTCAGAGTAAAAGATCCATGGCTAGTATGTCGGCACCGGGGCCGATGGAAGGGCAAAGCAATACTAGACCTCCCTACTTTGATGGAAAGGATTACAACATCCGGAAGAACAAGATGAAAGCCTTTCTACGATCAAAGGATCCTCCGGAATGGGACGTTGTGGAAAAGGGATCACTCCTACCGCTGCATCAATCTCGAAAGAGGAAAAGAAACAATTGAGACCAAAGTGGAATGACTCGGGAAGAAATAAATAAGAGACAAGCACTCGATGCAAAAGCAATTTACTCTTTATATTGTGCTTTGTCACCAATCGAATATAAGAATATCTTCTTGTGTTACAAAGAAAAGAAATATGGGACAGATTACACATCACCTATGAAGGAACAGATCGAGTGAAGGAGACCAGAATCAACATTCTCCTTGGTCAATATGAATCCTTCAAAATGAAACCAAGAGAACCTATAACTGACATGTTTAGTCGTTTTACAAATATTGTCAATGGTCTTGAGAACCAAGGACAAAAAATCTCTGATCCTATGAAAGTGAACAAGCTACTGCGTGGACTCTCTAAGGATTGGAATCATATAAAGACTTCAATAAGAGAGACGCAAAGAATTATGCCACTATCTCGTTGATGAGCTGATTGGAACTCTTCATCTTATGAAGTGGAACGAATTAATGAAGACAAAGATCCAAGAGGTAAGAAATCCATTGCATTAAAATCAAATGATGATTCGATGATGCAGATTCTCAAGATGATCTCGGATGATGAGGAGCTTGCTCTTATGATAAGAAGATTCGAAAACTGAATAGAAAAGGAAGAAGGTTCAACTCCAAGAAACAAAGTTTTCAAAGACAGCAATCCAAGTCTCGTTGATGATGAGGAACCGAACAAAGATGTAGTTTGTTTCGAATGCAAGAAAAAGGGGCACATAAGACCCAACTGTCCTCTTCTGAAGAAGAAGAAAGGAAAAGCTGAAAAGTTTCAAAAAGCACTCAAAGTCGAAACTTGGAGTGATACTGAGTGTGAAGAAAGTGATGATGAATATGTCAATCTCGTGTCCGATGGCACAATCGACTCGACTCGGTTCTGGATCGACTCGAAAGTGAATTTGAGGTAAGTGATTTTAAAATTCTGTCAAAGTCTCTAAATATATTGATGAACTGTGTTTTAGTCTTAAGACTTCTCTCAAAAGAGTTTCCGAACTAAAAAGGGAAAACTTAGCTTTAAAACAAAAAGAAAACATTTTAGAAGAAAGAATCAAAAGTTTAGACTTGAATGTTTCGACTCTTAAAGAAAAAGAAGATAATCTCTTAAAAGAAAATACTTTTCTAAAAACGACTTATCAAACATTTCAAGGAAATTCTCTATAGGATCTGAAAAACTTGAAAAGTTCTTTCGGTTCAAAGACCTTACTTCAATAAGTCCGGTCTAGGTATGACCGCAGAAACAATTCCCTTGATTGATTTTCCTAAAGTAAAAGAAAGAATTAAGAAAAGACCATCGAAAGAGGCTTACAAAAATCATTTCAAGAAAGTTTTTGTAAAATCTGTAGGTCGAAATGCTCTAAGATGTTCAAAGTGTAACAAAGAAGGATCACTTTGAAAAGGAGTGTCCTATGATTTGGAAGCCTGTTAAGAAAGCATGGCCTTATAATGTTTATTCTGCTAACACCAAAGGACCCAAGAAAATTTGGGTACCAAAGAAAGTTTGAGACTCTTTTTGAATGCGGAGTCTCCGTCAAGAAAAAGGTAAAATGGTATCTTGACAGCGGATGTTCAAGACACATGACAGAGACTCAAATTGCTTCTTGAAGCTTATTCAAGTGAATGGAGGAAAAGTTTCATTTGGAGGAAACAACAAAGGAAATATTGTGGGATTTTGAACTGTCAAAATTGGAAATCTCACAATAAACAATGTTTCTCTAGTAGAAGGACTCAATTACAATCTTCTCAAAGATTAGTCAACTATGTGATACTGGATTCAAGATTTTCTTCCAAGAAGGAACATGTTCTCGAATCAAGAAAGACTCTACTCGCTTTCAAAGGTCGAAGACATGGAAATATCTACCTCCTAGACATAAAACCAAATGAATCGCATTGCTTAATCTCAATTCAAGACGAAGCAAGCTTATGGCATAGAAAGCTCGGCCATGTCAACATGAAGCAATTGGCCAAAATCTCATCAAAACAGCTTGTTCGAGGTCTACCAAAATTATCATATCAAAAGACCAATCCATGCACTCCATGCATTCTGGGAAAACAGGTAAGAAATTCATTCAAACCAATAAATCATGTCTCTACTAATCATGTACTGCAAATGCCGCATATGGATCTCTTCGGACCAACCGAACCCAGTATTAGAGGTAAGAAATATTGCCTAGTAATTGTAGATGATTACTCCCGTTTTACTTGGGTATATTTTCTTGCAAGTAAGTCGAAACATTCTCGTATTTTGAAAAATTTGCTAAAAAGATTCAAAATGAAATTGGATGTGTTATATCAAGTATAAGAACAGATCATGGTGAATTTGAAAATCAAAATTTTACAAAATTTTGTGATGATTCTGGATTTAAACATGTATTCTCCTCTCCATATACTCCTCAGCAAAATGGAGTTGTGGAAAGGAAGAATCGATCTCTTCAAGAAATGGCTAGAACTCGTTAATTGAAAGTAAAATTTCTTCACGATTTTGGGCCGAAGCATTTTCAACAAAGATGCTATATAATCAATAGAGTCTTTCTAAGACCTATTCGAGAAAACCCCTTATGAATTATTCAAAGGTAAGAAGCCTATTGTTTCATACTTTCATGTATTCGGATGTAAATGTTTTATATTGAAAAATGCAAAAGATCAAGTTGGTAAGTTTGAAGAAAGATCGATGAAGGCATCTTCCTTGGATACTCTACATCAAGCAAAGCCTACGAGTCTATAATAAGAAGAGCCGGGCCTGTGGAGGAGTCAATGAATGTCAAATTCCAAGACTCTACGCAAGATGAATCCAATCAGACTCGGCATGAAGAGTCCGAACCTCGCTCCGTGCACCCTCAAAAGATTACAACTCAAGAAGCTTCTCGCACTGGAAGATCGCATCAAGCTACTCGAGAAGACTCGAGATAAAGAAAGAGATCTTCAACCAAATCAAATCAACCAAGAATCGGAAGCATAAATCAAATCATCCTAAAGATCTCATTATCGGAGAAATTAATGAAGGAATTCGCACCAGATCCAAAAGGCGTGAAGAGTCTAGTGCCGTAGCTCTTATTTCTGAAATTGAATCAAAAGCGTAGAAGAAGCTCTATCCGATGAAAGCTGGATTGAAGCCATGCAAGAAGAGCTCAGACAGCTTCAACATTAATGACGTCCGGGATCCGACATCTAAACCAAAAGGTAAAACCGTTATCGGAACCAAATGGGTGTTCGAAACAAGATGAATGAAAAAGGAAAAGTCGTACGAAACAAAGCAAGACTCGTGGCAAAAGGATATACGCAAGAAGAAGGAATAGACTATGATGAGACTTACGCTCCTGTGGCAAGGTTAGAAGCTATTCGTCTATTACTTGCGTTTGCTTGTTATAAAAATTTCAGGTTATTCCAAATGGATGTCAAAAGCGCTTTCCTAAATGGATTTATCCATGAGGAAGTTTACGTGGAACAACCTCCGGGGTTTGAAGACCCAAAGAAGCCGACTCGCCTTCGGACCGAAAAGGCTCGTATGGTTTAAAGCAGCACCTCGAGCTTGGTACGACAGACTAAGTAAGTTCTTATTAAAGAATGGTTTTGCCAAAGGTAAAGTTGATACTACTTTATTTATTAAAAGGGAAAACAAAAGTTTTTTACTCGTTCAAATATATGTGGATGATATCATATTTGGATCCCCTAATGAAAGTCTCAGGCAAGAAATTTTCAAAGTCTATGCGGGATGAATTTGAAATGAGTATGATGGGAGAATTAACATTCTTTCTTGGTCTTCAAGTAAAGCAATTGAAGGAAGGAACTTTCATCCGTCAAGAAAAATATGCTAATGATCTTGTCAAAAGGTTTGGATTAGAAAATTGCAAAAGATCGATATACCAATGTCAAGTTCGTTGAAAATAGACAAAGATGAAGAAGGGAAGAAAGTTGATCAAAAGCTATACGAAGCATCATCGGTTCACTTCTTTATCTTACGCCTCTAGACTCGACATTTTGTTGAGTGTTTGCATCTCGTGCTAGGTTTCAATCGGATCCTAGAGAATCTCATCTCAAGGCTGCAAAACGTGTTATTAAATACGTTGCCTCGTCTTCAAGCATCGGTCTATGGTATCCTAAGGAGGGAGACTTCAATCTTCCGGGATATTCGACGCCGATCCGGCCGGTTGCGTAGTCGATAGAAAGAGTACTTCAGAACCCGCCGTTGCTTGGAAGCGGGACAATGTCTTGGTTTTCAAGGAAACAGAGCACCGTAGCTCTCTCTACAACGAAGCGTAGTATGTAGCTCTTGGAAGCCGCCGTTCGCAAATTCTATGGATAAAACAATAGCTACAAGACTTTGGGATTGAAGACTCATGTACGTAAATCGATGTGACAACACCAAATAAGCAATCAATCTCACCAAAAATCCAATCCTTCATTCAAGAGCAAAGCTTATAGAGATTCGACATCATTTCATTAGAGATCATATTCAAAATGGAGAAATCTCAATTCAATTTGTTGATTCGAAAAGTCAACTAGCGGATATATTCACAAAGCCTTTGGAGAAAAATCAATTCGATTTTATCCGTACCGGACTCAACATTTTGAAGCTTGAAGAGGTTAAAGTCTGAAGAATCTACATCAATCAGACTCTAACCTTCAGACTCTGAAATCTCAGACTCAGACCTTCATTGTATAGACTGTAAGTTATTTCTATCTCGAAAAGGTACGATCATTCATTCAGTTATAATTGATTGATACCATCTTTAATTTCCGTAAAAAAAATTGGAATCATGCCTTTTCAAAAAGGGATAATCTCTTTTAAAATGGCAGTTATTATCTTTAATAGAAAGACGACTGTTCACTTTTCTTCGTATCGATTGCTATTTCCTTTTCAAAACTGAGTTATATATACACGGTTTTCTCTTTTTACTCGATTCTCAAAACCCTAAAAGGCTTTCTTCTCTCAACCCTGTTTTCTACTTCGTATTCATACTCGAGAAAGTTGTCATTTTTCCTTGGGAAAGCGAGTGAAGGAATCTTCCATTGACAAGAAAAGATGTCTTCTTCGAGAAAGTCGTCAAGGATCGCAAGCAGGGGTCCACAGAGAATGAAGGAGGGACCTACGCACTTCGATCTCACCGAGGAAGATGATTTGTTGAGACAAAGAACAGAGTCCTGTTCCTTCTCCACCTCATCACTCACCATCTACCCCACAAGATGCGGGTCATCATCAGGAGGAAGTCATTCTAGAGGACGTTGAACCAGTGAGAGCACAAAAACCCTCTTTTATTTACATGCTCTATCGTGCGTTGAAGGCTTCGGTTCTCCTCCATCGAATTATATAGACAGTTTCCTTAGAGATAAGAATTATGGGAATGAGTACAGATTTTTGAAGCGAATGGAGGAATTGGGAATTACTCCCAAAGGAAAGGCTGAAGAGGCACTTGCGAACATTCCAAGTGATCCTCGTGTTTCAGGATTTAATCCCACTGAGGGGAACGAAGATGATAAAATGTTTAGTGATTTTCAACCGAGAATGGGCATTGCTGCAAAGGTGAAGGGAAAGAAGATGGAGTTGTTTAAATCGAAGGAACAGGAGAACTGTTCTTCGGTACCGTTAAAACGAGGGGTGATAAACCCCAGGAGTGTTGATTTTGATTTCCTGGATGCTATTAATGTGAACTTAAGGGAAAAGTTCGAACTCCTGGATGCTATTAATGTGAACTTAAGGGAAAAGTTCGAACTGCTTCAACTTGAGCGCTTTGCACCGATACCACGGATGGTTATGCACACTTGATCGCATATTTCTATTCGAATCTCGCTTTTCTAGATGCGAATAGAATATCATTCAAAGTGTTCGAGATCGGACTATGTGATAGATGTGGACATGCTGGCGGACATAATTGGTGTTGAACGAGGACGTTATCAACCAATCAAAGTCTCGATTGCTCGTGCTACTCGGATCTTGTCAAAAACAGAGATACAGAGGCGAAAATTACCTACTCGAAGATGAGTGCCATCAATATTGTGCTGCACAAAATTGTGATCAATTGCATCGGCCAAAGTCTACATCAAAGACTCGATGTATCTAATTCGGAAGCAAAATTGATGTATGCAATCAATTCGGGAAGAAGTTCTCTCTCGCCTCATACTATTCTCTTCCATATGTACAGAGCAATGTCGAAGAACAAGGGACAATTGCCTTACCCAAATCTTGTGACAAAGATCTTCGACACACATGAATATTGAACCGCCACACACTCTCTCGTGTTCGATCGTGCGATAAAATGGTGGTAGGTTTGAATATGTTGACGAAGATGCGTCTCGAAAGAACTTAGCAAGGAAATGGCAAAGTTCAAGGTGAAAACTCCGCTCTCTTCTGCATCAAAGAGAAAAGGGAAGGAGCCCATTGGTGCTCCATCCAAAAGAGAAGATCTCTCATCTTGGAGGATGAAGAAGAAGAGGAAGATCTTACTATTCCCGCACTGGTAAGGACTAGACGTTACGTATCTCGATCAACGTAACTTCGCCGAAGCAAAGAGAAGAAGAAGAGCAGCGAGAAAAGGAGCAAGAAGATGAAGAAGAAGAAGAGCAGAGAGAGAAAGAGATAGAATCTGAAGAAGAAGAAGAACAGAGAGAGAAAGAAAAAGAAGCTGAAGAAGAAGGAGAAGAAGAGAAAGAAAAGTCTGCTGCTGAATCTGGAGAGAAGGAAACTAAAGAGCATGATCATCACTCCTCCCATCTTGATGTCTTAGAGACAGGGGAGTTGGCGAGCAAGATGTCTTAGAGACAGGGGAGTTGGGGAGCAAGAAAATCCTCACCTCATGCTGCTCCGTAAGAGTTTCGGGCTTCTCAATTGCCTCGAAGAAGAACATGATACATCATCAAATCTGCATGGTTATACGTAAGCGCCATCGTCGCATTCTCTCCATCCGAGAAAGTCAATGCTAGTATGCGACAGACAATTCAGCAGATTTTCATCGTATTCTTGATATTCTTCGAAATGCGGGGCCAAATCTATGCTCGGACTATGAGATTCAAACCATCAAGAATGCTGGACAGCATCTTCGATTACTCCCGGAGGACGGAATGAAAGACCTCGCTCTACGCTTCAAGCCAATGCCAAAGGAGAGGAGGTAGCTCAATTAAGGGAAGACTTGAAGAGGCTCGAAGGCATAGTACAGTCCATGAGAGATTTCCGATCGTGCGCATTCCCAAACGGATTCGACTCTTTTCTCACCTTTTTACTGATGACAAAAAGGGGGAGAAGAAATTTGAACCAACCAATTTTTTTTAAACCTTGATTTTAAATTTGTTTTTGTGGTTGTGAGTTTTTAAGTTTTTGAGTATGTTTTGAGTATGACTTGTGTGAACTTGAGTATGGACTGAATTTGGCTGTGGATTGTGATGCTTGACTGTTGGCATTTATATCGAGTGTTGTTATATTGTATTACTCATGAAAGTCTAACCAATTTTCGTGGGATGCGAGTCCGGTTGTTTTATTAATCTTTATGAGATAGCCATATTGCTTGAAAAATGTTTTTGCAGTCAAGGTTGTTCAAATCTACAGGAAAGTTTTGTCATCATCAAAAAGGGGAGATTGTTGGAGAAATCGTTCCTGAAGGTTTTGAAGGCGACAAAACGTTTCTATCCGATCTAGTTCGGATATTTGCGTCGAAGACTTTCGATCACCGACTCGCACTCAAGACTCGAACTCAAGACTCGACTCAAGACTCAAGAATCAAGACTCAAGACTTAAGACTCAAAATTATTCTCATTGACATGTCTATCGATTCAGTGTCGAAGGAAATCCAAATCCGAAGAAAATGATTAAGGATTTCATTCTCTGGAGAAGATCTTTTGGCTGGATAAATATAACGGATTCTTTGATTCGTATCTAGATCAATTGAAGATCCGATGATCGACGAAGTATTCTTGGAAGGTTCTATTCATGGAAACCTAGATCCTGATTGTATGGGTGAACAGGATTGATGGGCTATCGTCAGATTCCTTTAATAGCTCGAATGATCTTCTTGATTGATTCCGTCCAACGGGTAGATTGGAGGAATTCCTTTGGTAAGTGCCAACGGGTATGATGGTATAAAGGAGTATAAAAGGAAGACGTTCTAGTTGTTTTAGTAGTGTGATCGATAGAGAAATTCCGTAGTCTCAAGCACCTTGATTATTAGTCGATACATCCCGAGCGAAATTGTATACACAGAGTGTCTATACTTGGTGATACCTTGAGTGAGTGTGGTAGTTCATCTACACCCAAATCAAGGAAGATCAACGCCGTAACATCTCTTTGTTCATAGTGGAATCCAGCCGATTGGCTGTCAATGCAGAAGAGTGGACGTAGGCTTGAATCAAGCCGAACCACTATAAACCGCATGTTCAATTCTCTCTTTCATTCACTGAGTCTTACGATTGATTTTTATTTGTTGCAATTCCTTAACTGTCTAACTATTGTGCGTCCATCAAGAAAAATCATTTATATACCTATTCACCCCCCTCTAGGTACTAGCACTAGCAATATCACCAGCCCAGTCACTATAAGAAAATCCTTGCAAATTAAACTTCTGACATTTCTTAAACTTCACACCAAAGAACAATGTTCCTTTGAGATATCTCAAGACCCTTTTTGCTGCAACCAAATGTAACTGACTAGGATTACTCATAAACCTGGATAAAACACTCACATCAAATAGAATATCTGGTCTGGTTGCTGTAAGATACATGAGACACTCACATCTACTGCATCTGTTCCATCATTCTTCTGCAGCTTCTCTTTAGCAGCCATAGGAGTGCTTACACTTCGACAATCTTCCATCTGAAACTTCTTTAGAATTTCCTTCATATATTTTTTCTGACAGATGAAGATCTCATATGAAGCCTGTTTGACTTCCAGACCCAAAAAATAAGCAATCTTTCCCAAGTCTGACATATCAAAAACTGTAAATAGATCTTGCTTCACCTTCTCTATCAATTCCATATCATTCCCCGTCACTAATAGATCATCTACATAAAGTGACAGAATTACAACACTGTGATTCACCTTCTTGACATAAAGAGTGAACTCACTTAAGCTTTTTACAAAGCCAAAATCCTGCAAATATTGATCTATCTTCCCATACCAAGCTCCTGTTTCAGTCCATATAGAGCTTTCTTCAACTTGTATACACTCTCTTCTTGCCCTTTGATACTGAAGCATTCGGGTTGTTCAACAAAAATCTCCTCCTCAAGTTCTCCATTCAAAAATGCAGACTTGACATCTAACTAAAATATAGGTCACCCTTTCTCTGCTGCAATAGCTAACAGTAACCTTATTGTATCAAATCGTGCAACAGGAGCAAATGTTTTAGAATAGTCTACTCCCCATATCTGTGCATAGCCTTTCACCATCAGTCTAGCTTTGTGTTTATTAACAGAACTATCAAGATTAAGTTTTGTTCCAAACACCCACTTAACCCCAATCACATTCTTATCAGATGGTCTGACAACAAGCTCCCATGTGTGGTTTTTCGGATCATTGCAATCTCCTCCCCGCATTGCTGCAATCCACCTCTCGATCCTCCTTAGCTTCCACAAAGTTAGATGGTTCGAGCATTGCCACATTGCTTCTTTCATAGATTTCAGCAAGTGACTTTGTGCCTCTCACTGGTAAATCATCCACACTGTCTTACAATCCATCTATAACTTCATCAACCTCCACATCTGTTACAGGTTATTTTTCAAACTATTGCTGTTCTGCACTCTTTCCTTTTATCCAATTCCACTCATCTTCCTCTAGAAAAACAACAACATTGCTTACAGTCACCTTCCCTATCATAAGGTGAAAAATTCTATAAGCCTTTGATTGGAGACTGTACCCGATGAAGATTCCAAGCTCTGCTTTCTTATCCAACTTGTCTCTCTTGACCTCAGGAACATGAGTGTAATACAAACACCCAAAACCTTCAAATTTTTCACGAAGGTTTAACACCATACCGACTTCAAAAGGTGTTGACCTCTCTAAGGCCTTTGTGGGCAATGCTCAACAGAACACCGCAATATTAGCCGCTGCTTGAGCCCAACTTCTTAGGCAACATCTTCTCTTGCATCATACATCTGGCCATCTCCATAATACTTCTGTTTTTCCTCTCACCGACCCCATTCTCCGTTGAGGTGAATAGGGAGCAAAGAACTGTTGCACAATTCCCGCTTGCTCATAATTCAACTTAAACTTGTGAGCAAAGTATACTCGAACCATTATCGACCCGAGCATTTTAATTTTCTTCACACTCGATTCTCAACTAAGGCTTTAAACTTCACAAACACATCAAGAACTTCAGACTTGGCTCGCAGAAAATAAATCCAACTCATCCTAGTCATATCATCGTGAAGGTAATGAAATACTTGCTATCATTGAGAGAAGACTCAGACATAGGTCCATATAAATCTGTGTGGACCAATTGCAGTTTCTCACATGCTCTCCAGCCTCCTCCTTTGAAAGGAAATCTGACTTGCTTGCCAAGAAGACAAGTTCTGCATTGTGGAAATTCCTCCTATAAACTTGGCAAGTCATCTGCCAAGCTATTTCTTTACATAAACGACATGCTCTTCATGTGAACATGCCCAAGTCTTTTATGCCATATCTCTGCATTTTCTTCTTTGCACTTTAAAGCCATTTGTTGCATCTCTTGTGGCTTGAACATAAAACTCTTGTCCTTCATTGGGATTCTTAGCACTTCTTTGCTATCTGCATTATTAATAAGACATTCATTCCCTTCGAACTTCACTTTATAGCCCTTCTCAACTAATTGACCAACACTTAACAGATTATGGTCAATATTTGGCACAAAAAGAACATCACTGATCAGCTTCACCTCTTGATTTCCTTCAATATCTACTGTACCCTTCCCTTGTACTTCGATATACTATCCGTTGCCAATTCTGACTCTAGACTTGACTGACCTGTCTAGACTCCTAAATAGCTTCGAATTGCTAGTCATATGATTGGTACAGCCACTATCCACCAGCCATGCATCATTCCCAACAGAAGATTCAGAAAAAGAAGCTACAAACAAGTACTCTTCCTCAATTTCATTCATTGCTACCTGGGCTTCTCCTACTTTATGGTAATTTTTCTCTTTGCAGATGGCTTCCATGTCACCTAACTTGTGACATCTTTTGCACCTAGCATCAGGCTTTCTCCAACATCTAAAAAACTGATGATTAGTTCCACCACAGTATTGACAAGGCTTTTTGTTCTTATTCCATTTGCTAGACCCACCAGAATTTCCTTGGAGTCACCAGCATTTTCTCTAGACTGAATCCATTTCTTCCCTTTGCCTCCATCATTTGCTTTCACTCTAGCTTGCAGCGCACCCTCTACAAACTCTTCTCTTCTTATCAGTCTTCTGTGCTCCTGTGCCTGCAGAGCATTTAACAATTATGCAAGCTTTATATCGGGTAAGTCTCTTGTATTTTTCAGAGACGTTATGGTGGCTTCGAACTTCTCTAGAAGAGACACCAGAATCTTCTGAACAAGCCTTTTATCCTTCAAGTCAGTCCCTAAAACTCTGATTTTATCAGCTATCCCCACTAGCCTATCAGAATATTCCTTCACTGACTCAGACTCTTTCATCTGCTGGCTCTCAAATTCTCTCAAGAGATTCAGCACCTTCATACCTCTTATCTTCTCATCTCCTTCATATTCTTCCTTCAAGAAGTCCCATATGGCCTTTGCAGTCACGCTTCATAATTCTGGTAAAGATGGTAGGCGAGACAAAAAGATACGAGCAAGATTTTTACATTGGCTTTTCTTGTGGTTCTCTCTTTATGAAGTTTGATTTGATTCATGGTCGAATTATCTGGAAGTGGAGCAACTTCATAATCATCCTCCACAGCTTCCCACAGATTATGACCCTCCAAAAATGCTGTCATCTTAACAACCCATGCTTAATAATTCTCTCCAGTAAATACTGGAGAAGCCATTGCAGAGAAACCACTCGACCCTGTCTTCATCACCCTTTAACTTCTTCACACTTCAATACTTGCTTCACTTCACAGTCCCTCATGATCATACAAATGCTCTGATACCACTGTTGTTACTGATCAAAACAGTAAACTAGAAACAGAAAACCAGAAGCTATAGTTTTTGAATGAGGAAGAGAAGCACAGAGAAAACAGAGCACAAACTTGCGTACGTCAGTTTTCTTAGGAAACTGTCAAGTACAGGACAACTTAAACAATAACAATAACTGCTTGCAAACCACACACACGTGCAGCATATAACTGCACCTAAACGTGCTAATTCACTTCCTAGAAAATAGCAAAAAACACTAAATGCACTTGGCTGTTTTTTAATAAAAATACAGAGGAAAACAGAGTAAAAACAAAAAACAAAACAAAAAACAGCAGAATTGAGACATTATAATCCAACAATATTCCGCCATTTACAATCTTGATCAAATGCGTAATGCTTTGGGAGTCGATGTTTGCGATGACATCAGGCGCGAGCTGTTGCCCGAATGATGGAACATGCTATCAAGTTTCGGCTCACAAACGTGCATCGCAACAGAGTCAATGTTTGCGATGCGCTGTCGTCTTTTACTAGCTAATCTACAGGGAAAGGCATAGTCACCAAGGGCACGGGGCTCCCGTAGCAAAGAGGACGACATCGAGATGATCGTTAGATTGACCCGTTACAGAAGTTATGCGGAACTTCTTCCGTCGCTAGAAAGATTGTCACACCCCAAAATCATCTTGAACGGGGGATGACAGAGTCATCCTTCCACTCAAAGGATGCAGCCTCAAAGCTCCCAAAATCCAACTCTTAAAAGTCCCTACATATATATCGCATTTGTACCTACTCATCGTTAGTCGAGAAACCTGAAAAAGATTGGAAAATAGAGAGGTGAGCAATCATGGCTCAGTGAGTAGTGTATCTCTTCTAAGTGGATCAAGCACCCACTATGCATATTTACAAAACAAAACTACAACTCTTTTAACTCAAATCTATAATATAATAAACATATAGTAAAAAGAATAAGTTACATACGCTTCAATATAGCTATCGGGTCCGGGTAGAGACCAAAGGTCTTGAGCGATCGATAAGGCAGAACAACTCATTTATAGCAAAAAAAATCATTTCATAATAACATCAAAATAAACATTAATGGTCTAAAATCCACTTATCAATCTTATTAATTCACATGCCAATGGTCCATTCCATTGGTTGATCTCATACCACACCAAACCCAGAAATTTAACAAACTTTCAAGGTCAAAATATAACATTTCTTACTTTAACACAATATTTTTAAAGCAAAAATATTCAAAATAATAATAGGCAAATGCCAATGATCTAACTCATTGGTCAATATCATAAAACATGTATCAATTGTCTCTTCCATTGATTAATCTCATCAAACCACATCAATATTCTAATGAAATTACACGTCGATGGTTCATTCCAACGACTAATCTCAAATTACACGTCGATGGTCTATTCCATCGACCTAACTCATATCACATGTCAATGGTCCATTCCATTGACCAATCAATTGCTTAATATCAAACCATGATCACGATACAACGCATAGTGACGAGGCAACCAAGATTACCCTTTGGTAAGGTCCTCACCTATTATTAGCTGGTAGTTCAGCTCACAAGGATATTCTAGAATAGTATGTGCATACTCACAAACCCTCGCTAGGCTCACAGCGATATTCAGCATCCTCATTAATCCAGAACAACACCATCCATAATTCTCAAACCAAATCCATAAAACATTTCATATATCACGAAAAGATTTCGTAACTCAACTTATCCGCCTGAAATACTTTTCATAAAACATTCTCAAATAATTTCAAGACCTGTCTCATAAATCAATTTCAAATCAAATACATTTCAAAAAGCTTATCACAAATCAATATCTATATAACTTTCCATAAATCATCTCAATGTCAAGCTTTTTGTGAAACGGTTTCACAAACCCAAAACATGTAATATTTCTCAACTTCGTTCATCATACAGAATATATATTCATAAAAAATTTTCACACTATTTTCAAATATCAAAACTTAGTAAATGTTCGATCCAACTTTTATACAATAAACATGGACATGTGGACCCTTGAGTGCCATAACTTGGCAGAAAGAGACGCTTATCGGAGCAAAATGGATCGAGTGCCATTCTAGCCAAAATCCAGCCAAATTACATACGTGGCATTTTTCTGGCAAAACAAGTGCAAAATGACGCCATTTTACAAGCTGACATGATCAAATAATGCAAAAACAGCGTTGTTTTGGGCTGACGTGGTAAAAAGATAATATAAAAATTAATTTAAAATAATAAATTTAAAATTAAATTTAGTTAAAATATGAAAAAATAATAAAATTAAAATTAAATTCATTTAAAATATGAAAAATAATAATTTTAAAATTAAATTCATTTAAAATACTAAAAAATAATAATTTTAAAATTAAATTTAGTTGAAATAATAAAAAAATTATTATTATCAAATTAAAAAATAAAAAATTAAATTATTATTTTTAATATTTTAACTAAATTTAATTTTAAAATTATTATTTTTCATATCGTAACTAAATTGAATTTTAAATTATTGTTTTTTAATATTTTAACTAAATTAGATTTTAAAATTATTATTTTTCATATTGTAACTAAATTTAATTTTAAAATTATTATTTTTTCATATTGTAACTAAATTTAATTTTGAAATTATTTTATTTTTTATATTTTAACTAAATTTAATTTTGAATTAATTTATTATTTTTTATATTTTTTTACCACGTCGCCTAAAAACGATGCCGTTTTTGCATTATTTGGCCACGTCAACGTGCAAACGGCATTGTTTTGCACCCGTTTCGCCGGAGAAATGTCACGTCAGCGTTTTGGCCGGACTTTAGCTGGAATGACACTTAAGGCCGCGCATGACAAAATTTCCGAAATGTAAATTGATTTCCTCCGAAATCAATTTCTTAATTTTTATTTCCCTGACAAGTTTCGAAGCAAAAAAAACCCGTTTGATAACGACTCAAAATTTCTATTTCGAAACAAAATGTTTGATAATGTAATAAAATTTCTATTTCTAGGAATAGAAATTGATTAGATAACAACATAGGAAATCCTCAAATACAAAATAATAATTGAAATAATACTAAAACAACATAGAAAATCCTCAAATACAAAATAATAGTCGAAATAATACTAGTACATTACAAAAGTTGAAAATACAATTTCATGGAATTTCCAGTATATCATTTTTCCTTGCCATTTTATTAGCAATTGTTTTCCTAAGCGTATTTATTTGGTTTTCCTCCTCGGTCAATGTATCGTTTGCAAGCTCATCCTGCGTAGGTTTAGATAAGTATTGTGGAAGCATGAATATGGGTGCCATCAATGGCGCCTATACAGTCTTGTCATTTTATTAAAAACTAGTATTATACAAGATTATCAACAAAAATAAAATTAATGGTGGAAATGAATATATGAGAATTCTACCTTAAAGTAACGTTTATGGTTAGGAACCAATCGAGGAAGGTCGGTTTATTTTGATTCTCGAATTGAATCGCGAGTTGCTCATCCCTAACTTCTTTATTGTTGCTCAATGAACCTTTAATGGCCATTGCATAGCAAAAAGAGAGATTCTCTTGAATCTCTTGCCTTCGAATTAAAATTCAAGATTGTGTAACAATCTAATTATTTTGATTTTGCAAGAATTTTGAATTTGTAAAAAATAAGGTTAAATTTCTAAGCACGTTTTTTATTCATCTATTACATAAGAACTTTTCTTCAATGGCCATGCGCGTGTCTTTTCTAGGAGGAAAGAGCCCTATTGTTTTTAAGTAGCATTTAAGAACTTTGGTTGTTTTTGAAAATTGGGGACCCATTCGATTGCCTTTCATCTTAAAGAGGAAATTAAAAAAAAAAAATTGAAAAAAAATGCCAAAAAATAAACACGAGCAAAATAAGAAAAAGAAAATTAGCAATAATTTGTGAAGTTGTGGTTATGAGTAAATTAAGTTAGCAAGAAAGTGCAATGTTTTTTTATATGGTTTGATTTCAGTTTCGATTTCTATTTCGTAAACGAGAAGTTAAAAATTTCAAATTTCGATTTTTTCAATTTCTATTTCCGAAAATAAAACTGTTTGAAATAGAGAAATCAAATCGCATTACCAAACAGATTGTTTCCAAACCTGTTCCGGGGAACAGAGAAACGGAGAAATCGAGAAATGGAAATTTTGTCATGCACGCCCTAAGTGATCCGTTTTTTTTCGAATATGACACTTAAGTGTACCTTTCGTAAGTTATGGTACTTAAGTGTCCTTTTGTGCCAAGTTATGGCACTTGAAAGGTTCTTTTGCCCATTTGTTTCGGGAATATGAGTAGAAGGTAAGCGAGGAACAACATTGAGAGTTGTTTCTGAGATGAGGCAATGAGAGGTTTTAGGTTTTTTGGGGTGGCTTTTCTTCGTTTCTAGGTGCGCATGTATTATAATGGACTAACTATCACCCACGTATTTATAAAGAATCGACACCATCAAGTCAACAAACAGGTCAATGATCGCTGCTTCTTAGTGAATGAGAGAAAATATCAAATTTCTTTTCTGGGAGATATTACACAAAACTCTCTTGAAATTTGAGAGGTAATACACATTTTTCTCTAAATTAATCAATATTATGCAATTACTTTTATGAATTCTCATTTGTTGCGGTCGCTATTTCCTTTAATATGTATGGCCCTTTATTTGCAAAGACTTATAAGTCTTTGGTAGAGTAAGGATTGGGATGTAAGTCCACAAAGCGATAACTTAATACTGCAGAAATATAATCCCAACGTGCTTTAATAAATAATGAATCCGTTGCCAAAAAAGCATGAATTCAACAAATGCACTAAGAAGTCTTATTTTCGGTTTTCTTTTTCTTTTCCAGAAATACTAATGAGTGTTTTGAGTTATATTTTCTCTTTGTTTTCGTGTAGAGATCGTTATCAGACATCATCAAGAAAAAATATATTTTGGCGTGGTGTGTTATAGGATCAATTGGGTAAATCTTACCTGATCAGAAGATGATGACCATTTCATGTTTTTGGTTCAAAAATGTATTTAACATGGTCAAGAAAATTTCTGTCGGCAATGAAAGATCACATCCCACCAGAAGTCATGGTGATTGTGGAGGAGAATCCTCCAGGCACTGAGACCGCACACCAAAAGAAAGGAAACGCGGTATTGAAGAAGACCGGACAAATTCCCGAGTATGGACCGACGACGTCAATGGAGGAATTAACCATCTACTCCATTTTCCTTGGTCTCTCGCGCGAGTAGCGGGTTACGTAACCGCGTCAAATAGACATCGACGGAAAGAAAACAAGCGAAATAGAAATAGAAAGAGCTATAATGGTGACCTTTGTTGGGATATCGGGTTAGACAAATTATCTTTTCTCAAAGACACAAAACTGCTTGGAATCGGACCGATATGAATAGGTAGCATGGAGAAACATTAAAGCCAGATGGACACGATAATGATCGAACATTTATGCGAACTGCAATGGCTTCTATCACATATATAGTCTCAAGTAAGCATCGACAACTTTGCTTTGATTAGTTTACCTTTTTCCTTTTTCTTTCTTTTTTCGATTTTTTGGCCTTTCAGCATCCACATTTGTCTTGCGTCTCTTATCCCTTGTTTTCATTCATCGATTCATGGTAACGTCGCTTTAGTACATACGAGGATGACATTATTGTAAATCTATGAATTCGAAATTGCTCGACATTATTCACACTCGATGGAGAGTTCAGCATTGGGACCCGCATATTCGACAAATCAAGTTGTTGGATGTGGAAGTCAAGAGCATCCATTGCTAAAGGACTTTTCTTACGCCTGCACACACAAGAAAAGTCCTAGTTGCTTTAATTGATCCCACCTTGTGGACCATTCCATAATGACTTGCTCGATACAAGGACGACATTATTGTAAATCCATGAGTTCGAAATTCACATTGGATAGAAAGTTCAGTTTTCGGACTTGGGTATTCTGCAAATTGAGTCGTTGGACGTGGAAGTCGAGAGTGTTCATTACTAAAGGACTTTCCTTGCACCTGCAGGCACAAGGAAAGTCCTCTTACTTTAATTGATTCCACCATCTCAAGGAGCATTCCATAATGACTTGACTTCATTCTCTTCTAGATGCATTGCATGGTATACCAAGCTCGTCTGGACTATCGATCATGTGTTCTTCCTGACAAATATGGCTTAGGCGAGACGATATGGAGATGATATGTAGAGCCGGGTAAATCCGACAAAAGGATGCACAACATGTAAAAGCTATTCCATTGAAAGAGACGATACTGGAACCACTAAGGTCAAGAGCTTATTGGCCAATAAAGGCGGTTTGACATGACATGTCATGAACTAGCTACTTGTCATGGCATGCAGCCACCGGTAATAATTAGACTACCACATGTAGATCAACATTCAATAACAAAAATAATTCACACTTTAAAATACTATGAAAGCAACTTAGGTAAGCATCTCCTTCCTCACATAGTACTTCCCGCCCTACACTCTCCTCTCCCGTTACTTAGGCATCGGATGGCCAATCGGATCAAAATCTGAACACTAGAATTTTTGTATGTGGACTCATTCCACTTGAAGCGATAGCGATTTTGGAGAAGATTTTTCAGCACGGTGAAACACGGCAAAGGAGAAGACTGGACGAATTGCCAATGTGGATAGACTTTGACGTCAATGGAGGACTTAACCATCTACTCCATTTTCATCGGTGCGCACGGAAGTTGCGTGTTACGTGTAAAACATGACATGTGGTATTAGGTTAGACAAGGAGGTGCGGTCCCTGGAGTGCCATAACTTAGCAGAAAGGGACACTTAAATGCCATAACTTTCAAAAAGTATACTTAAGTGTCAAAATCAGAGCAAAGTGGATCACTTAAGTGTCAATCCTGTCAAAATCCAGTCAAATTGCATATGTGGCATTTTTCTAGCAAAGCGAGTGTAAAACAACGCCGTTTTGCACACCGACATGGCCAAATAATGTAAAAACGGCGTCGTTTTGGGCTGACGTGGTAAAAAATAATATAAAAATATGAAAAAATTAATTTTAAAATTAAATTTAGTTAAAATATGAAAAAATATAATTTTAAAATTAAATTTAGTTAAAATATTAAAAATAATTTTAAAATAAAAAGGGGCTGAGCCCTCAGCCACCGCCCCCTTTTTTTTGAATTTTTTGAATTTTAATTTTTTTTTCATATTTTAACTAAATTTAATTTTAAAATTATTATGTCTTTCATATAATTTTAAATTTAATTTTTAATTAATTTTATATTATTTTTTTACCACGTCAACCACAAACGATGCCGTTTTTGCATTATTTGGCCACGTCAGCGTGCAAAACGATGCCGTTTTGCACTCGCTTCGCCGGAAAAATGCCACGTCAACGTTTTGGCCGGACTTTGGCTGGAGTGGCACTTAAGTGATCCGTTTTTCTTCGAATGTGGTACTTAAGTATACCTTTCGAAAGTTATGACATTTAAGTGTCCCTTTATGCCAAGTTATGGCACTTATAGTGTTTTTATCCCAATAAATATGCTTATTTATATCTCATAAAATATCAAATCTTTATCATTTTGAAAACATGAGCTTATAAATCCTTAGAAGAGATAGCACCACTCACCTGAAAAATTGAAAATCAACCTATGTGGTTACTTGAGCCAATGCACTTATATTCCTATTAATAAATCGAAAACGATATTAAAACTAGGTAATATGCCACTCTCCAACTAACAACTCGACTAAATTATGTTTATTCATCAATAAAACGACACCTACGCGCTAATAAATCACTCAACCAAAACAATTACTCAAAGCCGTCCTTAGCGCGAAGTGCGAACACGAAACTTCATCATGCCATATTTCAAGCCCTAGGTCCAAAATTACTCCGATTGAATGAATGGGCGGCACAAGCGCTTACCAGGCATTGTGTTACATGGCTTGGCGAGGCTCCCTTTTATCTCCTCCTTTTTCCCCTTTTTTTTCTTTTTTTTTTCTTTCTTTTCTTTCCTTCTCTCTCTCTCCTCTTTTTCTTCTTCTCTCCCGAAGACTCTCGATCTCTCTCCTTCTTCTTTCTCCTTTTTATTTTTGACTGGGTCAAAACCCATATTTTGCAAAGATGATGAAGTTGCAGTCACTTTTTAGGGAAGTTTCATGGCGACCTGTTAAAACTTAGTTAATTGTCAAAAAGATGGAACTGGGCAGCCAAATAGCGAAAGCGGATGGCCCCATCTCGTGTTCTTGGCAATCCTTTGATTGGTTTACGTTCTCTAACGGGTGGCTGCATCATTGGACTAAGAAAAAGATTTAATCAGATGAGATCACATGGTTCCCCGTTGAGCAAGGCTTGATGCACCGACAAGGAAGTCGAACGCGGAGACTTAGACAAAACCTTGTGACCTAATCTCTCAAGTCATCTGGAAAAGGTAACCATGAGCTTCACGTCCACTTCAACTCCCTCACAAAACTAAGAAAGATAAAGAAACGAATAAATTTAAACAATTCGGACGTCATGACCACGGTTGTTCTTTGGTGCATGTGAACGGAGGGAAAGAAAAGTTGTACATGCACAGATATCCCACGTTCGGTCAACCCATTAATTAATTGGAAATTACGATGAAAACGAGATGAAGAATGGCAGGCTCTTCGCATTCAATTTTTTTTCGGATTTTTTTTTTTAGTGGTGGTCGGTTTTTAGTTGAAAGCTGAGCTGTTATCTTGACCTTATCCCATCTTTTGATCCATATAAATACGACCACTTCCGCTTTCTGGCTCCTTCAGTATCTGACTGCATACTTTTCAGTTTGTTTTGGGAGAGAAGTGATTTCGGGCGATGGCTACCTCGTTTAATTCGAGAGAGCAGTCTGCAGTTGGAGTCATGCTGGTGGTAGCTGCGTGCGTTCTGTATGCTGGTGTCGCCTCCGCTGGACGGCCAGCGACGAGCGTTAGCATGGACCTGCTCCATGGAAGAGGCAGAATCAGAAGAAAGCTTCTCGAGAACGGCCTCGGTTTGACTCCTCAAATGGGGTATGAGATTGTACTACTCATTTCTCTCTGGTTAACCTTCTTGTGATGGAACTGATTGATCCAATGGATAGAACTAATCATAATTCGAACATGAAGAAAGAAGATACGAACCTTTCTGCTCTTCGGCCCGGATTAGTATAGTCATAAAATAAGTGGGAAAATGTTCTCTTTTCCATAAATTATGCGACACTCGCATGAGACTTTTTCTCAGTTTTTCACTTTAACTTTTATGTCAAGTAGGATTTCATTTGCAACGAGAAGTAGAAACAGAAAATTAGAGAGCTAATAATTAGATTTGCACACTAATTGATCACTGGAACTGCAGTTCATTGGCTTCTCGTGATGATCATGCAACAGATGATTAAGGGTCACCAACGTCAGGGAGCAGTTAAGAGCTCTAAATAACCAAAAACAGATCTTGCAAGCTGTTGTTTCAATATAGTTTGTTTCAATATGGTTTATTTTAGCCGACACATTACATTTAAATTCCTGGCTTTCAACTTTGGGGCATCAAATGAGGAAAAAGGTTTCACGTGATCCATGACTCTTGCATGCGTAAACCTTCCATGCCCTTCATTAAATAGTTTTGTACGATGCATTTGGACTTTGGAGTGTACTATATTGTTATTGTATTGTTTAGAGAATCCGATCATGGTGTGACGTCTTTTTCGCCATTATCTTGAAACAAGAAGAAAAAATGCTGTTGCTTGCATTAGCAAATTGTTGTGTCCAACACATTTATATGCTTCTATGGATTCCCAAGTGGCATTTCACACCAGATGAAATGGGATACTGATTTTCTAGCTGATGTTTGATCTCATCTGGGCAATTTGATTCCGACAGATGGAATAGCTGGAACCACTTTCGGTGTAACATCAACGAAAATTTGATAAAGGAAACAGGTAAATTGATTAACACGCACCAGTAGAATCGATCAAAAAAATTGCAGGATTTAATCTGGCTCAGTTACTTAATAACACTTTCTTTGAATGTCGCAGCGGATGCAATGGTCTCATCCGGACTTGCTGCACTAGGATATGAGTATGTAAACTTAGGTGCGTTGACATGCTTTTGCTCGTGTAGAATCATAGACTGTATAAAGCATTGTCTGAATATTTATTGTTTCTGCTTCTTTTCCCTCGTTTTCCTTTTAAAGATGATTGCTGGGGTGAGCTTAACAGAGATTCTCAGGTACATTCCTATATCTTGTCTCGCTACTGTATGATAAGAGTATAAAATTGGTTAAGAGTTATCAAAAGGAGGGAAATTCGATGATTGTGGCAGGGTAATTTGGTTGCCAATGCTTCAACATTTCCATCTGGAATTAAGGCATTAGCTGATTATGTTCACAGCAAAGGCCTCAAGCTTGGGATTTACTCAGATGCTGGGTATGGCCATAACATTAACTAAAGCAACTCTTTTTACGTTCATTACATTAGGCGAAAGAGAACAGGAAAAGAGAAAACCATCGTTTGATTACCATATAAAGTTCAATCTGGTCTCTTTTTGTAGATCCCAAACATGCACTCAAACAATGCCTGGATCGCTCGGTCATGAAGAGCAAGATGCGAAAACTTTTGCTTCCTGGGTAGAATTCAGTAGCGTCTGAGGAATTGGACCATTATTAATCTGCATCGTCCCACTCGCTCACGCTTTCGCTCATTCTAATGTTTTCTATCTGGCAGGGGGTTGATTACTTGAAGTATGATAATTGTAACAATCCCGGTACGAGTCCCAAGGAAAGGTACGCAGTTTTTTCTGTTTTCTTCACGCTTTGGCTGCCGAGTATCCTCATTTAGGACATAAAATAAAATACCAAATTCATCAAGCAGAATTTTGAAAGGGGCTCTGCCATTACTAATCAATGTTGAACTTTTCTTTTCCTAACTGAAACTACTTTGCTAAAGGTACCCAATCATGAGCAAAGCCCTGTTGAACTCTGGAAGAAAAATCTTCTTCTCTCTCTGTGAAGGGTGAGTTGAGCCTTTTGCAGGATTAATTTTCTCATCCATCATTCGCGCTTATTGACATAAGCAAGAGAGAACTTACTTTTTGCACCAAAACTTCAGGGGACAAGAAGACCCAGCAACTTGGGCTTCGTCCATTGGGAATAGCTGGAGAACAACCGATGATATTTCGGACAACTGGGACAGGTGACTGAATATGAACATAAAATCTGTTTCATGCCCTAATTGCTGCATGTAATCAAAAAAGAAAAAGGGATCTAATTTTGCAAATCTCTCTGCATAATGGAATGGAACCAATCCTGTGATTAAGTTTCACTATCCGGGAATTAGTTTCTGTCGACATAAACCAACGAAATGAACGACTCTGCGATCCTTTCAGCTCATGTTCTTACGACTTCACTTCTGACATGATAAATAAGTGACGGAATTTCCTCTTTGCATCAGCATGACATCTCGGGCAGATCTGAATGATAAATGGGCATCTTATGCTGGACCTGGAGGATGGAATGGTATTGATGTTCGTCATTTTAACTTTTCAGTTTGACATTTTTGAAAATCGAACAGAGAGATTGGAAGAGAGGAACTTGCAAGATGAACAATCAACAAGTCATTTTGGAATTAAATTGTGTTCAGATCCTGACATGCTTGAAGTCGGAAATGGTGGAATGACCCCAGAAGAATACCGTTCGCATTTCAGCATATGGGCATTGGTCAAGGTATGAGCAAGACATATTTTGAAATAAACAGACACCTAAGACACGTTTTTGCTGAGTTTTTTTTCTTTTTTTGGGTCCTTCCGAACAGGCTCCACTGTTGATTGGTTGTGATGTGCGATCGATGGACAACACGACCCTCATGTTGCTGAGCAACAAGGAAGTTATTGCTGTTAATCAAGGTATTGACAAATTGTGTTACAATGGAATGCCCTGCCATGAATTTTTCCTCAGTGAAAGCACTTTCACTCTTTTGTAGATGGGCTTGGCGTTCAGGGGAAAAAGGTTAAGTCAGATGGCAATCTTGAGGTAAACTTTCTTCAGTATGATCATCCTTCCTTGCATTAATAACAGTACCCGGAACTAGTACGTCAGTCATGGTACAACAAAAAGCAACATCGCATATGCTCTGCATCAATTATCAATATCAAAACAATGGATAGCCCATTGCAGACATTTGAAAGCAAATGGATTGTAATAATTTGCAAGTTGTCTATATTTAGGGGTGTAAGTGTATCAATGCTTCCTCGTTTGTTCAAGTTAACACGCAAAAAAACTTTAAACCTGTGGCTGGGAAACCAACAGAAAATTGGTGATAGATCCCATTCTTATATAAATTTAATTAAATCATTAGAAGTTACAGAGTTAAGTTGATGGAAGAAACAAAAGTCTTGTATCCATCACAGCAATGGATTCAACAGCAAGGTTGATTATCAGGTTAACCAACCTAATATTATGTCAGTCAGTTTATTAACTTTTGTTCATGACCTAAAAGGACATTCCCAGCATGCAATTATGCATATTATGGCAATCAACAAACGGTCATGCAGTGTAAATACCAGGGTGACTAATAGATCTCGTGAAGTTATCTTTCAAAAAATGTTGTTCGTCCTATCATTTTTAGTAGAATCTTATAAAGTTCACAATCATGCATCCAAAACAATGTAGGTTTGGGCAGGTCCCCTCACCACAAACAAGGTAGCAGTGGTTCTATGGAACAGAGGTTCATCAAGAGCTACAGTCACTGCCTGTTGGTCTGACATTGGCCTCAATTCTACAACAGTAGTCGAAGCAAGAGATTTGTGGATGGTGAGACTTCAGAGCCAAACATAATGTTTATTTGATGAAGAACTGTGCTCACAGAAAATTACTCAAATTTTGGTGCAGCATTCCACCCAAAATTCAATCAAGGGACAAATCTCAGCTGATATCGATTCCCACGCTTGTAAAATGTATGTTTTGACTCCGCAATAACATGGAGACATCAGGAGAACGGAAACCGGGTTTCAGCTGAGGTTGTGCAGAATTAAATCTGTGCTAATTTGATCCTGTTTCATCATTGATGTAAGAAATATACCATAGAATCATTAATAAGATATGATAACCAAGTTCACCAGTCTTCCTATGGCTCTTACAAAGCAACACCCGCAACACCAGTTAATAAGATAGTGAGTGGTGACTGACGGTTAGCAAGACAATGAAGGAAAAAAAACACAGAAGTGAAAAAGGAATTCAATGATATTAGCAGTCTTCAGATCCAACCAAGACTCAATTAGAGATCATGAATGGAGGTCCTCTTACATCAAATATTTCACAGGTTGGCAAAACAACTGCAAGAACTGTGATAGCATGAATTTTCAAAATTTGTTTTTGATTAAATAAATCGGGCCTTTTATCGACGTGCCTATAATGCTATTCTCTAAACTAATCACTCATAAGATAACTAGACTATATGGGGGAACCATTAATGAATTTTAATGTTATAAACTTGAAAATTTGATAGGAATTGACTGCTCGACCATGTTGATCTGCAAGGGTCATTATGGCACCATCGAAATCGATCGGAGATCGGAGATAGGTCGATTTGACTGAGATATATGATCAAAGTGTGGGTGATTCGACATGATTGCAAAATACCCGTCGATCGGTACTAAACTAATTTTTTTGTCATTTTGGTACCCGGTGCCTGTAATTGAAATCTCGAGATTTTCACAACATCCAAGGGTTGCTAATGTGTCAAAGATGTACATTGTGATTCAAGATAAATCGACCACGAGTTGATTATAACAAAAATTTATAAAAGCTACCCAGTAAGCTAGGTCACGCTCGTATCGCGTCAAATTAAAATTAACCGCGAATTTGAACCCGATTTTAGAAATTGAAAGTTCTGTCATGTCATGATTTGTTTTAAGAACGTCGACTTATCTTTCGAGGAATTTTCGGAGAGTTCGGGATTTTTATGGAAAATCGATTCGGACGATCCGGAAATCAACGGAAATTCGAACGGGCTGAATTAAAGGGAAATTTGGGCTTCCAAGCCGAGCTAATTGGTGATGAGAAATTATAGAAATTTTACGGGCTTTTTCTTCAACAAAATTGGACGTTGAGTTGGAGGATTCGTGAAGAAATTGAAGCCAAAGTTTGAGTAAAATTCGGATTTAGTCATGGGGGTTGTATTTTTGGCATTAATTTGAGCTATTTATGGATTTATAATGGTAAGAAAGTAACGGGGGACAATGCATTTAAGTGGGTGGATATTATATGTTGACTTTGTGCCCCCATCCGTGGCCTCCCCAGCTCGATCGACCAGCTGCCCCTCCCATCGTTGGTCTCTCGCTTTCTCCGTTTCTATCCCTTCCTCCTCTACTTACTTTCTTCTTCCTTTTTCGTAGTTCCACGTTCTTCACCCCTCCCTGCTCTGTCCATCTTCTCCACCACCGAATTTCTTTTCCCCCATCTCCACTTTCAGCCCCACGCATTCCTGTCCCTCAACCGAAACCACACGGCCACGTGATCCCCCACCGAAGCAGCCACGATCATCTCTCTCTCTCTCTCTCTCTCCACCTCTCACCCATTTTCTTCCTTGTGTCTTCGTCCGCGACACCCTCCAATTGACGCCAGTAGCTGCTTTCCCCTCGTGCGCCAGCGAACTCCACCGAGCTGCCGTTTGCTGCCGCGCCTGAGTCAACAACCCAGCAGCAGCTCCTCTTCATTCGTCCGCTTCTCCGCCGCCTCACACGCCTGCAGCAGTCCACGATTCCACCGATTTTTGTCCCCAGCAGCAAACCGAGGCAGCCGCGTTGCCTCTCTCCTTCGCCCGCAAGTCCGGCCACAATTTGGCCGAGTTTCGGCCCAGCTTCCGGCCCACCTTCAACTCAACGTGCAGCCCAGCTCCATTCAGCGTCTTCGGCCCAAGTTCCCAGCTCTGTCCATTCAAGTTGCAGCCCACGAGCCCAGCGAAGCCTGAATGTTCGGCCCAAGCCCAGCAGCCCATTTTCAGTCCACCAACTCAGCCCATTTGAAGCCCATTCAGCCCAATTTGTTGGGCCAATTTTAGGCCCGGTCCGAGCCCCGTCGATGCCGCCGTAAACCGAGTCCGGCCGCCGTCCCGCTGCCGTCACGGTGAACCGGTCTTCGCATTAAACCGGTGAGTTTATACACTAAACTCTTCTTAGTAGGTTAATAACGTTTAAAGGGTGTTTAAATTAAATTAATTAGAAATTAGGTGGTTAGTTAAATTAGATTAGCAATTTAATTATTCAATTATGCATGTTAGGTGGTTAGATTAAATTAATTGAGGCGTAGATAAATCGTATTATTTATCTACATAGGTTCATAAATTTTCTCAGCCCGTTTAGGCGGTTAATTTAATGATTTTGGCCTAGGGTGGTATTTTTAGTATTTAAATTTAATTATTTAATTAATTTTGGTAATTATTTAATTATTAAATATTTTTGGAAATTAGATTGGGATGGCCAGTGATTGGAATTTCATGCTAATTGAAATGGTATAGTTAATTTATGCAATTGAGTGTTAAATTGTGAAAATTGAGTACTGATTGGAAATTTGGTCAATTATTTCAAAATTTGTGAATTTTGAGATTTATTCAGAAAATCCCGAGTGTCGAGTTTAAACACCGAAAATGGTTTTATATACTATACGAACCGGTGGGATTTTAAAAAAGAAGGTTATGAATTTTCCGAGTCCAATATGATCGTATACCAACACATGACTATTTTCACGAGTGTTTTTAATACGAAGAAAATAAGCCAGAATCACCAATTTAATTGAAGTATTTGAGTTCAATAGACGGTGTCTTAGGCCAAGATTAAATTGTCGTGTATTGGTTAAGAGAACCCGTCCCAAGCGTTTACGCTAGACATTACCTTACATGGGATTTGGGTCGTAGTAGAGTCTAGACCTAAACTCCTTCGGGAAAGCCGTCTTTGAGAGACGTAGCCATACTCAATGGGGTGAGACGATACCTGGCTACGCTAGTAGACCGTCGAACTTCAAGTAAGCCGTACCCTAGAGTGGGTGTAATTATCAATTGGAACGCGTGTTGAGTGAAATGAATACATCGGATTATGGGACAAAATTATGTGACATGATATGGGACGTGTCATAACAATTTGGCCCTATAATCAAGACCCCGTGATTTATTAAGTTGAGTAAGACGTTTCAATTGTTACGTGCATCGAATTTATGCTTGATGTATATGAACGGTGCCGACCTGCAGGGTGAATCTGAGACGAGATAAGTCTCTGTGATTGTGTGGTTAGGACACTTCTAGGCGTATTACGATCCTAATCGGGGCTTAGAGCGTGAACTCGTTGAGATTTATATCACACCCCGTCGTTAGCTCAATTTTCAGGGCCGTAGAGCAGAGTACCCTAAGCTGAGCTAAGGGGATCCGAGGAGTAAGTCAGTTAGGACAGCTTCTTCTTGGAGAACCGTCTTTTGTAGATTTTGGTTGCTAACCTTTGTATATAACACAATTGGTTAATAAAAATATATTTTGTTTGTAAATCTATTTCCTATTTTTCTATCCCAAGTTGTTGATGTTAGGGGATTAGTAATTCGCTTCCGCATGTGCATTAAAATGAAAAGGGTTGGCGACTCGTCCTGAAAAGTCGCAAATTTTATCGACCAGAGAGAGATGAACATATGCTCGGGATTCGGGGCGTGACAAGAATAGCCGGTAGCCCTTGTTTCCTCAAATCCTTGCTCTCATGTCAACCTGGGCAAAAAGTTAAATGAGGAGTTAGAGAGGTACATTGCTTATTCAGCTCCTCTCGTGGAAATCATATCATAGATCGGCATAATGAATTTTCAACAAGTCCACACACGAAACTAACCACCTCCCCCTCCTTCTTCTCTCCTTTCTCACCAACACCCGCAAACACAAACAAAAAAAGAAACGCTTGGGTAAACGCATTTTTCTGGCCAACTTCCAACATGAATAAACTGGCTTAGAAGTGTTTGTGAGACTAAAGCTGGCTAAAACTAGAACTAATCAGTTCTGCTTCTTCACCATCTCTCTAAAAGTGGAATGGACACCCAAAATCCACATGGGCATTTCTATCTTATTCTGCCACCATGTTACATCCATCGGTCGTATAACTTCTAAACTGAACTTGTCGATCCCATTACAAAACTAAGAACGACAACACCACAGCAAGTTTTAAAAACTAACTAGATAAAATTGACTGAGCATGTCCGTGAATAGTCAGAGAAATGGGAATGGTGACCATGAATCAAACCATGTAGCAAGCACGCGAGGAGAAGATCTAAAATCTACTTAATGATGGTTCGTGAGCGGCCTTAAGAGAATGATGCCCCCTCATCCAATAACATCCCCCAACTCGCTTTGCTGTCATGAGTACCGAAGATGGCAGGTTTCGTCGGTTTGAGGGCCGAAACCGCTCAAGATATTTATTCTGCATGGCCAACCAAAACCAACTATACCATGCCTGGAACTTTCAGTAATCAATCAAATTCCTCAGGGGCAAGGTGCGGCCTTAACATGTCCTCGTTGATCGACCGACAGGCGCTGCTTTAATTAGCTCCATCCATGTCTTTCAAAGTAAAGACGACCCTTGCGCGCTCGACTTGAAGGTCTGCTCATCTTGGAGATCCTTATCTGATCGGCCTAGATGAATTGGAGTCAGACAAAGATGATGACATTGAGGTTTTTGTTCGCTTCTCGATTCGACTTTATATGGCGTTTCACCGTCAAAAGGTGGATGGAATCGGATGACAAAAGTCGAGTCCGACCGTGCGCATGACATCAAACGCAAGCTGTCGCATGCAAACGATAAAACGCACAGGAAGAAAGAGCCAGAGAAATCCCATAAACCGAACAAAAACATATTCCGCCATTTACAATCTCGATCAAATGCGTAATGCGTTGGGAGTCAATGTTTGCGATGACATCAGGCGCGAGCTGTCGCCTGAAATGATGGAACGCGCTATCGAGTTTCGGCTCATAAACGTGCATCGCAACGGAGTCGATGTTCATGATGTGTTGTCGTCTTTTACCAGCTAATCTGTAGGGAAAGGCATATTCACCAAGGGCACGGGGCTCTCGTAGCAAAGAGGACGATATCGAGATGATCGTTCGATTGACCCGTTACAGAAGTTATGCGAAGCGTCTTCCATCGCTAGAAAGATGATGAAGTTGCAGTCACTTTTAGGGAAGTTTCATGGCGACCTGTTAAAGCTTAGTTAATTGTCAAAAAGATGGAACTGGGCAGCCAAATAGCAAAAGCGGATGGCCCCATCTCGTGTTCTTGGCAATCCTTTGATTGGTTTTCGTTCTCTAATGAGTGGCTGCATCATTGGACTAAGAAAAAGTTTTAATCAGATGAGATCACATGGTTCCCAGATGAGCAAGGCTTGATGCACCGACAAGGAAGTCGAACGCGGAGACTTAGACAAAACCTTGTTACCTAATCTCTCAAATCATCTGGAAAAGGTAAGCATCAGCTTCACGTCCACTTCAACTCCCTCACAAAACCTAAGAAAGATAAAAAACGAATAAGTTTAAACAATTCGGACGTCATGACCACGGTTGTTCTTTGGTGCATGTGAACGGGAAAGAAAAGTTGTATATGCACAGATATCCCACGTTCAATCATCCCATTAATTAATTGAAAATTACGACGAGATGAAGAATGGCAGGCTCCTCGCATTCAATATTTTTCGATTTTTTTGTAGTTGTTGTTGGTTTTTAGTTGAAAGCTGAGCTGTTATCTTGACCTTATCCCATCTTTTGATCCATATAAATACGACCACTTCCGCTTTCTGGCTCCTTCAGTATCTGACTGCATATTTTTTCAGTTTGTTTTGGGAGAGAAGTGATTTCGGGCGATGGCTACTTGGTTTAATTCAAGAGAGCAGTCGGCGGTTGGAGTTGTGGCAGTGATAGCTGCGTGCGTTCTGTATGCTGGTGTTGCCTCCGCTGGACGGCCAGCGACGAGCGTTAGCATGGACCTGCTCCTTGCAAGAGGCGGAATCAGAAGAAAGCTTCTAAAGAACGGCCTCGGTTTGACTCCTCAAATGGGGTATGAGACTGTACTACCCATTTCTCTCTGGTTAACCTTCTTGTGATGGAACTGATTGATCAAATGGATAGAACTAATCATAATTCGAATATGAAGAAAGAAGATACGAACCTTTCTGCTCTTCGGCCTGGATTAGTATAGTCATAAAATAAGTGGGAAAATGTTCTCGTTTCCATCAATTATGCGAGACTCGTACGAGACTAAGCATGCCACTTTTCTCAGTTTTTCACTTTTAACTTTTATGTCATGCTTTTTCAAGTAGGATTTCATCCGCAACGAGAAGTAGAAACAGAAAATTAGAGAGCTAATAATTAGATTTGCACATTAAATGATCACTGGAATTGCAGTTTATTGGCTTCCCGTGATGATCATGCAACAGATGATTAAGGGTCACCAATGTCAGGGAGCAGTTGAGAGCTCTAATACCAAAAAAATCAGATCTTGCAAGCTGTTGTTTCGATATGGTTTGTTTCAATATGGTTTATTTTAGTCGACGCGTTACATTTAGATTCCTGGGTTTCAACTTTGTGACATCAAATGAGACAAAAAGTTTCACGTGATGTATGACTCTTGCGTGCATAGACCTTCCATGCCCTTCATTATATAGTTTTGTACGATGCATTTGGGACTTTGGAGTGTACTATATTACTATTGTATTGTTTAGAGAATCTGATCATGGTGTGACGTCTTTTTCGCCATCATCTTGCAACAAAAAGAAAAAATGCTATTGCTGGCATTAGCAAAATGTCGTGTCCAACACATTTATTTGCTTCTATGGATTCCCAAGAGGCATTTCACACCAGATGAAATGGGATACTGATTTTCTAGCTGATGTTTGATCTCATCTGGGCAATTTGATTGCGACAGATGGAATAGCTGGAACCACTTTCAGTGTAACATCAACGAAAATTTGATAAAGGAAACAGGTAACTTGATTATCACACACCAGTGGAATCGATCAAAAACATTGCAGGATTTAATCTGGCTCAGTTACTTAATAACGCTTTCTTTGAATGTCGCAGCGGATGCGATGGTCTCATCCGGACTTGCTGCACTAGGATATGAGTATGTAAACTTAGGTGCGTTGACATGTTTTTGCTCGTTTAGAATCATAAACTGTGTAAAGCATTGTCCGAATATTTATTGTTTCTGCTTCTTTTCCCTCGTTTTCCTTTTAAAGATGATTGCTGGGGTGAACTTAACAGAGATTCTCAGGTACACTCCTATAGCTTGTCTCGCTACTGTATGATAAGAGTATAAAATTGGTTAAGAGTTATCAAAAGGAGGGAAATTCCATAATTGTGGCAGGGTAATTTGGTTGCCAAGGCTTCAGCATTTCCATCTGGAATTAAGGCATTAGCTGATTATGTTCACAGCAAAGGCCTCAAGCTTGGGATTTACTCAGATGCTGGGTATGGCCGTAACATTAACTAAAGCAAGTCTTTTTATGTTCATTACATTAGGCGACAGAGAACAGGGAAAGAGAAAACCATCGTTTGATTACCATGTAAAGTTCGATCTAGTCTCTTTTTGTAGATCTCGAACATGCAGTCAAACAATGCCTGGATCGCTCGGTCATGAAGAGCAAGATGCAAAAACTTTTGCTTCCTGGGTAGAATTCAGTAGTGTCTGAATAATTAGACAGTTGTTAATCTGCATCGTCCCACTCGCTCATGCACTCGCTCACTCTAATGTTTTCTATCTGGCAGGGGGTTGATTACTTGAAGTATGATAATTGTAACAATCCCGGTACGAGTCCCAAGGAAAGGTATGCAGTTTCTTCTGATTTTTTTGCGCTTTAACTGCCGAATATCCTCATTTAGGACATAACATAATATACCAAATTCACTGAGCAGAATTTTGAAAGTGGCTCTGCCATTAGGCCCATTACTAATCAATGTTGAACTTTTCCTTTCCTAACTTAAACTACTTTGCTAAAGGTACCCAGTCATGAGCAAAGCCCTGTTGAACTCTGGAAGAAAAATCTTCTTCTCTCTCTGTGAATGGTGAGTTGGGCTTTTTGCAGGATTAATTTTCTAATCCATCATTTGCGCTTATTGACATAAGCAAGAGAGAACTTACTTGTTGCACCAAAACTTCAGGGGACAAGAAGACCCAGCAACTTGGGCTTCGTCCATTGGGAATAGCTGGAGAACAACCGGAGATATTTCGGACAAATGGGACAGGTGACTGAATATGAACATAAAATCTGCTTCATGTTCTAATTGCTGCATGTAATCAAAAAAGAAAAAGGGATCTAATTTTGCAAATCTCTCTGCATAATGGAATGGAACTAATCCTGTGATTAAGTTTCACTATCCAGGAATTAGTTTCTGTCGACATAAACCAACTAAATGAACAACTCTGCGGTCCTTTCAGTTCATGTTCTTACGACTTCACTTCTGACGTGATAAATAAGTGACGGGAATTTCCTCTTTGCATCAGCATGACATCTCGGGCAGATCTGAATGATAAATGGGCATCTTATGCTGGACCTGGAGGATGGAATGGTATTGATGTTCGTCATTTTAAATTTTCAGTTTGACATTTTTGAAAATCGAACAGAGAGATTGGAAGAGAGGAACTTGCAAGATGAACAATCAACAAGTCATTTTGGAATTAAATTGTGTTCAGATCCTGATATGCTTGAAGTCGGAAATGGTGGGATGACCACAGAAGAATACCGTTCGCATTTCAGCATATGGGCATTGGTCAAGGTATGAACAAGACACATATTGAAATAAACATACACCTAAGACACGTTTTTGCTGAGTTTTTTTTTTTTTTTTTTTTGGGTCCTTCTGAACAGGCTCCGTTGTTGATCGGTTGTGATGTGCGATCGATGGACCAAACGACCATCATGTTGCTGAGCAACAAGGAAGTTATTGCTGTTAATCAAGGTATCGACAAATTGCGTTACAATGGAATGCCCTGCCATGAATTTTTCCTCAGTGAAAGTATTTTCACTCTTTTGCAGATAGGCTTGGCGTACAGGGGAAAAAGGTTAAGTCAAACGGCAATCTTGAGGTAAACTTTCTTCAGTACGATCATCCTTCCTTGCATTAATAACAGTACACGGAAACTAGTACGCTAGTCATGAAGCAGCTAAAAGCAACATTGTATATGCTCTACATCAACTATCAATATCAAAATATTTACCAAAAAAAAACTATCAATATCAAAACAATGCATAGCCCGTTCCAGACATTTGAAAGCAAATGGATTGTAATAATTTGCAAGTTGTCTATATTTAGGGGTATAAGTGTGTCAATGCTTCCTCGTTTGTTCAAGTTAGCATGCAAAAAAACTTTAAAGCTATGGCTGGGAAACCAACAGAAAATTGGTGATAGATCCCATACTTATACAAATTCAATTAAATCATTAGAAGTTACAGAGCGAAGTTGATGGCAGAAACAAAAGCCTTGTATCCGTCATAGCGATGGATTCAACAGCAAGGTTGATTATCAGGTTAACCAACCTAATATTCTGTCAGTCACTTTATTAACTTTTGTTCATGACCAAAAAAGACATTCCCTGCATGCAATTATGGATATTATGGCAATCAACAAACAATCATGCAGTCAATACCGGGATAACTAAGGGCGTGCTTGGTAATGCTTCTATTCTTGAGAACAATTTCTAATTATAAATGATTCTTTTTTTATTTTGTTCCCAGGAACAATTTTTAAGCAAAAGAATGTGTTTAGTAACTACACAAAATTTTTAATTCTGGAATAGAATTGTGTTTGATACCATACTCAAAAATATTTTCTCGGTCGCTAGCCTTGGGATGACTAGCAACCGGTGACCTCACCAAAGCGTCGTCGGCCCTCATTAGCCGAGCCTCGGTGGGGCTAGCCAAGCCTTGCCAGGGTTGGGCGAGCCTTGTTGGTGGCCAGGTGAGGCCCGCCTTGCCGATGGTTGGGCTTGCCTCCAACAAGCTCGCCGGACTAGTTGCTTGCGACCAGCGGTGGTGAGCGGCGAACGGCAACCATGGCAGTGGCAACAGATGAAGAAGAAGAAAGAAGGAAGAAGAACAAGAAAAAAGAAAAGAAAATGAGAAAATAGGTGCTTAATTCTAAAATTGTTACGGAACAAAAATCAACTTTTTTTTTTTTATTATTGATTCTACTCCAAATCTATTCCGGGAACAAAAATTTTACCAAACGCAATTATGTTCAACTACTCCTAAGAACAAAAACATAGAAATAAACATTGTTTAACAAGTTAACAAACAGGCCCTAATAGATTACATGAAGTTATCCTTCAAAAAATGTTGTTCGTCCTATCATTTTTAGTAGAATCTTATAAAGTTCACAATCATGCATCCAAAACAATGCAGGTTTGGGCAGGTCCCCTCACCGCAAACAAGGTAGCAGTGGTTCTATGGAATAGAGGTTCATCGAGAGCTATAGTCACTGCCTCTTGGTCTGACATTGGTCTCAATTCTACAACAGTAGTCAAAGCAAGAGACTTATGGATGGTGAGACTTCAGGGCCAAACATAATTGTTTATTTGATGAAGAACTACGCTCACAGAAAATTACTCAAATTTTGGTGCAGCATTCCACCAAAAGGTCAATCAAGGGACAAATCTCAGCTGATATCGACTCCCACGCTTGTAAAATGTATGTTGTGACTCCGCAATAACACGGAGACATCAGGAGAAAGGAAACAGGGTTGAAGCTGAGGTTGTGCAGAATTAAATATGTGCTAATTTGATCCTGTTTCATCATTGATGTAAGAAATAAACCAGAGAATCATTAATAAGATATGATCACCAACTTCAGCAGTCTTCCTATGGCTCTTACAAAGTAAAACCCGCAGCAACCCCCAACACCTCCCAAAAAGCTAGTGAGTAGAGACTGACAGTTAGCAAGACAATGAAGGAAAAAAAACACGGAAGCGAAAAAGAAATCCTATGATATTAGCCGTCTTCAGATCCAACCAAGACTCAATCAGACATCATGAATGGAGGTCCTCTTATATCAAATATTTCACAGGTTGGCAATTGCAAGGACAGCAGTCAGTAGCCCTTGTTTCCTCGAATCCTTGCTCTCATGTCAACCTGGGCAAAAAAATTAAAGGAGGAGTTAGAGAGGTACATTGCTTACAATCAAATGGTCGCAAGAACCACCATGTTCAGCTCCTCTCGTGGAAATCATATCATACTCTTTACGTCCTTGTAGGCTGTACTATCAGCAATGAATTTTCAACAAGTCCACACATGAAACTTCCCCCCCTTCTCTTTTTTTCTGACCAACACGCACACAAACACAAACAAGAAAAGAAACGCTTAGGTAAACGCATTTTTCTGGCCACCAAGGAAACTTCCAACAAGAATAAACTGGCTTAGAAGTGTTTTGTCTTAACATGTCTTTGTTGACCGACCGACACAACAGCTAAGCGAAGGCACGAAACAGTATCCATCCTCAAAGAGATCCATTCCCCAAACTACATTTCCCCATACCTCTCCAAACAGCTCAGTTTTGCTGGACAAGAAAACCAACGTTTTTATCGCACCCATCAAACGAAAACTCCTAAGTCGAATCCATACTCACGATAGGCAACTGCTCCAGCACCAGAAACTCGAGGAATCTTTAAAGAACCGTTCCTACAAACTCAATTCTTGCTGTGGCAACGCCATAGTCAGCCAAGAAACTGCAGTAACATCCGGGAACGAATCCCCGACCGCAATCAAACGCGCAAAAAAAAAAAAAAAAAAAAAGCAATCTCGCATCTTCCAATTTCATAATCACGAACGCAACATAACGCGCGACCTCTCTACGTAATCACGATTCAACAGAGCCTTGAAAGGTGGAAAATTAGAGAGAGAAAGAGGGGGAGGGAGAGAGAGATGCCTGGCCTCTCTTGCAGTTGAAGTAGGTCTCCCTCAACCCGACGCACTCGCTGGATATGGAGGGGCTCTTCTCCCCCGCGCATTCCCTGTACGATCGCTTCTCCACCTGCACACAAAAAAAAAAAAAAAAAAACCGAAAACGATCAGAAGCGCCGCGGCTGGCGTCACGCCGGCGCCGCCGGAAAGCAGGGTCGTCTAATCAAGAAGGGGAGATGAGGGAAACCGAGGCGGAACCTTGACGCAATCGGATTCGCTGAGGCACTTGACGAGCTCCATGGCCAGGCCCTTGCACGACTTCGACATCTCTCTCGATCGATCGAGAGCGAAAGACAAGGGTTCTGGGTTTATTACGTTAATAGAGATTTGATTGACCAGGCGGTTTAGATCTCCGCTTCGGCGACGAGCCGGCAGCGTGGGCCCCGACCGTCGCGATCCCCAAAATGTTTTGTTGAAAAAAAAATAAAAAAAAAACGAATGTTGATTTGGCTTATCAAAAACAAAAGAACGAAAAAATATTTCCACCCTCCGCGAAAATATTTAAACATTGTTGTTACTGAAAGTGTTTTTTGTTGACTGATTATTTCAAACAAAGTTTTCTGAATCACTCATTCTTTATGAAATAGATTAAGGTTTAGGGAAAATTACTTAATTAGTTCTAAATATATCGTAATTTTTTCAATTCGGTTTCAAACTTTTTGTAATTATATCAATTCAGTTAATCTAACTAAATTTATACTACCGACGCTGAAATGGATAATTTTTCTAATAATGTTTTATTTTATTTGTTTTTTTAAAATTTTTAATTTTTTTCTTTTTTTTCCTCTCTCTCATCTTTCTTTCTTCCTCTAACCAGTCGTCAAACCTCAACGATTGGCCAAAGGCATTAGTCGGCAAAGCTCGACCTCTTAATTGATCTAGCGAGACCGAGCTTGCCCAAAGACTATAAGGTCTCACCTAGCCTCCAAGCCTCACTGTCTAATGCCTCTAGCTAGTCACCAAGGTTAGAGGAAGAAGAAAGGAGAGAAAAAAAATAAATAAATAAAAATTAAATTAAATTAAATTATTATTAAAATTTATCCACATCAAAGCATTAGCCGGTTAAATTTGGCTGAATGAATTAAATTAGTACAATTACAAAAAATTTAGATTGGATTTGAAAAATTACTATAAGTTTTGGACTGTTTTGATAATTTTCCTATAAGGTTTACATCTAACCGGATATCATTCCAATCTCTCAACTAGTTCTTTCCGTCAAATTCCCCTTCGAGCGTTAGTAATGATCTTTCTTAACGCAAATGAGTAAGAATGCGAAATGAAAAAATATATATATTCTAGCGAGAATTATAAAATGAAAGACAGGGCAACCGCGTAAGCGAGACCGCCGCAATTTTTTTTTTTTTTTTTTGATGCCCTCGTAGTATAAATCTCACTTTGTATGAGCTGATTATGAATCAGAATCATCTTTGAGCATTGCAAATTGGAGCACCAGATGTATTACAGTGTTGTGTTAATTAATCCTGGGCCGGTCCCCAACTTGTATTGATCACCACCGGAGCGGCAGTCACCCCGTTCCGGCCACACCGGGTGAGTTACCACGTAAATGAAGAATGTCCTAATTATGTACTTATAGAATGTTAAAGAGTGAAGAATAGATGGGGTGACCACTGCAGCTAAAAAAGCTATACGACTTGAATGTTGCCTTCTGCATTTGATTTCATAATCCCACTTTACCAGCAGCCTAAATTCTGGAATTATCTCTCTACGTCGGTCCACGCATCTTCTCGACGAGGTGCTTTCTTTTCTCTTCGATTTGACGTTCCAGTTTCTCGCCCATCTTTTTCCCCAGATCAAACATCCTCGCTCTCCTTCCCATCCTCTTTGGCCTTGCATCGTCATGTTCCATTGTCTGATCATGACTCTCTGATATAATTACAGACCTCGATGGCGAACCGGTCACTGGAGTCTCTCCATTCCGTCGGGAGTCATCCCGGGGCTCATCATTCAGTAATAATGGGGTCCTCAATTCTTGTGAAGATATGCTCCGCTTTTGAAGGTTGCTTGGATTTGTAGGTCCCGGCGACCCTGTAGGTCCCGGCGACCCTGTGGGTTCGCTGGTTGATGTCAGCTCGGGCTCTGCATTGTTTAGCTTTTGCTGCTTGCTTTCAGAATGACCACTCGATGGTTGCTTGCTTTCAGAATGACCACTCGATGGTTGCCTACTTAAGTCAGTCTTCGGTTTCACCTCAACTGGTTGAGAGCAAGGCTTCTCAATAATGGGCACCGGATCTTTGGTGCCTTCTTGACCAAGCCAGATGAAAGGAGCAGCTTTTCGTGGAACCCAGTCATTCTTTTCCGCTAGCATCCATGGAATGCTTAGACTCTCGCAGTTAGGAAGCACCATGGTTTCGTGTATCGAGGTCTATATAATACGAAAGCAGACAAGTCAGAAATGCCCTCAAAATTTGCTCTATATGCACGTGGGCAGACGACTAGAATGAGCACTTGAATAACACCTAATGCCGATATTAGAAAAAGATGCAGCGCAAACATATTCCATGTCCAAATGCGCTTACTCTCCTTTTGTGTTCAGAATGCATACGCAGCCTAAATATGTAACAGGGAGAGCAACAATGCCAAAATGAAATTTATAAACACCAGGAAAGCGAGTGTAAGTTCTTCAAGCATAGTTTAGCCAAAAAAAGGGGTTAATCATAACTCTCTCTATTATATGGGGGTGATAGAAGGAAATTGTATATCCTTGAGAAATGGACACACATCTACCGAAAGTTTCAGAGCAAGAACATATCCATCGATTGGCAAAGCTACAGCACAACCTTAAAATTAACTCAAATTTACAAATTCTAACATGAAGAAGGACGAAAATATGAAACAAACTTCAGACCGAAAACCAAATCAGAAGTCGTCAACCAGCCTAATATGACCCTTGCAAGTTAAAATGAAGTTTTAAGGCAATAAAAAGCCACAGACTATGCATCCCTGTCCTATTGCATTTTGAAAGGTTGACAAATACGGCAACAATTTAATCCTGCAGCAAACAAGAAAGAACTGCTGCTGAAAAATTCAATACCTTGAAACGGTTTATTAGGAATGAAGCAATGTGTCCACTAGTGACTTTGTGATCACCAACAGATGACTCCAAGTGAACATCTATTTCAGGCATTGACGTAAAACCAAACCACAGTTGATCCGAAGGGGGTGGCTTTATCTGCACCCGCAGCGTTCCTCGAAGAGAAGCCACATTAATCCGCAAAGCTAATGGCACCTTAGATTGGAAATTATCAGTCAGTTTGAAGTCAATACCTGTATAAATTGGAGCAATAACTCTTAAAAGGAGCAAGGAGGGCACTTTATGTTGCCAAATCTTGTTTTTTAGTTTTGGTAAACATTGCTGACTCTCTTATGACGCTAGTCATTCAGACAATCAACAAGTGCCAGCTCAACCAAGAGTACCAACCTGTGAGACCTGTTTGGCAATTGTATTTAGAATAGACTTCCACCCAGACTTCGGTGTTGCTGACGTATTGCTCTTAGAGCTCTTCATTCCCTCTGAAACTAGATATATTAAGCTACGTTAGTCCCAAATCCACTGTGGCAAAATAACACTGAGATATCATTTATCAGATCATCCAAGCAAAAAGTTCAAAATATTATCCACGAAAACAGAGTGCTATCCAAAATCTGACGACACGAGAAGAGACACTGTTTCTGGTGTGCAGATATAAACAGAAGTTCCCAGACCTTAGAAGAAAACATTGAAAGGATACAAGAAGCAGAAAAGGATTGATTTAAGAGATCAATCGGTCTTCAAGGGATATAGAAAGCAACCTAGTTTAGTAAACAGCTCCACTGAAATATATTTTCCTTCTTGATGAACTCTGTTAAAACATTGCCTTCATATACATCGAAGGATATGCTTCTCTCTGTTAGTGGACTAAAAGCTTTTGTATCGGTCCTCAAATACTCTTAGTTCTTAACCTTACACTTTAGAAATCCTTCACCCTCAAAATAACTTCTTGCATATCAGCACCAGCAATGGATGGGATTACAATTAGGATTAGCATGCACGTTTATGAGTGAGGGCAAGTTGTTGGCCTAATAAAAAGCTGCCTTCTAAACTTCTTCAAAGCATTAATACCAGATTGCCCAGCAATAATATTCTCTCGAGGGAGAGAAAAAGAAATCAATAATCCTGAATTCCAAAGCAAACAGACAACATGAAACCCCTAGAGAAGATCTTTTATACTGACCTAGTTTAGGATCTGATTCACCCTTCCCCTCTGATGCATCATTTTCCCCTTCAGAAAGATTCAGCTGCTTTCCCAAAGACTCAAAATCTTCAAGAAGATCTGGCGAGACTTCTTCAGAATTTGATATATCATTCTGAAGATCTAATTCATGGGCTTCTATTCTTGTTTCAATGTCCAATATTGCACCACCAGAATATTCAACATCTACTTCAAAAGCCCAGATCTCACTCATGTCCTGGGGAACAATCCTCATGCCATGGATATAAGGAGGGAGATTTCCGGTTTCAATATCAGTGCATAAGACTTCTCCAATATAACTGGGAGTCCTCATATTGGACAGAGTCCTCTGCCACACAAATTGTTGAAGGAAAAGAATAATCAATATTTGTTCTTGTGCCTACATAATACAGGATAGAGAGAGAGAGACTAGCATCCATAGATCTTTAGTTCGATGAAAGAAAGAAAAAGAACAAAGTCATCACCCTTTCTGATAAGACAAGATCCCCAACATAACATTTTGACTTTGTTAGATTAACTCCTGCCCTAGCCTTTTCTGCTGTGATCGCTGCTCATACTTTGCTAGGAAAAACTCATGGAAATATGGCGATACAGGTGATACAAGCATCCATGACAAGCTCAACGGACTCATGAAACGCAAACCAAGAAAGCTAATGGAGTCAATGATGTCGCTGGCTTTCAATGATAAGCACATTTACTCATACTTACCCATGTAAATGTTGGAATAGAACTACTGCCCTGCTATTGGAGCTCAACTCAATTTCATATTTGTGGAGAGGGTTAAGATAGGATGAGGGCCAAAACAGTCAGTAAAAGGAAATTGACAGGGATCCAACCAAACCTAGAAGTACTTCCTTTCCATTTTTCTAATAGCTTGGGCATTTATATAGAATTTAGATTGGGGTACATCCATGCAAGACAGATTGAGAGTATTCCAGCAGGATCAGCGGTTGTCTAGCTTTTAGCCTTTCAAGATGACAACTGAAAATATTCAGAAATTGGGTCTATTCATATTCTGATTTAGAAGGCAAAGACACTGGTCAACTTCCCAGCCTAGCATTAGGAACATGTATTAATCCAAGTGCCTTCCTTGACAGAAAAAGATTATGATAGATTTAGCCTTAGAACAGAGGCCATAAAAGCATTTCCTACAATTACATATGACTGTTGAGAGGTCTGGATCAAAAAGCAAAGAAACACTCAACAATACTCTGCACATATCAAACTTCACAAAGATTACCTGAATTCTAGACTGTAAGGATCTCTTAATCTGTTCATTACTTTTGGCATCAAAGAAGAGCCGCGAAATTAGCAAGTTCCAACAAAGAGTTCCCTCATCTACTCCGAATTTGTCATCGGAATCAACATCAGAGACCACAGAGATATGACTCTGACTTCCTGAATGGGGTAAAGATAATGAATGTTGAGGAAAAGATGCCCTTAATGATGCAGGAGCTGAGGCAGAATCTTGATGACCAAGAAGTCTCTCATTCATCTTTCTTTCTTCACGGCTAGATGATGAGACCCAAGATGACTTATTCTCTATGCCAGCCTTAGACACCTTCTTCGTAATTTTTTTCCAGAATAGCCGAACCCTTGAGGAAGCAACATCAGCCCTATTTTCCTTATCAATCGACTCAGCATAGACTGGTGCAGGAGTTTTCATAAATGGGTATTCGTCACGTAAAGACACCAAGTAGCTCTTAAAATTGCCGTTCAACATGGAAAACCAGGTAAGTCTTTTTCTGTCATCACATGAGGCAACACGAAGGGCTTTGCACCATGATTCCTTCTCCCAAGAAGTGTCAAGATAAATGTAAAAGACCTTGCTGCCTTTATAGATTGCTGAGCTCTTACTTTCTAGTTTGATAGGGTACCTTTTGGCCCTGTGGATACATCTTAATCATGAGATTTGTGTTTGTTAAGCCGATAATACTACAAAACTGAAGAAAAGCCATCATCACATTTAAAACCCACGCAAACACAGAGGAATGACAAGAAATTGCCATGATCACATGGAACTTTCAAGTGGCAAAGCATAGACAGAACTTGCATTTCATAGTTAAATGGGACAGGCAATGTCACTAGTAATTAAACGTATCACAAAGACGTTGTAATTACTATATGATAGTTTGTACCCCCACATTGTGCTTAAATAATGTGGCAAAAGAAGCTCATCAAGTGGTGGCAAAAGAGCTGCACCAACTGCAGGAGCGATGCTTTCTCTTTATTAATATATAACATATGTACAAGAGACCTTGTCATTTGACATTGTAAGTGATGGCACTCCCTGGGCACATTCCCAGGTAGATATGTCAATATACTTATTAAAAGCTCTGGTAAATAAGAACCACTTTTATGCAATATTGAAAACTAAATAGAGCTTCCTATTCCAGCTGGACTAAGTAGAAAACATGCAACAAATAAGAACCAATTGCTATCTTAGGATAAAAGAAGTGGAGCAAAAGTTTAAGGTTCACTGCATATAAGTGTCAAAGACAGCACTCATCAGAAACGGAAAATAAATGGTGGGAAATACACAAGTATTGATGTGCTAATAATTGAAACTAACATTTACCAGAATCAGGAAAAACACAAAGATCAGATACAACAAGCTGGGGAGCATCTATTGGTTTTTGGAGAGATGGGTAAATGTCATTCCATCCAGGAGGCAAGAGAAGGAAAAATACCATTTTCTAGAAGGTAGGTCTGTTGCTGAAACGGCCTCAATCACACACCCCTTCAACAGTACAGCAGACGGAGAACCGTCTGCTTCTGTCAAAATGAGCGAATGATCTTTGATTATGGCATGCTTCCGAACAGGTGAAATCTCAAAAAAATCCTTTTTCTTCTTTTGCTCACGCTGTACTTTCTCTACCCGACTTTTTGGTACTCTTTCTGGCTCAAGAATCCAAACATCCCCCTGCAACACAGATAGTGAGTTAACAAGGTAAATAAACAAGCTAACAGAGACTCCAAACTGGACAAAAAGTGTCCCCCTTTTACTATACCGTTACAAGAGTTGTCTATCTCTCAAAATGCCAAGTATAAACTAAAGAAAGATCAATTAGCAGCTAAAAAAATCAAATGGGTTGAGTTGACGCATAATCTCCAAGAGGAAAAACTCAAGCATGACATGATCATTATCTATTTTAGTCCATGTCCCTATAGTTCAAAACAAAGAGAGATGAATCTTAGACAAGATTAGATACCACAAAAAGCGATATGGGGTATTACACCCAAGCTCTATAGGGCGTGTTTTGAGACACACGATATGGCGCCAGCCACCAGTCATATCGTAGTGTATGCATCCATAACATAATTAGAATAATCTACTGGCAAAAAAAAAAGGCTAGTACGATTAAACTTCTCTCCAAAAGAGAACCCCTTCTTCTTCTTCACCTACAGACATAGCTTTGCCATGTATTGTCAAAACCACAGGGAAACCAACAATTGCATTAAGACGTATTTCCGTCACATTCAGCTACTGCACAGCTCCCATTACTGGCTGTCGAGACTCTTCTCTCCATTCATCTAAAAGGCATAAAAACGGATGCCAATACGACATATGCAAACAGAGGTGAATTCAGCACGAGTGATTTTTCGAGCCCGTGCCCCGTGCACCGAGCGACTCAACCTCCTGATTCTACATGCATCACCCAATCCTCCTCCAAATTAGGACGACCAGGCAATCTCTTCCATCACCTAATCAAACAACCATAACGCAGCAACGAAAGAACAACGAAAGACAGCACAATTCACGAATCTCGCGAAAGAAATCCGCAGATAGTCCGAAGCGCGCAAGTACCTGCTTGCGGCGAACGGAACTGAGCGATTGCTCTTGGTCGACGTCCCGCGCCGCCAGCCGAGACGCGTCCGACTTCCGGACCTTCCGGTTCAACCGATCGAGCAGGACCAGGACCACCAGCAACTCGGCGGCGACCACCGCGACGGCCCCCAAGACAAGCCCCGCCAGAAACGCGGCGAGCCCCACCCCCATGCCGGCCGCCGGCGGAACTCCGGCGCCCAAGTTCCCCGCCGACTTCGATTTGAGCGATCAGTGTGAATGCAGAGAGAGAGAGAGAGAGAGAGAGACGTTATACAGAGGTGGGAGAACGGGAATAACCGAAGAATCCGATGCCGGAGCTTTCGGGGCGAGTTGCAGTGGAGTGAGAATGGGATCAATCCCGGAGAAAAGTAGAGAGAGAAAGAGAGATCTAGAGAGAGAGAGAGAGAGAGGCTTCAAAGGCGCGTAGGATACGAACCGGTGCGGGATGTTGACGGCGACCTTGGGAATCTGGAGCCCGCCACATCATATGGTGGGCCCCGCCCCGCCTCGTCCTTTTCTCTCTTCCGTCGTCCTTCCCAGTTCCCAGTTCCCAGTTCCTACCCCAATTTTCTGGACCAAAAATAATTATTATTTTTTTTTTTTTCCTTTTTTGTTCTTTTTGTACTTTTCGATTCTTTTTACTCATGTCGACTAGGAGATTAAAAAAAAATTATATTAAATAATAAATAAAAAAAGGGGGAAAGCGGGGAAGTTTGAGGTTGCGTTAGAACGAGTTCGAAAAAACATGGTAACGTGCGGGAAAAGACCGAAGATAGCGACTGACTGATTGGAATTTGTCCGAATATGAGAGGCTCGGCTCCCGAATTTGGTTCCGCCACTAGGGTGATGTGATGCATAATTTGCACGCCCAAATAATAATAACAATAATAATAAAGATTTGCCCGAGTTGCCGGCCGTCGATTGGATTAGGAGGGGCTGTGCGAGACGTGGCGGAGATAAGACTCGCCAAGTGATGGGAGGTCTTAGTCGACAGGTGTCGAAGGACGGTGAGATGATGTCTAGCATTGGCCAAAGCAAAGGAAAATTACTTTGTCCCCAGACATGGATGTCGGTGAATGAAGTTCGGATTGATCAACATCGGGGCTACAGCTAACATGAACTGTGACGAGTTGAGTGTCAGATAATTATACCTAAGTAATGGGATTTAGTTTTGGATACAATTCATTTGGGTAAATTGGTATTACTTTGAAGAAATTAAACCGACGCAAACACGATGGAGTGGAGCTGTAGATCTCGGATGCCACTAATCATAAAGGCTAAGATATATATAAATTGTTATAATCGTTAGAGGGGGAAGGCGTGAGTGAGTTGTAGAAGTAATAACATAAATACTTTGATTTGTAGTTTTGCAGTAGGGATCAGCAATTAATCAATTAACAAAGATTACTTAATTTTATATTGTGATTTCACTATTTTTTACATAGCTAGCCGCGATTGCATTCAATCTTGGCTTTTACTTTTCACAAAAACTCATTCACAACCTCAATTGATTGGTTTATCAACCTTATACCTTTTTTAGAATTTGTCTTATTTTAACTCCTTCTCTCTTCTTTCTTTTTTCTCTTTTTACGAAGCATGGAAATCGATCCTCATCGATGAAACTAAACATTCTCACCCGCCCAAACTCCCTTACCACTAGGCCACGTGCCTAGTGAGTGTCAACCCATCCTTTTTTTTTGGGGTCAAAAATCGATCCATACTTCGAAAGGTGCTTCATCAACACCTTTCGGTGAAATACACACACTTCATTTCATGTTGCAGCATTAACCATAATGTTTGACGAAGCTTTTGGCCACATTCGCTAGCTCTTCCTGTCAAGCATGTCCCAATATTTCGCATCATAGAAATTGACCTCCATCATATTGTTGTCGCATGAAATTAACTCCTGCATTTATCATGTATCTAGTATGTCAGTCATGCGATAAATCGAGTGGCAAAGAAAGCTATTAAGTCCTCGTTTTGACGCCGAGAATTCCTTTAAGTGAAAACCCGTTTTTCTTGATATATGGGAAGTTCTAAGTTCGATTCCTATTTTCACTTTCATACCTTCTCGTTATCCGTTGATCTCTTCCCTCTTTGGCGAACATGCGTGGACAACGATCTATCGACACCAAATCCGTTGACAAGCATGAATCTTGAGACCATTCAAACTCACGCATGATGTTGTCGTCGAAGCTTTAAGACCGTGCTCCCTCAGTCAAAATTGGGAAACAAGAGAAGAGTCTTGCTTCGTAATGATGGAGGAATGACGATGACGAGCTCATCGTGCGTCTTCATTGGACCGGGCCGGACCTGGCTTGCCTTGAGGATCAAGCCGCACCTGCTAAAAAAGCCCTTCGTCGCTCCAGTTCCAAACTCATCGTCAACGCCAAAGCAGGATCCCATGCTTTCTGCAATCTCCACTGATCGATCGATCCATCATATCCGACGCGACCCTGACCCCAAATTCTCCGATCGAAACACACCCATCTCCGATTCGGACCGAATCGGATCCCACCGCCATGTTCCCCCCGGCCGCCGCCCATCCTAATCGAAGCCTGACCTTCTCCTTCTTGTTCTTGTTCTTGCTGTTCCTGCTTCCTCCGCATCTCCAGCTCGCGCACGCCAGGAAGCCCCACGCCATCGCCTTCCGATCACCAGGCCTCTACCCGGAAGCCATGGCCTGGGACCCGTCCGGCCAGCACTTCGTCGTCGGGTCCCTCCGGAGCCGCTCCCTCCACACCGTCTCCGACGCCGGCGTCGTCGAGGACCTCATCCGCGACGACTCCCTGCCCCCCAACTCCACCATCCTCGGCGTCGCCGTCGACAGCCCCCGCAACCGCGTCCTCGCCGTCGTCCACTCCTTCGCCGCGCTCCCGCCCTCCAACGCCCTCGCCGCCTACGACCTCCGCTCCCGCGACCGCCTCTTCCTCTCCTTCCTGCCCTCCTCCCCCGCTGGCCACGACCGCGCCAACGACGTGGCCGTCGACTTCGACGGCAACGCCTACGTCACCAACTCCTTCGCCGACCTCATCTGGAAGGTCGGCCCCGACGGGGCCGCCTCGATCTTCTCCAGATCCCCGGTCTTCACCTCGTTCCCCGTCGACCGGGAGGCGCCGCACAGCTACTGCGGCCTCAACGGCATCGCCTACGTCGGCAGGGGGTACCTCCTGGTGGTCCAGTCCAACACGGGGAAGATGTACAAGGTGGACGCGGAGGACGGCACGGCGAGGGTCGTGCTGCTCGACAGGGACCTGCCGCTGGCGGACGACGTGGTGGTCCGGCGGGACGGGGTGGTGCTGGTGGTCTCCATGAACAGGCTGTGGTTCTTGAAGAGCGACGACGTTTGGGGGAGGGGGTGGTGTACGACGAGGCGGAGCTGGACGTGGAGAGGTTCCTGACGTCCGTGGCGGTGGGGGCGGAGGAGAGGGCGTACGTGCTGTACGGGCACGTGCTGGAGGGCCTGGGCGGGTCGGCGGCGGCGGCGGGGGCGGCGGGGCGGGGGGGGAAGGGAGTGGTTCGGGATCGAGGAGGTGAGGTCGGAGAGGGAGGGCAAGGACGAGAAGGTGTGGATATACGTGGTGTTGGGCCTGGGCCTGGCCTACTTCACGTTCTGGAGGTTCCAGATGAAGAAGCTCGTCACCAACATAAACAAAAAGACCAATTAGCACCCCTTTCTCATTTTCACTTTCTAGTTTTTTTTTTTTTTTTTTTTTTTGAGGTGTTGGGTCTTTGTGATTTGGCAAGCCTGGATTGGCTGATTGAATAGGTTTTGGTTTTGTAAGCAGTGATTGGTGAATGCAAAAGCACGTTAGACAAGCCGCTCTCGGTTCTTGTGCGTATAATTCTGTTGACACGCTATCAATCATCAAGATTAGGGGTATGCAAAAGAACTAGGATCCACTCGGACCGCTCGAAACCGGACCAGAATCGCTCGAAACCGATGTTTCTTGAGGGAACTTCTCTGGTTCCCGGTTCTAATTTATGGGAACCGGTGGGTACTAGTCCGGTTCCCAATTCCATAAGCGGATCCATCCACCCGTCCACCCAAACCGGACCATTAATTTTTAATATTAAAAAAATTAAAATTACTAATTTAACAAACCCTCGATAGCAACTATTGCCTCTCCGGTTCCATCTCTCTCTCTCTTTCTCTCTTCCCCCAATCACCATTCCGATTCCATCGACGGAGCTGTAGCGATCTCTGCAGGGGATTGGCTTTGCCGCATTATGCTCCTACCCGGCGGATCTTGCTCCCCGTTCGGTGATTCGCACCAGCGCGCTCTAGCCTCCGATTTGTAAGTGTCCCCCTGATCTCGCACCTTTCCTTTTTTTTTTTTTTTTCCTTTCGTCTCCTCGTTCAAGGTTCGTCGCGTGAGGAATTCGATCTCTCACCGCTGTTAGAATTCGCCAACGACTTGTAGAATTTCGGTGGAATCCCGTGCTCGCCTTAGTCGCCCCTCCACCGGTTCCATAAATCCACTTGGGAACCGGACCGAACCAGCGGTCCGATTTCCGGGTGGATCCATGCAACAAACGAGTGGATCCCGGTTCCAATTTTTCGAAACCAATCCTTAGCAGGCGGTTCCCAGTTCTAGGTCGGGAACCACCCGCCTAGACCATGCACACCCTTAATCAGGATTAAATCTCAAATTAGGGCTAAGCTGCGATCCTCATCACATGTTTATGTGAGTGCCCAAGCTCTTACTATGGGAGAGCGAGAAGTATGGGTGTGGTGCTCATACTCATAGATGAGAATGAGATGGTTTTTTTTAGGAATTAATGGGGCCTAATTCTTATTAAAAATAAAGAACTTCAATTTTCGGTTTAATTTCAATTTTATCGAATTGCAAACAAAGATCTACTTATATTCATGTCTCAAATATGTCTCGTTAACCCTCAACCCAAATTTTGTCGATCCAACCTAACATTCTTATGTCAAAATTAAATCCACACTAGTTGTTAACATGGATTAAGCTACTCTTCATGATCTTCCTACCTCGTGCGTTCTTCTTCATTAGGCCTGATATGAATCGGAGTATAGAGGAGAAATCTTGCTTGGGGCCCTACTCATTGAAATCTCCTCTTAGATTTTCGTTGGAATTCCTCAATTGTTGTTTTCATCGTATTTCTCTCTCTCTTCTCTCTTCGATCTCTTGGGCTGATCTCTCTGAGGTCGGCATTGTGAGGAGGCCATGCAACCTCAACTTGCAGCTGTGACCTCTTCCATTAGATAACAACTTGAAGGTGGTCAAGATGTTGCTGCAATGAAAGTACATTGATGAAGAAGAAGAAAAAAATGATGCATTCATGAGGTGGTGACTAGAGCTTGCGGCGGTCATGACCACTAGAGCTTCCACTAGTGTTTTGAGCCATAAAACTTGTGACAACCATGGCCGTTTGATCTTTTACGAATTTTTGGCGAAAGTCGTAAATGTTTATAGATTCATAAAAGACCAAATCTGAAGTCACAACTTCCAAGTCCATTCTCAGAGGTAGCCCAAAGGTTGCAAGCAGAGAGTGATATGGCGGCAGCTAAGCAAAAGGGTCTTGCGATTGTGGCGCTGCTCCAAATTTTGTGGGGAAAGGCATCAAATGTGGGGAAATGGCTATGAATAGTTGGTAAATGGTAACAATTATCCATGTTGAACTAAACAATGATAATTTTAGATGGAGGATTAATGAAGATGGATTTTAGACTAGTGTAAAAAATTTATGATCAGGCAAAATTGAGATCGGATATAAAGTTGGACGTTAATTAAGGGAATTAAGCCGAATTAGCGATTTCAATTCCCAAGTTTGAGAAATTGCATTTCCCGTTGTATGATTTGGCTTTTGTGGGGTTGAATTGGCCCGCCATTCCTCGAAGGCGGCCAGCCAATACAACCTTTTGCTCCTCCATATTCTTCTAAATGACTTTAAAAAAAGTTAAGCTTTGATTTACTAGAGAAAAGAACGTGTTTGGATAGAAAATTGGAAGAAATTCGGATGTCCGGTGAGACAAGAGTTGGGGGTGAAATTCTTTTTCCTTCCCAATTTTCTTTACCCCTCTTTTTTCTCAATCATGGCACTAAAATAAGATCGGAGCCCGCCGTTATTGGCTCACATTCTTTTTCCCAAAATCTAATTTTCTTTTGTTAAAAAGAAATTTCTATTCATAAGCAAACCAATACATGAAAAGGGAATCCCAAAAACCACGGTAACAAAACAAACCCATAAATCTCCAAAATAAAGAAAAAATAGAAAGCAATGCATTTTCATTAGAGCATGGTTGGCAGAAATTATCATAAGCTCATCCTTCAAGAATAGATTTGTAACTGGATTCAAGCAAAAGAATTGACAGCCAAACACTGAATTACACAGCACCATAAGTAATAAGCACATGTCAAGATCTCCATCTATACTTACAGCTTTGCCTTTGGGAGATATGAGCCTAAGTTTAGCATTCCCAACACCATCACCATATAAAGACAACATCAACATATTGAAGAATCTCATATTTGACACCTGTGAGACTGAGACCCGTGGCTAATGCAAAGTGCCAAAACTTTGAGTAAGAAAACATTGAACGAATATAGATTTGACACAGAAACTGCTGCAAACACCATTGAAACTGGAGGTGGAATACTTATTCATTAAAATTTCAACATCTAGAATTAAATGTGAGAGAAAAAAATATAAGACCGGGAGAGCAAAGCTCCCATATCTAAAACTAAATTGAGAGAATTAGGAAATAAACAAAAGGAATTAAAAGGAAAAGGAGCTAGGAGTCTCTCCCTCCATAAGTGGAAGAGACAAAAATAGATGTAGAGAGAGACTAAAATCTAATTAGCTCGCCTGAGTAATTTAATTTCGATCATCATCACATGGATTAATCCTTTTAGATAGTCAACGATAAATCAAAACGAGATTCAATTTACCGTCGCCTCGTCTCTGTCCCATTTCCAACTCCAGCGAACCCTCGCCGCGAAGCGCCAATCCATCACCTTCCTATCACCGAGCCTCTACCCTGAAGGCATTGCCTGGGACAAGCCCTCCTGCCACTTCCTCGTCGGCTCCCTCCGTGGATGCACCATCCACGCCGTCTCACCCTCCGATGCCGTCGAGACCCTCATCCACAACGGCCCCCTCCCCCACAACTCCACCTTCTTCAACCTCACCGTCGACCTGCCTCACCACCACCTCCTCGCAATGGTCCATGCCCTCACCCCTCTCCCCCAATTCAATGCCTTCACCACCTACAACCTCCGCACCCGGCGACAGCTCTTCTCTCCCCTCTCCCTCCCTCCTCCACCTCCTTCGTCGACAGCGCAAACCACATCGCCATCGACCCCGCTGGCAATGCCTATGTGACCAACTTCGTCGCGAACCTAATCTGGAAGTTCAGCCCCAATGAAGAGGCCTCGATCTTCTCCCGCTCCCCAGCGTTCACCTCCTTCTCGCCAACCGGTGACCCCCATAGCTACTGCGGCCTCAATGGCATCAGGCACGGCAGCAGCTGTGATAACTTGAATTTTCAGAATTTGTTTTCGATAATAAATCGGGCATTTCATTGACGTGCCTATAATGCAATTCTTTGAGCTGATCACTCACGAGTTAACACTCGCGAGTTAACTGGATTATCTGGGAAAGCAATTAAGGAATTTAAATACAATGGACTTGAGAATTCGATCAGGAATCGATTGCTCGACCATATTGATCAGCAAAGGTCATTACGATACTGTTAGAATCGATCAGAGATCATAAATAGGTCAATTCAACTGAGATAAGTGATCAAAATATAGGTGATTCCACCTGAATGAAATTTCTCATCGATCGACACTAAATTGATTTTCTGACGTTTTGGATACCCGTGTCTGGAATTGAAACCTCGAGATTTTCACGATAACCGAGAGTCGCCAATGAGTCGAAGATGTACGTTGTGACTCGAGATAAATCGATCATCACGAGTCAATTGCACTAAAAAAAAAAATTCCTAAAAGTTACCTAGTAGACTAAATCACGCTAAAAACGCATCGGATTGAAATTAACTGCGAATTTAAATCCAATTTCAGAAATTGAAAGTTTTGTAGTATCACGAGTTATTTTAGGAACGTCGACTCATCCTTCCAAAATTTTTTAGAGATTCCAAAATTTTTATGGAAAATCGGTTCAGATGTTGCGGAAAATTAGCAGAAATTTGTACGGGCTCAATTAAAGGAAATTTCGACTTCTAAGCCAAGCTACTGGGTGATGGGAAATTGTAAAAATGTGTGGGATGTTCCTTCGATGAAATTGGACATTGATTTGGGAAATTTCATGAAGAAATTGAAGCTAAATTAAGTGAAATTCGGATCAAAAGAGAAGGGCTGCATTTTGGCTTCAAATTGGACAAATTATGGATATTCAAATCAAGAGAGAATTAGGAGACATTGTGATAATTTAGGAGACCAAAGGGGGGACCAAGCTTTAATTAATCAAGATATTTTTCTTGACTTTGGCTTCTCTCTCTCCACTTATCTTCTCGAGCACGTCCCCTGCTGATCTTCATCTTTCTTTTGCGCGTCTAACTCCCCCGACCCCCTTCTGTTTTCATTTCTTTCATTTTCCTGCTCCACTCAAGCTCGCCCACCTGCAGTCAACAAGTAACTTTTAGTTGACCCCCCAAAAACCCCATTGAAACTCAACGCCACACAACCACACGCCACGTCCCTCTCTCCACCATCTTCTATCTCTTCTTCATCCACCGAAGTAAAGCCACGATTCCTCAGCTTCTTCCAGCAGCCGCGCGTCCCACGTATGCCAGCGAACTCCACCCAGCTGCCTCTTTCTGCCACGCTTGAGTCAACAAAACGGTGGAGCTCTCCCCATCGTCGACTCCCTTGCTGCCAGCGAATTCGTGGACGCCAGCAGGCCGCCCCATCTCCACGCTCGGGCATCGCCAGCCGCTCCTTTCGTCCGCGTCTTCAACGCCAGTCCATGATCCAGCAATTTCGGCCAGCATCTCCAGCAGCTTCGGTTTTCTCCAACAACGTTGGTCTTCAATTTTCGAGGCCCAACAGCAGCCTCTGCTGCTTCTTGTTCGGCCCGTTAATTCCAGCTGCAGCAGCCCACGGATCCAGCAGTCTTCAACTCCACGAGCCCAAACCCATTTCGCTCAATCCAGCCCACAAGTGCAGCAAGCCCATCTCAGCCGAAGCCCAGCAATTTGAAGTCCATCAAAAGCCTAGGTTTCGGCCCAGTCCAACGAAGCCCAGCAAAATCAGAAGCCCGCGATTTTGAGGCCCAAGCCCAGTGTATGCACAAGCCCGGTCCGACGCAATAACAGATCTTAGTTTGGGCTGAGATTTGTTAGGCCCGTTTTAGGCCTGGTCCAAATCCATCGACACCGCCAAAAATTCGAATTTCGGCTACTGTTGCGCCATCGTCGCGGTGAACCGGTTTCTGCAATTAACCGGTGAATTTATACTCTAAACTCTTCTTAGTAGGCTAATGACGTTTAAGGAATGTTTAGATTTATTTAATTAGGAATTAGGTGGTTAGTTAGATTAAATTATAAATTTAATTATTTAATTGAGCATGTTAGATAATTAGCATGGTTTAGTTAAGGCCTAAATTAATTGTACTATTTATCTAGAAGGATTCAAGAATTTTCCAAGTCCATATTGGTATTTAATTTAATAATTTTTTGCCTAAGTTAGTATTTTAGAAATTAAATTGATTTACATAATTACTTTTCGAAATTAATTAATTATTAATTATTTTTCCAGAAATTAGGTCGAGATAGCCGGTGACCTGGAATATCATGCCAATTGCAATAGTGTGGTTAATTTCTACAATTGAGTGTTAATTTCTGCAAATCAAGTGCTAATTGGATTTTTGGTATTTAATTCCAAAATTTGTGAATTTCCAATATTTATCTAGAAAATCCCGGGTGCTAGATTTTCATACCGAAAATAGTTTTAATTACTATATAAAATAGTGGGATTTTAAAATAGAAGAATGTCAATTTTTCTGGGTCGAGTTGATGATGTACCCACATACGACTAATTTACAATGTATTTATAATACGAAAAAAAAAAATGCCAGGTTCATCATTTTAATTGAAGCACTTAAGTGGAATGCACAGTGCCCTAGGCCATATTTGAGTGATCGTGTGATGGTTAAGAGAAATCGTCCCGGGCTATTAAGCTAGACATTATCCCTATTTAGAATACCCCTAGACAATGGGAAGCCGGTCGCAGTAGATCTAGACCCTATGCTTCTTCGGGAAAGTTGTTTACATAGTGATGTGCCGTGCTCAATAGGGTGAGACGATACTTGGCAATGCCAGAAGACCATCGAACAGAAAGTAGGTCGTGCTATATGCCGAGATCAAAACTAGGAACACATGATTAATTTAGTGAATGTGTCGGATTATGGGACAAAATTGTGTCATAATGATTTGGTCATATAATCAGGACCTCTATACTAGTTTGAGAATTGAGTGTGGCGTTCTAGTTGTTAAAGCTTATTTGTTGCTCATGCTTTCATGCTGTCTAAGATATAAACTGTACTGATCTATAGGGTGGATCTGAGAACTGACCTGCAGGGTGGATCTAAGACGAGATAAGTTTCCTTGATTGTGTGATCGTGTGGTTAAGACGCTTGGGCGTATTACTTTCCTAATCGGGGTTTAAAGCATGGACTTGCTGAGACATTGTCTCACTGATTATTATATAACTATTTTCAGGGTCGTTAAGTGGAGGACTTGGAGCTGAGATGAGGTGATCAGAAGTGTAGATCAATTAAAACCACTTCTTCTAGTCTTTTGTAGTCTTTTGGCCACAGACTTTGTACATGACTCAGTTTGTTTATAAAGGCATGTTTGTTTGTGAATTTGTTGTCTTGTTTTTCTATCCTGAGATGATTACTATCAGGGAATTTATTTTTGCTTCTACATGTGCAATAAAAAGAAAGGATCAGCGACTCGTCCCAAGAAATCGCAAAATTTTATCTACCAGAGAGGGATGAGCACACGCTCGGAGGTTCAAGGTGTGACAGCGGCAGCAGGGACTACCTGCTTGGCATCCAAACCAACGTGGGGAAGATGCACAGAGTCGACATGGACGGCTTAATGAAGACCGTCTGCTGAGCATGGACCTAACGATCACCGACAACGTGGCGGTTCTGTGGTGCTAGTGTCAATGCATAAGAAGTGGTTCATGGAGTGAGGATGGCTGGGGAGAGGCAGCGGCATACGACGAGGTCGCCCTCGATGCCGACAAGTTCCCAACATTGATGACACTAGCAGCGGAGGAGAGGGCATACGTGATATATGGGCAATGTAACATCGACACTCTCCAGGAGCCTTCGTGTTGTGTCCAACACTCCAATACGTGTCCAATATGCTCCGACACGTCCCGACACATTCCGACATGGCAGTCAACGGGTGTTGAAAAATCCAACACATGGTCAAATATTTCCGACACGCGATTCCGACATACATGTGGTCAATTTTAAAAATTTTCAATACTTAAGGAGTCAAAATATAAATATACAAAAAATTAAAAAGGGGGAGGGGGGGAGGGTTGGTGGCTGGGCGTTGCTGCCGTTGCCATCGTTAGAGGAGACCGACGAGGCATAGGAGGGGGTGGCCCTTGCCGAGCCGGGCGAGGTCATCGCCGGCCGGGCAAGGGCCGGCGAGGCTCGCCCGGATCTAAGCGATGCCTCGGCTAGACCCGAGCAAGGCTCGCCCAAATTTGGGCAATGCCATGCCCTTGCTCGGGCCTAGCGAGGGTCGCCACCCTCGAGGTCGATGAGGCCTCGCTTAGGGCTAGGGAGGCTCGATAGCCATAGGCGAGGGCGGCGTCGCTCAAATCTAGGTAAGCCTCGCTTAGGCCAACAAGGGTCACCCTCCCTCCTCTGCCTAGGGCTAACCCCTTTGACGGTGGTTGGGCACGCCACTGATGGGGGTAGCGGCAACGGCGCGCCCAACCACACCCTCGCTCCTTTCACTTTTTTTTTTTCTTTTTAGTTTTATTTTTTTGAATTATTTTAGTTTTTTTAAAAGTCTTTTACTATAAAAGAAATAATAAAAAAAATACTACATTTGATAAATAAATAAATTTCAAAATACAATTTCAAAATTTTTCTTTAAACAATATTTTTTTCCTTCTAAGTTTTATGTATTATTGTAATAAAATGCAATTGAATTTGTCAAATTAAAATAATGAATAATATTAACAAATGTTGAATTAATATTTTTTGTATAAATTAATTTTAGGCTCTTTTTATATTATTTATTTATGTATTTATATATAAAAATATATTTAATATATAACGTGTCAAAACGTATCGGAATTCTCTATTTTTAAAAAATAACATATTGGCGTGTCGTGTCGTGTCATATATCGCATGTCCGTATCGGTTCTGCATAGTATATGGGCAAGTGAGGGAGGGCATTCGAGGGAATGTGGGCGGTGAAGAGAGGGAGTGGTTCGAGATCGAGGAGGTGAGGTCAGAGAGAGGGTGGGGAGTGTGGTGGGTCGGTATGTGGCGGTCGGTTTGGGTTTGGTTTTGGGTTATTTCCTGTTGAAGAGGCTAGTTCGCAACTTGGACAAGAAAATCAACACCTTTCGGCGAAATACACACACTTCCATTTCATTTTGCAACATTTACCATAACATTTGACGAAGCTTTTAGCCACCTTTGCTAGCTCTTCCTGTCAAGCATGTCCCAATATTTCGCATCATAGAAATTGACCTCCATCATACTGTTGTCGCATGAAATTAACTCCTGCATTTATCATGTATCTAGTATGTCAGTCATGCGATAAATCGAGTGGCAAAGAAAGCTATTAGGTCCTCGTTTTGACGCCGAGAATTCCTTTCAGTGAAAACCCGTTTTTATCAATATATGGGAAGTTCTAAGTTCGATTCCTATTTTCACTTTCATACCTTCTCGTTATCCATTGATCTCTTCCCCCTTTGGCGAACATGCGTGGACAACGATCTATCAACACCAAATCCGTTGAAAAGCATGAATCTTGAGACCATTCAAACTCACGCATGATGTTGTCGTCGAAGCTTTAAGACCGTGCTCCCTCAGTCAAAATTGGGAAACAAGAGAAGAGTCTTGCTTCGGAATGATGGAGGATGGACGAAGGACGAAGACGAGCTCGTCGTCTTCATTGGACCGGGCCGGACCTGGCTTGCCTTGTGGATCAAGCCGCACCTGCTAAAAAAGCCCTTCGTCGCTCCAGTCCAAATTCATCGTCAACGCCAAAGCAAGATCCCTTGCTTTCTGCAATCTCCACCGATCGACCGATCGATCGATCATCTCTGACGCGACCCAGACCCCAAATTCTCCGATCGAAACACACCCATCTCCGATTCGGTCCGAATCGAATCCCGCCGCCATGTTCCCCGCCGGCGCCGCCCATCCCAATCGAAGCCTGACCTTCTCCTTCTTGTTCTTGTTCTTGCTGTTCCTGCTTCCTTCGCATCTCCAGCTCGCGCACGCCAGGAAGCCCCACGCCATCGCCTTCCGATCACCAGGCCTCTACCCGGAAGCCATGGCCTGGGACCCGTCCGGCCAGCACTTCGTCGTCGGGTCCCTCCGGAGCCGCTCCCTCCACACCGTCTCCGACGCCGGCGTCGTCGAGGACCTCATCCACGACGACTCCCTGCCCCCCAACGCCACCATCGGCGGCGTCGCCGTCGACAGCCCCCGCAACCGCGTCCTCGCCGTCGTCCAGTCCATCGCCCCGCTCCCCCCCTTCAACGCCCTCGCCGCCTACGACCTCCGCTCCCGCGGCCGCCTCTTCCTCTCCCTCCTGCCCTCCTCCCCCTCCGGCCGCGACGGCGCGAACGACGTGGCCGTCGACTTCGACGGCAACGCCTACGTCACCAACTCCTTCGCCGACCTCATCTGGAAGGTCGGCCCCGACGGGGCCGCCTCGATCTTCTCCAGATCCCCGGCCTTCACCTCGTTCCCCGTCGACCGGGAGGCGCCGCACAGCTACTGCGGCCTCAACGGCATCGCCTACGTCGGCAGGGGGTACCTCCTGGTGGTCCAGTCCAACACGGGGAAGATGTACAAGGTGGACGCGGAGGACGGCACGGCGAGGGTCGTGCTGCTCGACAGGGACCTGCCGCTGGCGGACGACGTGGTGGTCCGGCATGACGGCGTGGTGCTGGTGGTCTCCATGAACAAGCTGTGGTTCCTGAAGAGCGACGACGGGTGGGGTCAGGGGGTGGTGTACGACGAGGCGGAGCTGGACGTGGAGAGGTTCCCGACGTCGGTGGCGGTGGGGGCGGAGGAGAGGGCGTACGTGCTGTACGGGCACGTGCTGGAGGGCCTGGGCGGGTCGGCGGAGGCGGCGGCGGCGGGGGCGGCGGGCGGGGGAAGGGAGTGGTTCGGGATCGAGGAGGTGAGGTCGGAGAGGGAGAGCAAGGACGAGAGGGTGTGGATATACGTGGTGTTGGGCCTGGGCCTGGCCTACTTCACGTTCTGGAGGTTCCAGATGAAGAAGCTCGTCACCAACATGAACAAAAAGACCAATTAGCACCCCTTTCTCATTTTCACTATCTAGTTTTCTTTCTCTTTTTTTTTTTTTTTTTTTGGAGGTTTTGGGTCTTTGTGATTTGGCAAGCCTGGATTGGCTGATTGAATAGTTTTTGGTTTTGTAAGCAGTGATTGGTGAATGCAGAAGCACGTTGGATTTTGTTCAAGTTTCAATCCTATGTTAATCAATGACCCTCCTAGCGATTCCAAGTTAGACAAGCCGCTCTCGGTTCTTGTGCGTATAATTGTGTTGACGCGCCATCAATCATTAGGATTGAATCTCAAATTAGGGCTAAGCTGTGATCCTCGTCACATGTTTATGTGAGTGCCCAAGCTCTCACTACAGGAGAGAGAGAGAAGTATGGGTGTGATGCTCATACTCATAGATGAAAATGGGATGGTTTTTTTTAAAGGAATTAATGGGGCCTAATTCTAATTAAAATAAAGAATTTCAATTTTAGGTTTAATTTCGATTTTATCGAATTGCAAATAAAGATCTACTTATATTCACATCTCAAATATGCCCCATTAACCCTCCACCCAAATTTAGTCGTTCCAACCTAACATTTCCATGTCATAATTAAATTCACACTGGTTGTTGACATGAATTAAATTGCTCTTCGTGATCTTCCTACCTCGTGAGTTCTTCATTACGCCTGATATGAATCAGAGTATAGAGGAGAAATCTTGCTTGGGGCCCTTCTTTCTTGGGCTGATCTCTTTGAGGTCAGCATTGCGAGGAGGCCAATATGTTGCTGCAATGAAAGTACATTGATGAAGAAGTACATTGATGAAGAAGAAGAAAAAAACGATGCATTCATGAGGTGGTGACTAGAGCTTGCGGCGGACGTGACCGTTGGAGCTTCCGCTAGTGTTCTGAGCCATAAAACTCGTGGCAACCATGGCCGTGTGATCTTTTACGAATTTTCGGCAAAGGTCGTAACTGTTTAAAGATTCATAAAAGACCAAATCTGAAGTCACGGCTTCCAAATCCATTCTCAGAGGTTAGCCCAAGGGTTGCAGGCTAGTCATATGGCAGCGGCTAAGCAAAATGGTCTTGCGATGGTGGCGCTGCTCCAGATTTTGTTGGGAAATGCATCAAATGTGGGAAAGTGGCTGTGAACAGTTGGTAAACAGTAACAATCATCCATGTTGAACTACATAATGATAATTTTACATGGAGGATTAATGAAGACAGATTTTAGACTAGTGTAAAAAATTTATGATAGAGCATGGTTGGCAGAAATTATCACAAGCTCATCCTTCAAGAATAGATTTGTAACTGGATTCAAACAAAAAAATCGTCAATCAATCTTCGAATCACACAGCAGCATCAGTAATAAGCACATATCAAGATCTTCATCTATACTTATGGCTTTGCCTTTGGGGGATGTGCCTTTAAGTTCACTGTATAAAGGCAACATAAATATTTTGGAAAGTCTCAAATTTGACACCTGTGAGACCGAGCCCCGCGACGGATGTGAAGTGCCAAAACTTTGAGTGAAAAAACGTTGAATGAGTACAGATTTGATATCAAAATTACTACATATACCATTGAAACCGAAGGCGGAATACTTATTCATCAAAACTTCAAAATTTAGAATTAGATCGGAGAGAAAAGCTTCTAAATATAAGATCCGGAGAGCAAAGGTTTTAGATCTAAAAGAGAGAATTAGGAAATAAACAAAAGGAAATAAAAAGGAAAAAGAACCAGGAGGGGAGGGAGAGATCTAAGTCAAATCCCTCCCCTCCAGAAGTGGAAGAGACGAAAAAAGATGTAGAGAGAGACTAAAATCTAATTAGCTCACCTTGAATAATTTAATTTCGATCATCATCACATGGATTAATCCTTTTAGGTAGTCGACGACAAATTGAAATGAGATTCAAAATCGAAAAATTGGGGACCCAATCGAGACTCAAAGCGCCATATCTCACTTCTTCCCCATTTTCTTCATCTTCACCGTCGCCTCGTCTCTGTCCCATTTCCAACTCTGACGAACCCTCGTCGCGAAGCGCCACTCCATCACCTTCCGATCACCGGGCCTCTACCTGGAACGCATCACCTGGGGCTAGCCCTCCTGCCGCTTCCTCGTCGGCTCCCTCCGCGGACGCACCATCCATGCCATCTCGCCCTCCGGCGCCGTCGAGACCCTCATCCATGACGGCTCCCTCCCCCCAACTCCACCTTCTTCAGCCTCACCGTCGACCCGCCTCACCACCGCCTCCTCGCAGTGGTCCATGCTCTCGCTGCCTACGACCTCCGCACCAAGCGGCAGCTCTTCCTCTCCCCTCTCCCTCCCTCCCTCCCTCCCCCCCTCCTTCGTCAACGGTGCAAACCACGTCGCCAGATCGACCCCGCTGGCAATACCTATGTGACCAACTTTGTTGCGAACCTCATCCGGAAGGTCAGCCCCGACGGAGAGGCCTCGATCTTCTCCCGCTCCCCAGCGTTCGCTTCCTTCCCACCAACCGGTGACCCCCCTATAGTTACTGCGGCCTCAACGGCATCGGGCACGGCAACGGCAGCAAGGACTACCTGCTCGGCATCCAAACCAACGCGGGGGAAGATGTACATAGTCGACACGAACGGCTCGACAAAGGCCATTTGCTGAGCGTGGACCTTACGGTCGCCGACAACGCGGCTGTCCGGGTCGATGGGGCCGTGGCGCTAGTGTCGACGCACAAGAGGTGATTCCTGAGGAGTGAGGATGGCTGGGGAGAGGCGGCGGCGTACGACGAGGTTGTAAGAGTTTTTCTAATTGTGGACTACATTAATTGATATTGTAATTTACCGTTTAACGTTTATCGTTTTACGGGGTTTGGTCTAAAGTGAGATAGAAGGTTTCTTAATTAGTCTAATATGGGCTGGCTAGTGTGGGCCGAGTTGAGCTTGGCCCGTAATGAGGGGACTCGGCTGGAACTCTATAAATAGTGCTCAAGTCTCTCCTCTAACCCGAATTCTCACATGTATCCTCACCTAAGGGGCGTTTACCTAACGCTGCAAGTGAGGGGGCCGCCTCATTGAGCCAGTGATACGGAGGACAATAGAGGAGAAGGACTTGATGCGTGGATCCCCTTGATATATGTGGGTAATTCTTATTATGCTTCCGCTTTATGTTCGATGGATCCCAAAACAGGTGCGTCAATTCTTTTTACTCAATCATGCATGTTCCTGTTCTAGATATGGAGATCTTGGGGTTTACGCGATTTGCGTCCAACAGAGGTCGCCCTCGAAGTCGACAAGTTCCCAACGTCAGTGACACTAGCGGCGGAGTAGAGGGCGTACGTGATATATGGGCAAGTGAGGGAGGGCATCCGAGGGAACGCGGCCGGCGAAGAGAGGGAGTGGTTTGAGTTCGAGTTCAGGTTTGGTTTTGGGTTATTTCTTGCTGAAGGGGCTAGTTCGCAGCTTGGACAAGAAAATCAATTGATCAACAAACTCCTGCCTAGATCCGATTCGTTATGAATTGGGCTGATCTCAATTTGAAATTTGGTAGGATGTGCATAGTCGTTATAAATTGGACCGGCCTAAATTATATCAATCTGATGGATTACAAATGAATCTCACATGACTTCTCATCATTTAGTAGTATGTTACGCGTCGTTTTCTACACTAGGTCCCGCACAAGCGTTACTTCCTTGGTATCGAAGAAAAGCATTTAGAGAAAAGCGTATTGGCTACTGATTATGAGGCCTCAATTCTTGACCAAAGCTTTTGTTTAATCATTGGGTGATTGCTATCATCAGGTAATTTAGCTAATTATTTGGAAGAATGCCACTAGTGGTCTATGTACTCGTGCATCTCTCTCCCTCCCTCTCTCTTCCATTTTTTTGCAAGAGTACCACAACATCGTGGCCCGCCTCTGCCTCCATCACCATCCACAACAGTCATTGCCAACAATGGCTACTAAGGGCATGCATGTTTGTATTTTTTTTTTTTTTTTTTTATGTTTATGAACAAAAATTCTATTTTTTTTTTTGTTTCGGGGAACAAAAAAAGAACAAAAACGTGTTTGTTTATATTTTTTTCCAAATTTATTTTTCTGTTCTCGGGAACACATTTGGAATAGAAATAAGAAACAAAAAAAACTTGTTTCTTGTTTCTGGAACAATTTGAAGATTCAAATTTTCTCTCTCTTCTTTCTTTTATTTTTCTTTTCTTCTTTTTTCTTTGGCCAGTCGCCGGCCTCGGCCATGACTGGCGACCGGCTGTCGAGGGCCAACGACGCCATTGAGGGCCAGCCTCGCCGGATTTGGGCGAGCCCGAGCTCACCCAGCCAAGGCGAGGCCGAGCCTTGCCGGCGCAGGCAACGCTCGGCCTCACCTTGGTTGGGCAAGCTCGGGCTCGCCTAGATCCGGCGAGGCTGAGCTCGCCTAGCCACCGGCGAGGTCGAGCCTTGCCGGGCCACTGCCAGGTGACCAGTGGCTGGGCGAGCTTGGCCTTGCAGGATTTGGGCCAGCCCGAGCTCGTCCAACCAAGGTGAGGCCAAGCCTCGCCCATCCATGGCGAGGCTCGGTCTTCTTGGGGGCCGGCGAGCCTCGCCGTGGCTGGGCGAGGCCGCCAGCCCTTGTTGGCCGGTTGTCGACCATGGCCGAGGCCGGCGAACAGCCAAAAGAAGAAAAAATGAAAAATAAAATAAAAATATTAAAAAATTAAAAGAAACAAAAAAGGAACACAAATTTACCAAACGTGTTTCGGTTCTTTTTTATTCCCATAACAAGTTTACCAAATGCATTTTTCTGGTAAAAAATTATTACCCGGAATAGAAATAGTTTTTTCTATTTCTATTTCCTGAAACAATTTTTGAACATAAACACAAACAAACGCACCTAAACCACCACCATCGTCGTCGACTATAGGCATGTCGGTAGCAAGACTAAAGTAATAAAATCTCTCTACCTCTGTCGTAACGATAGTGCTACTAGAAATTTTAGGTTTATAACGTGATATTTCAATGCCTGGTTCTTCATTTGATCAAATGACTTCACTAAGAATAAAGAAGTATTTGGGATTTATTGAACATAAAAAAAAAAAAAAAATGTAGATGAATCATTTAGAATTTTGACAAAGATATAAGAGAGAAGAACAATAGAAGTATCATAACTTTTGTATGATGTTCACTTAAGTATCATAATTTTTTTTTCACTTACTTAAGTGCTACGTTGGAGTAAAATCGGTCATTTGAATGATAATTCCAGCTAATCATCCTATGTGGATTTTTTACTCTTTTTTTAATGTTTTTCTATTTTTGTTTTTCTTTTGCCTTTTTTTCACTTTATTTTTTAGGTCTGACGAGGGTCATTGTTTGCAACACCCGTGCTTAGATTTGGCCAAGAATGCCTCACTAGACCTAGGCGAGGTGACATCGCTTGCAGCTGCCTAGAGTTGGCGACCGGCGAGCGTCATCGATGACTGTTATTGGCCCTAAAAAAAGGGAAAAATAAAAATTCAAAAAAATATTTTAAAAATGTTAAAAATTGATTGCGTTAGTGCCACGCGAAGTCACATAGGAGGACTAGCATTCACATCGGCGAGATTTTCCAATGAGGTAAATCGCCAATGATATTTAAATAATTAATTTTTCAAATTTATGACATTCAAACGAATGTTGTACGAAAGTTATGTTACTCATATTATTTTTATCACAGTGGCCACTTTTCCAACTTGGAAGAGGAATGTAGGAGGTTCGAATCCCCACATTCTCGGGGAGAATGGAGTGGGGACAAATTAGTTTAAATAGGACCACAAAAAAAAAAAAAAAATATATATATATATATATATATATATATATATTCTTATGACAATATATAATTATTAGATACCTTCCCACTAAATAAAGCAAATCTCTATCTCTTTCTCCACGTTCTTTTCCATTTCTTTTCCATAAATAAGGTAGTTGAACATCGTTGTCCATACCTACAGTTGTAATGCCCACGTTGCAACATGAGCTCCCCAAATATAGATGTACGAGAGCATGATTTTTACGGTCCCCATTGACTATGATGAGTTTACAGATTGATCAAAGAAAAAACTTCTGAAAAGGGCGTCAATCAATGCTGGCCGTGGGGAGCACATGCACCGGATTGCTCACATGCGACAACTCCTAAAGATTGGTACGACCACCTGCCTTTGGTACGTGTAAATGTAGCATCCATGGTCCAACACAGGGTGCGCCGCGTTGGAAAACTTGCGGCCACAATTATTGTTTCGAAAGTCGAAATGATCTTGGTACGAGTAGGAACGGAATTCGAGTCCAACCGAGTGCTATGAAATTCCCATTTATCCAATTCGACCTGTAAAATTATTGAGATCTCGTGATTTCTTGAGAAAATGACGTTTTTTTTTTTTTTTTTGTCTCGCCAAAAAAAGAGAAAAGGAGAGGTTCGGCACGACTATCTAGGATCAGGGAATAAAAGAGAATCGATTTATTGAAAATTCGATCACCGCAATGCGATGACTCACCTTTTTTTTTTTTTAATTTATTTATACGAAGGAGATGGACTTAGTTTGGTGCATAAAAACTCACTCACGTTATCATCTAATAGCACATCTAAATAAAAGTGTCATATGCGAACTTGTATATGTAGATGATGACCATTATATCTTATTTTAAATATATTTATTTCGCAAAAATAAATGATTTGAAAAATATTTCTTAAAAATAATATATAGTTAATAAAAAATATTTCTTATCGACAATAATTTATTCCTAAAAATTTCATGGACTATGAAAATTTTCTTCATTCATTTTTTTTTTTTTTTGGTAAGCGACATAAGAGATCTTTCTTGAGAAAATATTTCATACATCTTTCATATTTCACAAAATAAGTGAAGCCTAAATATAGAAAGGTTGAAGTTTGGAAATTAGACGAGAATACAGCTTTAGTTTCTTCTCTTAAGGTGTGCTATTATGTGGCAAACTAAAGGTTATCATTTTTTAATTACATACAAAAAAGTAATTATAGTATGTGATGGGTTTTGCTTGGCCAAGAATAGAAGAGCATTAAATTGTACGATGCATAATGTGATATTGAATTTTGACAATTATGATTTGAAAGTATCAAAACTTAAATTTTGTGCGAACTCTATTTTCACATCAACGTGTCACACACCACGTCACTAACGATATTTTAAAAATGTTCATATTTCCTTGTTTGTACTCTTACTCCAAACTCTTGTCTAAGTCAAACTTAAGAAAGCCATGAGTATCATCTTTTCACGGGCAAATGGATATTCGAGATTTGTTGAGCACTTGATTAATTTTTAGTTTATTTTTCTTGGCATAAGTTGGTTCGAGAAAATGTATCACTTGAGTAATCTTTTACTTTCTTTTTTCCAAGAAAAATTTACATTTTTTAAGCATGACTCAAGAGAATGTACCAACTCGATTGTTTCGATAAGAGGGAGCAATCGAATCAGTTCAATACAAGAACTGGACAAACCGGCCTCACTCGACTCTCATTCTAAGAGAAACCGGTCCAATTTTCAATTCCAGAGCAATCGGATCATTTCAATTCAAGAACTGGACAAACCAGCCTCACTTGACTCTCATTCTAGGAGAAACCAGCCCAATTCTCAATTCCAAGCTTTAGAACCGGTTCGGTTATCGGTCATCATGTTGGAGCCACCAATTCAACTTTGATGAGATGTAGTTGGGAGGATGGAACGTCTGACGTAGAACTTGAAATAGGATCACAAAACCACTCGACTGATAAGAATCTTCCATAGCATCAACTATGCGGTCCTCACAAAACTGGTCGGTTCAATTCCACGTCGTTTTCAAGCTCGTCGGTTCCATAAATCTTTCGTAATTGGGAAGTTATTTCAAAAAGCCGGGATCTTTGAAACCAAGCCTACCCTGGTAAGGACACCAAAATTCGATTGAAAGAGGACGAAAGGAAACTTATGGCGAAGTAGCTTGGTCCGCACGGGCCGTTCCAGCGAACAAATGACCACCAACCATCCCCGTAACCATGCCCGCCCGCCCGCCCGCCCGCCTGCATTAATTCGACCCTCCCCTTTCTCGCTCTCGTGCTCGTTGGGCGCTAACACTTCCCAAAGCATCTCTCAGTCCACAGTAATCAAGGCATATAATGCGCCAACTGCAACTGCGTAACTGCATTGCCCTCTGTCGTTCAGTTTTTACGTGCATCGATGAACCGCAGAGGGAGCTGAGTAGAGAGAGACAGAGAGCTTGCTTTATTAGGATTGGTTCTCGCATTGAATGCTTTCGGGCCAGCATCCACCGGTACCCATTAATGCATAATTGAATTTTGAGTATGGATGGATGGATGGATCGTTTCCTGTCTCCGTCTCCCTCTCTCTGTCTTTCTCTCTCTTTTCTATCCTCATATTTGTTTGTTGTTTCTCTCGAGTTCCAATGGAAATGGAACAGAGTTCAGCCATCGTTCGTTCGAGTTTAAGAGTGTGCAAGTAGAGAAGAGGAGTAAATTTTAGTGTTCGAGTCACTCTACTTTTCCTCGCGCTTTGCATGAGCCTCTCTGAAGCGGTCAAACCAAACCAACCCCGCTTTCATGCATTAGCCGCTCTCGTCGACGCCCCTTCACGCCCTCCTCCTTGAGATCTTCCTTATAAACCCGCCTGAGAAACCCCGCGAGCTGTCGTTCTTGAAGGCGTTCTCTCGAGCGGAACCCGGGAACCCATGAGTAGGAGCAGCTCGGCGAACGAGGTGATGAAGGAGATAGAGGCGGGGAAGCCCGCGGCGGCGGCGGCGGCGGCGGCGGGAGGCGGGCTCGTCGTCGCGGGGCTGAGCCCGCTCAGCGAGACGCTGTGGCGGGAGAGCAGGTCGGCGTCGATGGACGTGGGGTTCGTCGGCGACGTCTCGGCCAGGCTGACGTGGCAGGACCTCACGGTGACGGTGACGCTGGCGAAGGGCGAGACGCAGCGGGTGCTGGAGGGCCTGACCGGCTACGCCGAGCCGGGGACGCTCACGGCCCTGATGGGTCCATCCGGGTCGGGCAAGTCCACGCTCCTCGACGCCCTCTCGAGCCGCCTCGCCACCAACGCCTTCCTCTCCGGCGCGATCTTGCTCAACGGTCGCAAGACCAAGCTTTCCTTCGGAACTGCTGTGAGTTTCACTCGCTCTGATCTGTGCTTCCTGTTTTAGTAACGTCAGTCGTTGAACGATATGTTGGACATACATTGTTGTACTTTTACGAGGTTTAAAACGTGCTATCGACTCGAAAGAACTCTTTTCATTTAGCGACATGATGAGTCGAGGCGATCGCGGTCCTAGACCGTGCTTATGTGAAAGGAATCGCATTGATCCGTGTTTGTTCGACTTGATCCCAGGCCTATGTCACGCAAGATGACAACTTGATCGGTACCCTTACCGTGCGCGAGACGATCTCATATTCAGCTCGATTGCGACTTCCCGATCACATGCCTCAGTCGGAGAAGCTCGCCTTGGTGGAGAGCACCATCATAGAGATGGGTCTCCAAGATTGCGCCGACACCGTCATCGGGAATTGGCATCTGCGAGGGATCAGCGGAGGAGAGAAGAGGAGGGTCAGCATTGCCCTCGAAATCTTGATGAGGCCACGGTTGCTCTTTCTCGATGAGCCGACTAGTGGGCTCGATAGGTATATCTTCTAATTCCCTTACTTTATTTACGTCTATATTCGCATTCATGTATACGCCTGCATACATTCTATCCAGTATTCGGTGTAATTGTTCTCAGTCCATTTATCATTTCCCAACAAGGATATCTCCTCGTGGCTGCCACGTTCAATCCTGTATAACTTGCTGTGTCATGCAGGTTTCGTTGGGTAATGATTTCATGCTTGATTAACACAGTGGTTTCCTCCGAAATCTCATTACTTCATTTTTGCAGTGCTTCAGCTTTCTTTGTGACCCAGACGCTTCGTGGCCTATCTAGAGACGGCAGAACTGTGATTGCCTCCATTCACCAGCCCAGTAGTGAAGTTTTTGAGCTGTTTGATAGACTGTGTTTGCTTTCCGGTGGCAAGACAGTTTACTTTGGTGAGGCATCAGAAGCATATGAGGTAAGAAGTTCTCTATTTAAGTTGCTTTCACTCTAAACAGAAATGCCGATTTACTCAAGCTGGATTTCTTGGTTGATGCAGTTCTTTGCTCAAGCTGGATTTCCATGCCCTGCTTTAAGGAACCCATCTGATCATTTTCTTCGATGTGTTAACTCCGACTTTGACAAAGTTAAAGCCACTCTAAGGGGGTCCATGAAAATTCGGGTACGAAAATTTTCTTTTGGCATTCCCTATAAGTGAGCTCCACTGGATAGTGGACATAAGAATTTCTGGTCCTCCATTAATCATTTATCTGAGTCGGACTTGATCCGAAAAGAATGATATCTTTGGGTTTCTTGGTTTTAAGAGTGCTAATTAAGTTGGTTTTCCCTCAGTTCGAAGCAAATGATGATCCCTTGGAGAAGATGACAACAGCTGAAGCAATCCGAGTTCTCATTGACTTCTATCGCACCTCTCAGTTCTCCTACACTGCTAGACAAAAAGTCGAGGAGATGTCAAAAGTTGTAAGTTCTCCCTTCAGAACAGATTAACCTCGATAATCTTTTTAGCCAACTTCTGTCATTGGCATTGTGTTGCTGTGAATGAAAAGCTTATGAGTGGTTCATCATTTTGCAGAAAGGGACCGTGCTAGATTCAGGAGGCAGCCAAGCTAGTTTTCCTATGCAAGCCTTTACCTTAACCAAGCGTTCGTTCATAAACATGTCCAGGGACTTTGGGTATTACTGGCTAAGGCTCGTGATTTACATTGTCGTTACCGTCTGCATAGGCACGATCTATTTGAACGTCGGGACAGGATACAATTCCATTCTGGTATTAATTCTCCATTTCATAATTTGAGACAATTGATGACCCCCACACAATGACTACGTGCACTCCTAATCAAATCAAAGCACACGAAACTTGTACCATAAACAGATGAAACAAACTCCAATTAAAAGTAAACAAATTTTCTTAAAAGCTCTTTTTCTCTGTGACAGGCCAGGGGCTCATGTGCATCTTTCGTCTTTGGCTTTGTCACGTTTATGTCGATTGGTGGGTTTCCTTCGTTTGTTGAAGACATGAAGGTGAGGTGTTGAAAACCTGTTCAGCAAATCCACAATGGGACATCCTTCAATGGTGATTACCAATTTTGCCCCCCTAAGTCATGTCTTAAATTTTGCAGGTTTTCCAAAGGGAGAGGTTAAATGGTCATTATGGTGTCACTGCATTTGTCGTCGGCAACACGATCTCTGCAACGCCTTTCCTGATAATGATCACCTTTATTGCGGGAACTATTTGTTATTTCATGGTCCGCCTTCACCCAGGCTTCGAACACTATCTCTTCTTTGTTTTGTGCCTCTATGGTAGTGTCACTGTCGTCGAGAGCTTGATGATGGTGTTAGCTAGTGTCGTCCCCAACTTCCTGATGGGAATCATCATAGGGGCTGGAATTCAGGTTAATATTTTTTTCACCATGTTGTTGAAGTTTTACACTTAAAATGGATGAAATTTTATACTTAAAATGGTTGGCAAAAGCATGGAAATAAAATCTTTTATCTAACAACTGGGAGAATTTAAATATTAAATCATCACTCCATCTATAATGGTAGGCCTTTGTGGTCTAAAAATCGTCCAATCTTGTTTAATATGGTTCCGGGTGAGACACCTGACTATTTGTAAGCCCTTGTTTGCATCCCCATTAACTCAATATTTGTACTTTCTGCTTAAGCAAGTGTGCTAGTGCACAAGTGAGAGGAGAGTTACGATATTATGAATGAAGCAATGCTTCTTTTTATGTTCATAAAACTTTAGACTGATCAGATGCAGTTTTAAGTAATTTAGTAAGCTGAGCATTGTCACGAATTCTGTGTTATATGGTTGCAAGAACTTAGGGCAGGGCTATGCCTCTGATTGCTATTTGATGACTGCTTTTTCTACAGTTGAGTTTCTGATTTTTTTTCCCTATGACTTATATAGCAGAGGCTATACTTCTGCTTGTAGCATTAACAAATTCGATCAGCCTTCTGAAATTTTGCAACTCAGTCATTTTCTTGTTTGCTTTTGTGCTTCAGGGCATTTTCATGCTGGTCTCTGGATACTTCAGGCTTCCTAAGGATATTCCTAAGCCCGTGTGGCGCTACCCGATGTCGTATATCAGCTTCCACTTCTGGGCACTACAGGTAAAGCTGCATATGTTTTTCATTTTCGATATCAAGCGATTTCTCTGTCGAAAACTTTATACAACCGCTGGGGAAATTATTGCAGGGTCAATACCTGAACGATCTCAGCGGTATGGTGTTTGAGAACCAATCGCCAAATCTTCCCAAAATTCCAGGAGAGTATATTCTTGAAAATGTCTTCCAGATTGACGTGAACAGATCAAAATGGGTGGACCTGAGCGTCTTACTAAGCATGATAGTCATTTACCGCGTCCTCTTCCTCATTATGATCAAGGTCAATGAGGACGTGACACCATGGGTCAGAGGTTACCTAGCAAGGAGGAGGATGCAGCAGCAGCAGGCCGGAAACAACAACTCCTCAATCGCCCCAAATGGCCTCACGCAATCTCCTTCTTTGAAGACTTACAGTCGAGCAGCTGCATCTGAGAGATTGTAAAAACAAAAAGAAGCAAGAAGGTTTTGACAGTCGACGGACAATTATATATTCATATCACAACATCACAGAAGCAATCTCGTTGGCCATGTTGAACAGACAAGTTTGAAACTGTTGCTGCCTATAATATCTTTCTCAGAATGACAATTCACTCGACTTGCTATCATATTGGTACCTGTAATTTATAATATCATTGTGGGAATTGGTTATGGGCCTGGGAAGAGATCACCTAACTATAAATTTGCAAATCTCTCAAGTCGGCTAGATTTACGCATGCCAAGGGGGAATGTCGAAACAGGAATAGCTGTGGACCTCCTCGTTTATGTTTATGTCTTCTGAGAGAATGAATCACTTTGTGTCCGAGTCTCAGGATAAAACTCAACTCCTTTACTTATAGAGCAGGAAGACTGTCACAGATGTCTTACTGAACAAACAAAAAGAAAGAAGCGGGCGATTTAATTTGGAAATGTTATTACATGATCTGGAATGATGAGAACTTGCAAACCGGTCATTCCATCCACACCGGAATGATGCCTTGTGCTGCCAGACGCTTTTCAACCCAAAAGACGACGTGCTTCCCCGTGACTCGTTTCTCATCCACAAGAAATGGCTCAACAGTACTTGCTTCCGAGCCATAGGACGACAATGAGAACCCTTTTGGGCCTTACAAAAGCAGAGAACAAAAATGAATCGAACGTCGACGCATGGAATTAGAATATGGAGAAGCAGAGAGAGAGAGAGAGTCTGAGCAATACCGGTGAGGTCACCCGTAGGAAAGAAGGCCCAGAATGCGTAACGGGTCCCCTCTTTCAGGAAGGAGCCCTCCAACTGCATATTCATGAAGAGCAATCAAATGGGACTGTGAGGTTGTGATGTGAGCTTAGGCCATTTGAAAATTGTCCTGTGAGCTACGGAAGAAGCACGTGAGTAAAGAAATATTTCTGAAACCGACCCTGTTATCCTGGAAAGAGAGTTCAATTTCGGAGAGGTCATCTTGGGATTGGAGTATTTCCAGTAGGGGAGGGATCACTTCCTCCTCCATGAGCTGAGGAAGCGGCTTCGGCGGCACTTTCTTTGGAGCTTTAGGCTTTGCTGGTGCTGCCTCTGACGCTGCTTCTGGGGCTGCTTTTGCTTCCTTTGTCTCCGTGGCGGCTGGTATAGAGGGGGAAAAACCAAGAGCATTTCATTTTCTATTCTAAAGAATGGTAAGGGTAAAAAACTCAGACAAACTCAATCAAGGCTTGAAGGCGAGGATGCAGAGGATATACCGGTGGAAGTCGACTCTTGGACGGCAGAGCAGGCAAAAATTCTTGGAGAAGCCACTGCTAGTCTGCACACCATCTGTTGGACCAAGAAGATCATTGTCAGTTGCAAGTCTACACGAGCAGTCACTTTGCCCAAAACTTTCGTGAGAACACCAGCTTTCATTTTCTATCTTTTTGCCCTGCCCAAAGCGCAAAAATAGTTGAATTGGCATTGTCTGACTGTTTATCAAGGGCCTCTGAACTCCATTTTTATTCCAAATTGAAACTTGTTCTAAAGCTCACGCTTTGCTATCTTTTGCACAGCAAAAGAGATAGGTTCCTCACAGTAACTTCACATGAACCTATAACTGAGCCACAGCATCAAATTCAAGCGTTGCTAGCTCCTGCAGTTGCATATAGATAACCACCCTTGTCGCATCGCAAAGAAGTAGCAGGACCCGCCGAGCTCTTTTGGGCAAAAAAGCATTCTTTTCGTGTTCTGACGAAATCGCAATCTGAACTTGAACAAGCAAGCACGCGTGAACGAAAACACTTAAACGGCGAGTTCTTCACATACCGTGAAGGGGTATCGAGATTTTGCATTGTGAGTGAAACACGAAGAAGACGATGAAGAGACGAAGCTGGAGACTCCGACTGCTTGTCCACCGAGTGTTGCAGCCATTTCCATTTCAAGAACAGAGCGTCCACCAAAAAGAAGAGAATTTTCAAGAACCGTACAGAGCCGCTACGATTGAAGAACGAGCAGCCCCATCAAAATCTTGAAGATTAAGGCCTCGTTCTTTGGATCTGATGGACAAATGGGGACTTTTTTTCCTTTTTTTCTGGCCTTTTACAATTATTTATCTTTTGGCGCTAATGTGAAGATGGTGGAGAAATTAGCTAACAGCTAGTCCAGAGGAAGGAGTGAAGATACAGGCAAGAGGAGGAGGGAATTCTCTCTCATCCACACGGTGTCTCGTGAAATATATGCCACTGAATTCCCCATGCGTTTTCCGCCCATGTACAGATTTGCAAATTTAAAGAAAATACAACACCACCCACGAAGAGAGAGATTTTTGTCTGGTCTCTGGGGAAAATGAGAAATTAGCATTGGCCCAAAACTGCTGAAATTACGTGGATTACATGATACTGTTTGAGAATCAGGTTCCCATTTCCTGATTATTAAACTTACTAATCTGAGACTACCATTTCAGTTGATCAAGCAAATTTTACCCACAGCGAGTACCCTCACTGACTGACACAAAAAATAAAAAAGAGACCAATGACCCATCTTTCCTATGTCGAATTTTTCTGGTTCTTTCCCCTTCAACATCTACATCGATTTAGCTAGGATTTCTCATTGTTGTTTTCTGAGTTCACACATTACCAGTGGCATTGAAAGAAATTCTAAAACTCCAATGAAAGAACCAGTAATCACATGGCATATGTCTGTTCGGCAGATGTTGATGTCAAAATTACTGCCAAGCATTCATGAATTTGTCAGCTTTACTCTCAAACGTATATCGAATAATAAGAATTGCAACTCTGTTCTTGCAATGCATAGATATCCACAGACTCGGAAGGTCTGGGAACTTGTGATCACAGAGCCTCATTTTGTTCTCAGAAAAACAATGGCAGGGATTTTGGAGATGTGCCAAAACAAGATGCAATCTCTTGTTCATAGAATAGACTCGAGATTGATCACGGGGTGGATCATAAACCATTCCCCCACAGCTGGAATAGATGAATTCCACAATGAATCGTGCAGATAATCCCACGTATAAATGATCAAGATCTGGCCCTATCAGGGAAAATTGCATCTAGAGAGGTCCCTTCAGCCTCCAACAAATTGAAACGCTCCGTTGAAACTTGGACCAAGCAAGGACCTCAATGAATCTCATAGAGAGATTCTTGATTGAGATAATCTTATTGCTTTAATCTGCTTCTCCTCCTTAGATGGGAACATTTGGGCGAAGTGCTTTTCTTGAACTTTTGAACCATAGCATACACCTATAATGAGCAGAGAATTCAGGTTAAATGGGACAATAAGAACCCTTGTTAAACAGGAAATAGAGCTTCGACACAAGCAGTTTCAATGGAAAGACTAAAAAGTCATAGCAACAGAACAATTAATTAGCAGTAACTTGCATGTTATAGCTGAATACTGTCTCAGGCATCAACTTTGTGCCAAGATCTGGTAATCCATATTTCTGTCCAGCTTCGTTGACTGCATGCGCATTAATTATCGGATTGCTTGCACAGTAGTGATAAATCAAAAACTTGTTTTTCCAATACTTCTAACAGCATGAAATGGAAATCAGAAAATCAATAGCAAAGAACCAAGAAACAGCAAACGATTTGCATTTACTTCTTCAAGACGTTGTTCAGCTCAGTTTTGTACATAAAGTTCTAGAGATTCTCATGTTCTGGTGTCCCAACTGATTTGTCAACTATATGGAAATGAATCAAACACTCTGGCAATACTGTCTTATTACTAATTGTTCAGGTAACTCAGAAGGAAATCAAGGAAATAGCAAGTTATCTCAAAATCATCATATCCATGTATGTGAATTTAATCACTTGCCTTCCTGACTCCAGACGTCAATCCCAAGCTAGAAAGAGCCTCACTGTCCACATATTTCCACGTCATTGTTTTCTTGCTGTGCTTCCTAAAGAAACTCGTCTCATCTGCAAACCAACAAAAGCAGAGTCCGTAGCCACACAGTTTACAAAGACATTCATATAAAGATGCACTTAAAAAATCAGAGAAAGTAGCCAATTGAATTGCTCGTAAATTGATAAAACACAGTACCCTATCTTTCCTTCGAGAACTGAGGCTTACCAGTTAAACTTCTCAGAACCATGTTATCTACAGTTTACAACAAATACAGACTACAACAAACCATTCATATTTTAGCATGTACAATTGATGGAGCTTCTCTTTTACACTTCAATTGTGCAGAGGAAGTGATCTACTTTAATATTACTTACTATGGAATGTGTGGTAGAGATGCCCTACCTTTGAGACGCAACACCAACAGCTCCACAAATATCCTGAGACGAATATGTGAAAAAATATGGACAAAATCTCCAACATCTTCCCTTGTTACCGGGATGCAGACTGTGGAGTCAAGTCCAAAAGATTGTTCCAGAAAATGGTCAATCGCTTTCCTTCTTGTATCTGAGTCTGCTTCATCCTTCAGCATTACTGATGGGAACTCCCAGAGACCAGCAAGCAAACCCTCATCTGGCCTTTTCACGAGAAGGTACCCACTTTCAGAGCTGTTACTGGCAAATGAATCATCGCCTCTTAATATCTCCACAACGCAAACCGCAGAAAATTCCTCTCTTTGTTTTGTCTTGATTACTTTAGAAGGATAATCTGTGACTGTTACAGATTCATCCTTTCTGGAAATTGCAAGTGCCTGACATTGGATGGAGATAGGGCATGATGAACAACTTGGATTCAATGGAGTGCAAACAGTCGCACCAAGTTCCATGAGAGACTGGTTAAAATCCCCAGGTCGATCTGGATCAACTAGTTGAGCTGCTAACTTCCTGATCCAGAGCAAATTTGAATGACGCAACTATATAAAGAATGAGAAATATAGTTACAAGCTACAGCAATTGTCCCCTGCATTGTTGGGACATAATAGGAAAAGTAAAGCGATATTACCATTAAAGACACAATAGCACTTTTTGAAGCCTTTGATCTCATGATGCATAGAGTTGTGTATATGAAATTGTTACTGACGAAGTAAAATGAAGAGGGATTGATGAGGCTATAGACTGTCATACAATTTTAAAATCCGCAAATGAGAAAGCCATCTGACTGAGGAACTTAAAATTTCAAATTCCAGCAGGATGAGTCCACATCCCAGAAAAGACCAGGTGTGAAGTTAGATAGGCACAGTTACAGGGTCAATGGTATGGACAATGCACTGACTCCCCTTGCCTAGATTTTCGTAGTGAACTGCCAATTATTATGCATTGAAGGACGGACTACCAGATGATAATTTTAATGAACAGAAGAGTCAGGTACTGCAGCTTAAGTCAAAAAAAAAAAAATGCAATAATGTCAATATTGGCAAGAGCATTTGGAAGTAAGTTATGAGAGATAAGATCCAAACTAACCAACTGCTCACCAAAATTTTTTTACAGTAGCTGAGTCTTTTGGATTTGCAGAGACAGCCTTCAACCTAGCAAGCACTCTAACTACATTCCCATCAACCACCGGCACCACCTGATGGATTAAAGTTTAAAATTGTTCCTCAAATGGTCAAATGAATAACTGGAAAAGTTGCTCACCTCATTAAAAGCTATAGAGGCAATTGCACCTGCTGTATAATCACCGATTCCAGGAATCTTTCGGAGTGCTTCAACTGTCCTGGGAAATCCTTCTCCACCAGTAACAATCATCTTTGCCCCCTAACAACATAAATGAGGAGTAAGCCGCAAGCACATGCCTGGCATGGAGGTAGAGTAATTTTACATGTGCAATACATGTGATTTTTCTTATTTTAGCTCAATCATTTTCCAGTTTCAGAGATGTATATCTGGTCACCATCACAAATTGAAACAAACCAAGCACAATTAAGACACTAAAAGCACAAAGTACCAAGGATAAATCAATGTGACTCAAGGAAAGGGTCACACTAACATATTAAACTAATACATTTTAATATCACTACCTATCCAAAAATCAAGTGAGCATATTAATTTAATAATGTGCATTCCGCACGAAGTGAAAATAAAAGGTCCCATCGTGTATGTCAAGATATTGTGTTCTAAGAGTGAACCAAGATGTGCAACAAATATCATGACCAGAGCTGAGATTACCTCTAAGAGAAAACGTGCCCGCCTGTAATAGCCCAGACCAGCCCACATCTCATTCACCTCCTGCATAAGAATGATAACATTCATCTAAACTCAACAAAAAATGTCCTTTCAACAAATTAAGTATGAATGACTCAGTTAGGGAAGCAAATTTGGTTACACGAACATTCGAGGACATCAACATTCCTAAAGAAGATGACTTCAGTACCTATGATTTATTCAAAAGCTTAACTATATGGCATCAATGAGGATAGTGGATTTTAGGCTGCAGTTCTCCATATAATCCTTCTGGGATAGGAAGGTAGAGAATGGCACTAAAAGCCCCTTCCAATGGCATTGATAACCAAGAAACTAGAGAGGCCTAATATAGGACTTAGCTCAAGCATATCTCAAGAGACACCAAATCTCAAATAAGCTAAAACAGAAGGAGAAAAAAAAGGAATATCTACAAAAGGTATTGATTGCTCTTCCAGCATAACATCATGTGCCCCTAAACTAGCTAAGGAAATATGTATTAGATGGCACTAATCAGGTGGTCCAAAAGCCCCTCAAGCACTCGCTTTATCGTTTGATGGAAAAAGAAGTATCACGACACAAGAATTAGACGGTTAAACTGAAAACCAAATAAGTTCTAGTAAATATATGACTGCTTGAAAGTTTTCTACATTCCCTAGAAGATCCTTCCTTAGCTTTTCCACCAATGATTACGGAACTACACAGTCTGCGCTTATGTAAATGAAGAACCAAAGTTCACATTTTGCTTCATATTAAGTAGTCACGACACTCCAGCCCGCTGTTTGAGGAGAAAAAGCTAACGTTTGGTTAATTATGGAGGATGCATAGTCCTGAAAGTTTCATAAGCAAAAGAGTTACCCACCCAGTACCATATCCATCACGAAGGATATGAACTACCTCCATCAGAGACCAGGCAAATGAAAAAGGATTACAAACAAAAGAACCTAAAAATAAATGAACCACCTCCAGAGAAGCAGAGGCCAGATGGTGGAGAGTAGGCCACTTGAGCATCCACCGGTTGTAGTAGTCGATCACAGTCTGAACCCTCGTCTGCTGCAGCATCACCTCAGACACCCACACCCCATAAGCCCTCCTATCTTCTTCTTCTTCTCCATCTCCATCTTCATCTTCTTGTGCATTTCCAGCATTGCCCACGTCACCGCTCGCCCTCCATGGAAGGTCCCTCCGGTTGCGGTCGTACCACTCCAAGAGCGAAGCTCTGACGCCGCTCACCTCTTCTCCGGTGAACGAGAGGTCCTCGATGTCCGGCGCTCCTGGTTCTTGCCGGAGCGTCAACGCCTTCGGTGGGTTTCTCTCTCTTCGCGGTCTCTTCGTCCCGGGACGGCTGCCATCGTCGTTCGCATTCGCTTTCACGCGGGCGCTCCTGCTCTTCTTGGGCGGCGATGGTGGGTTCTTCTTCATGGGGGCGCGACTGTTGAACTGGGATTGTTGGAACGCGATTCTTGGAGCAGAAAGGAGGTGACTTTTCATTCACCGGAGCTTCTTCCAGTAAAGATTGGATTTTTTTTGTGGGGGGAGAGAGAGAGAGAGAGACGCGGGTTTTTGGTTTTGGCGTGTAGGAGTTCCTATTTGAAAGTTGAAACATCCACTGTTCTTGTCCGTTTGTTGTCCGTACACTTTCGGATCGAGTTTGAGGTGCCGTGCAGGTGCAATGAGAAAAAAAATGATTTTTTTAGGCTCAGTTCAATAAAAAAAATTATGTGAATTGTGATAACTAGGGAAATGAAACTGATTTTTGTGCATTCCCAGTCCATTCTTGAGCTAGTTTTGTAGTTCAGGTTGTGGGTGGCAAGCTCATCTACTGAGCATGTAGGATCTAAGGCTCATTGTCATTGTCATTTATTAAAGGTAATCATGTTCGCAGTTGCCCGGGCCTGATCACTACCATTCCCTTTGTGGGGAAGAATCTCTTGTCTCAAAGTTATGAGCTCGATGTCATTTGATTGAATAGTTGACCCTCTATCAAATTATCAGCTGAGTTCTAATTAATTAACGTCAACGAGTTTGCCATTTTTTGGTCTTTTACCTGTCTTTTTTCTTCTGGAGGGTGAATATATAACAGCAAAATCCTCTTCTACAGAAGTATGTTAGACCATCGCTATTATGTTACATGATTCGGGGAAGGAAATGAAAACACAACAGAAGGCAAAATAGCATACAAAGCAAGTGCGCGCGCACGTGTGTAAGTGAGAGAGAGAGAAGGGTCTCCAAGCTCACTAAACACCATATAAGGGGAAACCAAAAAGCTCAGTAAACACCAGCCAAACCAAGCCCCAGAAATGACCAACCTCCCATACACTCTCGCAGGATGAACTCTCCCAGAACAATGTGCATTTATTAGATTGACTCAATGGACAACATTTGGTACAAGGTGACTTACTTTCCCCATCTCGATAGGATGAGCAACCCCACTATAGTCAAACATGTTGAAGCCACTATTGATACAACCAGTGCAAAGGCGTACACAGGGTTAGGGAAATTGAAATACTTCTGGACTTTTTTCAGTCCTTCATCAATTACAGGTGCCAGTGCAGCCGCCCCAGCGACTCGAAATGGCCTCGTCACATTGTTACCAGTCCACATCAATATGACAATCTGGAGAGCAGTTGAGAGTAAATTCAAGTGAGACGCGCAAAAGACTCCCTTCAGTTCGTAGTATAACAAGTCAATAACAACTAGGCCAGAAACTAAGCAAAAGCAAAAGATGATGTCAAAACCACAAAGGAACAAGCGCATTGTCATGAGGAATGTCCTTCCTCTGCATTCGGAGAAAAAAAAACAGCGCGACATTAATCTAAAGCTAGTAGCCAGCATGTCAAGATCAGAAAGGCAGAAATTTAGAATAATAGTTCTCCCATAATAAAAGGATATCATGGATACAAGTTAAACATCATTCTTACTTTCATCAATCTTCAATTGAGGAAATCAGGATTCCACACTGTTTCTTCAACGCCCTATAAGGAAACCACTACTCCCAAACTTGATGACTTAACCAAGCTGCTTAAGCTTGTTTTTAATTGAAACTAACCAGTTTGCTGGTAATTTCATTTTGAGTTCATGAGCTTTCAATGAGTATCGTTAAATAATCTAGCTTCAAGCCATCTTTTGTTTCAGTCACCCCTCTATCGACTCAACATAGCCATCATCGATAGGGGTAAATAAACAGATTAACAAATAAACTTTACCTGAAAAGCATAGTCCAGCTTCATGTCTAATCTAAAGAACTTGAATGAACGTCAGTAATTGCATAAAAGCAGAAGCATGCAGTAATTGCATGAGAAAAGCATAGTCGACCTTTACATCCAATTTGAAGAACTGAATCAACAATGTCCAGAAAATGCGCAAGCTCAAGGCAGGGACACCTAAGTTCTTTTTGGTTGAAGGACACATTAAGTTGACGAAAAACAAAATCAGCTTCTTCCACCTTGCCATATATGCTCAGGGACTATGAGTCCAAGTCCTAAAACTTCAGGCTCAGAAATAAATAATCAACACCACTTCACAGATGTCTGACAAGACACGATCTTCATATAGACGTTTTGCATCAGAGTTGTTAAATCTATCTCCCAACCAGATCGAGACATAGAACTACGAAACCCAATGGGCATATTACATGGACTCTATAACCTGCTAAAACCCTTGTTAAACTAATCAAACTTAAGTAAAACCCTATATAAGAAACTCATCTGTAGCATAAGACTTTGCTTACCCCTAGTAGCGCCTGAAGATTGGCTGCCGGATTCTTCCCCGTGCTCTTCTCATAGCCAAGGAATGCAAGAATGAAGAAGGTGGTGTATGTAACAGCATCGAACAATCCATAAGCAAGTACTGCTGCAAGCCCAAGCTTTGCCAATTTGAACCTCATTTCAGCTGAGTTGACCTGATGCAAGGTCAAGTAAGAACGGTAACAACAAACCTTGCAGCAATCAAATCCGAAAATAGCACAAAGGCCATCGAGAATTAACCTAAGGACTCTGTCGAGTATTCTGACATCCCTTTCGCCGGAGAACATTTTCAAAACTAAATCCTACAACAATGCATAGTCGCAGCCCACCTAAAAGTGCCCAATCAACTCGAACATTAAAAACAGAGACGCTTACCTTCCATTTGCTCCAAAACCCTGGGCTCTGCTGGCTCTGCAATTTTCCCCAATTGAAGTTGTCAACAATTCAGGTTCACTATACAGAAACAAAACAGACTACGGCAAAAGGGTCTACAAAACCGTCAATACTGTACCACAGAAAGACAGAATTACCGGCAACTGCTGATCTCCATCCGAGAGATTTTCACCAGCAGCTCCCTCATTGAAGGAGCACTTGACGCAACGTTTCGAACTTGAGGGCAAAGAATCACGGTACTTGCCTCGCAGCTTCGGTATCTGAGGATGGCAGGCGTTCGCTCCATGGATCAAGAAAGAAGAAGGGATGGTCTTGAGCTTGACTTTATCAGCTGGGGAGGCAGCTTCTTGGTTGTGGGTGATGGGTTTCGATTCTAACAGAGACCGAGGATGATGGGGGTGCAAAGCAGCGGACAACATGCTCGTGCGTTCGCTGTACAGTCACTCCCTCTCCCAGTCTCACTCAGTTCCGCACTCCAACAGAGACGGACGAAAAGAACAACCTTTGACCCGCCCCGCCCAGAGTCGAGGAGGTTCGGTTCAATCTGATCTTCTTCTCTTTTACCTTTTCGGTTCCCTCCTTGTATTCTCGGTTAAAGGTTGAAGCTTTTTACCATCTAGATAATGTTTGTCCTTTAGCAACTGTAGATACCATTATCTTAATCGGACTAAGATTCGGTAAACAACCACTGGGATTCGCCCCAGTGGCCACCCTTCCAACATGGAAGGGGAAATAAGTGGTTCAAATCCTCACCTTTTCAGGGGATGGGGTGGGGACGTGTAAGTTTCAGGAGTGGGTTTCAACTCCCACGCCCTGCAAGAGCAGAGACAAAAGTCTGAGCGTGGGTGTAGAGTAAGCATAGAGTAGGACTAACAAAAAAAAAAATTCGGTAAACTCCTGTAATATATGACTTTGAGCGTGAGTGTAGAGTAGGTATAGAGTAGGACTGACAAAAAAAAAAAAATTCGGTAAACGCCTGTAATATATGACTCTAAAATGCACTAGTGTTTAGAAGTTGCTTCCCCAAAAAATCAGAATTCTTGAATTTTGTCAAATTAAATAGAAAACCCGCATCATGACAAGTCACAATTTTTCTTTTGAATTAATATCCCAAAAAATCTCAAACCAATACTATGACAAATTTATCCTAAGCTAATTTTTTAACTATCAAAATCCCAAATTTACTCACAAACTAATATACTTGTGACAAATTTACCATTTGTTAGTTTTCGTGAAATTTTACTATCAAATTACTAAGTTAAAAGAAACATGACAGTTGACTAGTGTATCAATTTAGGAATTTATTCTCCATTTGTTACAATTATATATTTTTTTTTTGTTATTTTTTGTGGTATTAATATAATTTAATGGAATGTAGGGTACCCAAAAAAAATTAATTTAACGGAAGGTATATTTGTCACAAATGTATAAGTTGGGAGTTTTTAACGGTCGAATAAATTAATTTATGATAAATTTGTCACAAATGTATCGGTTTATGGTTTTTTATAATCGGTTGTGATAAATTTTTGTCACGGATATACCTTGGGATTTTTCATGATCAAAAAATTAATTTTGGATAAATTTATCATAAATATCTCAATTTTGAATTTTTTAGGGTATTAATCCTTTCTTTTTGGTAAAGTCACAATTTTTTTAAGAAAGTAAGTTGAATTTCGCTTAAAAATAATATCGGTCAATGGAGAAACCAAAGGAACAAATGGATGCTGAACCCTGACCAAACACGGCCTTCACTCGCCCAAAAAGTTCCTGCGAGATTTTAAGCTGGGTTTAACTTTTCACATTGTTTTCTACGTTCGACTTTTCAGTCACACATTCATGGTGCAAACATAAGGTGGTTTCAGTTCCATATGGCCCTTTGCCTTGTGGAATTCGAATTTTGCGGGTCGGCAAGAGTGAACATTCTGTCATCATCGTAGCTCACAGAAACAGATGCATCACACCCTTTGGGAGCGTGCCAGTCTGCCATCTCTTATAACAAGAGATTCCAAAACCCAGGCTCATACAGCGAGTCGGTTTTGATGTGTTTGCAGACGGTTTAAAGTAAGCCCAGACAGACGTGTTTCCTCCCATCCGCATATAGAACACAAGTCCCTCCGTCTCATGCTTTGGAAATGAGGTAAACAGTAACGACGTGTTTGGTTGCAATACACAGTACATAGCAAAAAGATGCATGTCAAGTTTGTTCTCAGCTACACCATTCAGAGAGACGCTAAAGGTTGATTACACTGTACTAGATGATATCAACCACAAGACACAAGCGTAAGGAGAAATCCTTCTTTTGATCAATTAATGTGCTTAAGTTGCGGTCATCAGTACAATTACATTACTCTACGTGTTAAAAAGAAAAAGAGAAAAATCAGACTTGAAAGCAAAAGAGCGAAGCTTTGCTGAGTCACTAAGCCATCCGATAGCTGCAATGTGAAAATCAGCCTTCGACCTGCAATTAGGAAGACAGTTTGCCATGAGAAAGTCATCCCAAACAGTGCATTATATTGTTTTGACAATTTCCATTTAGGTATTTCCCAAAACCTCAATTACGGATCTTGTCACGCCTTAATCAGAACTTGATACATGTAAAAAAGAATCGAAACCCAGTCACAGATGCAAGTACCGGAAATCTAAAATCCTTAAGTTTGAGGCTTGTGACCACCAAACTGACTACTAGCTTAAAGTTCCAATGACAACACAACAGCATACAAATCCAACCCACACCAAGCCCATCTTTTTCCATGCTTATGCAGTTCAGTACAATACAGAAACGTGACGGTCCTTCAAACATACTTGGAAAACCTCTAATTGCTACACAAATTGTAAATCGCTGGGCATCAAATGAAGTAGCAACCACCAAATGTCATCAATTCCCCAACCCAAATAGAAGCACACATCATTTCCAACGCCCAGATCAAATTGTGACATTGCAGGGACTCATCCTTCAGTTCAGTTTCACATGTAAATTACAGGGCAACCAGAGGTCTACAATGTCATGCTAAACGCCAGAACTGACAAAAGAAATCTAGCAACTTCAATTTGGGCAACTTGTAGATCAACCCAGAAAAAAAAAAAAAAAAAATTGTTTTGACTCCCAACGAACACGAGTGGCTACATATCGCAGACAACAGCCAATTGAACGGTGACCACTCCAATGCATTGCAGTTTCACATCCAACAACACCCCATCAGAACGAATTTGTAAAACCACAAACCAAGTACCTGGGCAGGTTTGGACTCTGACGAAGGGACCGACTCGAGGTGCGAAATCCTCGCTTCCAATGCATCGAACTTCTCCTTCATCTGCATAGATCAAAACAAGACGAAAACACACGCATCCAAATTCATCATTACAAAAGCAAAAGCGAAAAATAATTCGAGAAGTCATCGGAATCACACGTACCTCCGCGGACAGGGCGTAGCGATCGACCCAGAGGTCCCTCCACACCAATTGGGAAATCGCGGCGCCCGTGGCTGCGAACCCTAATCCGAACCACAGCAACCTCGTCCTCAACATCGCCTTCCGACCCAATTCGATGCGTTGCAGAGAGACGTCGGAATCAGCAGAAAGGCATTCCTTGCTGCACAGAGAGAGAGAGAGAGAGAGAGCTGTCTGTGGACCAAGACGAGAGCAATGGAGCGGGCAAGGCGCAGCGGGCCGGGTCGGAGCCCGCCATTTTCGGGCTTAGAACGGGCTCACACCGGGCCCATGTCAAATGACCAAATTGTCCCCATATTTTCTTTGTTCTTTCTAATATTTTTTTCCCTTCCTGATTTTTTTTTTCAGGCCGAAAATGCACTCATCGGTACACGTGATACCCCATCCTGCACCGTATTCTTACGGAAATTTTTTCCTATGCTTTTGAAGTATATGAGCCCATTTCATCTCAATCATTAAATTATTATATGGACTTCACGTGAGATCCACATGATCTAATGATGAAAATGAAGATGGCTCATAACTGCGGTCATACAAAATTTGCTCAATATCTTGACATATTTCAATCATGGATACATAACTCGCATTTGAAACGATATAGAATTGTTCTCACGAGCTTATGTACCTGTGAGAATTGATTGAGGACATCCCTCGTTCCTAAAAGAGTCCTCCAATCATAGACCTTGTGAGAAATTCTCGATCGGCCGCCATGAAATCGACCGAATTTGGTCACAGATTGAATCAATACACACAAGTTCCAAGTCATAATCAATAAGTCTCCAGCATGGATCATGCTTACTAGATAAAAGCAAACCACATAAAGTCCAACATGGTTTAAGTAAGGTCCGCTCAATAATTCAAGCGCCAACGCATAGACGATAATCCAGCATATAAAAAGTTCAGAAAATCCATGAAATGAAACCGAGACAGCGACACGACTGCCGAATCAAACGAACACAACTTTTGTGCTCAATCAAAAGTTGCCGGATCAGCAGGATCAGCAGGCTTGTCCAACTCCTCGACGACGCCGCTGTTCTCAGATGACTCATCCTGCGAATCATCGCCGTCACTCGCACTCCAAGGCAGCTCGTCATCGCCTCCCTCAGCACCCGATGACTCCCCAGCGAGCCTGAGAAGCGCCCTAGCTGCACGCTCGTGGCTCTGCTAATTTTGAGCAAAGCATAAATAAATACATACGTACAGATAGATCATTTCAAATACAAGGCTGGAGGTTTGAAGGAGGATGAAAGAGGCGTGGAAGATATGGAGTATCTATCGACCTGGAGATTGAAAAGCAGATCTGCAGCGTTCTCTGGACTGAATGGTAAGGCCTCGCTTGCCACGGGTTGATTTGAGGTCAACGCCTTCAGCCACTGGATTTGCCACTTGATTGCCTCGTTCCTAGCTGTCACAGAGAAGCACACGTCATGCATTCCTAGAGAAATATGTCTTGTCTCAACCATTTCACCATGTTACTGCCATCGCTACGTGCAAAACGAAACCCGTCTTTCTCGATGTGACGGCAACGACGGCAACGGCCACCGCCATTGAGCCTTTTGTACTGAGAAAATTGTTCGAAAGGGCTTCCGCAGTGTAGAAAGTGGAATCGACAATCAAACTGAGTGCTAAAGTACATAATCTGGAAAAGAAAACCTTACCATCCTGCAGGGTAATCTGAGTCATTATAGACTCCTCGAGTTTCTTCAACACGGCGTTTTCATCGCACAGCTCCCTGGCTTCCCTCTGCTCAATTGTTGACGAACAACTCTAAACGCCGGTTAGTTCATCAGAAATATAGAGACTCCAAATCGATAACCCAACCATTTACAGAATCTAAAGCTTGCGATCAAATTCATTAAACGCAGAGAAAGTAAAATCACCTCCACCATTGCTAACGCAGCAGATATCTCACTCGCTTGAGCTTGCAAGGACATCAACTTTTGCTCCAACATTTCTCTCAACACACTTTTTTTGTTCCCCGGGTTTGGGGCAGATGAAGGGTCCGACATGATTCTAGGAGCAAAAATTGAATAAGAATCACTTCTACTGCTTCATTTGAAAATTTCGAAAAGTAAAACGGTGAGACGGAGATTTCTAGATAACTAATGGACTTCATGGAAAGGAAAACACCTCAACTTGAATTCAACAAGAACCAATCACTTTTTTTTTTTTTAATTGCAAACAGGAAAAGAAAAGGAAGCGTATTCTGAAACATACCAAGTTGAAGATGAACTCCTGGAGGAATTGTTGAAAGCTGATGGAGCAAATAGAAGAGAAAGGCCATATAAATAGGACTGTGATCAAGTTCTTACTAGGTAGGTAATATAAAATGGAAAACAGACATAGACTACAATGGAAAAAGATTTTTCTCCACCCCAAGGAAAAAGATTTAAGCCGTTCATATTAAAAATAACCATAAATAACTCCGGAAATCGCGCGTCATGAGTTGATATCTTCTCTTATTTCATTAAGTGCTAGATTTCTGTCCATATTTTCTCATGTAAAGTATCTATCATCGCTTTAACGGGCCTTCTATTTATATGATTTCCGTTTATTCATCAGTTTAAACTTTTGAATTGAATCTTCTGACGCGGCATTGGGGACAATTTTCGCTCCAAAATCATTTTTGTGTGTGAGGCTCCCCATTCGCTAGTTTGTCAGCCATTCTTAGTCCATTCTACATGTGAAAGTAAGTGTGAACATACTCCACCTCACTTGCGTAGGATTTCAATGATCATTTAGTCTCCATTCATCTATTGACTTAAATTTTTAAGTCGAACTTTCTAAATGTAATAAAAATCCTAAAACTTGTTGATAAAATGCTCTAAAACTTTCAAATTGTGTAGTCAAATTCTGAAACTTATCAAGTTAATGTAATCATGTTACTCCGTTAACTCTATCCAATTTTACTAATGGAAAATCCTAATATGCTTTTTTTTTATTACTTTTTTAAAGAAAGTGGCACCACGTGAAAAATGGATAATAGAACAAATGGTTTATGAACTTTAATCTAATGTATAATATTTTTTTTTTGAAATTTTAATTCATACAATGTGGTGCATAAATTCTAGCCCAATATGATTCCTGAACTTTGGCATTAACTTTTAATTTTTCAATATGATCCCTAAACTATGGGGGAATATTCAATATAATTCCTAAATTACATGAAATTATTTAAAAATTTATGGATCATATTGAACAAATTAAAAATTCAGAAATAATATTACACATTTGACCAAAATTCATAGATCATTTATGTCAATTTTTTTCCGAAGATAAAAGATGAAAGATACAAAATTAAGAAAAGATGATAGGTATTAAAAATTTTAAAAAATAAGAATTTATTTTTGAAATGGAATGTAAGGCCATCAAGCTTCGTCAGAGAGGGCCAGTGACTCTTAACGCTGTGCTGGAGAGGGCCGTCGGCCCTCATAAGCCACCATTGCCGCAAACAATCGCCACAAACATAACCTTTCAGAGATGTTCAATGCAAAGAAACTTTCGAAGCTCCCTCTCCTCAGCAAGATGATGGCGACGAGGACGATGATGTGCAGGAGAGATCATGGACACGACTGGCGATTGAGATTTGAGGGGATCACCGAGTGATTGCGTTGAAGGAAGATGAAGTGTAGACCGAGGAGGAAGAGAATGGCGATGAAGATGATGACGAGAACGACGATGGCATCGTCGAAAATGATGGTGAGGATGGCGAGGACAACGACATGCGTTAGGTTCTTGCAGTCGTCTTGCTGATCTCCGGCGGTTTATTCAGTGGACGACGACGTGAGATCAAGCAAAAGTGAAGGGGAAGATGAAGGCCTCTTTTCTTTTATCCCCCTTTTCTTTTCTTTATTTTTTTATTGTAATTTTTATCCTCTTTTAATTTTTTTTTTATAATTTTCAATTTTTTAAATGTGGCATTTGATAGGCATCACATCAACATCACGTGTCTCAAGAAATTACTAAAAAAAAAAAAAAAATACTATGTCTGCATTTTCTATTATGACTCAATTGCACTTTTAAAAATTTTAAAACTTAATTGTATTTTTATAACAAATTCTAGGATTTCTAATACACTTATTCAAAAGATATATAAAATTTCTTAAGTGGTTGGTCATCAAGCCACGAGGTGGTGTTTATGCATAGTTTAGGTTCGTGAAATCCAAGATAGCAAAAAATGCCAATAAACAAGTGGATTTTGATCAATTTTCTCTATATATGTTTAGAGTGGATTTTTACTTAAAGCTTTAGTTAGCACTAATATTTTTCAGCTCTCATAAAAATCAATTCCAAAAAGCGCATAATACCACGCAGATCGTAGTCTATGAATTTGAAAATTGAAATGATTCTATTCCAAAAAGCGTAGTACTGCAAGATTTAAACACTCTTCTGTGAGCTTGACAACAAAGACACTAAAGACAGAACAGACTAAATTAGTATATTGCGACAAGCATAGAATCCATGATCATACATATAATAATTGAGTCTTGTATTTAAAATCTAAACTAGTCACCTAGACCAATTTCGTTCATAAAAAAACTTAAAATGTCCTATAAATCGAAACAAAATGCTTGGAGTTCACTTGTGTGAAGGTTAGAAGGGAATTTTCTCTAAACCGATGCAAGTTGGACCGGCTTTAAAAATATTGATCATATAGTATACGGATGAAGCTAAAAGAATTAATCGATGATAAGGTCTTGTGGTCTCTCGACATCATTAAGATAGACGTTAGTCCACATATATAAAAGGCGTGGAGTTTTCATATATGGAATAACACCTTAGATAATAGTTGAAATTCAAAATTTGAGTTGAATTTATTTTCTTGAATAAAACTCCTAAAACTTGCATTGACTTAGTTTCTCTAAGTTCCCGTCCCTTATTAAAACAGATTACTCATTCTTTGTCTAAAGAAACTCTTTTGGTTAGGATTAAAGCCAATGACTCAGATAAAATTATAGTTTTCCCTCTTTCACAATTAAATTGTTTTTATATGACATCTTACTCAAGTAATTCTGTGACATCCCGATTTTTCAATTCTATTTTCAATAAATTGAGATGGGCATTTCGTTGGCACGCATATTGTTCTTTTCCTTGAGTCGGCCACTCATGTCAAAACTAGTCTATCGGGTGAAGCCGTTAAGAGTTTCTAATGCATCAAACTCGAGAATTTAACCAGGAAGCGACCGTTCGACTAAGCTAATCTGCAAGGGTCATTACGGTACAATTAAAAATCGAGTAAAGACCGGGGATAGGTCGACTCGACAGAGGCATGTAAATCACACAATTCTTGTCAATCGACATAAGACCGACTTTTCTGTCGATTGGGTACCCTCTATCTATATTTGAAACCTTGAGATTACCCCGACAATTGAGAGTCGCCAATGTGTCAAAGATGTACATTGTGGCTTGAATTGATCAACCACAGGTCAAATACATGAAAATTTCTAAAAGTTGCCCGGTAGATCAGAACACACTAATATCGTGCCAGAGTGAAATTTACCGTGAAATTGAGATTGAATTCAGAAATTGGAAGTCTGGGTGTGTCACAAATCATTTTAGGAACATTGACTCATTTTTGGAAGATTTTTCATGCAAATCGAGTTTTTCAGCAAAATAATCAGATAATGGCTAATTTGACTCGAGAAATTAGTAGGCCCGCCCTTGGTTGTGCTTTTGGGACTTAAGTTGGTTCTATGGACAAGTGAAGATGTGAATTGAAGTGTGATGACATCAAATTAATTTTATGGACTTTAACTTGATTCAATTTGAAGAGAATTGAGTAGAATTGAGGAATTTGATGTACAAGAATTTATGCCTCGGCGGAAAAGGAAATTGCAACCATTAGAAGAGGTTGTGGAGGATTGGGATAGTGGAGGATAACACCATATGATGTCATGGTGGTTGGGGCCAAATGAAGAAGAATTTGACAAATGGAGGGTGGAGATTTGCCCTCAAAAGTGTGACCCATCAACATCATCTAATTCATTTGAACTTGGAGGAGAGAGAGAGGGGAGGAGCGACCGTCGGACTAGGCCAGCCCGACGCTGCCCCCTTCGCCGCTCGGTTGCCTGCTCACGGCCGCACGTCGCCAACGCCGCTCGTCCGCTTGTCCGCTCGCCGGCTCGCGCCGTTGCCTCAGCCTGCGCCTTCGTCCGCCCGCACGACCAAGCCCCATCGACCAGCTGCTGCCATTGGTCATTCGCTGTCACCGGAGCCTCTTTCGTTGTCGCCGTCGCCATCAAACATCACCCCGAGCAGCCGCCATCTCTTCCCCACCGTTCCTCCACCCGAACCGCTGCCGAACCACCTCCGTCCGACCCCAACTAGTAGCAAGCAAAAACGGGTTTTTCAGCCTGGTCTTGGCCCGTTTTGGCCACCTTCCCGAGCTCGGATGCTCAGCCCGCCTTAAGGAAAGTCGATCCTTGTGTCGTTCCCGTCGTTTTGGTCCGCTTAGCTCGCTAATCCGGTGAGTTTAGCTCACTAAATCTTGATTATACGGTTAATGATGTCCTAAGTGTGCTTAGTCTAAGTTAAGTAAGTTTAAGTGGTTAGATTAGTTTATTTGGTTGATGATTAGATTAGGGTGTTTAATTAAGTTAAAGTGTGTTTAGTTTAAAGTTAAGTATGTTTATATTAATATAAGCTTTGATGTGACTTAAAGGAATTTGTTTTTGATTTATTTAAGTACTCCGAAATTATAAAATAATTTAATAAAATATATTTATTCGAAATTATTGAAATAATAATATTTAAATAAATTTCGGAATAAAATTAATTATTTAATAAATTTCAAAAATTATCTCGAAACCTTATTTGCTCGGAATTTCGTGCCGATTCATCTGCGTAGTCAGATTTTGAAATTGATGGTTGGATATTATAAATTGAGTGTGGATCGTGAAAAATATGGATATTATTATTTAATTAATTTTCAGAATAAATTTAATTATTTAATAAATTTCGAAAATTATTTTGAGACCTTATTTTCTTAGAATTTCGTGCTGATCGTTGTTGTGCATTTAGAATTTGAATTTGATGAATGGATGTGGCAAATTGAGTGTGATTGCGATAAATAGAGATTCTTTTTATAAAATCCCAAGTGTCAAAATTTGATGGAAGAACAACCGTATTTAACCACCTATTAAAGGTTGTGTCAAGTGGGGTTGTGATTGACCACCTATTAAAGGTCGTACCCAGTGGGGCCGTGATTCGCCATCTAATAAAGGTCGTGCCCAACCGGGCCGTGATTTACCACCTATTAGATGTCGTGCCCATCGGGCCGAGATCTACCACCTTTTAAAAGTTGTGCCGAGTGTGGCCGTGATGCCACTAATTCTATTTTTGCCGAGTGGGGCCGTGATTGCCACTGATTGTTAAACCTTCCTATAGGGTCGTGATTGGAAGCAGCGATTGATTTGCTAGAATGACATGTAATCGGCCGAGTCGATTGATCGCTAAGACGATCCAAGTGGTTGAATTGTTCTGATAATGTGATTGTGCCATAGTTATTTGATTATCATAATTACATGTGGTTGAATTATATAAACTGTGCTAACCTGCAGATGAAGACTAATGCAAGGTAAGTCTTTGTGTGATGTGGCTAAGGCCACCCGGGGCGTATTTTTTTTTTCTAATAGGGGTTTAGGGGGTTGAACTTGCTGAGATATTGTCTCATCCCAATTATGGGATTAAAATTTCAAGTCTTTGGTGGATGGAACGGGCAGATAACTTTGGTTGGCCTTGAGGAGTTGCAGAGGTTGAAGTCATAAGGATTGGAGAACGTGTCCGACTTGTAGGTCGTAGGACAGTTCCTTTTTTTAGAGCCGGTATTTTGAAGACTTTTGGCCATAGACCTCGGTTTGTAATTATGTTGAATTATGAAAGTGTTATGTTGTGGTTTTGCTTCCTGCTTTTCTATCATGTATTTCATTGTCAGGGGTTTTATAATACATTTCGCTTGCGCAATAATCAATGAATGGGGTCGGCGACACTACCTGGGAATGTCGCATTTACATGACCATGGTGGGATGTTGGCGCGCTCGAGGTTCGGGGCGTGACATCCTCGTTTAAGTGGTATCAGAGCATGGTATGTGTATGGAGTGATAAGGTGTGATGAGTCATAGGATAGTTAGTAGGAAATGCTTTAATATGCTGATGCATGTGAGTGATAGCTGATTGATAGCTTGTTGTGGGGTCACTCAAATTTCAACCTGATGTTGGAATCGGAAAATGGGTGTCTATAAAGAGCTTGTAGGATGAGTGACCAAGAGTGGAGAACTCATTGTAGGAGGTCGATGGGACTTGTATCTCGAGGTAGGACACTGACAAGAGTTGGTACTCGAGGTAGAGCGCAAGCTTAGACTAGCGCGAATGTGAGAGTACCGCCGTAAGTTGGTACTGTGAGTGTAACAGCACCGAATGATCCTAGGTTCGACTGGATTTTTCAGGCGCTAGAGTCTTTGGGAAGCATTTTGGGTCAGTAAGCTCGGGACCAAGCCAACGCTGTTGCCGTTGTTTCTACCACTGCTAGTGTTGTGACCGTTGTTGTTGCCACGCCTATTGAGGCCCAATCTGGAGTTGTGATTGAGGATCAAGCCGCCATATTTGAGTCAATGTTAAGTTTAGACAAAGATGGAAATTGATTGGGGAGAAAGGCTAATGTCAGAAGAAATGTGCCTTATTTCACCCAACCGGAAGAGTAGAATTGGAAAGTCAGTGCTCAACTCGATCGATGTGTGTCGTGTCTGTAAGAAAAGACATGGATCTATTATGTGCTATAAGAGAGAAATAACTTGTTACAAGGGTCGCCAGTACAGTCATTTGATCAAAGATTGTTCGTACAGACAGATGGAATCACAGTTGTTCCTGACACCGCCGTTGATAAGATAGAATAAAGGAAACATGCTACAGGACATTTAGTGGGGTACTTGGAACGGACCTCGGTGCAAGGAATGGTGCATGATGTTCCTTGATGGGAGGTAGAGGACTCACCGATTGTGTGCCGAGTTTGTGGAAAGGAGGCTTGAGTCAGCCCAGTGTTAGAGTAAAAAAATGAGAACATGCTTTGAATGTGGCCAACATGGCCATCGGGTTAGGAATTGTCCGCGTAAGTCCAAGAGAGCGTAAGTACCATTACTTCAGGTAGGATGCCACTAGGATGGTTAGAAGAGCATGAATGGGTCGACCATGCATCGATCAAGGGGAAAATGTTCTTGAGGAAATTTTATCAGAGTAGTGTAGAAGAATTTTCAATGAAAGTTGTAGGATTTTCGGATTACTAATAAAGTAATAGAAATATGAATCTCTGACTATAGTTGTACTTGAAGGGGTTTGCTTAAGTATGACTTGGAAGTTATTTTTTAAAAAAGGTTTGGCCCAATGAGCTTTCTGTTGTTTTGAATCGAAGTAGTGATATAATTCAGTTTGTTCAGTTAGCGTGCGAAAGTTTTGAATCACTGAAAGTCGAAGAGGAACTTCAATCCTTGTTATTCGTCGCTGAAGATGACTTGGTTCTCATTGTTGGTTACCGAATCTACATGGCAGTTGTAATGGGATTAGACTGAAGTATTAGCACCTACCTCTTTGAACGCATTGGATCAAGGATTAGTAGTTCTTTGATTGCAATTTTCGATAGTTTCTTTAAAGGCTTCCCAACATGAATAGATAACTCCATTGTGCTTAGCATCAACAATGCTCAAGAGACATCCATAACAACCAAATCTTCTATTTCTTATGTGAGATTTAGAGTTATTTTATTATTTGTGTATTGTTTATTTTTTTGTTGGTAAAATCAATTTCTTTACCTTAGGAGTCCAACTATATAGGAAGCCCATCATTTGTGTATTGTTTGAGCTCAAAAAAGTTAATAAAACTTAGGCTCATGGCCTGTTTGGAACACTCTCAAGAACATCTAATTTTATTCTTTTGTTCTCGAGAGTAAAAAAAAAACAAAAATCCATTTGATAAATTTTTTGTTCCCAAAAACAAAAATCAATTTTTTATTTATTTATTCTTGAGAATAGATTTGGAATTGAATTAAGAAATGGTAAAAAGTTGTTTATTGTCCCCGAGAACAATTCTTAGAATCAATTATAATATTTCTTTTCTTTTCTTTTCTTTTCTTTTCTTTTCTCTTCTCTTTTCTTCTCTTTCCTTTTCTTGTTCTTCTTCTTCTTTTTTCTTTTGGCCGATCACCAGCCTCGGCCATGGCCAACGACCGACCAGATGAGAGTCAACAATCTCGTTGGAGCGTCGCAGGCCTGTCGAGCCAAGGTGAGGCTCGTTGGCTCGAGCCTCCCCATGGCCGGGCGACACCAAGCCTCGCACATCAATGGTAAGGCTTGCCTGGCTATTGGCAAGGCTTGGCCTCACCCAGATCTGGCAAGGTTGAGGCTTGCCTTGGCCATGCAAGCCTCCAACGAGCTCGTCGAACCTCACCCAGCCGGTCTCCGCCCATCACCGTGGCCGATAACCGACTGCCAAGAAGGAGGAAAAAGAAGAGAAAAAGAAAAAAGAGAAAAATGTAACAAAAGTATTAAAAAAAAAAAAAAAAAACAACAACAACAAATGAGAATCCTACCAAACAAATTTTTATCCCAGGAATAGAAATTTGGACAGTTACCAAGCACGTTCTTTTCCTTAGAAATTGTTCCTGAAAAGAGAATAAAAAAAAATCTTTTTTGATCAAAAATTATTCCCGAAAACAAAATCGTTACCAAACTCGCCCTCATCGACTAAGAGGAAGATTCAAGATTTTTTTTTTTTGGCGACCCAGGGAACCTCACACGGCCGGCAGCCGAGATAAACCACTAGGAGCGATACGTGCTAGCCACCACACACGTGCCACCGGGTAAGTCGCCAAAGGGCTCAAAGCTAGCCTTCCTGCAATTTGCGTTGCAGGAGCTTCAAACACTAGACCTCCTTGATAGAAGTCTAGTGCCTACCCAGCTGAGCCACCACGACGGGTGATAAGATTTTTTTTTTGTCTATATCCACTAAGCTATTTACACATACATAGCACAAAAATCAATTGCCATTTAATTCCCACCGTCTCTCGTTCAAAATTGTGAAATAACTTAGACACCGCTTTGATTACATTTACAAAAATCGTATTTTCAGTTTTTTTAAAGCAAAAGAATAGGTTTGACATGAAAATACCACTTGCGTGGTTTTCAATATTTTCAATTATTTATAAAAATTAACGTAATCCATTATCTTGAAAGAAAAAAAAAATTGTAAAGAAAAAGTAATTCTGGTTATCTCTATCTCTAATTTTGGATTAACACGGAAGATGATTGTTGATATCTTGTATAAAAACTTATATCTTCTTCTTTGCCGCAAAGGATTGATCAGAGCTGTTAGCGCCTTTAAAGTTGTTACGAGGATGAAATTACTACTTCAATGGTAGCTGCATATGTTTATCATAGATGGTGCCCCCTCTCATATCATGTCTTAAAAGCTATTAGCAGTTTTCAATTTTTTTTTTTTTTATCTTCTAATAACTAAGATTTTCTTATGTATGATAAACAGCAATGATTTTTGACATGTGGACTCCTGGAGTGCCATAAGTTGGCACAAAGAGATACTTAAGTGCCAAAACTTACGAAAGTGATACTTAAGTGTCAAAGTCGGAGAGAATTTGATCACTTAAGTGCCACTCTAGCTAAAGCACGACATGTCAATTTTCCAGCAAAGCGAGTGCAAAACGGCGTCGTTTTGGTGCCGACGTGATAAAAAAATTTAATGTAAAATTAATTAAATTTAATTTAAAACTAAATTATTTAAAACATTTAAAAATACAAATACAAATACTAAAAATATTTAAAAATATTAAAAAATTAAAAATTTTAAAAAAAAAAAAAGGAGGCGGTTGAGGGCTCAATCCCGAGCCGCCGTCATTTGGGAAGGGCTGGCAATGAAAGGGGAGGGTCGATCGGGGTCATCGGGCCACGGCCATGGGCCGCGACCTCGACCGGCGGCGGCGAGGACTCGCGAGCCCTCCCCCTCCGTCACCGACCCTTGGCTAGGGACCAAGCAACCCCAACCGACCCTCCCCCAACAGCCGCCTCCCGCTTTTTTTTTTCATATTTATTTTTTTATTTTTAAATGTTTTAAATAAATTTAGTTTTAAATTAAATTTAAATAATTTTATATTAAATTTTTTACCACGTCAACATGCAAACGACGCCATTTTGCACCTACTTTGCCGGAAAATTGACACGTTAGCGTTTTGGTAGGATTTTGGCCGAAGTGGTACTTAAGTGATCCATTTCTCTCCGATTTTGACACTTAAGTGTCACTTTCGTAAATTTTAGCACTTAAGTGTCCCTTTATGCCAACTTGTGGCACTTGAAGTGATCTTTTGCTGATAATTTTCTATTGAGTTGAGAATGGTTCTTTTAGGCTTTGTTTGCTTTGTAGAGAACATTTTCCTCATTATAAAGAGTTTGGTTTACTTAGAAAATAAGTCGAACAAAAACCTATGCTTTAATTTTTAGAAATAGACAATTTCCAAAACACGAGAACCCTAATGTTGGTTCCTCAATCCTTGGCATTCGAAACCAAGTCTCTAGAACCCGAGCTTGGGTCCATTGAAGCCGGGCCCTCAACTCCCATGCTCAGATTTATCAAGGTCAAGCCCAAAGCTCTCATGGCCGTGCCCAATGTCCCAACACCTAAGCCCAAGTCCATAAAGTTAGTGCTCGGGTTTCTAGCGCTCGAGCTCTAGTCCCCAGCACTGAGACCTGATTCCACAAAGGCCATGCATGAGTCCTCAATGCTTGGCTCTTGGCTTGGGCCTTAGTTAAGGAAACGTTTGTTTTGGCAATTTTTTTATTTTATTATATTTTCTTTTATTTTCTTTTTCCTTCTTCTTCAGCTAGTCACCGGCCAATGATCAACCATAGGAGAGGGATGAGCTTGTCCCTCGCTTATGATCAATCTCCGGCCTTCATCGTGGCCTGTTAAGTAAGAAGGAAAAAGGAAAAAAAGGAAAAAAGAAATAAAATAAAATTAAAAATTCAACTAGTTTGGTAAAATTTTCCAGCAAAAGTCAAATCAGTTTTTCCATATCAAAAGATAAAAAAATATTTTTTAGATTTTAGTCAAATACTGAAAAATGTTGTCGTTTTCCTGAAAAATTACTTTCTTGAAAAAAAATTTAAAAAAAATATCACATTTTATGCAATATAAACAAATCCTTAATGTGATATAGAAACATATGTGTTATTTTTGTTAGTTTTAACTAATTAATATTAATTTTACCTACATTTAGTCTTAAGTACTAATACCAATGGAAAGTGTAATTGGCATTTAAACATGACAAACATAATTTAATGAAAATGATATTAGATAAACATTTATTGTTCGAAATAACCACACGTACCGTGTTTTTAATCAAGAAACGTTTAAATAAAATAAAAACAAGTTAAATGATTTTACTAGTTACAAATAAAAACATAATCAAAGTAACCAAGCTGGACCTTATTATATGAAATTTTTTTTATAGAAATCACCATGATTACTATCTAGTTGCAGTAACACTGTGAAGTACACTTTAAAATTTCCAAACAATACCTAAAGGGCAGGTGACAATTACTATCCTTTTTTTCTTTTTCACTGAATGAATGTTATGGGCTACCACGCGGGAAAAATATTATTTCGCACATTTTTATATTTACGTGAAGTATTTATTTTCATACTTTAATCTAGCCTAAACAATATTTCTTTTCCATATCGACGTTTGCAGAAATCAATCATTACACTAACTGGCATTTAAATAAAATGATTTCAATGATAAAATAATGTGCAAATCCTATGTTATTCTTTTCTCTATGGCAAGTACTTGCTGTGTGCGACGATCTAGATGCATATTAATAGATATTCCTTCTACCAGAAAAGGAAACAAGATCTTTTCAAGGATATTTAATTGGGTAACATATAGAAAATTTCCCTCATGTTTACATTTTAGGTGGGATATCTTAGATGTGCCATTTTTATCAAGTAACTAAATTAATTCATACAGAGACAAGTTGCATGTCCACGTGTTGAACTTATTATTGGGCCAATATGGCAATTTCTCTGTAACATACTTAAATATATGAACTTGCTACATATTATAAAACTTAGCAACATACCTTTTTCGCCTGGATATACTCATCTAGCATTTTCAGAAACTCATTTATTTTCTTATTTAATTACTTTCTAGATTTCCAGTCTTGAAGTACTAAAAAAATGTCCTTTTGGAATAGTATAGTTTATAACTAGGAAAACAAGATCTTTTCCAAGATTTTAATTAGGTAATATATAGAAAATTTCCCTCTTATTTACACTTTAGGTAATATATCTTAGATGTGACAATGTTATCAAGTAACTAATTTAGTTTCTACAAAAACAATTTGCATGTCCACGTGTTAACCCTATCTGGCGATTTCCCTGTTACATATTTAAATAACTGAACTTGCAAAATGAAACAAAACTTACCAACATACCTTTTTCGCTTGGATATACTCATCTAGCAATTTCAGAAACTCATTTATTTTCTTATTTGTTTATTTTCTAGATTTTCACAATCTTAAAATACTGCAAAAAGATGTCCTTTAGTATAGTATAGTTCATAGCTGGGAAAACAAGACCTTTTCAAGGATTTTTAATTGGGTAATATATAGACAATTTCTCCCCTATTTTTAGGTAATATATCTTCGATGTGACAATATTATCAAGCAACTACATAGACAATCTACATGTCCACGTGTTAACTCTATTATTGGGCCAATATGGCAATTTTCCTGTTATGTACTTAAATATCAGAACTTGCTACATGAAACAAAACTTACCAACATACCTTTTTCACCTGGATATATTCATCTAACATTTTCAGAAACTCGTTTATTTTCTTATTTGTTTATTTTCTAGATTTTCACAATCTTTAAATACCGAAAAAAGATGTCCTTTTGGGATATAATAGTTCGTAGTCATTGAATGCCAGCCGTCTCTCGTTTGAAATTATGAAGTAACTTAGATGTGTTTGGTTACGTTTACAAAATCATACTTCTATTGTCGATGGCAAAAGAATAGTTTTAACATAAAAACACCACTCGCATGGTTTTCAAGGGATAATTGTCCAAAAAGTCGAAAATATATTTTAGGGCGACTAATTCAATTATGAATATTTCTATTGTGCCAATCTTTTAATGATTTACCAATATAATTTTTCTCGCCAATTTTGGCTTGAAGTTGTTGACGTAGACACTGGTTTTCCTATGTGATGCGAGTAGCACCAACATTGACAATTTTTGCAATATTTTTAAATTTAAGATTTTTTAAAATATTTTCCTTTCCCTATCATTTCTTTTTCTTTCTTTTCCTTTCCATATGGCCGACAAGGGCTGCCTCACTTGGGTAATCGTTGCCCTTGCCAAATTTAGCAAGGGCATTGTGGGCCAAATCTAAGTGAGGGCGACCATTGCTTATGGTTGGTGCCAGCCAGATACCACACCAATCCATCCAAACTTGGTGCTTAAATCTACTGTATTGTAAGGGAGGTCTCGTGGAAAAATAGCTCAATGCTAGGATGATAAAAAGCTTAATATCTCTCATTCTTATTATTGGTTTTTGATATGAATTAAAAAAGAAAAAAAATGAGAAGGTCATTCATTCAAAACCTTGCTTTTGAAATCCCATATTTCCCTTTTATACCTCAGAACACACCCTTATTACAGAGAGGCAAAGTCTTTCATAAGAAAAGGAAAAAGGAAAAAGAAAAAATTCATAAAATTTGAAAGATTGTAAAATTTGTCCAAGTTTGAACCAAACACACCACATAAGACAATCGACATCCACATCTGCAATATTTAGCAAAAACTAGCTAGAAGAATTACGTTCACAAATCGTCAAAAGGTTTAACATTACATTGGCATAATTAAAAGTTTTAAGATAAAGCTGCTCTATAATAGGTTTAAAATTTTTTGAATAATTTCCCTATTTTTCAATATTATCAATTATTAAAAGAAATTAACTCAATCTATTGTCTTGAAAGTTAAAAAAAAAAAAAAGTTATGGAAAAGTGATTTTGATTATCTGTATCTCTAATTCCAAATTGATAGTTAAAAACAATTGCTAATAACTTGTATGAGTACTTATATCTTCTTTTTTTGCCTCAAAATTTTGATGAGAGCTTTTAGTGCCTTTAAAATATTTGTGAGGAATGAGATTTTTAATTCATAGATAGCCTAATATGTTCGTTACAATAGTGACCCCTCTCATATATGTCTTAAGAGCTATTGGCATTTTTGAAATTTTTCTCCATCTTTTAATGATTAAGATTTTCTTAGGTTCTAATGGGTCTTGAAGTTTCTCTTTGGCAATGATTTTTATCGTTGCATTTCTCGCTTCTCTTTTGGTGCCCTTTGCCATGTGATCTAGAAAACGCCAAACAACATCCTATTTCGGGAACAAGCTTTGTGTATTCCGACCTTAAAGAACCACCTTGTCAAAGTCGTCAAGGACAAAGTCTTGACTTTCACTAATGTTGCAGACACTTCAAGAAATAGGAGGATTCAACGCAACTGGTGAATTGACTCGTTCATTTTCTCTCCTGTATTATACGATATTGCCCTGTAAGTTTGGGTTGGTGGTGTTGCTGCTGCCTTCACTGACTTTTGAGATTCTTGTACAGCGGCTGTTGTCTTGCGGGTTGGTGTTTTGCTGGCTGTTTGTTGCCTGTTGCTGCTGCTCGGCTGATTGGTTTCGTTGGAGGCTGGGGGCTGAATCCGGTTCATCGTAGGTTGTTGTCGCATGCTGGGAGGGTCGCTGCTGTCTGCTGTCCTTTCCTCCTTTGTTGCCGTTGGCTTGCTGCTTGCTGCTGTTGCTGTAGCGGATTCACCAAGATTAGGAGATCTTCTTTTTCCTGTTGTTGGTGGCCGCTGTTTTGGTTGCTGTAGCCACTGTGTTGGCTGATTAGTTACTGCTTTTTTGCTGGTTGTGGTTTTTTTTTCTCGGCACATTTCCACTCGTTATAACTTATTTGTCATTATGAGTGTAAGTTCTTGGTGCCGAGTTTCTTGCTGTATAACTGTATAACTTTTGGTTAAAGTCAATATATCTCTTACTTTTACCGTTTGACAATGATTATTTTAGTTTGAATTGAAAGTAGTTGTTTTAATGTTACAAGGAGATAAACATGCTGCTTTTGATAATTATAGCTAATTAGTTTGATATTAACCATATATAACTTACAAATGAGAAGTGTAATTGGCATTAAGACGTGACAACCATTGTTTAGTGTAAATGATACTAGATAAAATTTATTATTCGGCATATAACCAAATATACACTATTTTTTACCAAGAAATGCTTAAATAAATTTTAAAAAATAAGTCAAATGTTTTTAAATGAACACAAAAAAAAAAAAATTTAACCAAACGGGACCTCATTTAATGAAATTGCTAGCTGCGGTCATATCCTTGAGTGTACTTTAAAATGGCTTTCAAACTAAACAACCCCGTATGACCTATTCTCTGTGGAAACAAGTGGAAAATATTACATGAAAATGGTTTAAAAAGGGTCCTCACTTCCTAAACTTTTGCATCTCCTAACCAATGAGAATTACAAGACGTTCCATCCCTTTCAAAGTTTTCTCCTAATTGATATCCGTGGTAAATATTCGCGATCATGAAAATAATCAAAATCCACCCGGTTTTATGATGATAACAATTCTAATATTCTCGCACTTCCCTTTCCCGGTTGAGCCATTGCTATTATCTGCCGAATTTTAGAGAGAGAGAGAGAGAGAGAGAGAGAAGAAATGTATACATATTAATTGAATAAGAAAGATGTATACATAAAAAAATGAGATCAAGATGGGAAATAATGTAGATCTTCGCCGCCCGATTGCTATGATAGGTAAATCATTTCTTCCAATATTTTTAAAATGTGTCAAAGGAGCGTCGCCAATGAAGCTAAATCTCCCATCTTTTTCCCTTATCTGTATGTCCAAGAAATTTATATCAATATATAATAATCTAAATATTATACGTGTATGCCTTGAACTTGATGATGGAACAGGCAGAGGAGCAGCGGGCTGAATTCTTATAACAGCACTTACAAGTCTCTATCCATAAAAATTGACTAAAAGCATGCCTCATTCTTATAATAGTTCTCCACCATAGATCTCGCCAAAAGTTCTCGACTGGTTGCCATGAAATGGGTTGAGTTTAGTCACAAATCGAATCAGCGCATAAAAGTTTCAAGCCACAATCAACAAGTCTCCTTCACAAATCATACTTAGCAGATATATAAACCACATAAAACCCGAAATACTTTAATTAAGGCTTGTGCTTAATCCGAACCACAAGGAAACACAAAAACGATAATCCGGCGCATAAAAGTTCTAGAAATCCATGAAATGAAATGGAGACAGCAACACGACTGCCAAATCAAATGCGCACCCAACTTTCGCGCTCAATAAGTTGGTGCCTAATCAGCAGGTTTGCTCCAGCCCTCAGCAAGGCCGTTCTTCCCTGATGAGTCGTTCAACGAATGATTGTTGTCAGCCTTGCACGGAGGCAGCGCGTCCACACCTCCTGTAGCACTCGATGATGCCCCAGCAAAGCCCAGAAATGCTTCAGCTGAATGCTCGTAACCCTGCTCATTTTGAGCAACACAGAAATAAGTACATATATACTTATCATCCCCAATATAAGGTTGGGGTTTTGATGAGGCTGAGAGGATGTAAAAAATATGGGGTACATGTAGACCTGAAGATTGGGAAGCAAATCTGCATAATTTCCCGGATTGAATGGGAAGGGCATGCTTTCCATGGATGGATTTGAGGCCATCGTCTTCAGCCATTGGATTCCAAACTCGAAATCCTCTTCCCTAGCTGTCACAAAAAGCATAGATCATTAGTGGCCCGAGATATATGTCGCATATATCTACCATTTTATCATGTTATATCATTGCTACGTGCGAAACAAAAACCATTTTTCTCAATGATGGCAGCAACGACGACCAACGCCACCATCAAGCCTTTTGTACTGAGAAAATTGTTCAAAATGGCTTCAACAATATGTGAAGTAGGATTAAACTTTAAAGTGAGTTCTAAATAATCTAGAAAAGAAAGTCTTACCATCCTGCAGGTGAATCTGATTCACCATAGTTTTCTTTTGCTTCTTCAAATCAGTGTTTCCATCGCTCAGATCCTGATTTTTCATCTGCTTAATTATCAACAAACGACTTGAACGCCCATCAGCTCATTCCAATATAGAGACTTAAAATAAAACCATGTACAGAAACTTAAAGTTGGGATCAAATCCCTTAAACTCGGAGAAAGTTGTCTCACCTCCAATCTCGCTAACTCAGTAGCTCGTGTCCTTGGTTGAACTCGCAAAGACTTCATCTTACGCTCCAACAGATATTCCTCCACCCTTCTTGTGTTCTCCGATTTGGTGGCAGATGCACGCCTCAACATAATTCTAGGAGAAAAAATTGAATGAAAATAATTTCTACTGCTAGATATGAAAATTTCAAAAACAAAAGGAGGAGACAAGGATAGACAAGTTCGCTTGTGTGAAGTCTAGTCTCATGAAATCCAAGATATGTTAAGAGAGCTGTAAAAATGCCAATAGCAAGTATATTTTTAACAAGCACTTGAAAAATTTTCAGCCCATACAAAATGAAATGCAAAAGCACATATTACCACCCAGATATTAGTCTACGGATTTGAAAATTGATTAGCTTCTTTTCCCAAAAGCATAGAATTGCAAGCTTTAAGATCTTTGTGAGCTTGATAGCAAAACACCGGAAGACAGAACAAAAACAAGCATAGACTCCATGATTTTACGTGCGCCACGTGTATATTGTAATTAAAAATCTAAACTAGTCATCTAATTCAACAATGATTTCCGATTGTTCATTTCGTTCAAAAATCTTAAATTGTCTTTCAATTGAAAACAAGATACTTTCAGGTAAAATTATAAGTCCCATCTCCCACCTTTCTTCTTCTCCATCAAATTGTTTTATACGACTTCTTGATCAAAAGTGCAAAAAAAAAAAAATTTTGCACAATTTTTTTTTACTGCTAACGGTGCTTAATGTAACGGAAGGAGTACTATTCATGTATTAGAGCAAACTATGTTTGCAAGCAATCCCTCTGATACTGTCGTGTTGGCAGGAAACTAAATGAAATGATGGAATTAAACTGAAGTATTAGCATGTACCTCTTTGAACGCCTGGGATTAGTGACGTCCGATTCTTCAAGAGCAGATTTTGATCGTTTCTTCCATGGCTCCTTGACATCAGCTGGCAGCTCCATTGTGCTCGGCGTCGGCAACTTGTGGGGGACATGCACGACAACTGAATCGTCCATTTCTTGCGCGGGAATCTGCGACATTTCATCATCCATATATTGTTCAAGTTTAGAGAAGTCAATAGAGCTTTGGCTCATGAACTTGGAAAAATTTTGATCTCCATCTAAATCATTGAGTTCATCAAAAAACGACAGATCCTCTTCTTCCTCGACATGATTAGTGACGTCCGATTCTTCAAGAGCAGATTTTGATCGTTGTTTCCATGGCTCCTTGACATCAGCTGGCAGCTCCATTGTGCTCGGCGTCGGCAACTTGTGGGGGACATGCACGACAACTGAATCGTCCATTTCTTGCGCGGGAATCCGCAACATTTCATCATCCATATATTGTTCAAGTTTAGAGAAGTCAATAGAGCTTTGGCTCATGAACTTGGAAAAATTTTGATCTCCATCTAAATCAATGAGTTCATCAAAAAACGACAGATCCTCTTCTTCCTCGACATGATTTTTATTGTTGTCCATCTTCACCAGACTATTCGGACATACATAGCACAAAAAACAACGGTTGATTTTCTTAGATCCAAATCCTAAAGCGTGTACAGAAATGGGCTACTTGAATAGATGAAAAGCCAAAAGTCATCACCTGATGAATAGCTCTGACGAGTGAAGTTTTCAAAACAAGTGCAAAGTCAGAGAGGTCAAGTGTTATGCATTTGGGTGAGAGAGAGAGAGGAACCCAAAAAAAAAAAAACTGGAAGTCAAGAGAATGGTAGAACAAGAGAATGAAACCCTTTCTTGAGTTTATAAACTGGACTAATTTAAATAAGCAGATATGGCTTTATATTTAATTTTTTATTAAATTCGACTGTCATGACATGTTGTTCCTATCCTAAAAAAAAAATGTGCATTACTTTTTCTTCTAATGGTCTATATTGTTCTTTGTCAATAAGCCACTCTCAACTCACATGTTCTTTGTCAATTATGCATGTGTCGGATCAAAGAGAGAGAGAGAGAGAGAGAGAGAGAGAGAGAGAGTAAAGAGCCTCTTCTTTTCTTTCATTGTTGAAAATATAGTTCTTGAGAACGTAGGAAGTGAAAAGCTTGAATTAGAGAAAGGATAATTTGCCATTCTATAGTTAGAGGGCTGGTAAGAATCACCATCTTTTTCTTTTAACATCGAATGAACGTATTTGGCTGTGCCACAAGAAAATCATTATTTTCCGTGTTTCTATTTTTCACGCAAAGGGTTTATTTTCATAATTCGGTCTCGCTTTAACGGTACGTTTGTGCACATAATTCGGTCTCGCTTTAATGGTACGTTTGTGCATCAACATTTGTGGAAAATATTAATTGCACTAACGGGCATTTAACTCAAACAATTATATGATGATTAAAATGCGTTCTTACGTTGTTCTTTTATCTTCGGTTCATCCTTACCGCGTGGCGCAATCTAGTTGCATATTCAACTCAAAAGAAGGGGGGGGGGGATTCTTCAACCAGGAAAGGAAAACAAGACATTTACAAGGATATCTTATTTGGGTAATTTGCTAGTTTGGTATATATACATAGAGACAATTTTCCTCCTATTTACTCTTTAGGTAATGAATCTCGGATGTAAGTAACTAGGATATATTATGTATAGACTATCTGCATGTGCATTATGTAAATTCCATTATTTAGCCAGTATAGAAATATCCCGGTTAGGTACTAAAATATCTTAGCTTGCAACATGAAAAACTTACCAATATACCTTTTTTGTTCGGATATGTCAATCTAGCATTTTCAGTAACTCATTCATTTTATGGATTTTCACAATCCTGAAGTTACTCAAAAAAGGATATGCTTTTTGGATAGTCTAGCTTATAGCGCCAACTTTCTTTTGAATTCTGAAGTAATTCGGTTGTATATATTTCAAGAAAAACTTCATGATAAAGGAAAATACTTTTTATGGAAATCATTTTTAATGAGGATGTTTTCCCTTTTTTAGATTAGAAAATTAATTTTCCTTATATAGGGCATGTGCATTTTTCTTATGACTAATTATTTTCATCAAACAAATATGTGATAGTCTGAAAACTAATTTAAAATTATTTCACTCAAATAAATACACCCATTTGGTTATGCTAACAAATAATATTTTTTCTGTTTTTAAAAGAAAAAAATTAGTTGCAACATGAAAACCTGATTGCATGATTATCGATATTATCAACTGCCTGAAGAAGAACAATTTTCTTCATGATGAAAAAGTGATTCTAGTTTTCTCTATCTATAATTCTGGATTAAACAAACACACCACATTTTTAGAATCCTCCACTATGGCCCTTCTGAAAAGTTCTGGTTCGGCCTCCATAAAATCGACCACAGTTTGGTCACATATCGTACCAAGACGTAAAAGTTTCAATTCAAATCAACAAGTCTCCTCATGGATCAAGCTCACTAAATAAATAAACCACATAAAAACCTAAATAATAGAATTAAAGTCTGCAAATAATCCAAACCACAAAGAAACACATAAACGATAACCCGGAACATGAAATGTTCTAAAAATCCATGAAATGAAATGGAGACAACAACGAGATTGCTAAATCGAACAAACACAGAACTTTTGTGCTCGATCAGTTGGCGCCGAATCAGCAGGTTTGTCGGAGCCCTTGGTGAGGCCGCTGTTCCTTGACGAGTCATCCGGCTAATGATCGTCGTTGGCCATGCGCGTCATCACCTCTTCCAGTTCCCGATGACGCCCCCAACGAATCCCGGAGGCACTTTAGCTGAATTCTAGTGACCCTGCTCATTTTGAGCGATCCATAAATGAATACATGCATACATATAATTTCAAATACAAGGTTGGAGGTTTAAATGAGGACGAGAGGGCGTGGCAAATATGGAGTACATGTAGACCGGAAGATGGGGAAGCAAATCTGCAAAATATCCTGGATTAATAGGAAGGGCATGCTCGCCATGGTTGGATTCGAGGCCATAATCTTCAGCCATTGGAATTTCAACTTGATATCCTCGTTCCTAGCTGTCACAAAAAGCATAGATCATAAGTTCCTAAGAGTAGTATGTCATGTTTCTACCATTTAACCATGTTAATGCCATTGCTCCATGCAAAACAAAACCATTTTTTCTCGATAATGACGACGATGACGACGGCCACCATTATCAAGCCTTTTATACCGAGAAAATTGTTTGAAAGGGCTTCAACAGCATAGAGAGTAGAATCAGCATTCAAAGTAAGTAATAAAGTAAATAATCTGAAAAAGAAAGCCTCACCATCCTGAAGGTGAATCTCATTCACCAGTCTTGTGAAGTTCCTTCAACTCGACATTTTCACCACTCAGATCCTTAGTTTCTATTTGCTTAATTATAGACAAATCACTAGGAACGCCGGTTAGTTCCTCACAAACATCTAGACTTCAAATTGATAACCAAATCACATCCAAAAACTAAAGTCTGAAATCGAATTGATTAAACTCAGAGAAAGTATATCACCTCCAACGTTTCTAACTCAGCAACTAATGCACTGGCTTGAGCTTGCAAAGATTTCGCCTCATGCTCCAACACATACCTCCACCCTTTATTTGGTCCTCGACCTTTTGGCAGATGAACGGTTCGATCTAGGACAAAAATTGAATAAGAATCATTTCAACTGCTTCATTTGAAAATGTCGATAAGTAAAAGGGGGAGATACAGATTTCAAGTAACTATTGGACTATATGGAAAGAGAAACGCCTTAACACAAATTCAACCAGAACAAATAACTTTTCTTTTTTATTGCAAACAGGAATAGAGCAGGAAGCATATTCTGAAACATACCCAGTTGAATACGAATTCCTAGTGGAGCAAACAGAAGAAAAAGGCCATATAAATAGGGTTATTATGAAATGCTTACTAGGAAAGGCAATTAAACATAATGAAATATGGAACATAGACATTAACTACAATGGAAAAAGATTTATCTGTGTAAATGAAAAACATTTATGCTGCCCATAATATGATAATTACCACAAATAACCCAGAAATTGTGCATCATGAGTTGATAATTTCTCTAGCTTCATTAACCGCTAGATTCCTATCCATATTTCTCTTGTTAAAGTATCTCTTATCGCTTTAACGGGCCTTATATTTATGTGATCTTTGTCCATCTATTAATTTAAACTCTTGAATGAATCTTCTCACACGATATCAAAACCAGTTTTTACTCTGAGTTTATTTAACATGTGAGGCTCACCATTCATCAATTCCACAGCCATGCTTAGTCTGATTTGCTCATGAAAAGGGGTGTAAAAGTACTCCACCTTTGGTCCTTAGCAAGACCTTAAAAAGCTATAACCACTAGGAAAGTCTCAGTATAGCTAGGTAGGGGGTTGGAAAAAGATTCCCTCCCCACGGGGGGACCACCGAGGGGCCTCATTTGAGGTTCCCTTACCCCCCAGCTAGAGAAGAGGAGGCTAACCACTTAAATGCGAGGCTAAACCTCTTCAATGAAGGTTCCAGGTCCTCAAAAGGGACCTGGGTGGCACCGCCGCCGCCGCTGCGAACCCCCCGTGGGGAAGGAATATTTTTCCAGCCCCTTACCTGACTGTACCCAGACTTTCCTGGTGGTCATTACCTTTTAAGGTCATTAACCGCTAGATTCCTGTCCATATTTCTCTTGTTAAAGTATCTCTTATCGCTTTAATGAGCCTTATATTTATGTGATCTTTGTCCATCTATTAATTTAAACTCTTCAATGAATCTTCTCACACGATATCGAAACCAGTTTTTACTCTGAGTTTATTTAACATGCGAGGCTCACCATTCATCAATTCTACAGCCATGCTTAGTTTGATTTGCTCATGAAAAGGGGTGTAAAAGTACTCCACCTCGCTTTGCAAGGATTTTTGTGAGCCTTGTTATGAAATCTGGAATTTTTGTATTTGTAATTATATAATATTTGAAAATTCGGGTTATGATCATGATACCTAGATTTTAAGCTAAGTGATATTTGGCTTAGTATTTGGATGAACACGTAGAAACTTTAAACAAATTGTAAATTTCATGGGATGCGGCGGGTAATTTTGGTAAACATAGATCGTCTCGAACTTGACGTTTGAATTGAATTATGTATATACTAATAGTAAAATGGTATTAATTAAATTAGCATCATCTTAAATGTAGATGGTTGGTATTAATAGTGTAAATTTTAGTTAATTATTGATAATAGTGGTTAATCTATGCTAATGAATGTCATAAGAAGAGGGCTATGTAACTTACTATATTTACCTTAAAGATTTATTAATTAGAATTTTAAATGCCACATGTCCTTGTACGAAGCTTTGCATGACTATGTGTTCTTAGAAAATATGATTTTGTGGCTAATTTCTTTTACACCTAAATTAGGTAATAATTATTTTAAAATGACTCATTTTCTTCTTGCATTTCCCTTGGTCACATGCAAGGCCTTTGCCTTACATTTGTGCCACATCAAGCTGAAAATTAGTATTCAAATTTACACCGAACAATGAAAGATATCAAATTACCTTAATTAGTTTTGATAAAAAAAAAAATCATTCTATCTTTGCCATAGAACTCTTTTCATTCCTCTAAAATTCAAATAGAAGCTGCATGTTGTTTCTACTTTTCAATTCAAGAAATTAGATAACAAGACTTCATATTCAAGAGTTACTAGGGTGGCAAAGGCAATAAGTGACTTGCAGTTTGCGTTCATTCGAGATAAGTAAAGTTTCTAGTATTAAGTTAGCTTAAATGTATTTAGTTAATTTTATCTTGGTTGATTGGGTGAGAGGTAAAATCTTAATGTGGGTACGATGGTTGTTAAGTGACTTTGATAACTCCTTGCAAGTACGTTCTGCTTCGCTTTGGTTCATTCTAGTTAATTATGTATAGTTTTGGGTAGTTAAAACATGATCATTCTATCATATTTGTTTTAATAATCCATTGAATGTTCGTTCTGCTTCTTTCTGCTTAATTCTGGATAGTTAGAATTCTATTGTTTTACCATATATATCTTGATCACCCATTGCATGTTCATTCTACTTCTTTCTGTCTTCTTTTGGATAGTTAGAATCTGGTCCTTCCGCCATATTTATCTTAATGACCTATTACATGTTCGTTCTACTTCTTTCTACCTCATTCAAGGTAGTTAGATCTAGTCATTATGCCATATTTATCTCGATGACCCATTGCATGTTCGTTCTGCTTCTTTCTGCCTCGTTCTAAATAATAAAATCTGGTCATTATGCCATATTTATTTTAATGACCCATTGCATATTCATTCTATTTCTTTTTGTTTCATTCTAGGTAGTTAGAATCCGGTTATTCTACCCTAGTTATCTCAATGACCCATTGCATGTTTCTTCTACTTGGTTTTGCTAGAATTCTACTAGTCAAAATCTATTCATTTCACTTGCTTCTGCTAGAATTTCCTATAACAAAATCTGTCCATTTGTAAATCTGCCTTTTTTGTGAATCTACTCATTTGGTCAAATATATTCATTTATGAATTTGTTCACTTGCTGAATCTGCTAACTTGTAAATTTATTTGTTAATAAATCTAGGAATATGTTTTTTGATAAATCTGTCAATTGGTTCAGGTAGACTTTACTAAATATTGATTTGTCCCTTTTTGAATCCGTTTATTTATTGATCTTGTCCATTGTTAAATCTGTCCATTTGTAAATCCATTCATTATTGGATTTGTTTTTTTGTTCTATAAGCATTTATCAAGCTAGAATTTACCCTTCTAATTGTTTAGACCTTACAACCAAAATATACTTCGTTGTTCCAGACCCAAAATGTGCTTATTTGAATGTCCAAACTTTAACGACAATAATATGACTATATGTTATTTCATATGTGGTTATTTAGTTAATGCATTAAATTGAATTGAGATATGTGTGTTATACTTGTAAGTATGCACATATCATGACTTGAATGAAATTAATGTGACTCTGTGACCTATATAACGGTGAGTGATGATATCCCGTGGTGGAAGTTTGGTAGTTAGGATGCCTTAAGAAGTGTTTTAGGATGCCTTGGGGGTCGAAATAACCTTGTGGTGGAGATGCCTTATTGGAGAAGTTTGCAGAATGTCTCAAAGTTGAGATGCCCTAGTGGTTGGAATGCCTCGTGAGTCGAGATGCCCCGGGAGTGTTCAAGAGAAGAAACCATTAATGAATAAAATGCTTTGTCACATGTAAAACTGAACACTGCTTAAATTGTTCTTGTTTATGTGAAATATGGTATACATATGCATGAATCTCGATGGATTTTTTATTAAATGACAATTTATGTGATAAATGAAAATTGAGAAGATAAAGTCTACTTATGTTTTATTACACTGACCAAATGATTATGCATTCATTTTGTGTATACCAAGTGAAGTGATAAGATGATTTTTTTTAAACTTAAAACCTATGTAGCACCGACACGGACACGTGACACGTGACACGATACGACACGACACGCCGACACGTCATTTCTTAAAAATAGAGAATTTCGACACGTTCTGACACGTTATATATTAAATATTTTTATATATAAATACATAAATAATAAATAATAAAAATAGCCTAGAATTAATTTACACGAAAAATATTAAATAATATCATTCATTATTTTAATTTGTTATAATAATACATAAAACTTAGAGGAAAAAAACACTGTTTAAAGAAAAATGCTGAAATGATATTTTTAAATTTATTTATTTATCATATATAGCATTTTTTTTATTACTTCTTTCATAGTAAAAGAATTTTAAAAAAACAAAAACAATTATAAAAAACAAAAACTGAAAAAAAAAAATTGACCCCGTGCGTGTATATTTATAGCAATATTATTAGTTCTTTTCTTACTTATTTTGTGTATATTTATTTTTTGACCCCTCAAGTATTAGAAATTTTTAAAATTGACCCCGTGCGTGTCGGAATCACGTGTCGAAATTCTGGACTCGCGTGTCGGAGCGTGTCGAAGAAAGTTGACCACGTGTCGGATTTTCCGACACTCGTTGACCGCGTGTCGGAGCGTGTCGGGACGTGTCGGAGCGTGTCGGACACGTGTCGGAGTGTCGGACACGACACGAAGGCTTCCAGAGAGTGTCCGTACTACATAGCTTAAAACTAGAGATTTTATTTGCTCGGCTTCGACTCATTCTTCTCATTTTTCAAACATGTAGGAAGGACACCCCTCATCCTTTGCACTATGGAATCTCTGTGTATAATGAAGCTCTTTATGAAAGTGTACTTGAACTACAATTTGGAATAATATATACTAAATGTAATTCTACGATATGAGTTGACATAGGAGATTTCGCGGAGCGGGTTCCTTTTCGATTCATTTCCTAATACCGGAACCTTAATGGTGAGTTAGTCAGTCTGTTGAGTGGTTTCGATTTGGACGATGGAGAGGCAGCAAATGGAGAAGTTATCTACTCGTGACTTCAATTTGGACGTTTGTATAGGCAGACTTTTAGAAGTATGGTATGGAGTTAGATCTCTTTATCCCTACCAAAATTTTATCCTTTTGCTCCTAATGTAATAAACTTTTGAACAACGAATGTGGTATAGATAAAAGAAGTATAAGTATGTTGGTTATATTTGTAAGGCTTTAATTGTTAAAAGAATATTCATAAATGTTTGATTTCCCTTCGGTGTGCTAAATGAGAGTAATAATATAAGAAACACGTGCCGAGTGACGTTCTGGACGTTACACTTATATTCACTTAGTCTCCATACACCTATCAACTTAAATTATTAAGTCAAAACTTTCTAAATTAGATCTGTAAAACTTCCTTAAGTGGACGGTCAAACTTTCTAATATAGATTTGTAAAAACTTTCTTACGTGGTTAGTCACTGATTCATGGGGTGGTGTTTCTCATTTCGGCATAAACAATTAACTCATGCGTAGTTTAGGTTCATGTCGCGACCTTCCCGAGGGTGAATTACTTAAAGAATGCTAATGGATTACTAAGTCTGAAGATTTGGCACGGACCCTCCCAAGTCCTACTAATTGCGACTTGATATTATGAAATTAATCCATTTAAACATGCAATTATACTCGAATTTGAGCCATCACTAACTAATTAGGGTTGGTTAGAAACCCAAGTAAAGTATGGAAGAATACTTTACTTCTGCAAACCAGAGATTCAATAGGTTCGGGAACATGGTTACGCTAGATTAATCTAACGTCATTTCGGTACCTTTTACTTTAATTTCAAAAATACTTTGCAGGCAGTATTGATTAATTTTAACATAAGAAACTAACATGCAAATGGTGTTCGTGCGGGTGCACAATCAATGAAATAACATTCAATAAACCAAAATGACAAATTATAAGAAATCATAAACTACAACCTTATTAAGGTCTATCCTCTAAAAAAAATTACGAAAATGCTAATCAAAATGCATGCCTTAAACATGATTTCTAAATGACATGATACCTATTTTTTTTTAAATGTTAATTATATGCAATCTTAATCTAAATTTGATATGGATGAATTTTACTTTAATGATATATGAAATGCGATTTATATGGCATAATTTGAAGTATCGCCATATGTGTGCAATCTAATTTATATAATCCTAAATATGCATGTACTACGTGATATGGGATGAATGACATATGCATGTTCTTTTTATGATTTTTTTTTATGATTCTTTTTTTAATGTATGCAACCTACACTAAACAATGATGACATAAAATGGGATTAATTATGAACTTTTGTGTTTTCTTTTTTTTTTTTTTTTTTTTTAAAATTACTTAATAATTCTTATTAAAACAACATAATGATGCAATAATAATCTTTGGCTTTTCTTTTTTAAAAAAACTGCACGACGGGAATATTAAAACATTAACCTATGACCCACTAATTAAAGTGCAACATGTAGTATGCACATTATGAAATCTATATAACCTAAATACCATTTTTTGTTCTTTTTTTGTTTTGGTTTTATTAATGGAAAATTATCCTAATTCTATATGAATCTTAGAAAATTAAAATGCATTGCTTCAAACATGAAATGTGTATGGACCTAAATACCTAAATCCTAGATATGACCTATGATGCATGATATGTGATGAGCAAATAACGATAACATACCAACATATATGTCCTATTGAAAATCCATCAATGTAAATCAATGACATATTATCTTAATATGAATCAATGATGCAAAGCAATTCATGAATTTTCCATGAAAAGTCAAAATAATCAAAAATCTAACCCGACGTCTCGCGGCTCAATATTTTTTATTATCATGACTTAATATGACCAATTTCCTAAATCGGGTAATGATAATAAATCAGAACAAATCAAGTTAGAATAAAAAGAAAACTATGAGTCCAAATACTCAAAATAAACTTAATCTAAAAATCTACCTAGTCTACCTCACAGCTGCCTTGAGGAATGGTGAGAAATCGACGATGACCGAGCCGTGATGGTGGTTCGGTGATGGGTCGCCGTTCGGAACAGGGGTTGTCCGTCGGATTTCCGGCGAGGTTCGAGCAGTAATCGGACCTGCAGCAAAATAGGGGAGGCAGTAGGTGGCTTTGTTCGGGCGTGCAGCAGCGAGCAAAGGAGCAGGCACAGCGGAAGGCAAGGGCCGAGGAGGTGCGCGGGCAGGCGGTGCGGGCGTCGAGCACTAGCGTCGGGCGATAAGAGGTGCTGACACGAACGGAGTTTCGGCGACAGACGGGGCAGCAGCGGCGCGACGGTGGTGCGGCAACAAGCTGCTATAGGCGTTGAGGACGGTGGCACGGGTCGGTGGGCGAACTTGCGGGGTTGTGGGTACTGCAAGCGTGGTCGACGGGCTCCAAGCGGCGTTGATGGTGCAGTGGCCGGCGTGGGGGCAGAGTCGTGGGGGTGCTCACGGCTGTGGAGTTCCGGCGGCAAATGCTGGTGGAGTTGAGAGGCGGTGCGAGCAGAGGATCCCGGACCAGCGGCGATGTGGGGGCGCAGGAGCAGCGGCAGCAGTCTTGGCAGCGCGGAGGAAATGGGCAGCAGGGACAACTAAACAGAAACTCACGAGGAAGATGAACAGTAGTCCATCTTTTTGCCTTTTTTTTTTTTTACTTTCTCTAACCCTCCCCACTCTCTCTCACTTTTCTTCTCACGTCATCTCTCTCTCCCTGTTCTCTTTTTCTCTCCACCTTTTTTGACTTTTCTCCTCTCTTCTTTCTTTTCACTTTCTCCACATTTGTATTCTTTTTTTTTCTTTCACGAAAATGAAGAGAGAACCCCCTAGTTCCGAAACCTCGCCCTCTTTTTATAGAGTTGTTGAAGATTTCCCAATATTGAAGATTTCCCAATATTCACTCAACTTCTTCAACAAAAAAGTGGCTTCAAAATCACATGATTGTTGAATTTTTTTTTAATTCAAAAATTTTTCAAAATTTCCCTCTAATCAAATATTATTTCCTATTTCTAAAAACTAAATTTAAATTAGGTGTCAACAATTCATGAAGTCCAAGATATGTTCAGAGAGTAGTAAAAATGGCCAATGAGTAAGTGGATTTTAATTATTTTTATTTAAATTAATTTGGAGTGGATTTTTAATTAAAAATTTCATAACCACTTAATATTTTTCAGCCTACATAAGATGAAATGCATAAGTACATAATACCACGCAGGTCATATAGTCCATGAATTTGAAAATTGCAATGCTTCTATTCCGAAAAGTAGAATTTCTAGATTTACACTCTATGTTCTCAGCTTAAAGCAAGACACTGTAAGACAGAACACAAAAAAAAATAGAATATTAAACTGCGAGAAGCACTTACTCCATGGTTATACGTACCATTTGCGTAGTTGTGAGAAAAATCTAAACTAGTCGTCTAAACCTATAATGTATTATGATTATTCCATTCGTATGAAAAACTAAAAATATCCTATTATTCAAAACAAAGAACTTGGAGTTCAGACTCAAATAATATGAAGGTAAGAAGGAATTTTTCTCTAAACAGATAAATGTTGGACCGTCTTTAAAAAACTTAATCATATAGTATATGGATGAAGCTAAAAGAATTAATCCAAGGGTAAGGTCATGTAGTGTCTCGACATCAGTGAGGTAGGCGGCAGACCACATATATAAAGGGAGCAGAGTTCTAATGGAACATCTTATATAACATTTGAAATTCCAAATTTGAGTTGATTTTCTTTTTATTCAATAAAACTAGTCAATTCCTAAAAATTGTATTGATTTAGTTTCTCTAAGTTCGTGTGCCAAATTAAAATGAATAACTTATTTCTTGTCTAAAGAAAATTATTTTTATTAGGATTGAAGCCAATGACTCAGATAAAAGTCATAATTTTCCATCTTTCACCATATTAAATTGTTTTTAAATGACATCTGACTCAAGTAAAATAGTTTTCTTCGTGCAAATTCTTTTTTGACTTCTTCGGTGCTTATAATAAAGTGTAGGAGCCAATTATGTGTACTTCATGCATCAAAGCAGAGTAGGTGTCGCAAGTAATTCCTTATTTTTTCGTGCTGGCAAGTAATGAAATTATGAGTTTAGACCGAAGTATTAGCACATATGTTACACGTGTTGGACTAAGGACAACTAGTTCTTCGAGAGCGGTTTTTGATAGTTTCATCCAGGTTTCCTGAAATCAGCAGATAACTCTATGGTGCTCGGCAATAGCGATGGTCGAGGGACATGCACAATGACAGAATCGTTCATTTCTTGCGGAAGATTCAGTGATATATCATCATTTGCGTATTATTCGAGTTAGGAAAGGTGGGTAGAGCTTAGGATCATAGACTTGCAGAAAGATTTATTGTCTTCTGAATCATAAAGGTCATCAAAACATGATAGATCGTCTTCTTTCTCCGCATGATTTTTGCTTTTTGTCCATCTCCACCAAGCTATTCACGCATACATAGCACAAAAAACAACGGCCAGTTTTCTTAGATCCAAACCCTAAAGCATTTACAGAAATGTGTTATTGATTAAATGAGATTCGAAAGTCATTACATTAGCTTCGACAAGTGAAATTTTCTAAACAAGTGCAAAGTCAGAGAGATCAAATTTCAAACTTGGGTGTGAGAGAGAAGCGGTTTTGGCTTTGCATTAAATTTGGTATCAACTTTGAAAAATGTGATAGGTCATTCCTCCTTCTAAAGACAGGCGTGAATTTTTCTTCAAATGATGCGTATGAGTAAATCGACTCTCAATCATGCATGCATAGGTGAAAATAGAGTTTTCTTTTCGTTCATCGTGGAAAAATTTAGTCCTTGAAAATGTACAAGATGAAAATCATTAATTTGAAAAGGACAGTTCACATTCTAAGAATTGCCTTCAATAAAATTTTCAATCAATACTTAGAAAGCGGGAGAAGTATCAAAAAAGTCCTAAACCTTTTTTTGGTGTCAATTTAGTCCTAAACATTTTTTATGTTGTGCTAATTTAGTCATTTCCGATCAATTTTGGTCAGATTTTGCTAACTGAACGCCGACAGGCTGACGTGGCCCGATCGCCGCTGATGTTGACAACTTTTAATAATATTTAATTTTTTTGAATTTTTTTCTCTTTCTTTTTCTTTTTCTTTTTTTTTTTTTTTTTTTTCCTTTTCCTCCTCCTTCCTCCAGCCAGTCGCCGGCGACTAGCCAGAGGCGACTGCCAGCGAGGCGCCAGCCACCTCGCCAGTGGCCATGAGGGTGACCTCGTGCTGGGTGGCGAGAAGCTAGCTTGAGGCCGCCCAAGCCTCGAGGGCGACCTCGCGCCCGAATCTGGTGAGGTTGAGCCTCGCCGACCATGGCCAAGGCTTAACCCTTGTCTCTCAAGCCTCGAGGGTGGCCTCGCCAACCATGGGTGAGGCTCGACCCTCGCCGCCCAGGCCTCGAGGACAGCCTCGTCCATGGCAGGCAAGGCTTGACCTCGCTAGATCCGGGCGCAAGGCTGCTCTCACGGCCTAGGCAGCCTCAAGCTAGCTTCTTGTTGCCTAGCACGAGGTCACTCTCGCAACCATTGGTGAGGTGGCCGGCGAGGTCTACCTTGCCGACAGTTGCCTCTGGTTAGTTGCTAGCGACCGGCTGGAGGAAGGAAGAGGAGAAGGAAAAAAGAAAAAGAAAAAAATTCAAAAAAATATAATATTATTAAAAATTATCCACATCACCAGTAGGCATCCAAATCAACAAAATCTAGCCATTGGTCAGAAAGGACTGAATTGGCATAATGTAAAAAGGTTTATAACTAAATTGGCACAAATGCAAAAGGTTTAGAACTTTTTTAACACTTTTCCCTTTAGAAAGCCAGTGACGATTATTGTCCTTTTTCTTTTTCACCAAATGAATGTTATAGGCTCTCGCGTGGAAAAAATATTATTTCTTGCATTTTTATATATATGCAAAGCATTACTTTCGTATTCTAATCTAGCTTTAACGGTACTACTTCTTGCCCATATCGACATTTGTAGAAATCAATCATCACTCTAACGAGCATTTAATTAAAATGATTGCAATGATAAAATAATGTGCAAATCCTATATTATTCTTTTCTCTGTGGCATGTACCTACCGTGTGCGAGGAAATAGTTGCATATTAATCTAAAACGGAAGAAAAAAAGAGAGATATCTTCAACCAGAAAAGGAAAACAAGGATCTTTTCAAGGATATTTAATTGGGTAATGTATAGACAATTTATCTCTGATTCACATTTTAGGTAATATATCTCAGATTTGCCAATGTTATCAAGTAACTAATTTAGTTTATACATAGACAATATGCATGTCCATGTGATAACCCTATTATTGGGCCAATATGGTCATTTCCCTGTTACATACTCAAATATCTGAACTTACTACATGAAACAAAAATTACCAGCATAATATTTTCGCTTGGATATACTCATCTAGCATTTTCAGAAATTCATTTATTTCCTTATTTATTTATTTTCTAGACTTTCACAATTTTGAAATACTGAAAAAAGAAAAGATGTCCTTTTGGGATAGTATAGTTATAGCCAGGAAAACACGATATTTTCAAGGATATTTAATTGGGTAATATATAGACAATTTCCCTCCTATTTCCATTTTAGGTAATATATCTCAGATGTGCCAATATTATCAAGTAACTCCATAGACAATCTACATGTCCATGTGTTAACCCTATTATTGGGCCTATATGGCAATTTCCCCTGTTACGTACTTAAATAAAACTTACCAATGTATCTTTTTCGTCTAGATATATTCATTTAACATTTTCGGAAATTTATTTAATTTCTTATTTGTTTATTTTCTAGATTTTCACAATCTTGAAATACTGAAAGAAGATGTCCTTTTGGGATTGTATAGTTCGTAGTTAGCAAAACAAGATCTTTTGAATGATAGTTAATTAGGTAATATATAGACAATTGTCCTTCTGTTTACATTTTAGGTAATATATCTTAGATGTGCCCATGTTATCAAGTAACTACATAGACAATCTACATAGCCACGTGTTAGCCCTATCATTGGGCCAATATGGCAATTTCCCCTATTAAGTAATACGTACTTACATGTCTGAATTTGCTACAAGAAACAAAACTTACCAACATACCTCTTTCATCTAGATATATTCATCTAGCATTTTCAAAAACTCATTTATTTTCTTATATTTTTTTTTTCTAGATTTTCCCAATCTTGAAATAATGAGAAAAGATGTCCTTTTGGAATAGTATAGTTCATAGCCATTAAATGCCAGCCATCCCTCATTTGAAATTATGAAGTAACTTAGACCCTGCTAGGTTGCATTTACAAAAATCGCATTTCTATCATTGATAGCAAAATAAAAGTTTTTAACATGAAAACACTGCTTGCATGGTTTTCAAGGGATAATTGTTCAAAAAATCCTAAATATATTGTACGATGACTAATTCAATTTTAAATATTTCAATTATGATAACATAGTCCTAAACCTTTTTTGATTTGTCAATGTAATATTTCTGATAAATTTTGGCCAGAAACCTTTAACGGGAAATTGGTGTATCCAACCCTGATGTAAACAATTTTTGCAATTTTTTCAAATTTCTTCTTTTTTTCCTTTCATTTGCTTTCCCTTTTTCTATTCTTTTTCTTTTTTTTCCTCTCCTTGTAGTCGACAAGGGCTGCCCTTGCCTCGGCAATTGTCAAATTTTCTAGATCTGGCTAGGGCCATAACACCCTTACCGGATCTATGTGAGGGTGACCCTCGCTTGAGGCCGGCGTTGGCTGCATACCACACAATCCCAAACTTGGTGGTCATACCCTACTGCAATGATGGTACTATAGGGGAGATCTTGTGGAAAATAGCTCAACGCAAGGATGATAAAAAAAACTTAACACCTCTCATTCTTATTACTATTTTTTTCATAAATATTGAAAAAGAAAAAAAAAATGTCGCTTTATTCAAAACCCTAACTCTGAAAAAATATAAATTGCTAGCTGCAATCATATCCTTGGATATACTTTAAAATGGCTTTCCATACAACAGAGCAACACTTAAGTCGAACAAATATAATTAGAGGAAGGAAGTTCAAACAATACAACCCCCTTAACCTATTCTCTGTGGAAAATAATACATGAAAAGGGTTAAAAGAAGGGTCATTACTTCCTGAAATTTAGTATCTCTAAAACAGTGAGAATTACAAACAGAAGATCAATAATAATTCCATAACCGACATTCCATCCCTTTCAAACTTTTCTCCAATATGAGTTCCTCGGAAATTATCCGCAATCGCAAAAATAATCAAAATTCACCCCATGTTATGATGATACTAATTCCAATGTTCTCACACTTCCCTTTCTCGATGGAGGCAAAATTGCCATCACCTGCCGAATTTTATATATAAAAAAGAGGAGACATGTATACATAATAATTAACTAAGAAAAATATATACATACAAAAACGAGATCAAGAGGGGAAATAATGTAGATCTTCGCTATCTGATGGCTATGACATTCGGTAAATCATTCTTCCAATATCATAAAAATGTGTAAAAGAAGTATTTTCAGTGGAGTTATATCTAACTCTCATCTTTGCCTTATTCCTATGTCCAAAGAGATTTATATCTATATATTGTAATCTAATATCGTAAGTGCATGCCTTGAACATTGATAATGGAACGGGCGGGAAGCAGTGGGCCGAGTTATGCTGGGCTTTTCCATTATCAGGCTGACAACGGGCTTGTGCTGGGCCCATGTTACATGACCCAAATTGACGCGTTATGGTCAAGCAGAAAATCACGTATGCATATGGAGCATGCGATTTTTTCTTTTTTTTTGGTAGAAGATAAGAGATATATTGACTTTAAACCAAAAAAACTATACAGCTATACAGCAAAAACTCGGCACTAAAAACTTGCACTCACGAAGACAAACAAGTCAGAGCGAGTGGAAGGTACCAAGGAAAGGGGGAGGGGGGAAGCCACAAATTGCACAGGAGCATAAACAAGCCAACCAGCGGCTAAAAGCAACCAACACAGCAGATACAAGGAAAGGGAGAACAGGGAAACCCTTACAACAAAACAAGGAACAAGACAAGCATGAAAAAGGATGCCCGTGAACAGGGAGAAGGGTAAAGGATCCCAACTCAAAGATTAGTAGATAGGAATGAGCCCGCCATTGAAGTAGCTTCCGAAGAAATCAAGTGCAGCCTCGTCTTCAGCTTCCGCGACACTAGCAGGACCCTCCGGATAGTAGAGGGTTAGGAATAACCCCCTACTCAACTAAGTCCTTCGCCAAAAAAGGTAGACCATGCAAGAGAGGTCAGTCTGCCAAAAATAGATGGGTTGAGAAACCAACACCGGCTCTTCGATTTGTAAAGGTGGGAGGGACCTGGTGAAAAGACAAAACTTTGTCCCTAATAACCTTTTCAAGGCACTTTTTCATCTCCAAAAGGGAGAGAGTCCTCTCCTGGAAGAGTATGTTGTTCCGCTCCTTCCAAATGATGTTGCAAAGGGCCCCAAATGCAAACTGGGCATATGAAGCATGCGAGTTCATGTTTATCTCCACCATTAAATGCGGTCGCACCATGGAGAACCCACATAATCCAATAATTGAGATGGAGTGAGTTTTTATACAAAATGTAGGTCAGTGTTTCGATATATTTGTAATTAAATGTATACCTTGCATCTAACAATTTAGAACCATTCTCACAAATTGCTATCCATGAAAATTGACTAGAAGCACACCTCATTCTTATAATGGTCCTCCACTATAGATCTTGTGAAAAGTTCTCGATTGGCTGCCATGAAAGCGATCGAGTTTGGTCACAAATCGAATCAACATATAAAAGTTTCAAGTCAAAATTAACAAGTTTCCTGCACGAATCGTGCTTACCAGATATGTAAATCACATAAAACCCCCACATAGTTTAGTTAAGGTCTACACTTAATCCAACCTACAAGGAAACACAAAAACGATAATCCGGTGCATAAAAGTTCTAAAAATCCAAGAAATGAAATCGAGTCAGCAAGCCGATCGCCAAATCAAATGTACACCGAACTTCTGTGCTCAATCAGTTGGTTCCAAATCAGCAGGTTTGCCCGAGCCCTCAGCAAGGCCGTTCTTCCCTGTCGGGTCGTTCAACGAATGATTGTCGTCAGCAATGCACCGAGGCAGCGCGTCATCGCCTCCTGCAGCACTCGATGATGCCCCAGCAAACCCCAGAAATGCTTCCATTGAAAGCTCGCGACCCTGCTCATTTTGAGCAATACATAAATAAGTACATACATACATATCATTTTCAAGTACAAGGTTGGAGGTTTTTATGAGGATGAGAGGAGGATGTGGAAAATATGGGGTATATGTAGACCTGAAGATTGGGAAGCAAATCTGCATAATTTCCTGGATTGAATGGGAAGGGCATGCTTGCCACGGTTGGATTTGAGGCCATCGGCCATTGGATTCCCAACTTGATTTCCTCGTTCCTAGCTGTCACAAAAGGCATAGATCATAAGTTCCTAGAGACAAGGAGGACTAACGCCACCATCAAGCCTTCTATACCGCAAAAACAGTTCAAAATGGCTTCAACAACATAGAAAGTAAAATCAAACATTAAGTGAGTTCTAGATGATCCGCAAAAGAAAGCCTGACCATCCATGTGAATCTGATTCATTAAAGTCTCGCGAAATTCCTTCCGATTGATGTTTGCATCGCTTAGATCCTGAGTATCCATCTAATTAATCATCGATGGACAACTTTAAACACCCGTCAGTTCATCTCAAATATAGAGACTTTAAATAGAATTATGTACAGAAACTAAAGGTTGGGATCGAATTCCTCGAACTCGGAGAAAGTAGTCTCACCTCCAACGTTGTTAACTCAGCAGCTCGTGCCCTCTCTTGGACTCGCTGAGATTTCGCCTTATGCTCTAACAGATATTCCTCCACCCTTCTCATGTTCTCCGATTTGGTGGCAGATGCACGCCTCAACATAATTCTAGGAGCAAAAATTGAATGGAAATAATTTCCACTACCATATATGAGAATTTCGGAAAATAAAAGGAGGAGAGAAAGATTTGGATGACTTCATGTAAAGAGACACTCTTCAATATGAATTCAAGAAATCCAATCACTTTTCTTTTTTTTTATATTATAAAGTGGAAAAAGAAGAGGAAGTAATTTGTAAATACGAATTCTCAGGGAATTGTTAAAAATGATAGAGCATATAGTACAAAGAAGGCCGTATAAAATGAAATGCAAAAGTACATATTACCACCCGGCTATTGGTGTACGAATTCGAAAAAATTGATTAGCTTCTATTCCCAAAAGCATAAAATTGCAAGATTTAAGATCTTTGTCAGCTTGATAGCAAGACACCGGAAGACAGAACAAAAATAAGCAGAGACTCCATGATTCTACGTAGAAAATGTGTGTATTGTAATTTAAATCTAGACTAGCCATCTAATTCAATAATGTTTTCCGGTTGTTCCTTTCGTTTAGACAGCTTAAAATGTCTTTCAATTGAATGCAACTTTCAGTAAAATTATAATTTCCGTCTTCCACCTTTCTTCTCCTCCATCAAATTGTTATGGGGAAAAACCAAGAAAACCCCTGAACTTTGCCCAAAATGACACATTTACCACAAACTTTTTTTATGACGTAAAAAACCCCAAACTTTTCAAACCGTGACACATCAAGGGCATTTTTGTCTTTTTATTCAGTTTTTTCCTTTTTTCTTTTTTTCTTCTTCTTCCCTCCGCTGACCATGGCAAAGCCGGCGTCCAGCGAGGGCCTCCCTCCCCAGATCTGGCAAGGGCACCCCTCACCCGACGCCGGCGAGGGCACCCCTCGCCCGATCTAGCGAGGGTCGTCCTCGCCAAATGCAAGTGAGGGCCGCCCGACACCGACGAGGGCAGGGACACCCTCGCCAGATGCAGGCGAGGGCAGCCCTCGTCGGCGTCTAGCGAGGACGGCCCTTGCCAAATCTGGCAAGGGTAGGGACACCCTTGCCCGACACAAGCGAGGGCGGCTCTCACCGGCAACAGGCGAGGACAGCAAGGACACCCTCGCCCAACTCAAGCAAGGGCAGCCCTCACCCGACGCCAACGAGGGCAGCCCTCACTGGACGCCGGCTTCCCTTCACCGGAGCCAGCGGAGGGAAGAGAGAAGAAAAAAAATGAAAAAAAAAATGAAAATTTTAAAAAATGAAAAGACCAAAATGTGTCACGGTTGGTAAAGTTCAGGATTTTTCATATTACAAAAAAAAAGTTTGAGGTAAATATGTCATTTTGGGCAAAGTTCGGGGTTTTTCGTGGTTTTTTCCAAATTGTTTTATATGACCACCTTTTTTTTTGGGGGTTTGAATATGACTTCTTATTCAAAAGTACGATTTCTTTTTGCCCAAAGTTCTTTTGACTTCTAACGGTGCTCATAAGTAAGTTAAGGAGCCTATAATGTGTACTAATCATGTATTAGAGCAAACTAGGTGTTGCAAGTAATTCCTTGTTTTTGGGATATTGTCTGGAATTAAACTGAAGTATTAGCACGTACCTCTTTGAGCGCCTTGGATTAAGGATGGATGATCCTTCGGGAGCAGATTTCGATTGTTTCTTCCTTGGCTTCTTGAAATCAGTAGATAACTCTGTTGTGCTCGGCATTGGCGATGTCCTTGGGGCATGCACAACAACTGAATCGTCCATTCCTTGCGCAAGAATCTGTGACATTTCATCGTCCGTGTATTGTTCAAGTTCAGAGAAGTCGACAGGACTTTGGCTCATGAACTGGAGAAAATTTCATCTCCTTCTAAATCACCAAATTCATTAAAATATAGATCGCCTTCTTCCTCGACATGATTTTTGCTTTCATCCATCTCCACCAAACTGTTCGTACAAAAACAACAGCCGATTTTCTTAGATCCAAACCCTAAAGCATGTAAGAAAATGTGCTAGTTGAATAAATGAAAAGCCAAAAGTCGTCACCTGATGATTGGCTCCCACAAGTGAGGTTTTCAAAACAAGTGCAAAATCAGAGAGGCCAAGTATTGGGTATTTGGGTGTGAGAGAGAAGGGAACCTAAAGAAATGAAAGTCAAAGAAGGTGCTAGAACAAGAGAATGAAATCCTTGCTTCAGTTTATAAACAGGACTAATTTAAATAAGCAGATTTGGCTTTACATTTAATTTGACGAACATGACAGGTTGTTCCTATCCTGAAAAAGCATATGCATGATTTTTTTTGCTCACGATATATATCGTTCTTTGTCAATGGCCACTCTCAACTCACATGTTCTTTGTCAATTATGCATGTGTCGGGTCAGGAGGGAAAAAAAGAGGCTCTTCTTTTCGTTCATCATTGAAAATTTAGTTCTTCAAGGAAGTGAAAAGCTTGAATTTGAGAAAGGATAATTTGCCATTCTATACTTAGTGGATTAGCGAGAATCACTATCCTTTTCTTTTATCACCAAAGGAAAGTGTCGACCATTATTTCGCGGGTCTCTATTTTTCGCGCGAAAAATCTATTTTCGAACTTCGGCCTTGCTTTAACGGTAGGTCTTGCGCACATTGACATTTGCGGAATTCAATAATTATGCTAACGGGTGTTCTAATAAGAGAATTATCATGATTAAAATGCGCAAATCTTATATTATTCTTTTGTCTTTGGCACATGCTTACCGCGTGCAATGATTTAGGAGGGGCATATTAAACTCAAAAGGAGAAGGAAGAAGAATATTCCTTCAACTAGAAAAGGAAAACAAGCTATTTTCAAGTATACCTTATTCGATAATTTGCTCGATTTGCTTATTACATAAAGACAATTTCCCGCCTATTTACTCTTTAGGTAGTAAATCTTAGATGTAGAAGTAGCTAGTTTGGGTTATATGTGACAATCTGCATGTCCATTATGTCAACCACACTATCGAGCCAACATAGAAATACAACCTGTCAGGTACTAAGTATTTGAACTTGCAATATGAAACAAAACTTGACAACATTCCATTTTCGCCTGGATATGTCCATATAGCATTTTCAGTAATTCATTCATTTTCTGGATTTTCACCGTCCAGAAATTACTTAGAAAAGGATGTCCATTCAAGAAAGTATATTGCATAGCCATTATTCAATGCGAAGTTGCCAACGGTCTCTCATTTGAATTGCGAAGTAACTTGGAGGCTGTTTGCTTACTTTTACAAGACCCATTTTTCTATCGAAAATATAGTTTTTATCTCGAAAATGCTGTTTTTTTTTTTTTCAACACACGACAACGCCGGTTGCATGGTCATCGATATTACCAATTCTCTGAAGACAAAATCAACATAATCTATTATCTTGAAAGAAAAAAAAAAATTATCCTTCACGATGGAAAATCGATTCTGATTTTTCTCTCTCTAATATTGGATTAATGATAGAAAATGATTGCAGATCTTTATAGGTAAGAAGTTTCACCTTCTTCTTTGTCACAAAATATTGATGAAAGCTTTTGGTCTGTTAAAGTTTTTGTGAGGGGTCAAATTACTAATTCTATAACAATTGCATATTTTTATCACGGACAGTGACCCCTCATATATCATGTCTTAAAAGTCATTAACATTATTAAATTTTTTCTTGTCTTTTAATAATTAAGATTTTCTTCTGGTCTATAAACAACAATTTCAGTTTGAATTGAAAGTATTTCTTTTAATGTTATGAGGAAATAAACATGCTACTTTCGTTAGTTCTAATTAATTGGTTTTTAGTTTAACTATATTTATCTTATGAATGGACGATATCATGGAGTTATCAAAAATGAATGAAAAGTATAATTGATATTAAGACACGACAAGCATTGTCTAGTGAAAAAAAAAAAGATAGCCATTTATTATTTGGCAACCAAAGATTAATATTTTTTTTATGAAGAAATGCTCAAATGAACCAAAAGATAAAAGATTTCACTATTTTGCTAGTTGCAATCATATTTATGAGTCTACTTAGAAAAAGCTTTTAAGAGAACTGAGCAACATATCAACAAGCAAATATATATAGACAATTCCCTCCTATTTACATTTGTCCATTATCTAAACCCCATCATTAATCCAATATAGAAATATATCCAATTAAGTAGTTTAGTTTATGTACAGACAATCTGCATGTCGATTATAGAAACCCCATTTTGAGCCAATATAGAAATATATCCAATTAGGTATTTGAATATCTAAGCTTGCAACATAAAACAAATTTGACAACTTACAATTTTCGCCTGGATATGTTCATTTTGAATTTTTAGTAAGTCATTCATTTTCTGGATTTTCACAATCCTAGAATTACTCAGAAAAGGTGCCCTTTAAGGACAATGTAATTCATAGCCATTGAATACCAACTATCTCTCATCGAATTGTGAAGTAACCTGGAGGCCGTTTGATTACGTTTACAACACCCATTTCTCTGTCAAAAAGAAATAGTTTTTAAAATGAAAACACCGTTTGCATAGGTTTCGATTTATTGAATTAATTGAAAACGAAATCTAATATAATCTATTATCTTGAAAGGAAAAGAAAATTATTCTTCATCTTGGAAAAAGTGATTCTGGTTATATCTATCTATAATTTTGGATTCATAGCGCGATTGTAGATCTCTTTTATGGAAGAACTTATACCTTATTCTTTGCCTCAAAACTTTGATAAGAGCTTTTAGTGCTTTCGAAATTTTTGTGAGGGATGAAATTACTAACTCGATGACAGTTGCTTTTATTCATCATAAACAGTGACTCCTCTCATATCATGTCTTAAGAGCTATTAACTTTTTTAATATTCCAGTTTGTCTTTTAATTTTTAAGATTTTCTTACATATGAGAAACATGCTACTTTTGTCAGTTCTAGCAAATTTATATTTACCATAGCTGAAAAATTTTAAATAACATCTTAAATGAATCTTGTATCAAATAAGGACCCGAATTAGCCATGTCAATCTCATCTAAGAGTCTGAAATGTCTATGGCAGTTTTAAGTAAGGGCCTAGCCTCACTAGTCACCGGTTGACTAGAATTTCCGGCCATCAAAGACATTTTTATCAAAAGACAATTTTAATTTTAAATTATTTTCTTTTATTTCTTCTCTTTTCTCTTTTCATTTTATTTCTTTTTGGTAAGCGCTAACGAGGGCCTAGCGACCCTCACCAAAACTAGGTGAAGGTCGCCTTACCTAGGGCCTTGCTAGTTGCTAGCAAAGGTGGCCCTCGTCTATGGCTTTCGAGGGTGGCCTTACTTGGGGCGAGGGTCATCTTGTCGAGGTGAGGACTGATCTCACCCATGGCCGGCGAGGGCAACCCTCGCCCAATCCTATCTAGGCATCACCACTAGTGAAGAAGAAAGGGAAAACCAGTAAAAGGAAAAAACTCAAAAAAGGTAAAGGTTGGAAATGTCTTTGACCAACTGAAAGGTCAAACTTTTTTAAAAAAAAAAAAAAACCACTTGATATGGCCAAATAAAAACTTTGGACCCTTATTGATGAAAATTAGGGTATTCCATGCCTTTATTTGGCGTTTTCTCCTTAACTTATGAATGAAAGACGTCATGGACTAATAGAATAAATGGAAAGTATAATTTGCATTTGGTTAGGACAGATATTGTAGAGTGAAAATGATATTAGATAAACATCTATTATTTGGCATAACCAAACATTAAATATCTTTTATTAAGAAACACTTAAATAAACTAATAACAAGTTAACTGACTTTACTATTTATAAATGTAAACAAAAATAAACGTAACCAAACGGGACCTTCTTCAATGAAAAAGCAAAAGTAAATAAAAATTCACCCTATTTAATATATTGCTAGTTGCAATCACACTCATGAGTCTACTTAAAACCGGCTTTCAAGAAAACTGAGCGACATATAAATTATAAAACAAACTAATTTAAATTACAAGGAGAAAGTCCAAACTCCACGACCCTTTAACCTATTCTCTGTGGAAACAAATACACGCAAAAGGGGTACAAAAAGTGTCATCACTTCCTAAACTTTCGTATCTCCAAAACAATGAGAATTACAAATAGAAGACCAATAGTAATTCCATAACCAACATTCCACTTGTTCCCCTTTTCGCCTAAATGAATTCCATAGAAAACATTCGCGATCGCAAAAATAATCAAAACCCGCCCCACATTATGGTGATACCAGTTCCAATATCCTCGCAATTTTGATCCCTTCCCCGGTCGAGCCAAAATTGCCATGACCTGCCCAATTTTCATATAAACGATAGAAAAAGACATATAAGAAAGACCACAACTATATAAGATAGAAAATGAGATCGAAAGGGGAAATAGTGTATATAATATTAGGTAAATCATTCTGCCAATACATGATAATGTGTAGAAGAAGCATTGCAAGGGTCCAAAGAAATTTATATCTGCATAATAGTAATCTAATGTTGTATGTGCATGCCTCGAACTTGGCAAAAAAACTGAATTGAGAGAGAGAGAGAGAGAGAGAGAGAGATTACCTGGAGGCAGCCAAGAACAAGAATGAAGATTCCCAAACCCTTGTGGGTGGAGACATTGCTGGCACTGGTCTTGTTTTCCAACACGAAGCCGCAGATGATTCCCACCAAACCCAGAACGAAAGCCGAGGATTGAACGGCGGCGTGCCCGTAGAACCACATCGGGTCGTACTGCTGGCCGTGACGAGCCACGATTATCCCAATAATCATCAAGATGCTCCATCCCAGCATGTTCAGGATCCCATGGCTCCTCCTCAGTCTGGTATAGGGAGTGCCCTCAGTCGTGGTTTGGCCTGTTCCGTAATTTGCATGCCAGAAACCCCATATTAGAAAGACCTTGATCTAGCACTTAACATCTAGATCGTAGAAAAGAAAGTTGAAACAACGATGGCAATTTTTCTTCTCCTTCTTCTTCTTGATATTATTATTTAAGATATGCATGTACCTGGACCCAACTGAGGTAACAATGATGGCAACTCTCACGTCATTTTGCCTCAAAGACCTTTTCAAACTCTCATTCAAAGTAAAATAAAGAACTGAACAAAAAACCAAACAGCGAAGATCAGTATACTAGATAAGGAATGGCACGCTTCAACTTCTCTGCACCGATGTGACACTTACCTGCCCCCTCGACATTGAGAGGTACTTTAAGTGCTTCTGAAGGATCAAGGCAAGAAAATCACATAACGTAAGATCCACATCAGCAGTGATGTTTCAGTGTTTTAGTATGACCACTTCCTTCGACTATGTATACACAAGTTATGTTGTTGCTCTCCACTCAATATTTTGTACTCTATGATTGATTGGGTGAAAAGAGAAGAGGACGCAGGCTGAAGAAATCCTGAAATTTTTTCCGAAATTAGACTCCTTAGAACCATCTTCCAGCTTATTATCTTCAGTGTGATTAATTTTATGTATATGGGTGAATATTTATAGTGGTTTTATGTAAATTAAGTCACATCCTTTTTCAATTTTTTCCATATGGAGTCCAGCAAGAAAGGGTTGGCATCCCACACACCATGATGATGCGCAAGCTAGAAAAAGGCAATGGACCCAACAATACTCAACGTGTGCGTAAAACGTACGCTTCAACACATGCATTGATTTATTTAGTTGGTTATAATTGGTTCTAGCCCCATTTCCATAAAAATATAAAAATAAAAAAAAGTATTGAGAAAAAAGAGTAAGCAATAAAGTAACAATCATAAAGCAGTTGAAACATCAAAACTACCAACATGTTTAGTTTTTATTTTTTTGGTCGGTCAACATTTTTAGTTGAACAATGAATATATAATTAATAATTTAATCTTGTGTAATGACTCATTCAAAATTGTAAATAAAGGATTTGAGCAATTTAATCCAAGATTTTCATGTCTATAATCTAATCACGTTGTAGCCTCTCTTCCTCTCTTTGTTTTATGCTTTAAAAGGGAAGAAACTATTCTTATTCCAAACAAGTAGTTGCATGTATTGCAATATTCTATGTACGAACTCAAATTTTATGCAGACTGTGCACATTATAAAACTATATTATTCTCTCTCTTGTTTGTCACTTTCTTCCTCCTTTCCTAACTTCCTCTTCACCTTTCTTTTGATTTCTACCAAATTGGTTACGTCTCTGCATCTATCTTATTCAACCTAAAAGAAAGTGGAGAAGTCATCAAATATCTACCAAAAACGCCTGGAAACGCACTAGCCCACCTACCACATGGAACCCACCAAACAAATATTAAATCCATTATTTTTTGTTTTGTTCTAAGTCTAACATTGGACAATCTCATTTGGTATTATCGCATCAATTTAGTGACCGAAGGTTGTCATTTTTTCGAATTTGTTTTGTCTTATAAAAATCTCTATGACCCGTCTCCGATAATTTTCCTAACTCAATCACTCCTATTCTGATTTAGTAAGTTGACTTTTGGTTGCTCTTGTTTGCAATATCGTGAAACTGAGTGAAAAGTGGGGGACAAAGAAGGGTAAAAACCCTCCCAAGACAATCCCGCGATCCCATCTTTTCGAGGTTAAATTAGGTTTTTGCGTAGACAGACAGCATTTGATCTATGTCTAAGAGACCAACAGAAGTCTTGACTCAAGATGTAATCCATTGTTCTAAGCAATCCCGTAATCCTATCTTCTCATGGAAAAGGAGCAAGAAAGAGATAAGAATAGCAAGAGAGCAGTTGCGCTGACCCGAGACAAAGTTCACGGAGGTCACTGTCATGTCCTGGTGCTGCATCAGCTGATACGTCGACCCCGGCGTGAATCCGGACGGCCCGACCGCGTAAATCAGGTTCGACTCAGGCTGGGCCGTGTTTAGCTGGAACGCCATGTAGGTGCGGTTCGACTGCGACACGATCATGGACGAGCTCGCCACGATGGTCAGGGAACCCTGGTCGGGCTTGACCTGGGATGGAGTCTGGGCATCCAGCGCGTACTGCTTCACCGTGCCGCTGCCGCTTGACGAGAGCCACCCAACCACCGCGCTCGCCCCAACCATCTGCGGTTTGCTCGAGAAACCAATGCCTATGTAGGAGTTGGCGGTGGGCGTGGAGAGGACGAAGCTCCATGTGTTTGCGGATGTTTGCTGGTACTGCAATTACAGTGTAAATTCACTAAGGCTCAATCGATCACATCACATCCAAAGTTTTAGATTGTTAGAGCATCTACAATGAATTCAACTACCATATAAAGATTGACCTGTGAACCGTTACTTCGATTCGGGGTTGGTAAGATCCGGAACCGGTTCTCTCAAGGTCCCCAGATTTCAAAAATCGCCATAGTCTATAGATCGAAGAAACGCGACATACATCAAAGTACAATATTGAATCAGATGGAAGAGACAGAGTCTTACTCTGAGGATGAAGTTCTCAGATCCCCAAGCGGAGATGCAGGCGAGAGAAGTCGTGTTGAAGGGGAGGCCATCGACGTTCAGGTTGGAGCTGCACGAATCCAGCGACGACGACTGCGACCATACAGATGCCGCGAGGCCGCAGACAGAGACGAGGACGATGACCAACGACGGAGACGCCTTCATCTCTCTCTTCCTCTCTCTCTCTCTCTCGCTCGCTCTTTTCTCTCTCTCTGGAGGGTGGAAAGTAATGGAGAAAGTGTGACATTAATATAAGTGAACTCGCCCGAGGAAGGTGACGATGTTGCTCCATTATTTTAAGGAGAATGATTGTAACTAACATGTTGTCTTGCCCCTGTACATTATTGAAGTCCCCATTGCTCTTCACTTTATTATTATCCCCTTTTTTCTTATTTTCCCGGGAAAGTCAAGACCGGGTTTTCTTGTATTCACACGGCTTTGCAATGGGAATTTTTTATTTTTGTGATTATCTAACTTCTAGTCCTCGAACTTAGACACGTTTCCCAATCAAACGATGAAACTTCGAATTTTATCTTATCAAGCCCTCGAACCTGTATGAATTTACCAATTAAGTCCTTCCGACACCAATCCTAATCTGCTTCCAGCTAATCTAACCATCAAACCAAGTCAGAAGATGAGGCATAGAATTGTATCATGATGACTTGTCTATAGATAGAAATTTCATGGTGGCTTGCCTTATGAGGCAAAAGGTACTGCCATTTTTTTACGACATCTTGTCTATGAAGGCACAATTTTTTGCACCATGTCACGATTCGACAGCCAGGTCAGCTTGAGTTGTTCGAGATGGGTTGTAGAAGGACTCGATTACAAAAATTTAGGCAAGATCAATGACTCAATTGAATAAACCTAGAGGTTCGAAGGGTTGATTGGGAAAAAGCCCGCGATATCAGGGACAAAAAGTAAAATGTCATTTTTTTTTTCCTTCCTACATAGGTGTTCTCATCTTGAATTTTCAGTAACTTATCTATTTTTTGGATTTTCACAGTCCTGGAACTACTCAGAAACTACTCAGAAAAGGATGTCCTTTAAGAACAATGCAGTTCATAGGCATTGAATGCCAACCATCTCTCATCGAATTGTGGAGTAACCTGGAGGCCGTTTGGTTACGTGACCCATTTCTCTATTAGAAAAAAAAAAAAATATATATATATATATATATATATATATAGTTTTTAACATGAAAACACCATTTCTGACCAAAAAAAAAAAAAAAAAAAAACATGAAAACACCATTTGCATAGTTAACGATATTATGAATTATTTAAAAACAAAAATTAATATAATCTATTATCTTGAAAGAAAAAGAATATCATTCTTCATTTTGGGAAAATAATTCTGGTTATATCTGTCTATAATTTTAGATTAATAGCAAAAAACGATTGTAGATCTCTTTATGCAAGAACTTATACCTTCTTGTTTGCCCCAAAACTTTGATGTGAGCTTTTAGTGCTTTTGAAATTTTTGTGAGGGATCAATTACTCAACGACGGTTGCATATCTTCGTCATAAACAGTGACTCCTCTCATATCATGTCTTAAGAAGTATGGACTTTTTTGATATTCCGGTTTCTATTTCAATAATTAGGTATCTTCTTACATCTGATAAACGTGCTACTTTTGTTACTTCTAACAAATTGATATTTATCAAAGCTTATGAATGAAAGACGTCATGGACTAATAGAACAAATGGAAAGTATAATTGGCATTTAGCAAACAGATATTGTTGAGTGAAAATGATATTAGATAAACATTTATTATCTGGCATAAACAAACATTATATTTTTTTTTATCAAGAAACTCTTATATAAACTAATAACAAGTTAGATGACTTTACTATTTTTAAATGTTAGGAAAAATAAACGTAACCAAACAAGATCTTATTCAAAGAAAAACAGAAGTAAATAAAAATCACCCTAATTACTATATTGCTAGTTGCAAACATACTCATGAGTCTCCAAAAAAACAGCTTTCAAGAAAATTGAGCAACATATAAACTCTATTTGTTTTATGGAAAATAACTTTCAAGAAAACGTTTTTCAAATTTTTTAGCGTTCATTTCACAAAAAATGAATTAGTCAGAGAAAACATTTTCTATCAATGGAAAAAAGTGTTCTTAAATAGGGAAAAATGTTTTCCACTTTTCATATCTTCATTCACCTCACTTTCTTTGATCAAATACCTTTTCCTTTTATTTTTTTTTCTTCATTATTTTAAAAAATCGATTTTTATACCTTCTTCTTCTTCTTCTTCTTTTCTTCGGTTGGTCACCAGCCATGACAAAGGTCAACGATCAGCCACTAGTGAGCTCGAGCATTACTAGAGAATGGTGAGTCTCGAGCCTCGTAGATCAATGACGCTCGAGCGCCACCAAGAGGTGGTGAGGCTCATGCCTTGCAAATCGACGACGCTCGAGCGTCGCCAAAGGCAGCAATGCTCAGACCTCACAAATTGACAATGCCCAAGCATCGCCAAGCCACCATGAGGCTTGGGCCTTGCCGATCAGCGACGCTCAAGTGTCGCCAAGAGGCGCCGAGGCTCACACCTCGCAAATCAACAATGCTCAGGCCCCATCAAACAAAGCTCACCGGCCATCGCCATGTTTGGTGACCGGTTGAGGAAAAGAAAAAGAAAGAAAAAAATAAAAAAATAATAATAATAGTTAAAAATCAATTTTTTAAATAATAAAAAAACAACAAAAAAAAAAATATATAAACAAAAAATGATCACAAGAAGTATATGGAGGAAAATCAAATTAGATATAGAACGGCGGAAAATATTTTTCATTTTAATTTCATATTTCAGCCGAATATCGAACAATATTATCATTTTTTTGGAAAATTATTTCTTGAAAATTATTTTTCATAATTGAACGGAGCCATAAATTATAAAACAAACAAGTTTAAATTACAAGGAGAAAGTTCAAATTCCACGGACCCTCAGACATATTCTCTGTGGAAACAAGTGCACGCAAAAGGGGTAAAAAAGTGTCATCACTTCCTAAACTTTGGTATCTCCAGAACAATGAGAATTACAGATAGAACACCAATACTAATTCCATAAGCAAGATTCCACTTCTTCCCCTCTTCGCCTAAATGAAATCCATAGAAAACATTCGCGATCGCGAAAATGATCAAAACCCGCCCCACATTTTGGTGATACCAATTCCAGTATTCTCGCACTTTCAATCCCTTCCTCGGTCGAACCCAAATCGCCATCACCTGCCAAATTTCACACAAAAAATGGAAAAAGACATAAATTCTTATTGACTAAGAAAGACGGCAAATATATACGATAGAAAATGAGATCAAGAGGGGAAACACTGTAGATAATATTAGGTAAATCATTCTTCCAATACATAACAACGTGTAGAAGAAGCATTGCAGCATGGCTAGTGAAGGTATGTCTGTCTCCCATCTTTTTCCCTTATTCATATGTCCAAAGAAATTATGTCCAAAGAAATTATCTACATATGGAAATCTAATGTTGTATGTGCATGCTTTGAACTTGATAAAGAAACTGAATTTTGTGTGTGTGTGTATGAGAGAGAGAGAGATTACCTGGAGGCAGCCAAGAACAAGGATGAAGATCCCCAGGCCCTTGTGGGTGGAGACGCTGCTGGCACTGATCTTGTTTTCCAACACGAACCCGCAGATGATTCCCAGCAAACCCAGAACGAAGGCCGAGGACTGAACTGCGGCGTGCACGTAGAACCACGTCGGGTCGAACTGCTTGCAGTGACGAGCAACGATTATCCCAGCGATCATCAAGATGCTCCATCCCAAGATGTTCAGGATCCCATGGCCCCTCCTCAGGCCGGTGTAGCGCCCGCTCACAGTCGTGGCTTGGCCTGCCCCGCAATTTGCATGCCGAATAACCCCATGTTAGAAAGAGCTTGATCTAGCACTTAGCATCTAGATCGTAGAAAAGAAGTTGAAACAACGATGGCAACTCTTATTATTATTATTATTATTTAAGATATGCATGTACCTCGGCCCAATTGAGGTAAAAATGATGGCGACTCTCAAATCATTTTGCCTCAAAAGACTTTTTCAAACTTATTCAGGTAAAATAAAAAAATTAAAGAAAAGACCCTTTCGAATTTGAGATTAACTGGACAGTCCTGAGATTGCTTTCTGATAACTATAAGTAAAATGTCAGCGTCCACATTGGGTCAACTGGGGGCAATTTTTCGTATTCTATTTCTTTCCGTCCAAACAGCAAAGATCAGTATGTGTGACAAGGAATGGCACACTTCAACTTCTCCGCCAATGTAACACTTACCTGCCCCCTTGACATTGAGAGGTACTTAAAGTGCTTGTAAAGGATCAAGACATTATCGGCCTAACTTTATTATATGGGAAGAAAATCACATAACGAAATCTCTACATTAGCAGTGATATTTCAGGGTTTTAATATGACCACTTCCTTTATCTACGCATACACAAGTTATATTGTCGCTCTCGACTCAATATTTTGTACTATATGTTTGATTGGTTGAAAAGAGAAGAGGACGCGGCCAAAGACATCCTGAATTATTTTTTTTTCCCTAAATTAGACTGCTTTGAACCACCCTCTAACTTATTATTTTCAGCGTGATTAATTTTCTGTTTATTGGTAAATATATATAGCGGTTTCATGTATATCAAGTCACATCCTTTTTCAATTTTTCCCATTTGGAGTCCAGCAAAAAAGGGTTTGGCATCCCACATGCCATGATAATGCTCGAGCGAGAAACAGGCAATGGACCCATCAATAGTCAACGTGTGCATAAAACGTACACTTCAACAAACGTATACATTTAATCAGTTTTTTATAGTTGGTGCTAGACCCATTTCCATTAAAAAAATAAAAAGAAAAAAGAAAAAATATTGAGAAAAAGAGTTAGCAATAAAGTAACAATTATGGAGCAGTTGAAACATCAAACTATCCACATTTTAATTGAATAATGAATGTATATAATGAATATTTTAACCTTGTGTAATGACTCATTCAAAATTCAACAATAAAGGATTTAAGTAATTTAATCCAAAATGTTCACGTCTATAATCTAATTTCGTTGTAGCCTCTCTTCCTCTCTTTTGTTTATGTTTGAAAACGGAAGAAACTATTCTAATTCCAAACAAGTACTTGCATGCATTATAATATTCTATGTAAAAACTCAAACTTTATGCAGTCTGTGCATATTATCAAACCATATTCTTATCTTTTCTTTTCTTTTTCTTTTTCATTTGCTTCCTCCTTTCATCACTTCCTCTTCATCTTTGTTTTAATGTCTACCAAAATGGTTATGTCTCTGGAAAAAATGGAGAAGTTATCAAATATCTACCCAAAATGCCTGGCACTAACCCACCTACCACATGAAACCCATCAAACAAAAATTAAATCCATTATTTTTCTGTTTCGTTCTAAGACTAACCTTGGACAATCTAATTCGATGTCATCGCATTAATTTAGTGATCGAAGTTGTAATTTTTCGAATTTGTTTTGTCCCATAAAAATCTCTATGACCCTGTCCCCGATTATTTTGCAAACTCATTCACTTCTATTCTAATTTTGTAAATTGACTTTTGGTTGCTCTTGCTTGCTTTATTGTGAAATTGAGTGAAAAGTTATAGGTGAAAAGTGGGGACAAAGAAACGTAAAACCCTCCTAAGACAATCCCGCGATCCTACCTTGCCGAGGTTAAATTAGGTTTTTGCGTAGATAAACAGCATTTGATCAATGTCTAAGAGACCAACAGAAGTCTTGACTCAAGATGTAATCCATTGTCGTAAGCAATCCCGAATTCGTATCTTCTCATGGAAAAGGAACAAGAAAGAGCTAAGAATAGCAAGAGAGCGGTAGCGCTGACCCGAGGCAAAATTCACGGAGACCGCTGTCATGTCCTGGTGCTGGACCAGCCGATAATCCGACCCTAGCATGGATCCGGGTGGCCCGACCGCGTAAATCAGCTTCGACTCGGGCTGGGCCGTGACCAGCCGGAACTGCATGTAGGTACGGTCCGACTGCAACCCGATCATGGACAAGTTCAGGGTGAGGGAACCCTGGTCAGGATTGACCTGGGCTGGAGTCTTGCCGTCCAGTTCGTACTGCTTTATCACGAACACGCCCGACGAGGCCCACCCGACCATGGCGCTCGACCCGACCATCTGGCCGTTCTTCGAGAAGCCCATGGCTATGTAGGAGTCGGTGACCGGCGTAGAGAGTAAGAACTCCCATTCGTTTGCGGATATTAGCTGGTACTGCAATTACAGTGTAAATTCACTATTGCTGAATCGATCACATCACATCCAAAGTCTTAGAATTTTACAGCAACTACACGAATTCAACTGCAAAATAAAGATTGACCCGGGAATCGTACTTCAATTCGAGGTTTGCTAAGATCTAGAACGTGTTCTTTCGAAAGTTGCCCGTTTTTGAAAATCGCCATGGACTAGAGATCGAAGAAATGTGACATATATTGAAGTAGGGAAAAATATCAAAAAATCTTAAATCTATTGTATTTATACTAATTTAGTCATTAATTTTTTAATTTAACCACTTTAATCTTAAATATTTTCACATTAGTACTAATTGAGTCCATTTAACCAATGTAGACTAGAAATTACTAATGAGGACGCTAGCAGTCCTACATTACACAACCGATTCTAACATCGATAAATTTTAGACGAGGGTTTCAACCCTCACTTGGATCTGGGTGGGGGCCCGAGGCCAGAGGGTAAGGAAAAAGAAAAAATGAAAGAAAAGAGAAAAATTATAAAATTTGTCCACATTAGCGCCAGAGGGCCGCCGGTGTCCGCATTAACAATTTCCGACCTAAATTAGTCGGATGACTCAATTGGTATTAATATGAAAAAATTTAGGACTAAATTGATATCAATTGAAATATTTAAGACAGAATTGGTACCAATATAATAAGTTTATGGCTTTTTTGGTACTTTTCTCCGTCGAAGTATAATATTAAATCAGACTAAAGAGATAGATAGAGTCTCACTCGGAGGATGAAGTTATGAGAGTCCCAAGCGGAGATGCATTTGACAGCAGGGCTGTCGAAGCGGATGTCAAAGACGGTCGGGATGTTGCTACATGAGTCCGACGACGAGGACTGTGACCTCACGGACGCCTTGAGGCCGCAGAGAGAGACGAGGACGAGGACGAGGACCAACGACGAGAACGTTTTCATCTCTCTCTCTCTCTCTGGAGGTAGCTCTGGAGGTAGATAAGTAATGGAGAAAGTGGGACATTAATATACGTGAACTCGCCTGAGGAAGGTGACGATTTTGCTCCCATTATTTTAAGGAGAATGATCGTAACTAGCATCTTTATCTTGCCCCTGTACGTTAGTGAAGTCCCCAATGCTCTTTTACCTTTTTATTATTCCCTTTTTTTCTAATTTTCCCATGTTTTCTCGGGAGAATCGAGAACGGCTTCTCTTGCGTTCACGCGGTTTTCCAATGGGAATTTCTAATTTTCCTGTAAATATCATTTTTAGCCCTTGAATTTACATACGTTTCCCAATTAAATGCTTGAATATCGAATTTATCTTATCAAAGCTGTATAAACTCACCGATCAAGTCCTTTCAACACCAATCCTGATCTAATTCCAACTAGCTCGCCCATCAGACCCCATCAGATGATGAGGTATAGAGAACATTTTTCCATGATGACTTGTCTATAGAGAAAGAAATCTCACAGTGGCTTGCCTTGCTACCATTTTTTTTGTTTTACGACGGCTTGTCTATGAAGGCACAATTCTTCACACCGCGTCACGATTCGATAGCCAAGTCAGCTCAAGTTGATCGAAATGGCCGGTCGAAGCACTCGATTGTAAAAATTTAGGTAAGTATAATGTCTCGATTGAATAAACTAAAAAGTCGGTTGGGAAAAGTGGACCATTCTTGGGATGAAAAGTAAAACAATCCGACGGACAGGACGATGCCGTCGGTGCATATCTGCAGAAGTCCTTGGCCGTGTCGCCGAGGCGTTGAGTCCATTCGATGATTCCACAGTGGTGACAATTGGCAATGAGAGGTCCGGAGCTGGCGGAATTGCAAAGCTCTGGCCTTTGGGGATTTCACCTTCTCTTCTTCGTTTGAAAGTTGCCCCAACTTTGTCGCGCACTCTTCTTCATCGTGCCCTTGGCTTATTCGGCATTGTACTTTTGCCACGGGTGAAAAAAAGAGAAGAAAAATGGAAGGAATTATTCTGGGGGGGTTTGACTTGATCTGACAGACTGTCTAGGTCATAATGAATATGTATTTTGATTTTATAATAGAGAAGTTGCTCGTTTCATCGTGGTTCGACACGGAATTGGTCTTCGGAGAGAGTTGATATTTTATTATTATATCGATTCGGGTTCGAGCTGGCCTTCTGATTTAAAATAATCTTGTGAGCTTAAATCTAGGACGATTGAGCTACATTTAGGCCTCATTTATTTAGTAGAAAATATTTTTCAAAAAAAAAATGTTTTTGGCCGTTTGGATCACTTAAAAAAATGAGTCACCGAAACCTTATACTTAAATTTTTTTTTTAAAAAAAAAAAAAAAGGATTTTTTCTTAAAAAGAATTGGAAATATTTTTTCAATATATAACTAGATATCGATACTTGAAGTCAAATTTCGTACTTAGGTATGAGAATTCAACGCTCATTCTCGAACCCTTTAGCAGGACCAAGGCCTAGAGGCTGGGCCAGGTCTATTAGGGTCCATTTAGATCAAGCCTGGATCCAAAGAGGTAGGGCCCGAAATCCTAGTGCCCAAGCTTGGGTCAATATAGGTGGGGCTCGAGACATCGACACCCATGCTATGACCTTGGCGCCAATCCTAAGTCCACAAAGGTTAGGCCTAGGACCCCGGTACCATTGCTCGATGTCCCAACCTAGGTCCACAAAGGCCAAGCCCAAGGCCCCACAACTTGCTTGTCATTCCATGGAAGCTAGGCCAAGTCCACGAAAACTAGGCTCAAGACCCCAAAACCCATGTTGTGATTCCCACGCTTGAGCTGGAGTCTGAGTCCATCAAGGGCTAGCCAAGGATGCTAACCCAAATATCCCGCGCTAAAGCCCAGGTCCATCAAGGCCAAGGCCCACGAACTCGATGTTCGTGCCTGAGTCCCTAACGCCCAAACACAGTCTCGGTGGACTTAGGCCAAAGCCCATGCTTGGTCCCCTACACTCGAGCTCGAGACCCCAATGCTTGTGCTCATCGAGACCAAGTTCAAGATCCCGGTGCCTATGCCTGTGCTTGAGTCCCCGACACCAAAGCTCGAGACCTTAATGTCCATACTTGAGCCCAAGTTCATCATGGCGAGGCCCAGGACCCCAATGCCTGTGTCTAGGTCCACAAACCTAAGACAAGTCCTCAACACCGGAGCGTAAGTCACCGTCGCCTGAGCCTAAGTCTATTGAGGCCAAACTCACGACCTTGATGCCCATGCCTAGTTCCCTGGCTTCCCATCCGTAAGTCATTAGTGCCGAAATATCATATGTTGATTTAGGAAAATTAAATAAGATTTTCCTTTCCAAACAGTAAAAATTAATTTTTGTTTATTTTTTAGATTTCAGCCAAATATTGATTAGCTCCATTTGCTCGGTGATCCAAGGATAGTGTTTTCCTTCTTATTTAAAGGGGAAGTCGATTTCTCTCAATTTAAACTTGTTTTCAATCCATAGAAATTTTTTTCTTAAATCAATTAGCTTTATATTATTCAAACATCTGAAAAATCGAAAAAAAAAATTTGAAAAAAATTTGGAGATGGGTATCAATGAGCTTTAGATCGAGCACCAGATAATCCAATTTAAGGATATTATGGCGAAGTTTAGATTGCAGACGAGATGATTGCTTTGAAGAAATCGTAAACCGTGTTTTACATCTAAGCTTGCCGACTTCGACACCCCCTTAATTTAAAGTGTTAACAAATGATTACGGGTTATCCTGGAGCACAAGACTTATGATTGCATAAGATGACGCAGTCCATCCAATGGGAAAGTATGAGTTTGTAAGTTTTCTCTTTTAAATTTTTTTATCTTTTTGGAAATCATTGAATTGGACTTATTATAATGGATGTGAAGATGAAATAGTCAAGAGCGTGTCATGAATTCCGACAAAAAAAATAAATAATTGCTTGTCATATAAATAAAGGTGAAATTAACATTGGATATCTCAAAATGGAATGCTTTTGTTCTTCTAGTGAAAGAAGATAAAAATTATGCACGTTCGTTTCAAAAAAATAAATAATTTGCAAACTTATTTAAGTCAAGCTAGATCTTGAAAAGTCAAGCTCAATCAAGATCCTATCGAGTGTCGAAGTTTGACCCTTGAAAATTCGAGTTGATTTGAGTACATATATTAAACCATGTCAACCATGTCAACTTGACTCAACTTGATTGTTCATCAGAGTGAAAATATTTCAACAATTGTTTTCAGGGTAGAGAAAATGGGAAATACTTGCATGCACAGAATCCATAGACTGTTACAACTATTGATCATGCAGATCACATAATGGTCTCACATAATAAATAAATAAATAAATAAATAAAACGACATATAGGGATGAGCATCAAGTCTAGCGTAATCCAAGATCAGCTCCAAAATTCTACGGAACATTGGTTCAAATGGGGTAGAATAGGGTGTTAGTTCTAGGGTGTGAATCGGTAACTCTATTCGAGAACTGGTTTATTTAGGTTCAAAACCAATTCACCTCATCGTTCTCAATCGAAACCAATTATCTTATAACTATATAACAAAAGCCAAACAGATCTAACTCCGGACAGAACCGGGAACCGGCCGATTCAGCTCCAGGTAAGTTCCTAACATAGCCATTCCGTTCCCAAATCCGATCAATCAGGACATGAAAGGTCGGGCTTGGTAATTGCTAAGCCCTCAAACCGATCAACCTTAGTGACATCCTACGATCCACGGGGACCGAGAAACCATTTCCTCGAGATGCGTGACGGATGATGATCATGCGAACGAGCCCGAACACCTTCCAAGCCCAAAGATCATCGTGCAATAATGATACTGGCGAGCCCAACGTGTCGATCGTCATCTTTTCTTTTGCCCGCGTCATCTTCGCCGTCTTTATTTCTTTCTTTTTTCGAGATGATGACTGAATGTTATCGGATCGCGGCTGCTAAATGCGAAGGAGGTAAAAAGCCATCACCTTTCTTGACCCCTTGTCTCTCTCTCCCTCTCCCCTCTTTCCTCTCCGCCCGAGGTCAAAGGGAGGCTTCGCGCGTGAATCAGGCATAACGGGGTGCCTCATCTGAGTTCGGAGCTCTCTCTATCCTACCATGGACTCCAGCAACGGCGCACCGGGTTCGCTCCTTTCTTGTCTTTCTTTCTTGCTCGTTCGTTTCCGTTCTTGATGCAATTATGGGTGACGCCCGGCTGAATCGAGTGCTCTTTGTCTTCTCCGATTTGGGTTCCCATTCGCTTTACGTTTTGTGGTCGCGCGCTGAAAAGGGAGGGGGCTTTGTTCTCGTAGCCGAATTTGGTGGGAGTCTGTAATTGAAGTTTCGATCTTTTTTGGTTTGGTTTAGTTGTGTGTGGTCTCTGCGTTCTGGGTTTTTTTCTTTACGAGCTTAGCTGCTTTTGCCGTCTATTGGGTCTCGCCGTTTGTGTATCTTTAAGGGCAATCGTTGGTTGGTGTCTTTTAACTCTTTTATCTGCTTGAATGATCCGTGTTTTGTAGTGATAATTGAACGGGGATTCTCATGTTGGTTGTTGCCCTTAGAGTGATTAGTCTTGAGGCAGCTGGTGCAAAGTCAGGCCACTATGTAAAATCGACCCTGACCATCCGTCCTTCTTGTTTGTTTGCAGTAGTTTGTGACATTCATTCCCTGTTTCCGCAGGAAATGGTCCACCTCCTAAGCCATGGGAAAGAGCCGGGGGTTCGTCAGGTCCTGCACCGTTTAAGCCGCCATCATCTGGAAGCACTAGTGATATAGTGGAAGCTTCCGGAACAGCAAGACCCGGTGAAATTGTTTCGACTACTGATAGAACTGTTCCTGTCAATGCAAATTCTATTGCCAGGCCAGTTCCCACCAGGCCATGGGAGCAACAATCCTATGGCAACAGTTATGGAGGTGCGTATATACTGCTTATTTTATGTCCGTAGTTGCATGTGTTTTCATTACATTTTGATTGCGTGTGTATCTCAGCTATTGCTTTAAAGAACAATATAACATAAGATGGTTCTCGGTTAATCTTTTGATAATCATTGCAGGATATGGTTCTGGCCTGAATTATAACTCAGGGTATAATTCAGGAATGTATGGCTCTTCGTTGGGAGGCTCTTCATTGGGAGGATACGGAGGATCTTATGGGGGTGGGTTATATGGAAATGGAATGTACCGAGGAGGTTCTAGCTTGGGCGGTGGTTACGGTGGGATGTATGGTGGTTCTAGCTTGGGCGGTGGTTATGGTGGGGGCATGTACAATGGTGGATTAGGGGGTCCAATGGGTGGTTATGGAGGTGGTTATGGTGTTGGCATGGGTCCCTATGGTGATCAAGATCCAAACAACCCTTATGGTGCTCCCCCTTCTCCACCAGGATTTTGGATTTCCTTTCTCCAAGTGGTGAGCAAGCATCCACTGGTTTTGTGAAGTTCAATGATTTTGTATTATTATTCTGAAAACCAGGGTTAGACATACAGTCTGTAAACTACTTCTTACATGAGTAACTTTCTTATGGCTGATACAGGTTTACTCAACTAATTTTCTAAATCAATGCAATAGACATGGTTTATGAAAGAAACAGTTTGCACAGAATGTATACTCTGTACAAAGCCAGGAACAAGAATTGCATTTGATTTAACTAGGGAAACTTTATATCTTTGTGCAACCCACAAGCTTCGCTGTGGGAAGGTTGATTCTTACTTCAATATTTTGCAGAACATGCTAAAAAACTACCTATTTCTGTATGTGATTCTCTTTAACTGCTGAGTAGAAAGGTCTCATAGCACCTTTTGATCGTGAATGTCCCTTTAATTGACTCAAGTTCTACCTTGGTCAAGCCAATGGTCCTTTATTACGAATATTATGTTGGCTATGTCGTTATATGAACTTCTTATGCCTGTGCAAAAACCATGGAAGAGTAAGTGACCTTGCTGAATCTGTGTATAATTTTGTTAACTTATTATATCAATGTTAGAGTACAATCAAGTGACTAGTGTTGTTGATTTGTTTTTCCATCTGATGACAGATGCAAGGAGTTGTTACATTTTTTGGCCGCATTTCGATTCTGATAGACCAGAATACCCAGGCATTCCACATGTTTATGTCTGCACTTCTTCAGGTGCTGCTTTCTCTACTTACTGTATTTTCTTCCAGATAAAGTATTGCTGGAATTGTGCCATTGGGTTCCGTGGCATCAGTAGTTGTCTTTTAAGCAAGTAGACTTGAGTGTTGTGCAACGTTGATCATTAACTAAATTGCATTCATGCAGCTTTTTGACCGATCGGGATTATTGTATGGCGAGTTAGCTAGATTTGTGTTAAGAATCCTGGGAATCAAAACAAAGCCTAAAAAGGTTCCTCCACCTGGACACAACGGTATGCCTGGGCTCCCCGGTGCTTTCCCTCATAATGCTATTGAGGGACCGAAAGCAGCTCAAAGTGGCGCATGGGATAACGTATGGGGGGACAAACCCAGCAGCTAAAGACATTACCGCAAGAGATTGGATGCTCAAGACTACTGAGGGTAATGACACAGACCCGCTCAATAATTGGGGCCAAAAGGCATGGTCACGCTGGCTCAGTCTCCCAGTTTTGGTTTGCCGAAGGGCTATTCCTCCTGTGAAGGCTGTATGGTCGAACCTATCCTCCATGGGATGCTTGTGATGTTGAATTGCACTGTAGGTTACTCAGTTACTGTATATCTAAGTAAGGAATATTCGTGGCATGTATATTTGGAATTGAGTATGCAATGAGATTTGTTGGGACTCGGGAGGTTCAGTGTTGCCACTTTTCGCATTGTGTGCTCGATAAATTTGCCGTGCAAACTCACATGGCCTTGTTATAGTGTTTCTCTGATGCCATCCATTCAAGTCGTCTTGTTGATTACTTAAGTTCGAAGCATTTTGTTAGGCGTGACCTTTGCTTGGGGTTACTTAGATTAACCTGAATGGAGTATGTTAAGCACTTAAACAGGAGCATTATGCAGAAATCTTATCTTGGATTATACATTTGTCAATTTTTAGAGGCCAGTTTTGCGTTTTAGATAACGAAAGTCGGAGCAAGTTAGACCTCTTTCCTCCTGTGCTTTCAGGGGTGGGGCTATATTGCGGACGAAATTCTTCGGGGGGATTTGATAGGTTCTTTAACAGGAGAACCAGGAGACTGTGTCTCAAGAAAATAATTAACGACAACGATGAACGTTGCCAAATTTCTCAGGGTAATAATCAGACCGCTGCATCACACCTGTTCAAGCCAATCAATTCATCATCTTCCTTTCAAAGAAAATAAGTTGATATATACCGGTAAAAGCTAAATTTCTTGATCATGCCACCGACTACATTTCTCTGAAAGTTTGCCTTCAGCTTTGAAAATCACATGGAGAAGTTGAGGTGTGAATGCATCGAAGCAGGAAACACAATTAGCTTGAATAAAGCCAATTTTTGTGCACTGAAATTACGCTCGACTGATCTTGATAGCAAATCAAACGGGCTGGCTGACACAGCTCAATTTTCAAGTCAGCTAACTCTGCATGATAATCATTACGCATAATAAAGTCTAGCAGTTCAGTATTCATCCTTGGATCTGAACACGATGCTTTTCCGTTTCAAACAGTTTGATTGTGTTTCCTGAAACAGTCGCAAAATGTGAATCCCTGCTCCAGTAAAGAATTATAAGCATCTTGCGCCCATTTCTCAATGCCTCCAACCTGCAGTTGCCAAAGTTCCAACGATGGCTCACATGAAGTATTTCCAGGTTAGTGCAGTATCTCTTAATGGATCGCCACCCTGGAAGCTCTCCAGATCCAAGCAACCCCCGGCCAGAGCTCCTAACCCGACATCGGTAATACTACAGCATTTGACAAACAAGGGTCAATGACGGACAGCCAGCAGCAATGGTAGACATCCCACGGTCAGTAATAGCGGAATGGTAGTCAAGATAAAGACATTAAATAGGTGAACCATTCAACCACAATCAGGTCAAATCTGAATCAGATAATTCAGTTCAGCCAGAAAGAGATAAGGACTTGAGGTGCTTGACAGGCAAGCAATTTATTGAGATGGAAATACTTGACATAAAGATTGTAGTAGGATGCAGAAAGGTTCGACTGGTAATGATCTGCAGATAAGGGCTTGAGGTGCTTGATGGGCAAGCAATTAATTGAGATGGAAATACTTGACACGAAGATTGCAGTAAAAGGCAGAAAGGTTCGACTTGTAATGATCAGCAGATAAGGGCTTGAGGTGCTTGACGGGCAAGCAATCTATTGAGATGGAAATACTTCACACAAAGATTGTAGTACAATGCAGAAAGGTTCGTCTTGTAATGATCTACAGCAGATATCTCGCATGTGAAGCCAGCGACAACATGTTAGACCAAATGATGCACGACCAGAACTACAGCCTAGCTTTTGAAAAATAAGAGCAGGGCAATCATCAGACAGGTGTATGATGGAGGTAAGATTGATCTCCAGCCAGAATTTCTATGTCGACTTCAGCAATCTCGGGACGGTTGCAGCAGCCTAGCTTTTGAACAATAAGAGCGAGGCAACTATCAGACAATGTAAGATGATGTCCAGCCAGATCTTCTATGCCAACTTCAGCAATCTTCAGACGGTTGCAGAGCACGAATCTTTACAGTAAACTTTTTATAAGACGATGTGGACAAGTTCAGGGAGTCAAAGCCGCAAAGAGCCGGAGAGTCCCCGTAGCCGTATCCAATATGAGCCCCGCATTTACGGCAGAGGAGCTTCGTCTTCAGGCCCCTGCGAACCCAGGCAACTGGGAAGCAGTTTACTTGGTCGACCTGTGTGAAGCGACTGAGGTCAACAGAAAGAAAGGAGATAGAACCTTTCTTTATCGACTTGCGATACTTTGAGCCTATCCCTGAGGTAATCCTATTGGAAGATGTCAAGTTCAAGGGATAACCACAAGATCCACAGCTGCAAATGAAAAGAGGAAGAAACAATTTCAATGATCTCCTGCTAAATGTAAGATGATGACCATCTAATACAACAAGCCACTGCAAGAGAGTAAAGTCTTCGATTCCACAAAACACCGATCATTCATGATTTTTCCTTTAGCAAAGCAAGAACAAAAACTGCATAAACCTCAAAATCGCCATCCACAAGCTTCCTAAGTGCTCCTCCATAATCCCCCTAATACAAACCAAGGTTGCTTAAGTAGTAAGAAACCGTCGCTTAAGCGCAGGCTCAAATTGCCACGCTTACACATTCTCTTCGGGCCCTCCGCCACATGGGGCGAGGCATTAGTCAGTTCAGGAACAACCAAATCGTTTTCTAATGACTTGATGCCGAACGAGGCAAAACCCATCAACTCAAAAACATCTAAGTTCAACAAAACACCGCCGCCGCCCTTCAAGATCAATTGCTTCACTCAGAGACGAAGACAGCAACGTTGCCGCACGAAAGGACCGCCAAACCTCATCAAACTACAGAATTTTCAGAATACAACGCAGAACCGTGCCAAACTGACGTAACCCAAATGCAGAAATCCACAGAAACGGCGACAGGAACGGAAAAGATCGAAACTTTCCCACAATTCAAGCACAAAACAGCACATCAAACAGAGGGGAAACGATACAGCAGCGAGAGAGAGAGAGAGAGAGAGAGAGAGAGAGGTGACCTGTAGGAGACGTCAGCGGGGTGGAGGGACATCTCGCTGCCCTCTCGCTTGTTGGAATCGAGGGATGGTTAGAGGAATCACATGGAACAATATCATTCTCCAACGCCCGGTACCATCCAATGAGAAGGAAGGAATAGATTTCGCTTTCCAATTCTTTCCAAAGTTTCAATTTTTATTTTCGGACCTTCCTTTTCTTCTTTCGGTCTATTTATTTATTTATTTATTGGAGATTTTGTAGAATGGAATGCACGGGGGATCCTCTTGACTTCTCAGTTGTCCCTTCCTCATGTCTGTACCCTTGCGCTCGTCGTACTTTCCAGGAAAAAATAAAAAATTAATTTGTTTTCCTATTTTTCCTTCACAAGAAAACAGCCCAAACAAGCTATCATGCCGTATTAGCCCCAGTGGTTACATTTCCAATCTGGAAGGGGAGATGAGGAGTTAAATCCCCACATTCTCGGGGATTAGGGTGGAGACAATTTCATTTCAAGTGGGTTTCGACTCACGCCTACGAGGAGGCGGGTCAAAAATGTTTGAGAATGAGTGTTAGAGTAGGCTTAGCATAGGATCGATAAAAAAAAAAAAAAAAAAAAAAAGCTATCATGCCGTATTATATTATTTTCGCGCCGGCCAATACTAATATCAACATAATATAAACTTGTCTTGGTACACCTTACATTACGTTCTATCATCAGCCCATCGGAACACGTCGAGTAATATTGACTTCGAATTAAATTTGCTTGTGCCATGTCAAAATTGAAATCTCTTTCAATAAATCCACACCCTCCTATAATTTTCTTTTTCTGCCGTGATATAAAATGACAATCATCCTTGATGGTCGTCAACCATAAATAAAATACAAATTAAAATGCTAGGCATGCATCCTAAGCATAAGATTTATGCCAACATTGCAAAAAGAGAATTGGATTTGTGTGGCATATCTTATTCACATACAATATATAGGGATAATAGGGATAATAGCCAAAATGATCCATGAACTTTGATTCAACGTGCGACGTCATTCCTTGACTTTTAATTTGCACGATACAGGGTTCTATATTTTTGCCCAATGTGCGTCATTCTTAGGGCGCATTTGGTAATGATTATATTCCCGGGAGTAGATTCTGATCAGAACTTATTCTTTTTTATTCTGTTCCTGGGAACTGATTCTAAGCATTTTAAGTAGTTTGATAACCGCCAAAATTTCGATTACGGAATAGAATTGCGTTTGATCACCATCTTCATTAATTACATTCCAAATCAATTTCTTTTAATTTTTTAATGAATTTTTTCCTTTTTTTCTCTTCTTTTTTTCATTTTTTCATTTTTCTTTTCTTTTTCCCTTTTTTTTTTTTTTTTTTTTCTTTTTTTTTTTTTTTTTTTCCTTTTTCTCATCTTCTTCTTCTTCCTGTGGCCGGTCGCCGGCCCTCGGCAAGGCCGGCCGTCGTCGGCCGAGCCTCGCCGACAAGTGGGCGAGGCTCGCCCAGCCCCGCCGGTGGCTGGGCTTGCCTCCGGCGAGCTCGCCGGAGCTCGCCCTGGTCTGGCGAGCTCGCCGAACCGGTGGCCGGCAGCGGCGGTGGACGGCGGCGACGGCGGCGGCGGTGGCGGGCGGTGGTGGACGGCGGTCGCGAGATAGCCTAAGGGAAAAAAATTCTTGATTTTGATTCTTAAATTCGTTAGGAATAAGAATCAACTTTTTTTTCTTCGATTCTATTTCAATTTATTTCCTAGAACAAATTTGTTCCCGGAAACAAAAATTTTACCAAACACGATTCTGGCGGCGATTCAGGGAACAAAGAATCAAAATTTGGCCATGTTTGAATGGTTACCAAACAGGCCTGAAAATTTTAATTTGTTCAATGTAGTCCTCGAATTATTTGTAAATGTTTAATGCAGTCTTTAAACTATATGAATATGTTCAAAAGTTCAAGAACCACGTTGAACATTGCACTAAAATTCAGGAACAACATTAAACAAATTTTAATAATTCGAGGGCCACATTGAACATGAAACTAAAATTCAGAGAACACATTTAACAAACTAAAAATTCAGGGATAACATTGCAAATTTGACCAATATTGAGAGATCATTTGTGTTATTTTTCCATATACGTTTGTGCACAACACACTTTTATACAATTTCACCAAGCATGAATCACCGCCTCCAAAGTTTGGTCGAAAGGAAGCTTCTCAGTGCACCAAAATTTGAACGTACAGGAACGATCTCAATTACCACAGAAAACAAGCACCAAACCAAGAGGATCCATTAAATCAAGCCCTCCCCCATGTTCTGATTCGATGCATCTTAATGTCGAAAGTCACCATAGAACAAATCATGTATGTACTACCATGAAGCCGCCCGCTCCGGTGCTAGGCACATTACCTCTTCGTCCTTCATCTCAACACTGTTTCTTTGCATTTTGAACAGTTCTATTGCAAGACCTGAGACACGAGCACCCCTGCCGATATAAAGAACAGCAAGCTTCTTGCACCCCCTTCTCAGTGCCTCAAGGCCCAGGTCACATAGATTCTGACATCGGTTCACGTGAAGCTTCTCGAGGTTATTACAGTGCAACCCAACAGCTTGCCACCCCGGCATCTTGACCCCATGGCACAATGCCAAGTTCCATTCCTGTAGTAACGGACAACCCCTCGCGATTGCAGCAGCAGATTCATTGCCAATAGATCTGCACAATCGGAGGTTAAGAACTTTCAACCTTTGAGCAAACCCTGAGCCAATTGTGACAAAGCAATCAGGACCGTGCCCCCAGCCAACACTGCCAATGTTTAGATATTCAAGCCCACCACCGCTCACGATTCCTCTTATTCCCTCGGCATCAAGATTACAGGACTCGGCATCTACATGTATCAGTGTTGGCGAGCAACCTCTAATTCCAACGCCAGTTACGTCCCTACTACAATGGGAAATCTTGATGGCCCTGAGATTGCGGCATCCTTGTGATAGAGCTCTTAAACCACGGTCGCTAATACATGAACAGTATGTGAGATTCACATTCTGTAGATCTGAGCAACCACTAGCCAAAGTTTCTAAGCCCACATCAGTAATATTGCAGCGGTAAAGACTGATTATGTTTAAAGATCGACAGCCAGCAGCGATTGCAGACACTCCATGGTCTGTAATTTTCAAACAGCCGTCAAGATAAAGACTTTGAATATTTGAACCATAGGATCGCAATGGGGTCAAGCCTGAATCAGGTAATTCTGTGCAGCCTGAAAGAGACAGAGACTGTAGATGCTGAAAACGTGCAAGTAGTCTGTTAAGATGGAAAGAGTTGACGTTAAGATTGGGGTACGATGGAGAAAGCTTCAAGAGGGTGAATGAACAGTCAAATTGTAATGATCGACGGGAGACATTCTGAACATGAAGCATGCGACGACACGTTAAGCCGAATGATGCACGATCGTTGCTACTCTTTAGCCTTTGAAAAATAAAGATGAGGCAATCATCAGGCAGTTCCACGATGGAGGCAGGACGATTTCCAGAAAGATCTTCCATGTTGGTTCGACAATCTCCTGACGGATAAAGAGCTCAGATATTCACAGTTAACCTTTCATAAGAAGATGTAGACGAGTTGGGAGACTGCAAAGAGGCAGTCAGTCTCCATAGCAATATCTGATATGAACCCCACAATTACGGCAGAAAGCATTTTGTCTCCGGTCACTCCCAACACCCAAGCGACGAGAAAGGTATACAAGGCCTTCCCATCATCCTCATTCAAGATAAGCACAGGATGGAAAGAGAGGCGCATCCAAGCTTCATCGACCTGTATGAAACTATGTATATCAACAGAGAGGAAGAAGATAAAACCTTTCTTCATTCTTTTCCAACATTCAGAGCCTACCTCAGAAGTTATTCTACTGGAAGATGCCGGGTTCAGGGAACGACACAAGACCCACAGCTGCAAACAAAAAGAAAACGACTTTGAATTTTCAATCTACTAATTGAGAATCCATACACATTCTGTATCGCGACAAGGAAATTCCCTAATGAATAAAAAATAATCATTTTTTTGTATAATCCTACAAAAGGCAAGTATCATTATGGAGCAATCTAAACCGACGCTTGGTCAGAAATTAAGAACCGTCGCATCTTAACATAGCTTATCCATGCCGACACGGTATTAATGCCCATCTTCGAAAGTCGGATCAGTCTTCCAAAACCATCCCCCCTAAAATGTACATAACAAGTAACCATTTTTATCGATAAATTAGCAGAATTCCGATCCAAACCGGCTCAGTGCATTTTCAGGCCGATGGGGTACACACTCAAATTTCCAGTCTTACTCTCAAAGAAAGGACAGAGGTTCGCATACCATCGTAACCAATCCCCCAAGCCAAGGACATGAACTCGAGCGAAGCGCTTCGCTATCTCAAACCATCATCGGATTGACAAAAGCACCAGACTTTTTCGCTGCCGCCAGCTCTACAACTAGAGTTCGACGCTACCACAATCGCCCCAGAACCAGCTCTCTCCAATCGAAAGTCCGACAAGAAATGCAAAGCCGCAATTTTTCTCCAACCATCCAACACAATTTCACCAGAAAAAACCAAAATTGCGGCAAAACAAAGCGATGCATCCGATTTTCAGCAGGTTTTTTCGCGAAGAAACGAGAGAGAAGTAGAGGAACGTACATGGGATTGGTATGGTCGAAAGGACGCGCCTTCGTTTCCGCTCTGATGATTCGACAGATGACCCGGGAGGAGCCAAACGGTGATGATAAGCAAATGAGAAGAAGGGGAAGAGAGAGAGAGAGAGAGAGAGAGAGAGAGCGAGAGAGAGATCTTTCCACCTTCTCGTTTTTACGTTTTCCGATGGTTTTTTTGTCTCTGTCCGCCTGTGCGTTAGCATGAGCTCGAGAGTGTCGTTTTTAGTGTTTCTTGGGTCGAGCGAGAGTGTCGTTTTTAGCAGAGGCCTGTTTTTACCCCCACCGGAGTCGTAAATGGCCTCGTCGGAGGACGAATGTGGTAAATTTTAGTACTAAAATCCTTACCAATTGTATCGGCGCCAAGGATGTTATTTCGCATTATTGCCCGCCCGCCTGCCGGCCAATCAATGCCGTGGTTCAAAGTTGTGATCCCGTCTAGTATCACCCAACTATGCCACAGTTCTAAGTCGCCGTCCCATGAGAGGAACACTTCATTAATGAGGCCGACCAAAGCTTAAAGATTTGGTACTTCGATTCCTAAATGGCCGTTTCCTTTGCAAGAGATTAATTAACATCAGGGCAGATATTTCAACGATATTTTTGGGCTCTAGCAGGAAGTGTAAGAACTGGCAACATTAAAAGTGACTAATTTTTGTATTCGTAACCTACCTACCAATAACTACTGGTTTGTCCCAGTGGCCATCCTTCCAATATGAAAAGAGAAAGTGGAAGTTCGAATCCCCAACTTCTCAAGAGTTTAGGCGGGAACGATATAGTTTTAAGTATGAATTTCGACTCCCACGCCCTATAAGGAGGCAAGGCAAAAGTTTGAGATCAAGAATTAGAATAGAAATAAAATAGGACCGATCAAAATAAATAAATAAAAAAACCTACCTACCAATTACAAGCAAACACTTCCATTAATTTCCCATTAATGGTATGTTCAAAAGGTTGACATTAAATTTCGGTATAGTGACATAGAAACTGCAAACTTTGCTTGGCTAGACTTTACCCTGGAAACTGATGCAAATGAACCCAGTACACAAACACTGAATAATTGTTATAGAACATTGAATAGACAACGCATAGATCATCTGGGTTGCTGATTTGTGTCACCATAAAATTTGCCCATAGATACTGTTCAGCCCAAGCCGACGTTCGGATCTCGAACTCATGCTTATATTCGAGTGGGGTGACTGGGTGAGAGTATAGACCAAGACTTGATCAAGTGCAAACAAAATTAATCCCAGGCACAAATGAGGGAAACCAAGATAATTTAAAAGCAAAACAGTGGAACTAACTCAAGTTGGAGCATAAGATTATAGAAAGTTTCAGTCTCCAGGACATGGACTCTAAACAGAAGGCCTATATCTACACTTCAACTCCACTCCGCTAGAAATATCACACAAGTTTCGACCCAATGACAAATGACATGATGTGGATGGAAGGATCGACATCACTGCGCAACACTTCAAAGTTGTCATAAGACACTCCCAAGTACATCGAAAATACATCTAGGGACTTAAGTCATCCTCTTCTGGATCCAAATCCTTGACCTTGACGTCCGCGTCTTCCCCATACTGGATGCAATTGTCAATTTGGGACAATACATATTGTATGCTGCAAAATACAACAAATTTTCTTTTAAATCGATAGAAACATGTTTAGACAATCGCATCATTTCATTCCTCACTCTATTTAAGCCTTAATCACTGGATAGAAAAGGCCAAGAGAGACCAGAAAAATCTGAGGTTCTCCTAGCTTCCTAGAAGTCTCTCGTCTTATACTGCTGGTAGTCCAAATCGTTTAACTTGGCAGGACTAGAGTTTTCATATAGAAAGGCCATATAGCAAATACCAAAGGAGGGCAGTTTCTATACAACACTTTCGCACAGCAGACATAGAAGAGTACCAAGGATTTACAGAACAACGAAGAACTAGTCCGACAAAACAAACCACAAGGAGGGATAATCATCAAAAAATGGAGAAGCAACAACTCTTCAACAAACTAAATATCCATAACTTACAATCCCACAGATTTGTCATAATTTCAAGCGCCACAATCCATATATTCAGCTGATTCATTTCAGTAAGTAAAAGTTTATTTTTCCATTGAAAACAAACCAAAATCATCCAATCATGTCCTTAAAATCCCATGGCAAGCCACATGCTCCTGCTAAAAATGAATAAGCAGAAATATGTTTTAGACTATAAAAGATCACACCAAGTCAGATACTTTCACAGCCTCTCTCGAGATGCCATCAACTAGAGACACAGAAAGATCCCATTGAACTTCTCTAATTACATAAAAGCAATTAACAAGTGTAGTCCAAAATTTCATCCACGCAATTGAGCCTGATGGGTATTCATGAACAAACAACCATTAAAACAAACAATATTTCCAACTGAGCACAAGTGCATGCTTGCTCATGTGTGTGACAGAAGAGATGCAGCAAAAGAACAAGGGCATGAGCAAAGATGTAAGAGCATATGCACTCAGAGTGGCATTCCTACAGTCTAACATATACATATCAACATATGCACACATACACACAAACACATGCGGGGAAGAGAGAGAGAGAGAGAGAGAGAAAACCTGCTCTCTTTCCTCAAATCGAGAGGTATGAAGCTCACCATGCTATATTCATCCACCTAAATCAAAAACTCATTGGAGTTAAGGCAATGAGAAATGTCCTAGCAAGATTAGATTACTAGCGAAAATCATGAATTATAACAAGCCAAATCAAAGGAGAATGAGTTCCCAGGTACTTATAAGCAATGATAGAAAGAAACCAGAATGCTGCAATAGCACATACAAACGTATTGTCAGTATAAAGTACAAAGCACCACAAACATATTCAGTTTATTCACCATTTACAAATGAGAAATGAAGGAATCATTGAAAGCAACTAAAGAGCAGTTCAAAAGAGAATCTGTACGTATTTCCACTTCTACACCATGTATAAATTTAACATCCAATACTAATTTGCAAATAACCACAAACTACAATCACTAAGTTTTACCAGTATACATGCAAAGCAGATATCTCACAAACCAGCTCTGCCAAAGATTAATTGAGCTTCTCAAACATAGGATTGAGCAGTTCAAAAGCAAATCTGCATGTCTTTCCATTTTCAGGCCATGCGGGCACTCTCCATCCAGCATTATCTTGCAAATAACCTCAAAGTGCAATCACTACTAAGTTAAGCCAGTATACATAAAGCAGATACATCACATACCAGTTCTGCCAAAGCTTTATTGAGCTTCTCAAACTTAGGAGCCATTGTTTGGTTCAACTCTGACAACAACACTCGAGGTTCCGGATTCAAGTAACTAAATTAAGAAAAACTCATCAGCCATATCAAATATGCGAAAGAAGCCACCCTAAGAGGATTAGGAACTCACTCATCAATATCTCTCTTGTTTTTCACAAGGTCCATTTTTGACAGGATATTTACATGGGGCAATTCGAGTTGAATCATGGCAGAGAGAGATGCCATGCATCCACTGATAAATTTGGTCACATCTGTGATGAACTGTTACAAACAACTTGAAACTTTATAATCTAGATAACAAATCAATTGCCTCAAAATGTATCAAGAGGCAACCAAGTAATTAAAGATTAAAGGAAAAAAAAAAGGCAATGTCCCACAAACCTGTGAATCGAGCAAGTATACCCCACAGACATTGAAGTTCTTACGCTGTAAATGCTCCACAAAATTTCGAAGCACTGGCACATGTGAGAAAAGTTCTATCTGGCCTGTAAAGTGCTTCGCAGTTATAATAGTTCATATTAATGTGCAGACATTGCAAAAAAAGTACATAAGCCACATAAATGCCGGTGCATTATATGATAACTATGCTTGCAAATGGAATTTGCTTAAAATGATGACGCTTGAATGAGGAAGAAACAAAGCAAAAAATCAAGTCCAGATAAAAACTTGCACAAGACATCATATGACCATGCCAATAAGTTAGTTCACCATGAAATATTGACGATCAGTGAAAAAAGGATCGAGAGTATCTTGACATCTAAACAAGAGGTCTTCCACAATATTCAGGATATCTAAAAGACTAGGTAGAGAATTGCTTATGCAGATTCAATACTAAGGCATTTGTCAAGGGAAAGTAGAATACAAGAAAAGTACAGTTGACCACCCTTAAGCAGCCACCAATTCAACATGTCAAAGAATCGCTATTAAGAGGTGGGCTAAATTGAGTTTAATCACATTAAGCTGCTTGAGGAATGTAAAATCGATATCTAGCAAAGATGAAGAGTAGAAATAGCTATTTCCTAGTCCTATGAGCACATTTCTGCTAAAACAAGTATCAGATGTTAATTGCAGCATTACATGTTTGTCCATGATTGTTGACATGTGATAATTGTTCACATTGCATGTTGTGCACCATTAAGAGGTGGCTAAATTGACTTTCATAATATTTAACTGCTCGAGGAATGCAAAAACAATATCTAGCAAAGATGAAGAGTAGAAATAGCTTTTTCCCAATCCTACAAGCACATTTCTACCATAACAAGTTTATCACATGTCAATTGTAGCATCACATGTTAGTTAACAATCATTGAAATCAGTTATCGTGCTATTACCTGGGCAGTCGAATACTAAGTAATCATCGTCCAAATAGTTATCCAGCTCCTCAGTGAGCCAATCATCCAGGTTTTCCTCAAGATGTCTATGTGAGAACATTAAGGTCGTCCACTGTGACCAATAGAAAAACAAGGAAAATAGAGAACAGAAGAAGACTAAGATACTTCCATCCTCCGATATTAATCAAGCCTATTGAAGTAATGAAATAATGAAGTCTTCAATAAGGTGCATCTGACGTCATTTAGAGAAGCATCGAGTGAGGACATGAAAGCGCAACGGTAATGGAAAAGCAAACAAAAATTAAAAACACATAATAAATGACTTGGATACTCCATGCAGTACATGAGGCCGCCATTTGGGCCTAGTCCAAGTTCCTCCATAACATCATCCAATGAAATGAGTTCTCTGATATCTGCAAGGAAACAAGCCATTATTACGAAGATCGGCCGAGAAGTACAAAGCAACGCTAAAAAGGAAAGCAGATTTAATTTACCCATGGCCACAGGATAGTCAAAGTTCTCTGCTGCAGGATCTAGGTTAACAATGTGTATCGTCCGCCCAATAGCTTCACAATGTTGATACAAACTTGAGCAATAAGTCGACTGACAAAAAAAGGGAAGCAAATCAGTCCCAGGATAACACCATCCACAGAACAAACCAATCCAAAGCGAGATCAACGTTCAGAATCATCCAAAATTTTCGAATAGGAAATCACCTTGCCACTGCCGGCAGGGCCTATGACCAGCTGTGCGTAGCCCATCTCAGCCTTCGAAAACAGCTATCGAAATCAAAACGAACAGAGGGTATGGAAGACCCGGAGCGACTCAAGAACGGCGGCCGCAATATACGCGGTGCACCAAACGCCCACAGCAAACAGCAGGTTCAGCAAGTCAGAATAAGACATAATAATCAACGGCGCCGAGCACACAGATCATCTCAAAAACCTGCATTGCCCATTCGAAAAGAAAAAAAAACGAAAAAAACATCATCAGACCTCCCCCTCGAAACATCTCCATCGACATAACAGGATCCAATTAAGCTCACACAAGAGTAAACGCTTAGCGACAAAACCACAACAGACACTTCAAGTTTCAAGTAGCCCTACAATCGTTTCAAGCAGCCAGTTAGTCCCTCCTCGACCGTTAAATTTTCACGGGGCGACGACGATGGTGCTGCGCGGTAACTAATCAAAAGCCGCGATGCTCTATCGGAAGAGGGAAGCGCGAACGCGAGACGATCGAACAGGGAACGAGCTCGCTCGTATCGGCTCGACCGAACGCCACGGGCATCGGAAACTAGGATCGCGCCGAGAAAACTCGCGAAACATTGAACGATCCTGACAGTGGTGCTCGATCGTCCAACGATGATTCTAGAAACGAAGACGTAACATCAATGGCGACGCTGTAGAGAGAGAGAGAGAGAGAGAGAGATACCGGTGGTGAAGAGGAGCTGAGGGAGGTTGCTTTACTTTCCGGAAAGCCCTAATCTATAGAATCTCTCGCACGGGTTTAGAGAAGAGAGGAGCTGCAGGGGAAAGTGGTGACCGTCTGGAAGAAAGAGCGAACGGTTGGTCCCTATAATATATAGCAAAAAAGATGAATAAATGCCTGGAAAAAAAACAAAAGAAAGGGATATTGACTTCTTTTTTTTTTTTATCTTGATGTCAATTTTAATTTATTGTAAAATTTCTTTTATTTGAATAATAGATATTAATTTATTCCATTTTCACTTGAAAAACAGCACGTGATGTATTTCTCAAGGATGACGATTTTGTCAACAATGCTATATTTCTTGACTAATGATGCAAATATTTCCAAATGAACTGTTGTGCTCACTTCTTTTATCTGATATCTATTAATGATTTTCAAGTTACTGATCATTTCAATAAGTTTGAGTATCTTTTACAAGTAAAAATTAAATGAAATTCAACATATTTTACAAAGTTATTGATATGTCACTAGAAGAATTTAAATCATCAATCAATTGAAAGGAACTCTTGATATTGTGTGAAGAAGTTGTCCATATACAGAGAGAAAAATACTTTAGGGTTCGAATTTTGATGGTAAGGCTGTTTTATAATATGGATTAGATTCAAATTTGATGATTGAAGTGGATGAGAGATGAAATGAAGTCATTAATTTAACAGAGCATGTGTGAAAATTACCAATTGAGGATGTTTTGGGAAGAAACAAAAGGACTAAGATCCCTTCAAAGTAAGAGATCCTCTTCACTTATATCATAGCATAAAATGTTGTTCTGTCTACTTATCTAAATTTCGAAATTTTTAAAATTAAATGGAGGGCAAAGAAACTTACTCATTGGCCAAATTCAAAAAGGAAATGAAATTTCTCTTTTGATTGAGTTTATTTCTGCTGAAAAAGCAATTCAGTACTTTAATTTAGTTGCTGCATGCGTGCGAGATGTCTCTTTCTGTTTGGTTGTGTACTTTCGGAATTGCTGGAGACGGCGAAAGTGTCGGACAAAACCTCACAACTATTACCTTCTCCTTCAATTCCCAATAAAAACTGCTTAATTCTTAATAGGTAGCGATTGATAATTGATTATAGTACAGCCAGCCAATGAACTGAAAACGCATCTCAATGATATTTGGGGAACTATTCCCATGTGGAGATCATCATTGTTGCCCAGGAAAGGTAATGGCCAACACAACCTTTACCCAACGCAGATGTCGCATGCATCGGCTCAGGGATTGGATAGGAAGGGACACAGTTCACCAGCATGCAGGTCTATAATTTCAGCAAAAGCAGTAGCTTCTTAGAAAGTGTATCTGCAATATCCCGACCCTTGAAGTGGGAAGTTCCGAGCAACTATGCACGCATTGCAGTAGTTCGCTCTTCATGATTAAGATTACAACATGAATCATCATACTGTACATATACATCACGACACACACCATCCCAATCATGGCCGAATGCCAACTGACTGATGGGCAGCCTCTGCCAGTCAAGAGCCTATAGGGCTTCAATTTGGGGAATCGACGACGCTATCCATTCAGTCTTTGCTTGCCCTACAAAAGTGGAAGAACCATAATGGATTTAGCAGAAGGTTACAAACAGTACAGAATCGAGGAATGTCCTCGGTCTCAGTTGCATAAACTTAGAGGCGCATACTTGTAAACCTGGATGGTCATCTAGTGTTTTCTTAACCATACATGTTGACAAGCTATGGAGGGAAAACTCTTAGCCAGGCAAGATGACTATCTGATCGTCAAGACCAAATTGCATACCTCACCGAGTCACTAATATAATGAAAACAGAAAAGGATTTTCCTGCGCATCTAGCTATTGGCACATTTGCCATATATTAGTGACAAATCGTGTTTGACAGCAGCAGATGCAACTTCAATGAATCGCAAGGATATAGTGAAAACTTACCAGGTGACACGTATGCTGGCAAGCTGACGTACTTGGGACATGAGCTTTTTAATAGACTCATATCTGGTAGGAGGATGGATCCAACCGCACACTCTCGAGGCTGTAATTACAGTGGAAATTCAGGCAATGCTTGGATTAAGAAATAATTAGACTTAAAGAATTGGCATATTAAGGAATTAAAGGAATACCAACATATTGTTAAGAAGCAATGTAGCAATGACTATAATAAAAATATAGCTAATGAAGATCCTAAAGAACTGAGATGGGTTACCCAGCTCAACTTGTAGGCGCTGTTTAATTTTTGGAGTGAAGAAGACAAGATGGTATTTCTAACAAAGTATCAACACTCGGAACAAAAAGATAATGTGATCACAAAAGAGCCATCTCTATCAAGCAAGTCGATAAAACACATCCTACAGCTGCTACTAAAACAATATGACTTCTAACAAAGCAGATGTTTCTCAAAGAAAGGAAATTCTGTAATTTAGTGTATGAAGATCCTCCTAGAAAGATGCAGCAAATTTCAAGTGGAGTGAAAGGAGTAACCTTAAAGTCCTTATAGAAGCATAAGTAGATCTCCTCCAAAGCTCCGTTGGAGCAAGCTATTTCTGGGGTCACATGGAAAGCATTCTGAATTGCAGAAACGATGCCCCCAAGAGGATATTTTTCAGTGTTAGAAGGCAGATATCCAGCATCATTTAGTACTTTCTGGCATCACAGCAGAACAGAAACCATGTTAATAAGAAGCCAGTGCCCCTACTTTCGTGGAAGGGATCCCTGCTAGCTTTGAAAGCAACTGGGATGACTAATGCATGCTGTGGCGATGTGTTTGGTGTGTGCACGTGTACATAAATAAGCTAAGTTGTGATTGCATGGCAAAATAGAAGGCTATTTGACAAGTGGCTGATAAATGGAACCGAAATCTACAAGGCCAGGAAGCTCTCTGTCAGTCGAATATTTATCACGGATCTTGGCAGCAAATCTAGTATAGACAGGAAGGGGGTTTAGTATTTTGTGAAAGGCCAAGAAGTTGAAAGCCATGAAAGTCTCAATTCTCACAGTTTTGGCTTGGCTTCTTTTTCAGCTTCTACCACACACCTATCTACACTGAATATATCACCAAAAGTCTCTCTCTTATTTGACATTGCAAGGAATGCGGAACCACCCCAACTGTTCCAAAAATTTAAGCCATTAAATGAAAGTGCAGTTAGGTATTTTAAATATTCTAATGCCTCTCCTGTTTAGGCTAGATTTTGCTAAATTGCAGCAACATATATAGGGAGACAAATAAGTTGGCCTAAAAGGATTTAAACTCGGGACTTTCAGCTCTATCACCATGCGTAGGAAGTGGAACTACTGTCAAGTATTGTAAAAGCTCATGCTGATATATGAAAGCACTATTTAATTTTCTGAATATATTAATAGCCACAGAAAGAGCCTCTTCTAAATTGTAGATTTCCTCCACCTAGCACAAGAAGTGTCAAGAAGCTATCTTGTTGCATCTCACTTACACCTCAACATCCCATGCAAATTAACTTCATCACATCTCTATTTTTTGCCCATTACTATTTTATGGGCTTCCACTACCACACTCAAGTCAAGATCCTCTACATGAGGCAACAGACTCAAAAAAATTAAGGCTTTATAGTAGACGCGCAGATTCAGACTTCCATAACTTACAGTCACATTGTATTTGAAGTAGACATTCAGAGCTGTTAAAAAGTAGCTGTACTCATCTCGCAATACAGGAAAGGAGCAAGTTCCATGCTTCTCTGCCATGGAAACACAGACATATGAATAAGAGCCAGTAAATCTGCCTTTAAGAAAGGCAGCTATTGTAAACCGAATGCATGCTTTGGACCTGCTCAACCTAGCATCCGAGAATTAGAGATCAAAATGGCAAAACGACATAGTTTCTCAAACATTCGATTGGCCAAAAAATTATCCCAAAACCAGCAGCATCTTCTACTTTGTTGGATGTCTCTTTGGTCTAGAAGTACCAGTCAAAAACAGAGAATCTTTTTTATTTTGGTTGAACAATGATTTCTTTTAAGCATGCAAATAGGGGAATTTCATCATTTTTTTCATTTCTTTTGACCAGATACCTGAGGACCATACTGGACTTGAGAGTTCTTTAGAGTTTGGAAAGAAATCAGCTTAACAATAGTTACTCATCTCTAACCTTTACCCAAATAAGATTAATGCCATAGTTACTCCATGCTATTATGCACTTGCAATGGTATAAATTCCAAGGAAAAATGCAAATATTTATTAACTGTACTCAAAGATCCATTGTAAGGAGAAGACACTTACCCCACTGCCAATAGACATCAGCAACAGCAGAAAATTGTCAGTGCGACATAGCGGTCAAGGAAACAAAAGAAAAGAAAAGTAAATAATTAGCAGCAACCTCATGAGCCCAGAATGATCCTTTTCTGCCATGACAAGTTGAAGATGAACCACAACTTAAAGATGGCCAGTATTTTTCAAGTGCATCAACCAATGTAGAGATCTGCAAATTCAAAAATTGTAGGGGGGAATGTCAAGAGAGCTGCTCATGTTTTTCAGACAAAGCTTAAAAAACCCCCATTAGACAAATAGAAATAATGAAGCAACATTGCATTTTCAGAAAGCTATTAACACAAGTTGGTTAGATATTGAAGTATCAGAGACGTTAGTCATCATAACAAATCTGTAGGCACCTCACAGGATTCCTTTGAAGAAAATATTCAAGCAGATATTCATTGTGTTAAGTGAATTCCATCACCAACTTCAACCATCTCAATTTTCACACTAGAAAACATATCTTTTCACGAGTTACCCAGCAAGAGCTCTCTCCCGGAACACTTTTCAAAGTCAATGCAAGAATGTGGCAACACATGCATGAGTTTTTCGTGCAGCTTAAAAATGACTAACCAACAGAAAAGAAAAACACCTCTTTTTCATTGAAACGAGATCGACTGCAACAGGCAGGCCAAGTTCCATCATTGTAATCAGGCCATAGTCCATCTGCCTTTCAGGTACCAAGAAAAATTTAGTCTCTCTGTGCAAACTTCCCAATACCATGTATGAGGAAGCAATGTTACAGACCCACAACAAAAATTATAAACACAGTTGAGTTCAGAGAGAGGAAAAAGTCCTCTGTGTCATCCAGGCAACATAAGCAATATTGCATTTTTGACATAATTGGTCATACTCACGTATAGTGAATTCAGCTGGAGCATTTGAGCTGTAACAAGAGAAAAGAAGAAGTGAGGTTTTCCAGCCTAATATGCATGAGCCAGTGAAAACTCACACCACTTTATGAAGGATATTACACATATCCAGGAACCATATGACAGGTGGTACTAAAGAAAATAAGGAGATAAATAAATTGGATGCAATGATCAGCATATTTGAAAATCAACCTAATTTCTCAATGTTATTTGCCACATAATATCGACCCCAACACTAAACAAACAATCCGACTTGTACCCTTTATATATTCTTGACGTCAACAGATAGCCATGAGCTAATCAAGTCCAACCGCACTATTCCAGATGACACACGATACCATAGAGCAATCACATCTTAGTGAACTTATAATACTGTTTTCTCGATTATTGACTTGCCACCCTACAGCACAAATGCGCTAAATACTACACAATCCTCGTTAGCAGCACTAGTGGCGCGTCACTAGAAACACACATAATGCACTGCACGATAAATTAATCAGAACAGTTCCTTTTCGCACGTGTGACTTTTTCAGGCTTCTATGAGCTAGACATAGAGCTATTGTGAGGTATTTCCGGCAGGTTTGACGCGACTCGTTCGGCATTTACCGAGCTCGTAGGCTGTCAACATAAAGCCATAGCCGAAATTCACCCGCAACTTCAGATTCGATCACCACGCCAGCATAACAAGCAAACACGCGGATAAAGCGATCGAACGTCCAACGCACGGAGCACGAGGACGCGTGTCAGCGATCGCCGAGGCGGAGCGTCTGGAATCTCGACGAAACAAATGACGACTGCGAGAATTACCCGCGGCAACAGGCGTTGGAGGAGCAGCAATGGCGAGTCCAGCGGCAGTAGGTGCCAGGCCATTGCATCGCCAGCTGGAAGTAATCGAACTCTCTCTGGTTGCCCCCGTCGTCGGACCCTCCGGCGACGACCGCCGCCGCCACGGCGATCGCCGCGGCGAGAAGCGTCAGGCGGAGGAGAGACGAAGAAGAAGCCATCGATGGAGAGAGAGAGAAGAGAATCGGGCGCGAGAGATTCGCATAATGCGCGCGGCGGGGATGTAGGATTATAGGGGTGATACAGACAGCAGCTTGGGAAGGGCGGAAATGTCAATTCGTCTGCGATCGACGGTAACGGACAAAACCCCGAGCTGGGAGGCACCAGTGGCGAAGCGACACGTGGCCCGAAAAGTGAGTGAAATGTCTGCTTTTTAGCCCTCACGTCGTGGACTGGAAGTCTCAGGGACGTCCACTTCCGCTGTTAACAGTCCGACATATGCGGGGCTAGTGGTGTCAGGAACCGAACTAAGATGGGAACCGAACCGAAAAATTCTATTTTTTCAATTCGGTTCAGTTTTTCGGTTTGGTTCGCATTAAAAACCGAACCAAACCGAACTGTTGACACCCCTATACGGAGCCTCAATAACGGTTCGTTTATTTCCTAGAAAATACACGATTTTTCAAAATTTATGATTTATACTGTTTTAAATAATTAATCAATAAAAAATATTTTTATCATTAGTAATAATTTATATTTAAATATTTTCGTGAATGATAAAAATATTTTTCATTTATTCGTATTTATAAGCAATTCAAGTAATTACTTTTCGTAAATGATGAAAATACTTTCTGAAATGTGAGTTTTCCACGAAATATAAAGCTGAAGCCTGACTAAATTGCAGTAGTCCGCTCTTCATGATTAAGAATACAACAGGAATCATCATACTGTACATATACGTCACAACACACACCATCCCAATCATGGCCGAACGCCAACTGACTGATGGGCAGCCTCTGCCAGTTGAGAGCCTATAGAGCTTCGATGTCAGTCAGCCTCTGCCAGTCGAGATCCTATAGAGCTTCAATTTGGGGAACCGTCGACGCTATCCATTCAGACTTTGCTTGCCCTACAAAAGTGGAAGAACCATAATGGATTTAGCAGAAGGTTACAAACATAACTGAATCGGGGAATGTCCTCGCTCTCAGATGCATAAACTTAGAAGCGCATACTTGCAGACCTGGATGGTCATCTATTGTTTTCTTAACCATACATGTTGACTAACTATGGAGGGAATACTCTTAGCCAGGCAAGATGACAATCTGATCGTCAAGACCAAATTGCATACCTCACCAAGTCACTAATATAAAGAAAATAGAAAAGGGTTTTCCTGTGCATCCAGCTATTGGTACATTTGCAAAATATTAGTGACGAGTCATGTTTGACAGCAGCAGATGCAACTTCAATCAATCGCGAGGATATGGTGAAAACTTACCAGGCGACACAAATGCTGGCAAGCTGACGTACTTGGGACATGAGCTTTTTAATAAACTCATATCTTGGAGGAGGATAGATCCGACCGCACACTCTCGAGGCTGTAATTACAGTGGAAATTCAGGTAATGCTTGATCAAGAAATAATTAGACTTAAAGAATTGGCAAAATTAGGTATAAAAGGAATACCAACATATTGTAAAGAAGCAATTTAGCAATGACTACAATAAAAAAACAGCTAATGAAGATCCTAAAGAACCTGACATGGGTTACCCAGCTCAACCTGTAGGCTCAATTGTTTAATAAATGGAGTGAAGAAGACTAGATGGTATTTCTAGCAAAGTATCAACAGGCGGAACAAAAAGATAATGTGATTACAAAAGAGCCATCTCTATCAAGCAAGACGATAAAACACATACTACCACTGCTACTAAACAATATGACTTCTAACAACGCAGAGTTTCTCATAGAAAGGAACTTGTGTTTTAGTGTATGAAGATCCTCCTAGAAAGATACGGCAAATTTCAAGTGTAGTCAAAGGACTAACCTGAAAGTCCTTATAGAAGCATAAGCGGACCTCCTGCAAAGCTCCATTGGAGCAAGCTATTTCTGGGGTCACATGGAAAGCATTCTGAATTGCAGAAACGATGCCCCCAAGCGGATATTTTTCAGTGTTAGAAGGCAGATATCCAGCATCATTTAGTACTCCCTGGCATCACAGTAAAACAGAAACCATGTTAATAAGAAGCCAATGCCCCAGATTTAATTGACTACAAAGTCACTGATACTTTCACGGAAAGGATCCCTGCTAGTTTTGAAGGCAACTAGGATGACTAATGCATGCTGCGGTGATGCATTTGGTGTGTGCATATGTGAATCAGGGAACATATACATATATGTGCTAATTGTGCTTGCATGGCAAAGTAGAAGGCTATTTGACAAGTGGGTTCTAAATGGAACCAAAATCTACAAGGCTGAGAAGCTCTCCATCGGTCGAATAGGATCTCGGCTGCGAATCTAGTATAAATAGGAACAGGGTTTATTATTTTGTGAAAGGCCAAGAACTTAAAAGCCATGCGAGTCTCAATTCTTACAGTTTCCGTGGCTCCTTTTCAGCTTCTACCACACACCTATCTATACTAAATACATCACCAAAAGTCTCTCTCTTATTTCACAGTGCAAAGAACGTAGAAAAACCCCTACTATTCCAAAAATTTAAACGGTTAAATGACAGCATGATACGCATTTTAAATATTCTAATGCCCCTCGCATTTAGGCTAGATTTTGCTAAATTGGGGCAACATATATATAGGGAGACAAATAAGGCAGCCTAAAAGGATTTGAACTCAGGACCTCTGGCACTATCACCATGTGAAGGAAGTGGAACTACTGTCAACTATTCTAAAAGCTTATGCTGAAATATGAAGGCACTATTTAATATTCTGAATATATTAACTGCCACAAAAGAGCCTCTTCGACATTGTAGATTTCCTCCACCTAGCATAAGACATGTCAAGAAGCCATCTTAGTTGCATCTCACTAACACCTCAACATCCCATGCAAATTAACTTCATTCCACTACCACGCTCAAGTCAAGATCCTCTACACAAAACAACAGACTAAAAAAATTAAGGCTTATATTAGATGCACAGATTCAGACTTCCATAACTTACAGTCACATTATATTTGAAGTAGACATTCAGAGCTGTTAAAAAGTAGTTGTATTCATCTCGCACTACAGGAAAGGAGCAAGTTCCATGCTTCTCTGTCATGGAAACACAAACATATGAATAAGAGCTAGGTAAATCTGCCATTAAGAAAGGTAGTTATTGTAAACCAAATGCATGCTTTGGACCTGCTCAACCTAGGATCCGAGCATTAAAGATCAAAATAGCAAAACAACACAGTTTCTCAAACATCCGATTGGCCAAAAAAATTATCCCAAAACCAGCAGCATCTTCAATTTCTTCGGATGTCTCTCTTTCTTTTTCTTTCTTTTTTTTTTTTTTTTTACTAATGTGGTAAATAGTGATCTTGTGAGAGATCTTACATGCATCGCTCTGATTTACATATGCACGTAACAAACAACCTAACATTCACTAGGCAGACACAGGTTCCACAACATTTTAGGTGGTTAAAACAACAGAGAACACATCACTAAGCAATTTGGTCAAGAAGTGCCATTCAAAAAGAGAGAATACTCTTTCCTCCAATAAAATCTTTTTTATTTTGCTTGGACAATAATTTATTTTATGCATGCAAACAAGAAAAACTTCATCATTTTTTCTTTTCTTTTGACCAACATGAGGACCATAGCGGACTTGAGAGTTCTTTAGAGTTTGGAAAAAAAAAACAGCTTAACAATAGTTACTCATCTCTAACCTTCACCCAAATAAGATTAATGCCGTAGCTATTCCATGCTATTATGCACTTGCATTGGTATAAATTCCAAGGAAAAATGCGAATATTTATTAACTGTACTCAAAGATCCATTGTAAGGAGAAGACACTTACCCCACTGCCAATAGACATCAGCAACAGCAGAAAATTGTCAGTGTGACATAGCGGTCAAGTAAACAAAAGAAAAGAAAAGTAAATAATTAGCAGCAACCTCATGAGCCCAGAATGATCCTTTTCCGCCATGACAAGTTGAAGGTGAACCACAACTTAAAGATGGCCAGTATTTTTCAAGGGCATCAACCAATGTTGAGATCTGCAAATTCAAAAATCGCAGGGGGAAAATGTCAAGAGAGCTGCTCATGTTTTTCAGACAGTTTTAAAAACCCCCAGTGGACAGATAGAAATAATGAAGCAACATTGCATTTTCAGAAAACTATTAACACAGTTTGGTTAGATATTGAAGTATCAGATATGTTATTCATCATAACAAATCTGTAGGCACCTCACAACATTCCTTTGAAGAAAATAATCAAGCAGATATTCATTGTGTTTAGTATGTTCCATCACCAACTTCAACCGTCTCAATTTTCACACCAGAAAACATATCTTTTTCCAAGTCACCCAAAAAGAGCTCTCTCCAGAATACCTTTCAGAGTCAATGCAAGAATGCGGCACCACATGCATAAATTATTCATGCTGCTTAAAAATGACTAACCAACGTAAAGAAAATGCACCTCTTTTTCATCAAAAACAGATCGACTGCAACAGGCAGGCCAAGTTCCATCATTGTAATCAGGCCATAGTCCATCTGCCGTTCGGGTACCAAGAAAAATTTAGTCTCTCTTTGTAAACTTCATGCCAACCAATACCGTGTACGAGGAAGTGATGTTACAGACTCACAACAAAAATTATAAACACAGTTGAGTTCAAAGAGAGGAAAGAGTCCTCTGTGTCATCCAGCCAACATAAGCAAATTGCATTTTTGACATCATTGGTCATACTCACGTATAGTGAATTCAGCTGGAGCATTTGAGCTGTAACAAGAGAATAGAAGAAGTGAGGTTTTAGTAACTATATGACAGATGGTACTAAAGAAAATAAGGAAATAAATAAATCGGATGCAACAATCAGCATGTTTAAAATCATCTCTAATTTCTCAAAGTTATTTGCCGCATAAAATCAACCCCGACACTAAACAAATAATTTGACTTGTACCCTTTCTATAATCTTGACATCAACAGCTACTTGGCCATGAGCTAATCAAGTCCAACCACGCTATACCAGATGACATGCGATACCATAGAGCAACGACATCTTAGTGAACTTATAATACTGTTTTCTCGATTATTAACTTAGCACCCTACAGAACAAATGCGCTAAATACTGCACAATCATCATTAGCAGCACCAGTGGCGCATCACTAGAAACACGTATAATGCACTGCACGATAAATTGATCCGAAGATTCCTATTTTGCGCATGCGATTTTTTTTCCCAGCTTCGAGGAGCTAGACATAGAACCATTTTGAGGTATTTCAGGCAGGTTTGACATGACTTGTTCGGCAGCTAACGCATCGGTACAATCGTATCGTAATGAACTCGTAGGCTGCCAACACGAAGCCATTGCTGAAATTCACCCCCAATTTCAAGTTCGATCACCACGCCAGCATAATAATCAAACACGCGGAGAATACGAGTCGCGGACCGCGCAAACGAAACCCCAATCAAAAGCGAGATGACAGCGATCGAACATCAAATACACGGAGCACGAGACGCGAGCGAGCGATTGCAAAGGCCAAGCATCCGGAATCAACGAAGCGGATGGCAGCTGCGAAATTTTACCCGCGGCAACAGGCGTTGGAGGAGCAGCAATGGCGAGTCCGCCGGCAGAAGGTGCCCGGCCACTGCACCGTCAGCTTGAAGTAATCGAACTCTCTCTGGTTGCCCCCGTCGTCCGCCGCTCCGGCGACCGCCGCCCCCGCCGCCGCCGATCGCCACGGCCAGAACCGTCAGGCGGAGGAGAGACGAAGAATAAGCCATCGATGGAAAGAGCGAGAGAGAATGGGGTTGCGACAGATTCGCATAATGCACGGGGAAGGATAAGGAGAGCGGCTGGAATAGGGAAGGGCAGAGATGTCAATTCGTGTGCGATCGACGGTAACGGACAAAACTCCGAGCTGGGAGAGACCAGTAGCGGAACGACGCGTGGCCTGAAAAGTGCGTGAAATGTCTGCTTTTTAGCCTTCGCGTGTCGTGGACTGGAAGTCTCGGGGAAGTCTACCTTCGCTGTTAACAGTCCGACGTGTGTGGGGCATCCTGAAGATGGGCTCGGGCCGGCCCGTCAGAACGAGTTTAGCCGTTCCGGGCCGGCCCGATTCGTCGCATGAGGGCACCAACTCAATGATGGTCCGTTTATTTCGCGAAAAATAATCGATTTATAAAATATTTTTCTAAAATAATCATTTATATTATTTATGATAATTAACCAACAAAAAATACTTTTATTTTTTATCATCAGCAACAGTTCATCCCTAAATACTTTCGTAAACATTTAAAGTAATTTCGATTCATGTTTTTTGTAAACGATATAAGTAATTATTTTTTTAATAATATATTCTAAAACATGAGTTTTCCATGGTACAAAAGACACTTGCTTTGTTTGTTTCGCATAAACATGATAATTTCTAAAAAATGACTTATAGGAAGGCATTTTTATAGGAAAATGATAATATTTTTCTAGTATTTAGTTTAAACCCGAAAATAAACTAAAAAAACATTTTATATTGTTTGGTATAGAAAATATAATTTGGTTTTCCTAAATAAACACGCACTATTCAAGGTGATAATAACTTGGGCATTGGCAAAATTGGATTAGAGCATCGGAGTCTCGGGTTCAATCTTGATGGACCCTATCTCAAATGTTAGGGATTAGGGTACAAGCACCTAGGTCTCGGGTTTGGCCTTGAAGGATAAGGTACAAGTGTTAGGATAACGAGTTTGGCCTCGGTGAACCCGAGTGCTAGGACCAAGGTCTTGGCTCAACATCAATGAAATCAGGCATAGGCTCTAGGTCCAGGCCTAACTCCTAACTCAGGTAGCAAGGACCCAAGCCCAAGTGTTAAGGACCCACGCACGAACCTGAGTGCCAAGGACTAGAGCTCAAGCATCAAGAGCCCAAGCATGGACATCAAGGGACACTAAAGTCCTATGTACAAGCACCAAGGTCACAGGGCTAGCTTTGATGTTCTAGCACCTAGGTATCAAAGACCTAGTCCTAAATGCTAAGAACCAACGTTGAGATATCTATACCCAATTGTATGGTTTCGAGTCAAAGCACTAGAGCTTAGACACATATTTGGAAAATGATTTTTGATTTTTTAAAGAGAAAATCGTTTTCTTTAATTTAAGTATAAGATTTTTGTTGACTCATTTTCCCAAGCGAATCAAATACTAAGAAATGAAAAAAAAAATTGAAATATATTTTCAGCAAAAATGGAGCTTAAATATTAATTATTTTTCATACATATAAATTTTTGTAGCCTCTACAATTTAAGGACAAACAACTAAACTACTTCGACTTTTGTAAATTTTTTTATTTCTTTTATTTTTTAATATTTTTATTTGTATTTTTTCTTATTTTTTCCTTTTTTCTTTTTTTTTTCTTTTTCCTTTTTTCTTTTTTTTCTTTTGGCTCTGGCCGCCATGGTTGGCTACCACCCGCTTGAATTGACCTTACCTAAAAAAATGTCGACCTTACCTAGTCGGTTCATGATGGGGTTGGTTCAATTATCAACTTTCAAAAACTACAGCCTAGATTTAACTAGCCAATTTTGGTGTAGTACTCAGTTTTTCAACCTCAAAATGATTGGTTTTATCCAAAAAACCTAAAATGGTAGAATTTGAAATGGAATTGGTCTTGAAGCTCTTTGCCTCACCTCACATGAGCTCACATAAGCTCTTTTGTTCCTTCATAAAATAGAAAATATTCGTGAGCGTTCCTTCATTGAATATTCGTAATTGAATATAATTGACATATTATCCTCGAGCAACAAAATTTATATTCATGTTTGCCATAAACACATTATGAAAACAATAAAAAAAGACTAAGAAGAAAAAAAGAGCCCGATCGATTCCAAAGTCAAAGTCAATAGAGGCTGTTCCCGATTTCAGAAGCTAACGAGTTGAATTCCGGGTTTGCGGATCCGATTTCCACCGGTATGATCACCCCACCACATCCAAAATTTGCCCAATCCGACGTCATCGACCGCAGTCTAGAAGCTTCGACGACTATGCAATGCATTGGACTTTCCTCACGTTGGAGTCAAATCATTGACAAAAGTGGAAGGCGACGCGAGCCAACATGACCTAAAAGGACAGCAAAAGCACAATCGCTTAGGCGCGGCGCGGGGGGCGTTTTCGTCATTTCGGCCGCGACGCAACTCCGCGTAACGAAACTCCATCGATCGCGAGAGGGCGCCCAACAACAGAAATAACCACTCGCTCGTTGGGAGAACCAACCCCCCGCTTTCCCGAAAAGCGACCCCCCGAGCGAAACCCTAAATCCGGAAAAAGAAGAAAAAAAATTTCGAGCGGGAGATTCCGCCCATCGCTTTCGATTCGCTCCCGGCAATCCGCTCCGATTCGTCCTCGCGCTCGCCGGAATTCCTCCGAATTCGTCCGGCGTCGTCGAAGCTCCGAGCAGGCCCGGTGAGTTCTCCTTCTTCTCCTTCTTCTCTCTCTGTCTCTCTGTCTCTCTCTCTCTCGGTTCAGCTTGTGGTCGGAACTTTCTGAAGCTGGCATTCGGCGGGACGCTTGTGTGATTCGGTTGCGCGCGGGTGCAGATTGGGGGAGCTCGTCGAAGCCGTCCAGCGGGGTTCGGGAATTGGGGGACCGCTTGCTGAGGTGTTGGAAGAGCGTGTGGGACGGAGTGCGAGCTCGGGGCGTCCGGGATCCATGCCAAAGGTTCGATTTTCTCGCCGGCCCGAGATTGCTGGCGCTTTTTCTTGAATTGGGTCTTGCTGCGCGCGTCTTCTTGGCGTACCTTTGTGATTTACTTGGAGTTTCTTGCTGGGTGAGTGATGGGAGAGTTGCTTCTCGTTTGTGATGGGCTAGATGGTGACTCTTGCCTCCTTGTTGTTGTCTCTCTCTCTCTCTCTCTCTCTTTTTATTGTTCTTTTTCGTGGTGTGTGAATATAAAGTTGAACGTTGGCTAAAGATATTTCATGGAGTAAGTCATTGATGCAGCCCACAAGGTCAAATGTACTGATGTTGCTAAAAAATTGATACTATTTCCAAGATTTGGTGGAGTAGACTTTATCGAGAAATCTAACCGGATTAAAATTTATCTTTTCTATGTAATTTCTAATTTGTTTAGTTTCTTATTCAATAAGTTCATCTTGCTGGTAGTTCTGTTTTCGTCCTATTTGTACTCTGGGTAGGTTTCCTGATTTTCCTGAGAAGTAAAGAGAGAAAAATGGGACTTCTTGGGTTGGATTATTCCGCTTGATCTTTTTTTTCCTAGCTTAATATTTGTTTAGTTTTTGTCAATCTCATTTTTAGATGCTTGCAATCCTTATATTTTATCATTCATTCCCCAAAATGTGCTATTAATGCTTCACCACTCTGTTCAGATTAATCATGGATCCTGAAGCCAAGAAGTTTGGAAGTGGTAATAAATTATTACTTATCTCTCTTTTTTTTCCCTCTCCTTGGTAGCACTTTCGTTCATCCTTCTCTATGTAGTCACTGTACAGAAAAAATTTGAAAACAAGCAGTTTGCTTATTTTTTATTTTTTTCCCAAAAAGTCTCAAGTGCTCATGATGGTGTGGAGAAAATGTGAATGGTCATAGATCATTATATATCCATAAATGCGGCACAAACAATTAAATTCATATAGCTATTGAGTTGAGGGAGGAACTGGCACCCGAGGAACCACGGATCACTCCATATGGAACAAGCCTTACGGATTGGAAGTCTGCGATGGTCTACCTTTTTCTTTCGTTGCCTTTGACCTTTCAAAGTTACTTGTCTCCAATAGAGGAAAGTTGAGTAGCCCATCATTGGAATACTGAATTATCTGCACTTCGTTCTAAATGTGGTGGGAGGGGCCATGAAGAATTCAACACATTCGTTGGCTTATCATCAGAATTCTGAAATGTTTGTTTTATGTCGCTTTTCTTGATTTCATGGGCAAGTCTTATTTTCTATGATCTAAATCTAGGGTTGCATTATTTGTTCTTCTCTGTCATCTTTCTCTCATGGTCTCCTTATTTCGGCTTGTTTGCATGTTGATACTATCTTCTTTTTGCCTTCTCTTTTTTGGTTATTTAGCAATAGCATATTAAATTGTTTGACCTTCAGGGCTTAGGGAACTCACCGGTGCCGTAGATCTTATCAGTCACTTCAAGTTGTTGCCCCACTATGATTATTTCTGCAAGCGGACACTACCTTTGTCAATATCTGATACCTCCTACCTTCACCATGTTGTGGGTGATACGACAATTAGAAAAGGAGAGGGGATGCAACTGGACCAACTTATTCAGAATACATCTTATTCTCAAGGATCCAATGTGCACATACGGTCTTTTGACCTTGAGGTTCTCAGCGATGCTTTTCAACTGAAGGAAACTGCACCTGTTGAACTTCCTCCAGTACGTATTATGATGTGCAAACTTCTTTTTCTTCAATTCCATGAAACAAATTTTTCTCCGATTGTGTAACCTTAGTTCCTTGAACCTTATGGTGCCTAAAGCACTGTTGTTTAACATGTGTCTGGAATGGTGATTCACCTTCGTTCCTTTTTAGGAGGAAAAAGGCATACCAACAATTGCAGGAAAATCAAAAGGTGAATCAAAAGACAAAGATAGAAAGCATAAGAAGCGCAAAGACAGAGATAAGGAGAAGGATAGAGAACATAAGAAGCACAAACACCGTCATAAAGATCGAAGTAAAGATAAAGAAAAGAAGAAGGATGGGAGTGGACAGCATGATTCTGGAGTTGATCCTTCAAAAAAGCAGAGTGAAAAGGTGAGAGATCTGACTTACTCGAAAGACATAAAGGGATGACAGCTAAATACTGCATACCCTGGCCTCGCACGAGTTTAAAATAGTATTTGAATTGGCATTCAACTGAAGTCTTGGATTCTTTCTTTTCTTACCTTGTGTTTTTGGATCCTGGAGAGTGAACTTAGGTATCTACTAAAAAATACTCGATTCTATGTTAGAACTTTTTTTCTTAATAAACTTTTGGGCGACCCAAGAGACGATTTATAAGACTTGGAATGTTGCATTATACTGATTTACGATCATTATAGAATAGATGCTACCATTTGTACATAATTGCATCTGACCTATCATTGCATCGCAACAGAAAAGGAAGCATGACGAAGATGAAAATCTTAATGACATCCAGAAGCATAAGAAAAGTAAGGTAATTACAAATGCTCTACACATTTTACTTTGGCTTCAGGATGGTTGCTCAATCTTGTCATCCTTTCTTTGATGTATTACTAGTGTTCTGGCACATGCTAAGCTTGTGCGCAGTTAAGTGATTGAGTGAGGGGAAGAAATTGAGTAGTATATCCAAGGAAGTGACTGATTGGGGAAGTTAATGTAGATATGTTAAACTTTGTTTCATTCTTTAATGCAAGGCTGATTTTGGAAAGCTAACATTGAGACAAAACCCATTATTGATATAGATAGTTCTTCCTTTACACTTTTGAATGAGCCATCCTTTTGCTGATATTTGCAGCATAAGAGTTCAAAACTTGATGAGGTTGGTGTGATAAAGGTAGCTGGCTGAGAATGTGGCATGCTGTTGCTCAAGTATTAGTCTTTAGATGTTAGCAGCAGCTTGGTGGGATTTTGTCCCTTCAAATTCCTTGAGGTATGCATCGATAAAGTGCTTTGTAACTTGATATTGCTTTGATGTGCTCTAAATTTTGGTTTTGACTGATAGGACAAAATACTATTTTCTGTGGGCTGATTCACATTAATTATCTTATTCTGGATTTTAATTAAGAGGAATTTTTGTTTCTAAAGGGACTTAATATATTAAAGGATCTCCTCATGGTTTGATGAAATATTGCCTAATTTCCCTAAACCGTGGCAATTGGAATAATCAGTAATGAGAAGCTGAGAGTAGTCCTGGCATGCTGATGTAGCTCAATTATTGTTCATGTCATATGCACTCAGGGATGGATCCAGAATTGAAAAAATGTTTTTTTTTTTTTTTTTTTTGGGGGGGTGGTTGCGAAAACACAGGAAAAATAGATTATATATTTTTGAATATGTACATAAAATACTTAAAGAAAATTAAAAGTGGAAATTATGCCTTTTCTTTTAAATTATTGTATTTGTATTCAAATACTTAATTTGGACATGATAAATCGTCGAATTAAAAATCATTCATGGTACTTTTATTTGATAGCCATTCCAGTTATTAGGAATAACACTAAAAGGAAGAATCTATAATTGATATATAATGCAAGCTCAAAGGAGGATTTCGACCTCAAATTTTCCTGAAGAATTTCATGAAAGCCCATACAAGTTGTTGAGATGAACTTTCATTTTCCAATCATCGATAAAATTTAATTTAAATTTTTAATTTGAATTACTTTGGAGATAAATCAAAAAGTTCGTAGAACTTTCATTTATCCAAACTTGAAATATTTTTCAGATTTACAAAATCTGCATTAATCTATCTGAATTATATCAAATCTTCACTTTTATCTCTTTCTTTATGTGTTTTTTTTTTTTTTTTTCTTGTTGGTTTGGTTTTTAATTTGATGATCATTCTAACTATATGACAACAAAGAGAAGGTTATAAACAAACTGTACATTTTAGTAATGATTATGCTGCTTCATTTGATTTTTAATATAGCTCATTACATAATATAAGCACCTAGTGAGGATAACTTACTGACTAATAAAGCAATTAAATAACTATGTGAAATTTTAGATTTATTTTCTAAAATTGTGTTGATAATAGTCTTGGAAGGATTTGGTGGGGGGGGGGAGAGAGAGAGAGCTTACTGAATAAAAAGAGGTGGACTATGGCAGATATAGAGCTTATAATTGAAGTGGGCTGGGGGGTGGGGCATGATCTCAATGCTTTGCATAGTTGAACCACCAGTTACACAAACCTAAGGATGAGGAGAAGGCTTTTTAATGGCCCCCATGGGGCTCCTCTTGGATCCATCCTTGTATGCCCTTCTTCAGTTGGCTTGGTTGGTTGATTGATAAGATGTGCCGGCAGCAAAGGTTTTGGATTTAGTTGTTGGGTTTCCTCTGCAGGATGTCTCCAGCCATGAAATAGGTTGCATGTGTTTTTGTCTTAATATGTTGCTCAAGAATGCTTGTTCCCTTTGGCAGCCCGTGAAATACTATCTCAAGTCTATCTTTGGGCCTGCAGTAGCTTCTTCTCTTGCAGAACTGATCTGACTGCTGTTTCTCAAAACGTGGTGGAAATTGTTTGCTGTAGTTTCATTTACCTCACCACCTGAGCCGTCTGTGCATCCTTCATTTATGCGAGTAGTTTAGTTGCTTATCCATAATGGGACACGTAGCTTTCAAACTACTTTTCATGCGCTTAATTTTAACTGCTGGTGAAACTCCCTTGTTGTTTTGAGCTCTTCCTGTGCATAAGGAAAAAAACTCACAGGTCTTGGCCTCCTTGTGCAGATCAAATGTCAGTGCGTAGGATTATAACTTGCAGATGACAGAGATCGCGGAAAGTGAACTCTGTTTTCAAAGGAGGGCTTTGTAGATCTCGCGTGTTCTCCTCCTCACTCTTTGTGGGCTAATTCGATGTCAAAGACTCAAATTTTTTTTAGATTTAATTATTGGTTTAGGAGATGCTTAGTGGTGTGAATAGTCTCAGATGATCATTAGCTTTTTGGACTGATGAGAATAGGATTTGGGGATAAGGGGATGTTGTGAATGCTTTTTTAGCTTTCCCCTTGTGTTGATGTAAATGACTCTCCTCGTCAATTGTTGGCAACTTGTAAATGTGAGGTCGATGGTGGCATGTCATCAAATAATCTCTGATCATTTTTGTAAGATTATTAGTGGCATGGTGTTTAGAATTGTGCTCCTTCAAGTGGTTGCACGAGGTCGCAAAATCGGTTTAAGTTAAATATAATGTCATGCCCTTATGGTGTCTATTTAAAATACGTATGACGTTCGAGCGGACACTGGAACTTTTGCCTAACGCAGATGGTTGCCCGGTTTCTGATTGAGGGAGGGTCATATTCCTAAATGACAATTTGCTTGATTGTGTTTGTTAAAGGACTCATAAATCTATGTACGGAATTTGCGGAATAATGTCAATATGGTAGTTCTATAAAATTATATGTCTACGAATTTGTATTATTGTATTTCTGAAAGTAAAAATGATACAAATGGTCATTAAATTTTAACGCAATGTAATGTCATCTTTGAATTTTACATCATTATAAAATGTGGTTCTTGAATTTTTCATTTATTTTATGCAGTCATTCAAACTTTGATAAATATACAATTTAGTCCCTAAAGTAAATAATTCAAGGATTAGATTGGATCTAGAGATACAATAATTAAGGGAGTACATTGAAATTTTTTAAAAAATTTATGAGCCATATTGAATAAATTAAAAAATTTTGGATCATATTACATAGGATGCATTTGATTCAAGAGGCTTTTGGTATAATATTAGCCTTGGGAAGGCTAGTTGGGCGTTTAATATTTGGCCAAATATTGAAACTAATTTTTTTTCTTCCAAGACTATACTCACCAATTCTTTCATTTTCTGATTTTGTCCCTCATTACAGTTTAGTTTCTTTGAGCTAGGGCAGCCGGTGAAGCTAGATCAGGCTGGTGAGATCTTGGGTTGCACGACCCTAGGTGCTATCGCCCGAGATCAAGAAATCTAAGGCGTCGCATGAACTAGGGCAACGTTTGTCGATACCAAATTTGGCTTGTCGATGGCCGTCACCTTTTGTTGGAGGGTTTGATTTTTTAATTAAAAAAGAAAAAATTAGACTCAAAAGCCCTTCAAGCACTATTCAGGACAAAGTAGCTTTATAAATGATTTTTTACCAAACACAATCTACATTTCTTCAATGTGCTTTAGATCAAAGGCTCATTTGTAAAGCCGAACTAAACGCATTCATATTAGGCTAAAACTCAAGGAGCACAATAAATAAATTAAAACTTCATGAATCATATTACATATTAAGTTAAAACTTAGAGACCATTCATGTAATTATTGATTTCTTAAAATATTCTCAATCGTCATCGTGTTGCATTCGCTAGACGCTCGTTAACATACGAGGACAAAGCCGCGTCATGGATAGGCCCGATTCCAATTCAAGCTGCGGTTGTCCGACGTCGTTCTCTGTAAAAAATGGACCAAAATTCCTTGTGTCGATGAGCCGGCATAAGCGGATCAGCTTCGGGCCCATGAACTTCTCATCATTCGTCCCGGCCCATCCGGTCGTTCTTTGGGCCCGAAAGTGGGCCCGCATCGGCGGCCCGCGATCGGGTCAACCCGCCGTGTAGACTGGATAGTAGGTTATCGCAGCAAAAGCTTGCACTCCACCGAGGAGCGAGGCCGAGGAAGAAGACGACGAGGGTCGAGAAGCGAAGCGCAGGGTTGCAGCAGGAAGAAAGAATGGCGAGATCGAGCGGCGACGATGCTCAGGCTCTGTTCCACTCGCTCCGATCCGCTTACGCCGCCACTCCTAAGAACCTCAAGGTCTCTCTCTCTCTCTCTCTCTCTATGTGTGTGTGTGTGTAATTGAAGAGGAAATCGACTGACGTGACCGCGTTTGCTCTTTTGCGCCTCCAGATCATCGATCTGTACGTGGCCTTCGCCGTCTTCACAGCACTGATTCAGGTACGCCGCGATCGATCCGCCCGCTCGAGCTAGACATTTTCTATGCGCGTCGTTTGAGTTTTGGGGTACCCGGTTCGTCGAATCCCGTGGTCGGTCGGTCGGTCGGTCGGAGGGGTGCGTCCCGGTTCCGATTTCTTTCGCGAGGAACCCCACGCTTGTTGTGGCTTTTTTCGGTTGAGATGGCGTTCGGGGCTTGTTTTTGCCTATTGTGGGATAGCGAGGAGAGAGGATGGGTTGATTTCGATTTTGTCTAGTTTATTGCAGTTCGCCAATTTTTCGCTTAATTTCTTGATACTTTGCGTAACTGGGTGATCTGGGCACTTGATAATTAGACTTGGTTTCGGTTAATTATCTGTTTTAGCTGTATGTGTTCTGAGGCAAATAATCTTTGAGAGTAAGAGAGGAACGGATGGATATTGGGTTTGAAGCACTCGCAATTGTTGAAACGGGAATATAATTCATTTCGCTCGTGAAAGTACATTGGGGATTGGGTACCAGTTTTTCCTTCTCTTTGTTTTCCCCATTTTGGTTGTGATATTGAAGACTCGAAACCTCTTACACCAAGGAAGAGCGTGGAGGGAATAGGGGGAACCTCCATCCTTATTTTTAGCTGAGGACATTGAGTGAGAAGAATCAGGGGCAGCTTTGGTGATGAAAAGGAGGGAATTTTACAGACAAGCATCAATGTAAATGTGAACCATCGTGCATTTCTGTTGCCTGCAGCTATGGCATTGATACTAAGTGTGGACATGGGTCTAACTCTTTGCTAACTTTTCTTTTCATTTTTCATTTTCTATTGATTCCATCTCGCCAATCGTTTGGATTAAGTACAAAATTGGTGGAGTGAGTTAAATCTTGAGAAATTTTGGTGGGTGCTTTTTTTTTTTTTTTTTTAAAGATTTGGTGGGTGCTTGTTATACATATATGAAGAAACTTGTTCCATATTAGTCTCACACTCAAAAATCTGCCTGGCTTGCAACTTTTAGTACTTTTTTGAGGTAGAATTATAATATATAGAGTTTTCACTTGCACAACTTGAAAGTCCTCCATTGGAAAATTTTTGATAGCAAGTCTTCTCTTGAACAGGTTGTTTATATGGCTCTGGTTGGCTCTTTCCCTTTCAATTCGTTCCTGTCTGGGGTCCTTTCTTGTATTGGAACGGCTGTCCTGGCTGGTGAGTAGGACAGGCTCACTAATATTGATGATGTCAATTGTAACCTTTTTGGATAATTCATATCTGAATTGCTTTGGTTAATTGGCCACAGTTTGTCTCCGTATCCAAGTGAACAAGGAGAACAAGGAGTTCAAGGTAACCTTCCATCTGTGCAACTTGTTTTTCATTATTCCCACCTCACTCTTGCTAACTTTGGGACATTACTCTACCTAAATACAACCATAGCTTAATATTTGGTTCTAAACTGATTAATGTTGCTTATCTCACGATATGCAGGATTTACCACCTGAGCGTGCTTTCGCAGATTTTGTTCTCTGCAATTTGGTGCTTCACTTGGTGATTATGAATTTCCTCGGTTAAGCTGGAGCCACGGGTTTTGCAGGATCTACATAGCTTGAGGAGTGATCGAATAGTAGTAAAATAACTAGTTGCCAATTCATTTTGCTTTACTGGACTGTGAGGTGCAAAGCTAGTGATATGTGCTGAATGATAGGATTTTGTGGAGTGACTGGGGAGCCCAAATTTATGTTCTTGTTTGAGGTACACCAAGAAAAGAATGATTTTTCTTCTGCCGAGAACTCCATAGCTTGCTTTATTTCATTAGCTTAGTTTTGTATCATGGTTGTTCTTAGTCTGCCGACATTTGATCCTGTCAGGGATGTCAATGGGCTGTAGCATGTCGGATTTTATAAGTAATCCAAATTTTTCTGTTCTGGGGAGTTGGTTTTGGGTTATCTTGGGGGTCCTGGACACCCCCTGGTTGTCTAAAACTCCAAGCAAATTTCGATGGGCTTAGCTGCTTCCGACTGCCGTTATGAATGGAGGGATTGTGTCTTTCTGGATAATATAGAGGGCCTGTAGTTTAGGACGTGGTCCATTTTTGTTCAGTACTCTTTGGAATGATTTTGGCTTATTCTATTATTAACGAAATAGGCTCAATTCACCACAAGTACTAACTCTCTCCCTTTAGCAACTGCCATTAAAGAATATTTGGATAAGAAGGGAGGGGGGTGAGGGGTTGGGTCGTGGGGAATCTACTTTTTGACAATGGTGAGGGCAATGCATAGTATATAGGTAATGTCAAGTGATCTGATCACTGTACATAATCGTTAAAAAAATAGTGCTGGATATACTAATTTAATTGCCATTAGCTTTTCCTGGGATCGTCGTCATCCAAATGCTCTATAAACTTGCCCTCGCTTTGTTTGTTTTCAAATGTCTCTTTGCTAAGCCCAGCTAGTGATGCTGCGGGGAAGGATTGATCCCGTCTATCTATCAGGACTCGTTAGGTCCGGCTTTTCATGCCCTTCTCTCTCTTAAAGGTGGAAGTTTCTTTAAGCTAATTCGCGCACGCGACGGGTGGTTCCTCATTTACGGACCTTTGCGGGTACAAGTTTCCTCTAGGCTAACTGAGGTCTTTTGGCCAGCGCCGACGGGTTATTGATTGCACGTCCAAGTAAGTTAATGTGCCCAAGTTAGGCAGTGTCGTGTATGTTGTTGCAGTGATTTCCTAGAAGCTCACCACTTGAGACCCCCGCGACGACGTCGAATCTCTCATTGGAATCTTTCTGCACTGTTTCACTTTGTTTGATGTCTTCTATCGATTTAAAGAAATCGTTTGTACTCTCGCTTGGACGCGTGTAATGACAAGGAAAGCAAACAAGGGTCCTAGGTGTCCCCATGTGAAGTTATGGAGTTTGGCTGAAGGGGACGTGCTCTTGGTATTATTGATTGTCACACCCCCGATTGCCCGATAAAACAAGACAATCGATTCCCACCCGGGCAAATCATTTCACATCCTATCGTGCCTTTCTAGCGTGATAGATTCCTAGTCTTGTTTAATGGTATAGTCACTGTAAGTATACTCTTTCCTTGTGAGTGCTCGGTTCATTTGGTCATTGGTTGATCCACTAAACTAAAACGTTGCAAGTCCTTTAGGGTATGAGGATGCGGTTCATGAATCAATCGTGTGGAATATGGCGAATCTTGTATGTGAACCGACTAAGATACGTAATGGAACTTGTGTATGTATTACTTATTGTCTCGAGAGGGTCATGTGCCTCCTTCAACGGGGTAAAATTTCTCTTGTAATTCAATCCTATTGGATTGGAACAATTACATCTAGAAGAAGATATGCAAAGTTGCAATTCAACTCGAGTGGAGGAAAAAATGAAAATTAAGTTGTTGTCTCATATAATAGGTATGACGGCATCAAATTAGTTGAGAAAAAATAAAATCATTTATTTTACTTCAATATCAAAATTAGGACTAATCATAATCTATCAGAGCAAAAGTCACAAAAATTGATATATGGAACTGAATATTAAAGCCCCCCAACACTATCGAAAATGTAATCCGCTTAATTGAAATTGTCGAGACTTTAGTGAGTCTATATCACTGGCGCTCGAAGTACTCATATGAAATCAATCAAGCGTCACCAGCTATTACAAACACTTTTTCATCATCGGATCCGGTCACATTATTCTCTTCTACAGATGAAAGGCCAGTGCGATATTAACCGGTGGGCATGAATTTCCATCTCCCCTCGTCCTTTCTCCCTTTTCTTGCTCATTGCCTTTCCTTTTTATCTCGGCCTTTTGGTGGTATCCTAGCGAGTTTTATTCGTCAATCCAAAAGCATCTTCCTTTTTTTTCTATGGCATGGTGGAATTAGAAAGAGAGAAAAGTAAAAGGAAGAATTTTCCCCCCAGCTCAATCTAACCGAGAAAGGTGGCGGGGGGGTGCCCATAGATTCCACTCCAAAGCGCACACGAAAGGCTGAAGATACTTGATGACATTCCATTAGATTTCTCCACTTTTGCAGGAGCTTTTTTCGCTTTTCTTGGCGTAATATAATGCCACCCACAAGCAAGATATCTTATTTTGCATGTCCAGATATATGTTTGTCTTCAGCTAATCGCATGTTGAATGAGTAGCTTCCCCTAAAGGTTTTTTTTTTGCCTAGGCTGTAGAAGAGGATGTGGGCATCACTTGCTTTTGTTTTTTAGGTGGACTCTGAGTTCCATGCCAGATTCGCTCGCATTCTATGCACTTTCTCGAGCTTTTTATTCTTGTTCTGCTGAGTAGCCCCGTATAGTGTACTATGGATAAGCAAATACAGATCCAAACCGCTTGGTGTTTGATGTAGTTTTTAATGAATCTATCCAATAATCTACGAAACTTCATAAGAAATTTTTTATACTCCCCCCAGCCCAATCCCCCGAGTAAGGCGTCGCAATTTTCGGACCCGTGATATAAATTTTTGAGCAAAAGTAAGGCTGAGCAATTCGCGCTTTTGTGATTTAATGGTGCTCTGTTGAGCTTAGATCTAACTCAATCTGGCAACATGTGCAGAATATATTTAGGACAAAATTTCTTATATGAACATGTAAAAATATGTGCACAAATATATTAATGAGTCCAAGTGTATCTACACATATGTATTAATGTTATATATAAAACAAAATGATCCGTTTAATCAAACGTACTCAAGTGTATCATAAACATATTGAAAAAGCCAATTCGTGAACCCTCCATTAATCACTTTTGTATAAAGCAGTCGTCCATTTAAGACAAGAACACAATTAACCTCAATCTGGACACGTTTAAATACATACGTGGTGACGGACATGCGAAATTTGGTCAGTACACTAATCATAACATTGACACACTATTCGGGATCGATTTCTCATGATCAAAGGGTCATGTGAATACCAATGATGAGTGAAGTCGTAATCGATTCTCCATTGATGATGGATGAGAAAATCAACATCTTCTTTGCCAAGATTTGCAGCAAAAAAGCTATGAATGTTACGAGTGATAACATCCATGCGTATCTCCAATAGGAGGGAAAAAAAGAGAGGAGAGAAATGGGAATTATTATTAAATGTTAATCTCTCATATTATATTATCCTGCCTAAAATAAAGCAATATTATCCTGCCTAAATAAAGCAACAAATGCACCAAAAAAGGTCAAAAAGATAGTGGGGTCCACGTCGGACAAATTACTAAAGCAGTTTTTATTAAAAGACCAAAAAGCTCCGATCTATCTTTTTGTCCCTCCATTTTTTGAGAATCTGAATCGTTCGGTGATTTTATATAAAAATTAAGTATGGGAAAGCAATTCCACTGCCAGAACTTACTCGATCGATATAAAAATTATTATGAACGAGAAAGATGTTTTCTCCCTTCAAATCCAATTTTAAAATCTGGATCCACGTCAGATCTTGCAGGGAAAGCCGAAGGTCAATTTCCAAGAACTATTGGGAGATTTTTTTTTTTCCTTTTCTTTTGGGAAGTGAGAGAAGAGGGAGGGAGAGAGGCTGTGGTGGTGCGCACCTATTCTAAAATCGAGTAGGCTTACTTAGGAGGATGTAACCGATCAATCAAAAGTCGAATGGTAAATAATATTTCTCCATTGGAAAAAGGAGGAAGACGCGACCCGTAATTTATGAGTTAAATGGACAAGATTCATAGTTCGTGAACTTTATTCGTGGAAAACCATCTCCACTTCTTGCATCCATCATTATTTGTACTCATAGAAAGTTACAAGAACAAGTGTCCTTTCTAGTTGATTGATAAGTTAGATTCATCTCATTGTCATAGTTGTCATGGTCTCAAAGTTTCTCGTGAACAAAAAACTATGTCCAATTCAAGAAGACTCACTACAGTCGCCAATGACGGGTGATGCGATAATTGCACTGAATTATAGATCATTCTCGTCATAAGTGTTGGTAATTGGTAAATGGAGAGATGCAATTTTATCCGCTAGATCGAAAAAGGCATTAACGTTGTAATAAAAAAGTTTTTTTGTATAAATAAGGGAACTCCTCCTTCATTTGTATTTATTAAAACATTTCAACAATATAAAGAGTCTCTCATAAAGCTGCTCTCTCTAAACTTTTTTTCTCAACGATTTGGGTGAAGCGAGCGATCGATCCTTAAGAAAGGTTTACATACCATTTAAGAATTTACGGGGATCATCACCAATTAATTTGAAAGTTTAAATTTTTTCGACATAGGCCTAGTTAATATTTAAATATCCTAGCGAAAATAGAGCACAGACATTGCATCGCCTCGAATGTGCCAATTATCATGGCATAACTTCACTGTCAAACCCATTGTTCCAAAACTTTTTCTCACTCCAACATCTCGTGGCCTTCAACACCGAATCTCACAGCAAAACACACGTCTAATTCATCACTAATCCGAAACTCCTAACATCGTGTATCGTGCCGTTCAAAGCTGCAATCCTTCCTAGGCTCGCGCATTCATGCACCAGTCAACATTAAACTCGACTGGTGCATCGTCACATCGGACCACTGGCCGTCGCATTAAACTAATCGTACGTGGCACATGCCCTAATATGTTTGTTTACTGTGTCGGCTGGATGACTCCCCGCCAATGCCATCCGGACGTAAACATCCTCGGTTGGTTAATCTCGCCCCCCTTAATACCATATAATAATAGCATCACCACCCAACAATTTTTTAATATGTTGAATATAAAATAATTATGGGTATAGGCATAACGTGAATTATTGGCATTATGATTGTGTTTTTGCAATGATTTTTTTTTTTTTTTTGGCTACGTTTGGTGCGCGTGACATGATATTGTTGTTGAGAGGACTTGGGAATAGGACAAGAGATTGGATCCATTTTATATGGAGGGAAAGATCCACGATCCATTTTATATGGTGGGAAAGATCCACGAAATTATACAATGACCATTGAATTAGTGACTACAGAAAAAGAATGTACGGCCACTGCATTTTGTGTTCCCCAATATTCCAATTTCAATGTGGACATTAATGAATGGTTAATTATGGGAGGGAAATTATTTACTCTAGGGAAATTCTTGCTAGGTTCATAATGATTTAGTTGACGAGGTCAATTATAACAAAATAGCAATATTTTGTGTTGTGCGAAATAATCTAGTATATATTTCTTATTTTCTAGTTATTTAATTATTTTTTGAGTTCATAAGTTACTCCGTAATTTTTAATGATTGTGATTCATTTTGTTCATTAGATGTGGGTCGAGGCAACAATTTTCGCAATCTCTCGGGAGAACTCACGACCCTTGATGGCCATATAACATATCACGGCACCTTGTTCGGGCTCGAGCCTTGGCTCCCGAATAGGGACCTCTTGGACTTGCACCCGCGACCCGGCACTTAAATCTTGAGACCTCAACCTCCTATTTATGGTTTAGCCCCTAGGGAACCCCTAGATCGGGGACTCGAAGGGCCGGACCCGAGTCTCCGCCAATAAAAACCTCAAATCGCCGGCGCCCAGACCTGCATCCCCGGGGATATTCGGGACTCCGACACTTGAATGCAAGGCCTTTAGCACTTGTGTTCCAACGCCCAGATGTGAAATTGAATCTCTTTCAAACGGACTAAAAGCGCCATTCAACGCTAATCAATTCTTTCCTTATATGTTTTAGACCTTCCCAGTCACAAATAATCTAAAACCAACTACCGTCATATTTCCAAGCACCAACCAAAGACCAAAAATAGTTTTCAACATCAGACATCATTTTCACCGTTATATTAAAAATCGACTTTGAGTACAATTGGCATTACCGTTGATTTGTCCATTTTCCCTGCAGTGGGTTTGCGACCGACGCGTCGTCGGCACGGTACGGCCTTTCCACATGTCCCATGCGGTGAAATTTAACATGGGCGAAGGGTGAAAAATCTCGGAAATTGCAGGGCAAAGTTGTCGGTGGTACTGCTGCTGAAATGTGGTCGTTAGAAAGGGGGGGAGGTTTTCTATTTCTCTCTCTATGAATGAATGAATGAATGGGACCGGCAACGACAGGATCAGTCGATGGAATGACTTTCCGTACCAGAGGCAGCAGTAGCCCCCCCCCCCCATCAGATTCCCACGTCACATTCACATGAACACCCCCACCCCCTTTCTCTTCCGTTCAATGACCGAAAATACATTGACAAAAACAGCATTGGATGCTTTTTCTCTCGTTAAAGATCTGTGATTTGAGATTTGAGATTGCATTTTTTAACCTTTATTGATTAGATGATTGACACGTCCGCAAGTGAATCGAGGGTCCGAAATTTCTGACATAAAAAAGACAATCCGAATTATCGTATAACGATTTCATCGCTTGTCACTATTGTGATCGTCGAAATTGCCGCTGCCCTCCATGGCAACCATCATCAAGGCCTGTTTGGCGTCGCACTATTTGAGCCAAAATTGGGTTTACCCCTCTCTCTCTCTCTCTCTCTCTCTCTCATGTGCGCGTGACATAGATCCTATTATTTAGGATGGCCAAATCCTATTATATAGGATGGCCATGGACGTCACATCCTCTAGATATGAAAATCGGGCCAATTAATATTGAAGTATAGTTCATACTCTCCATCAACAGGATGACACGAGGATCCCGCTCTTCGATGAGTAGATGAGTCTCCCCACTTTTATATATTAAACTTATATTTTATAAGTAGTTCGGAATTGGATCAATGAATAGCTATTATGTATATATATATTCAATTTCTCTTGTAATCGAGGGATGTAACGGAGAGGTGTGACGTGCTAATTATAATAAAATTCTCAGCTGGATGTAACCTAGTATAATGATGGACCAAGATAAAATCTTATGTCTCAAATTATATCTTGAATTTACTCTCTATTTTCTTTGTGAATGTGTGGCGAATCCTAACCATTAGAGTAGTCGAGCTGGCCATTGGATGGGGACGGCGATGATAGCGGTTGATGAAGATGCATCGGCAAGGCTTGCGGCGGCGACTGATGGCAGTGGTTGCGGAGGGGGGAGGGGGGGGGGTGGCTTGCTCTATCTACAGTTGGGAAGAAGACATCTCTGTGAGTGCTTAACATACCGACCTGTTTCTTAGGGGAGACTTCATTGTGGGGCATCTCTATGGTTTTGTTCAGACTTTCAAATGCATGTCTCCACCTTTTTATTTGGTCCACATGCGTTGAACTAGAGTTTCCTCTTAAGTATTTTGGAAAAAACGTGCACTGGATGTTTGAAATCTTTGGTATACCGTGACTTTTCTTATCGCTCATATGAGTTCGTCAAACTTTCAAATTTCGTTTATTTAAACTTTGTGGTCACTTACTCCCCACGAAAATCTCACGTGGCTAAATCTAAAAAAACCACATAGGGGTGATCTTATAAATAAGAAAGTACCACGTTGCTAATTCCGTCAATCAAGTTGCCAAAGAAACTTAAAATTACTAAAGCGGAAAGGTGAATGAACAATCAAAAAGTTGTTGTATTAAATCGAGCGCTGTATAAAAGATCTGAAACGATCTGAAACTTCTAATGCACTTTTCTTGAACATGTGTTTCCCTATGGTGGACTGCATATCTAAGCCACCAATAAACTTGTTGAGTCGAAGTAGCAAAAACTCTATCTTGATTCTAGCACTAAGAGAGAGCTCAACCCCCGGACATTTTAGATTGACCCACATTCAACTTAGAACTCAAACCATAGCCAATCCAAATATATTAATATTAATTGCTCCACATCACATCACATCACATCACCTTCCAGTCCAATTACCATTTTTTTTTCTTTTTCCTAATTAATTTTCAAAGTCAGTTTTCTTTTCAAAAACTGGATTCCCACGGAAGAGAGCATATGCACCCATTCCCATAGGGCCGAATATGTTTGACCTTTGAGACCCGGGGGCGTTGATTTCGGTGACAAAAAGAGCTGTCTTTTTCTCCCTCGTATCCCCGCTTTTGCTGCGAAATCGCAGCACAAGTCGCTCGAGCCAAAGGAGAGGACGAAAAAGAAATGGCTTTCGCCATCGAGCTTTGCGACCGAAATGACCTAATTCCATGGCATCATAACCCCCATTTTCTTTAACAGAGAAAAACAAAAGGAAACGCCCCTTTTGCTTATGGAACGGCGTGGTCCTGTCACTCTCTCTCTCTGCTACGTTTTTCGCGCTTTTTTAATCGACTACTAATTGAACCTCATATCGATTGAGCCATCACCGTCCGGTTCAAATCGGTCGAACCGCCAATGAACTGGATCATTTGTCTCTATCAACTCAGGGTGGTTCATCAACTGCGCAAAGACGCGACCTCCTTTGTTTTGTGAATTAGCATCAACATTAGAACCGAGTTGGATTTAACATTGGCCGGTCTAAGGATTTGTTTGCTTGAAGGAAAGCTGTTTCTTTCGGGGAATTTATTTTCTGACTTTCCAAAATTCGGATGAGGGGAAACTAATCAGTGCATAGAAAACATTTTCTAGGGACTAAAAACAATAAGATTAGATAAGAGAAAAACGACTTTCCTTTTGGTAATAAAGAAATCACTTTCCTTAAACCACAAAATAAATGGAGTTTTCGGGGGAATAAACATATCCCGAGTTTAAATTATTGCAATATCGGGTTGATACGCTGGTTATGTCGGTAAGTGCAGTTCTTTTACAGGGTTTAATTATATGATCTAAATAGAAGAGTGAGTGTGTGGAATAATCAAATCGATTGGTCTCTATGATTCCCAAGACATCTATTTGAAGAAGAAAAATTCTTGTGCTTGGCAATGCAAATGACCCTAAATGGAGGTATGTCTTTTTAATATGTTTGGAAAAACCCTGTCTTCTAGGCGCATGAAGTTGACTCACTTGTGATGTTTGATACGTTGTCTTAACTTCTAAATTCTTGTGCTTGGCAATCATTGACATGATAGGACATTTAACCTAAATGCACCAATTGAGAACAAAACTTGATCTAAACAAGAAAAAGGAAGCTGCATGTCTATTTTAATATGTATTTGCTTAAAAACCCAAAAAAATTCAAAAATTTTTTAAATTTTTTTAATAATTGTCTTCGAGGTGCATGCATTAGTAATATTGGACATGAATAGCTCCTGCATGAGTCATGAATAGTGAGTCATTAGCATCCATTATGTAAATGTATCATATTATATAAAAATTATTAATATAATGCAAAATTTCAAACTAGTATACTTATAATAAATTTATCACAAATTAATTTTTTGACCATCAAAAGCTCAAAACTGATACATTTTTTTTTATTTTATAAATTTACCTAAAACTAATTTTTTTAACAACCAAAACTCCAAATTGGTACATGTCCGTTAGTTTCCATTAAATTTGATTAATACTATAAAAAAAAGACGAACTTGTATATTTGTGACAAATAAAATGTAAAATCTCAAACTAATACACTCAACAATTACTTAGCCAAAATCAAGGAACTATTTACACGTTGTTAATTAAAAATAAGGAATGTCCATCTTTGATAATTTTATCATCATCTAATTGCCCTTTTCTGTAGGTTGTCTATTCACGCATGTGGCTTTCTTGATTGCCTCCATGTTAGGCAAATTTGGTTAATTCTTTACTTTATGTGTTGTATCCATGAGAATATGATTTCTTTTGATAGAGAAGGGGCTACAACACCCTCTGCTTAGCTAATTATCCACCTTTTCCAAGTGTGATTTCAATGTTATGTATGGCCATGTTTAAGGGCATATCAGTTGAAGTAGATTTTTCTTTTTGATCAATCAAAACCTCTTTGTCAACTATTACGTGTCATCTAACTTAAGAATTTAATGGTAAAATTTAACGAAAACTAATATAGGTAAATTTTTGACACAATTATACTGATTTGGGATTTTTAATAATCAAAAAATTTGAAATATTTTGTCAAAAGTATAAGTATTTTTGTCAAAAGTATATCAATTTGGGGTTTTAATGATATTAACATTATATAAAATAAAGAGAATCTCTCATTTTTATAGAATCACAATAATAAAAAAAAAAGGAGATTCTCTTTATTTGTTTTCTCTCCCCAAAATATCCTTGATTTTTTTTTTTATAAAAATCTCAACAGTGGATAAATGCGCAAATTAAGGATTCTGTTTCTACCTCTAATTTGTTTTAATTTTAAAATTTGAATCTATTTATTTCACAAACAACCATTGAAAATATTTCATATTGATTATAAGAGGATTAATGTACTATTTCTATCACGTGATTTCCCTCCACCCATTAACATAATCTTACAAAGATATGTACAATTTCCTCACAACATATTTTCCCCCCGTTAACTTCCATCTTATTTTACGGTAAAATTGTCGAGTTAAACAACACATAAAAATAACTTAACTGATATGATAAATAGGTTCACGTGGAAATTTATATTGATTTGAGGCTAGACTAAACTATATATGAGATTTTCAATGATTTTAAAATGAATTTGAAATGATTTATCATAAGTGTATTGGTTATAAACTTTTCAATGATATTACGTCAAATCAATAAATCCAGCATGTCTCATGATGCAAAAGCACCCTCCATCATTGTCGAAAACTATTACTAATCATGGCGGCCTGGCTGGTAATTGACGGAGCAAATGCAAAACTTGCAATCGCGGTCATGATGATGACCGTCTTGACGACCGAGAAAACGGAATACACGTCGCCCTTACAAATCCCAGAAAACGCACGCTCTCCTATAATCCTCGATCGACCGTCTCCATCAACCTCAGCCGACCAGACAGAGAGAGAGAGAGAAAGAATAGAGAGAGACAGAGTCCGGTAGCGGCGACGAGTGAAACAGTTAAAAATAAAAATAAAAAGACGCAAACAGTGGATCCTCCCATCATCTGTAGCCAGCAGCAACGTCAAAGCAAAGCTCATTAGCCGAATCTTAGCTGGATCCACCTTCCTTTCCTCCTCCATTATTCACTACTTCCTCCTCCTCCTCCTCCTGCTGTTCCCTGATCTGATCTCACCCACCTTCCTCCTCCCTCTCTCTCTCTCTAGCACTTCTCTCTCTTTCTCTCTCTACAGTCCCCACACCAAGCAAGCACCACCACCACCGCCACTACTGCACTTCTCACTCTCACTCTCCTTCTCCTCCACTGGGAAGTGAGACCCATCACTCCACTCCACAATGCCCTCCTCCTCCTCCTCCACCATCTCCACCTTCTTCCTCCTCCTCCTCCTCTTGACCTGCCTACCCATCTCGTCGTCGTCGTCCTCCTCCCTCCCCGGCCGCCGCATCCTCCACGAGCCCTTCCTCCCCCAAGGCTCCGCCCCTCCCGCCGCCCCTCCCACCGCCTCCCCTCCCCCGCCCTCCCCCGAAGTACCCTTTCTCCTCCTCCACCGCCACCCCGCCCCCGACCACTCCCCCTTCTTCCCCACCTACCCTTCCCCTCCCCCTCCCCCTCCCCCGCCTCCTTCGCCTCCTTCCCCGCCAACATCTCCTCCCTCATCCTCCCCAGCTCCTCCAAGCCCAAGTCCGCCTCCGCCCACAAGCTCCTCCCCGTCGCCATCGGCGTCACCGTCTCCGCCCTCTTCCTCCTCGCCGCCGCCCTCGTCGTCGTCGTCCTCCGCCGCCGTCGCCGGCAGGCCCGGGACTTCGCCGACGATGCCAAGACCCAGAGGTCCGACGCCACCAGCGGCGGCGCTGTGCAGGGCAATGCCGAGCCCAACTCCCGCGCCCGCAAGCAGCGGACGGCCTCCTCCGGGGCCAGCTCCGAGTTCCTCTACTTGGGGACCATGGTGAACTCTCGCGGGATCGAGGAGCCGCGCGGCAATGGAGGAGGCGGAGCTGCTCGCCGCGGCGGCGGCGGAGGCGGAGGAGGAGGAGGTGGTCTGGACCCGAGGAAGATGGACTCGCCGGAGCTCCAGCCGCTGCCGCCGCTGGCGCGGCAGAGCCTGGCGCTGGACTACGGGAATGGGAACGGAGACCTCCGGCCGCTGCCGCCGCTGGCGCGGCAGGGCATGAGGCAGAACTACGGGAATGGGAATGGAGAAGTGAGCTCGACGGCGGACGAGACGGAGGAGGAGTTCTACTCGCCGCGAGGCTCGCTGGGAGGTAGGGAGAGCTCGATCGGCGCCGGATCGGGGTCGAGGAGGGCGTTCGCCGCCGTAGCGACCGAAACCCTCGGCGACAGTGGCAGAAGGAGCGACTCCAGCTCGTCTTCCTACTCGTCTTCGAGCTCCGGCTCTCCTGCTCGGTCGCACTCCATCAGCCTCTCGCCGCCGGTGAGCTTGAGCCCCCGGAGATCGCAGCCGAAGTCCCCGGAACACGTCGCCGTCGAAGAGGAAGCTCAGGAACCTTCGTCGCCGCCGACGCATTACGCCATTCCGTACGCCGACGAGAGCAAGACTCCTCTGCTGTCTTCGGAAGGTTCGTCGCCGGAGAGAGACTTGCGAAAATCCGAAGGGAAAGTCCAGTCTCCGTCGCTGTCCCCCATGTCGTGGTCGCCGGAGCGAGGGTTGGAGAAGACTCCGGATCTCTCGCTGAGAATGTGGACCGTCTCGGACTCCGTCGGACGCTCACCGTCGCCGTCTCTGCATTCTTCTCCGCTGAGCAGAAGCCTGGAGAGAAGTCCGGTCGCCTCGCCAACGTTCTCCGACGTGTCGCACCACATCGGACGATCTCGGCTGTCGTCTCCTCTATCGCAGTCGCCGGCCAGGGAATCTGAGGAAAATCGCGACGCATCCCCGAGGAAATCTGATGTGTCGGCGGGAAGCTCGCGGTTTTCTCTTCACTCGACCTGCAGCTCGCCGAGTAGAAAATCGGAGATTATCGAGCATAGATCGTTGCCGAGATCGTCCAATGCTTCGGTCGGCAATCTGCATTCTCAATCGGCTTCACCTGTGGCTTCGTCTCCGAAGAGAGATTCGAGTGCTAATGATCAGTTTGTGCAGTCTCCTGCGAGAGTTAGCACTGGCTCGCAGCAGCAGCCGCAGCAGCCTCCAGTTCCGGCCGCGGTGCCGCCGCCACCACCACCTCCTCCTCCGCCCCCGCCGCCGCCTCTGCCAATGCAACCAAAGGCCAAGGACTTTCCGCTTCCTTTGACACCGACCGGTCAACTGATTTCCGAGCCGCCTCGCCTGATTCCACCGTCGAGGCCTTTCATGCTCCAGAACCTGACTGAAGTTTCTCCAGTTCAGTTGCCACCGATTGTCGAAACTGCAGAGAAGGTGGAGAAGATGGACGATACTCCGAAACTGAAGCTCAAGCCCTTGCATTGGGATAAAGTGAGAGCGAGCTCGGATCGGGAGATGGTATGGGATCAGTTGAGATCAAGTTCTTTCAAGTAAGATTAGCTTTTCTCTTTTCAAAGTGTTTCTTTACTCAATTTGACCCGTTAGCATTTCGTGGGTCACTGTTTGGATGTTCTGCTTGTGCTTTAACTCTGAAGATTTGGGCTTGGTGCAGGTTGGACGAGGAGATGATTGAGACCTTGTTTGTTGTAAATGCCCCAAATTCGAAAGCGAAGGAGACAACTCCGCGGTCGGTTCTTCCTTTTCCGAACCTGGAGAACAGAGTTCTTGATCCTAAAAAGTCGCAAAACATTGCAATTTTGCTAAGGGCGCTCAACGTCACCATTGAGGAGGTCTGCGAGGGCCTTCTAGAAGGTAATTGTCAATCATTTTTGGCAAAAGAGTCTGCATGTTCTGTCTGAATCTTGATGAAGAGAAGGACTCCATGGAAACCATTACCATTTGACCTTAAGTGCCAATTTTGCCAATTTAAAGATGGGTAATACAGAATCATCTTTTTTGGTTAATGGATGGACAGAATAATGTAAATGCTCAATCATGGTTTGGACCTGTAATAAAGCCCCTTTCTTCACCACTATTTTTAAGCAAGGCAGCATTTGAGCATCCGCAGGTCTGCTTTTAGGAGCCTTTTTGCTTTCTCTTCTTTTTCACTCGGTAAAGTTGTCGGTCATTTGCACAATGGTTTCTGGATTGCGCCTACTTGCTCCTCTCAGGTCAAAATAAATGAAAACTGTTGAGTTATTGATGGTTCTTGATCTTTGCTGGGAAGAGAGTTACTAATTTTTCACTGTCAATTTCTATCTTTACCGGTGAAAGGTGACACGAACGAAACCGGCTTGTGAAAGATAGTTACTCCATGTAGATTTTGACAAAGTTATTCTTTCGAACATTCACAAGAAGTCCGTGATGTATTATCAAATTAATGGAGATTGGTTCTAGCATGGAGCATATCTACCTGTAAATCATTTGAAAGATAGCATTAATGACTATTTTTTTTTTTTAACGGAAGAAGAGCACCGATTATTTTATCATTAGCATTCTGAAGTTGGAGCATAATTTTTCTTCCTCATGCTTGCAGGTAATGTGGACACGCTTGGAGCTGAACTTCTTGAAAGTTTATTAAAGATGGCTCCCACCAAAGAAGAAGAACGCAAACTGAAGGAATATAAAGATGATTCACCTGTCAAGCTTGGTCCTGCCGAGAAGTTTCTTAAGGCTGTGCTTGATGTACCACTTGCATTTAAAAGAGTTGATGTAATGCTGTATGTTGCCAATTTTGAGTCTGAAGTTGAATATCTTAAAAGATCTTTTGAAACTCTGGAGGTAAATTTTACATGTGGCCTCTCTCTGTCTCTCTCTGTCTCTCTACCATGTATATGCTGTCATGCTATAACTCCTCGTGGAATTCTAGTTTTAATGCTCCTCTCTGATGTCCTACCTTGTTAATGTCTTTGTTTTAACTTTGCATTTTGTGTAACAGACTGCATGTGAGGAGCTCAGAAACAGCAGAATGTTCTTGAAGTTATTGGAAGCAGTGCTGAAGACCGGGAACCGCATGAATGTGGGAACAAATCGTGGGGATGCCCATGCTTTCAAGCTTGACACGCTTCTTAAGCTAGTTGATGTCAAGGGCGCTGATGGGAAGACCACACTCCTGCACTTTGTTGTACAGGAAATCATTAGAACTGAAGGCGCTCGTCTTTCAGGGACCCACCAAGGTTCGAATCCCACTTTGAATGAAGATGCCAAGTGTCGGAAGCTTGGCCTGCAAGTTGTTTCTGGTCTCAGTTCAGAACTTGGCAATGTGAAGAAATCTGCTGCCATGGACTCCGATGTACTGAGCAGTGACGTCAACAAACTTTTTAGGGGCATCGGGAACATTAGAGAAATTGTGCGATTAATAGAAACATCAGGATCAGGGGAAAGCAGCAAGAAGTTTTCGGAGACTATGAACAAGTTCACTAAAATGGCTGAGGAAGAGATTATTCGAATTCAGGCCCAGGAAAGTGTTGCCATGTCTCTAGTAAAAGAGATCACAGAGTATTTCCACGGAGACTCAGCTAAAGAAGAAGCTCACCCATTCAGAATCTTCATGGTGGTGAGAGACTTTCTTGCTGTCCTTGACCGGGTATGCAGAGAAGTTGGTTCCATAAATGAGCGCACAATAGTCAGTTCTGCCCATAGATTTCCTGTGCCAATTAACCCGATGCTACCAATTCCCATTAATCCGACTCTTCCACAAGCTTTTCCGGTATTTCATGGCCAGCGGCAGCACAGTTTCTCCGATGGCGACAGCGCATCTCCTTAGGCTCTCTCTGATATGCAAGACTCATCGCTCTTCTGGGCATCAAGCTAAAGCAGATAAACCTTAAATTTTGGAAGGGTGGAGCTGGGACAGGCATAAGCTACCCGGTATGTGTAATTTATTTTCCTCTTGTAGCATTCCATTTGTACCTGTATAAAGTCCATGTAATAGAATTAAAATGGTTTTGGCCTATAGATATATATATATAAAGGAGGAGGTTTTCGTTGGGGGACAATAAGGTTGTTACTAAGTTAGCTTGTATGTTTTCGTAGGTGGTCAAAAGTTTTGTTTCAAGCGAGGCTCAGATGGTAAAACATCCAAAGCTCATGTCTATATATCTGTCTTCTTGTAGAAAATGGTCATGTATATGCCAGAAAACAGTTTGAAATTCCATTTGCTCGAATTCTTCACCCTGCAGCTTCTAAGGTGATTGGTTAGCCGAAAGCCAGGAATGCGGACTTCCTGCGAGATGTCGCTTCCCAGTAACAAATCTAAGTTAAAATTTGAACTTAGCACACGCATTGGTTGGGCAAAGGCCACCCTGTTTATGTATTTAGGTGGTGAAAGATGATTTGAATTTGAAAATTTGGAGTAGCAGAACCAGAGAAGACAAGGAGGAATTAGGTATAAAGAAGGCACTACATTTTCAAGGTCTCTTAGTTTAATGTCTAGACAAAAGTTTGACTTTGGTAGCCATACTTTTGCAAATAAGACGACAAAGATCCAGCTTTTTTTTTTTTGAGCAAGTACAAAGATCCAGCTTGAATCGTGGAAAAAGACGTCGGTTTCTTCTAGGCATCTAGCTGGCAAGGGTGTTTTCGACTATCGTTCGTGAGGTATATTGTAGTTTTTGGTCATTTAGATGCCTCTCTGCATCTTCTTGGATGCCTTCTCAAAAAACCCAAGGGCAGTGTCCGGGATAATCTAATACAAGATATAACTTCATTAGAGTCAGGTCAAAAATTTGCATATTAAAGTTATCGAATCTCCTCGCTTGATTCTTTGATCCTTTAATTCTTTTCTACCACTTGCGATTTGAAAAGACTCTAATTGGACCAGATGCACTCTTGATAGCGTGATAGATCAAGATCTGACGGTACCGGATCTCTTATGTAGAGAGGTGCATTGGGATGAATAAGGAGACCCAGACCCTCGGCCCGATTGTATCTGGAACATCAGTATCTGCTTCGTAAACGTGCCATTTCCGGAGATTCGGACTTCCAAAGGGAAGCTCGATTTGGTAAACGCATCATACCGAAGAAAGTTAATGTCTTAGGCAAATCATTTCTGGCCGAATTGTTCATCTCAGTCTGAACTCCCGAGACATGATAAGCATCACATTTTCTTAATGGTACTTAAATCTGGGAATCGTCTAGCTACCGAGAATATGATCATTATATGCATTGAATCCGTTCAAATCGGTATTATTATACCTATCAAGGTAAAGGCAGCCATTCTACATGCTATATAACTTAAGTGGGATTACCTACGTCTTCCTTTTGCTCGATAAAAGAGCAGGAAGCGACCAATGAAAAGCTATCCCTATATCAGATTCGACAAGTCAATTAGTAGCATATTATTTCCTGTACGAGCCATGTGGGCACTCCAGTTTAGTGCACGATACTCCATATAACCAATGAACGATGCCCTCAACCTAGAGTTATATGCATACCCATCTGTGGACTACAGCTGCAAGGTCTCAGCATCCATGCGCTCCAGAATACGCCGCGCTTCCTCCTCTGTTGCAGGAACCACGTTCCTAATTCTGAATCCATTCTCCAGAGCTTTTGCCTCGGGGCGCACCGTGAAAGTGAAGTAGAAGGTGTTTGATACCTGAACCGATAAAGAGACGGGATAAGTTGAAGAACGGCATAAACATTGTCAGACATTAGGTAAGGGTACAGACTAACACTGAAATGGGAATTTGAAGTCATTTTGAGCCGTGCATCATGTTTAGAGATTGTTTAAAGAACGCAATGCTGAATGAGTACAGCAAAAGTCAAGACCTATAAAGAGGACATACCTCGCTAGACCTGAGCTCGGGCCTTGTGACATGGGCGACGACTTCTACGTTGATCAGAGGCCCATCTGGTTTCTCTGGTTCAGTGTACAGCACACATGATTTGAACCTCAGAAAGTCTCCAACATCCACCTGCTCAAAAGGAAATCTCAGCTAAAGATCGTGAATCCACAATTAGGGGAAAAAACAAAGAAAAAAAAAGAGAGAGAAAGAAAGGATAAATCGGGCTATCTAATATAGCACGAAACAGCAATAAGAGTAAGTGATAAGTAAAATTTCTGTTCCTAAAAATAAGAAAAAATCGTATGAGCCGTGCAGGGAAGAGATGAAGAATCAGTTAGGCTCAAGATAAGAGTATTGCTCATAGGAGTTACTCCCCGAGACTGAAATAACAGTACAAATAATTAAAAGACTTAAACAAAGATGTGGCCCGGGCACTCACAGGTCTCAAGAAATCAACATGATCAACCTCTAGGAAGCAAGGCACCAAGCCGGCAAAGGCATAAGCTGTGGAGAAAGCCAACTCAAATGCTCGGTGCATTAAAAACCCTCCAAATATCCGACCATGGATATTCCTCTGCTGTGGCTGGCAAATCAAAGAATTCTCGAGATGGGTATCCCTTAGAAGAATGCTGTTTCTATCTGCTAAGGCGGGCATATCAGAGAAAATCCTTCCCTCAGCCAACAACTCATTTAGTCTCTTTGCAATTCCGTCATCAGTTTCCTTTCTTTCTCCAACACTCTTTCTTTTCCTCAGCTTACTTCTAGCTTCTGCCTCTTCGAAAAGCAATTTCTCTTGGTCAGTCTCAGGAGAGAGCCGATTCACCAGGGCAGCTTTATGGGTCTTAGAGTCACGAGCAACAAATATGAAGTTGGCTGTCAATGCTACTGAGTCTGCGGCATTAGACTTCTCTGCAAAAGCAAATGTTCTCTCATCAACTACATAAAATCTTCTGCATATTCTTGAACAACTGCCCAGTATACAGGGAAAACAAATCACACTTTTCTCAACTTTTGAACATGCATTGTCACAACATAACAATTGGGTTCACTGCTAGTACTCGAAGAATCCCTTTTATTTTTCTCAACATAATAGCAGACATTTATGATTTTTTTTTTTTTTTTTTTTTGGCTCCTGGTCTAGTACAACAGAGCTTTCTATCCAGTAGTAAATTTTAAGCTCATGAAATGACTGACAGTTGTAAACTACCTCAGATGTAAATTATAATATCACCGAATTATGGCCTTTTGCATGCTAAAGTACCTCCAGAAAATTGAATCACTTCAAGTTGAATTTCCATGGATGAGCGCCCCACCCATATGACAGAACCCACGATTTTCAGATCGATGTCAACACTGATTGGCTTCTTCAAGACAATCTTGTCAACTGATGCAGTAACTAGAAGAAGTGGTCTCGTTGTGCTATCTTCATCAGAACAGTGCTAAAATCAAAACGATGGTTTGATTAGTAAATGAGAGAAAATTTAGTTACTAGGGAAAGGGATTGTAACACTGACTTTGCCACATTATCAGCTCACTTCATCATTTGACCTAAAATGATGGGTCATATGCACTGACGGATTGAAAACATCATTGAGGTCACAGAAACTATTGGATTTCAAGGTTGAATACATTTACATGAATTCGGACTATCTTCTGAAAGGAGCCATTGTCAGGGAAAGTTAATCAGGCCGTCTTTTACTTAGAACACTCGAAAACAACTTATAAAATTAAAAGAAGAAGGCCAAAGTGAAACAAAAGACAACCTTGAGACTACAACACGTTTCGTCATGTTATTGGCTCATCGATATAACTTAGCCACTCAGCTTTGAATGCTTCTGATAAAGCGTGGTCACCCAATGATCAAACAGTTCTATTGATTCCCCAATCTGCCAATTGAAACAAGTGCCATTTCCTCATAAGGAGCCAGAGCAAGATCCAATAATATCTTGAAAAGAAACAGTGACACAACAATGTCTAGGCTGGGGATGACGCATCTCCTTGGGAGGAAGCCATGAACAACAGTCAAGGTGTTTTAAAGGGCCCATCTCTTGCTCAACAACACGGTAAACATCGAATATTCATGACACTACGAGCATCAGCAATGAACCACAATCACAAGCCTCACATTAGCAGAAGCAAATTTATATTTTCCGATTCAATCAAAGCATGGATTCATCAAAAAACCAGCTAGCAACGAAGCTTTCATTTCAATTCGAATATTTCTAAAGCGGCTCAACATTTTCAGCACAATTCGGTGGTGTGGTCATCCTCATGGCCCAGCACAACAAACCCAACCCAGATAATCTAATTACAAGAACCACCGAAGATGAACAACCCTCCAATCCGATGACAAGAAATGCACAAAGATGATCACAACCACAAAAATTTCAACAAAAAAAATTACCTTGACCGAGATGGTACCGGCCAAAGCATCGAGGTCTTCGAGCAACTTCCCGATTCTGACCTCGTTCCAGGGGTCCCGGTACTGCTCCCTCAGAATGTAATCCGACGAGAAGCCGTACAAGATGCTGGTCCTGCTCTGCGCTGGCGTCTTGACCTGCAGCTCGCTCTGCGGAGGCGCGTCCTTTGGGGGGTCGAGGAGCCGCTCGAAGGTCCTCGACCTCGTCTCCCACAGGGCGATCGTCACCGGCGAGTGGTACATCCCCGGCCACAGGCTGATCGGCTTCCGGGCGCCGTTGATCGGAGCCGCGCCGTCGTACGGCGAGGCGAAGGTCGAGAAGACGGGGATCGTGTGGGGCGAGCCGGGTTCCATGGCGAATTGGGTCCTTCTCTCTCTCCTTTTCTTGACGTTCAGACAGAGAGAATGAACTTCAGATGACGAAACGGCGAATTGGGTTTTTCTGGGTTTCGATCAAGAAGGAAACTTTCTCCGAGGTTTGAGGAGAAACAAGAATCTGGAAAAGGTATCCGATTCCTTCGATGGTTTTGAGGTGTTCCAAGGAGATGGGTAGGCGCTGACTAGGGAGGGGCTTCCACTACGTGCGGAGGGAGAGGTGGGTTCAACTCTCCATTAATGCATTGGGATGGCAGTTTTTTGCCTTGAGAGAAACGAAAGGCAGCGGCTCCCTCAAGTCATTTCACCCCTCGTCAAGTCTCGTCCGCATCCTACGAAGACCAGGAACCAATAGTTCCACGTTGGCTCGGCCATTCCTTGGCATGAATCTGATGTTTGGTCAAATGGTTGGAAACGTATGACTCGCATAACAATGTTGGGTTCTGCACAAAGCCCCCCTCTCTCCCTCTTCCTCCTGTGAAAATGTTGTAATGGCCAGGAGAAAGAAGAGAGCGCCTTGCCTAAGCTCGAGTCGATGAACAGCAAAAGAATCACAGATCTATAGTGTCTCAGTCAATCTCAATCCTCGATGTCTGTAAATAAAATATTGTCTAATGGTGAAGATTTGGTTAAGATATCAAGGGGCGCTTGAAAGAGCGGAGACGAGGCTTCCACTCCCTCCATTTTGGGTGATGAAATGGAATTCATTGGGATCGGGAGCATGAACAATCGAATGGAATAGGATGAAGACATGATGTTGATTTCCGAGATTATAGGGAACAATTTATCACAATGAAGTACTTACCAAAAAAAATTTATTACAATGAACTAGGGCGAGGATTTTTCTTTTGAATTGTAGGATGTAGATTGGAGCGAAAGTTCACTAAATTTACTCCAATATTTATGACGGGGAAAATTATTCAAACAGTTATATAAACTTATTGTACTTTTACCAATTCAATTATCAACCTTTCAATTTTACTAATTAAATTTTAAACCCTTTTATTTCATACTAATTGAGTTCATTTGGCCAATTTTGGTTGGAATTAGCTGATATGGATGCCAACTGTACCATGTGGCATGATTGTTGTTGACGTTGATATTTTTAAATGAATTTTTGAATTTTTTATAATATTTTCCTTTTTTTTTTTCCTTTTCTTTGCCTTTTGGGGGGTGGGTTTGGAGAAGGTCAGTGAAGGTGGTCAACAAACCCTTAATGGCCACAAGTGTGGGCCAGCCAATCCTCATTGGCTTTGAGTAAGGGTGTTGTGTCGCTAGCTAGATTTGGCCTAGTGAGGGTTTGGTGGTTGTTACTAATCTCAAGCAAGGTCGTAGCCATTACCTGGGATCGAAAAGTGTCACCAAGCCCTTGCTAGGTCAAATTTGGTGAGGGCGTTGCAACCCTTACTGATTTTGGGTGAGGGCTCACATGCCCTCGCTTTGGTAGGCAAGGGCATCGTGGCCTTCACTCAGAGCTGACAAGGGTTGGTCGGCCCTCATTTGTGGTTGGTGAGGATATGTTGGCCACCCGGCCCTATCCAACCCCCCCCTAAATTGTTAAAAATTATTTAAAAATGTCATCGTTAGCACTAGCTATGTCACATGGTAGGTTGTCATCCATGTCATTGAATTTTAGTTAAAATTGGTTGGATAGACTCAATTAACAAGAAGTTAAAATAGTTAGAACTTAATTGACAAAATTAAAAATTTTATGGCTAAATTGACAAAAGTGCAATAAATTTAGGATTTTTTTTTGGAAATTTTTTTCATTTATGATGTCCTTCTGCCGTAGCTTCAATATAATGGTTCTACTTATGGAATGATATGATGATAATGATAAAACAATTTACCAGATATTGTTCGCGGATTAAATTTAACTAATTGAAAATCATGATAACATTGACTAATATAACTTATGAGTCGTGAGCGTGAGCATTCGCGTGTAAGAGAGGGAGACAACGAGCACGGAGAGAAGAGAGAGATGTTTGAACTAAGTACTGTGAAGTGCTTTTTATGAATTTGATAGTACATATTTTAAAGTTTTACCACCTCAAACTTGATGAGACATCTTCTTTAAAATTGTAATATCAGAAAACCTTACCTTTTAAGTCTTTTTAATTGAACTCCCTACCTCATTCTTTTAATTTGAAAATGATGGCCATTAAGGTAAAAGTTTGACATTAGTTTCATGGGAGTTGACGGTAGGACGTTTAATTTTAGGTGTGGGGTTCGACTTCCATACTCTATAAAGAGGTAGAGCAAAAGTTTAAGAATAAGTTAATAGTTAGAGTATGATAGATTAAAAAAAAGTTTTTTTAATCTCCTAAGTTAGACACAATTGATTGGGATGTTAGGAATTTCCACTTTAGTAGATGGAGGTCACCTATTTAACATCTACCAAATGCATGCGAATTGCCTGAAGTTATGTACCTCCCATAACTTAACCGGTAGTATTTCACGGGATTCCAAGTAATTAGGTGTCCACATTCGTATCCTTAAATTAAAAAAAAAAAGAAGGAAAAAAGTCCTAAAAAATCTCAAACTATGTCAATTGTGACATATTTACCCTAAAGATTTTTCTATGACACAATCTTGTACTTATGTGACATATCTACCCTTTATCAAACATCTATCAATGAGAATCGTTAGAAATCTGCCTATATATACATCATAAAGTAAACATTGTAGACATGACGTTCGTGTGGCTTAAGAAAAATATAAACGACGTTATTAATATTTTGATTGAAAAATTGTTAACGGAATTTGGATGAAGGGTAAATATATTACATATATGCAAATTTTGGAATTTTTTTTAATGATAAATGTATCACAAAAAAAAAAAATTGAGGGTAAATATGCTAAAGCAGGTATAGTTTAGAGTTTTTGAGATTTTTTTTCCAGAAAAATTTCTAAAGCTTTGAGTGAGTACAGTTGTGAAGAGTTTGTCGAAAACCTACTAAAAAATGCAATTCCCTTTTTGAATTGTTGTTGGATTATATTGACAATGCAATAAGATGGCGATTATAAGTCATTTGCAAAGTTATAGCCCGAACTTTTATGTGATTTTAGTTTCCTAGAAATCATCGGCATAGGGACTATGTTCTCCATCTCTTGTTAGAGGAATCGTCCGCAATTGATATTCTGATAGATGGGCTAACAACATGTCATAATGTTTCATGAAAAAATTATTCTGAAAGTTTTAAATCTATTACACATTTATTAATTCAGTTATAAACCTTTTAATTATGTCAATTGATTTTTAAATCTTTTCACATTTTGCTTGTTGATTCCATTTGGCCAATTTTGAATGAAAACTATTGATGCGAATGCCGGTCGTCTTACATAACACAGCCGATACCGACATGAATAATCTAATGTTTTAATATCTTCAAAATTCTTAATTAAATTTTTGTTTTTATTTTTTTTCGACAACTCTACTTGGCAAAGACTAGCGACCCTTGGTCAGATCTAGGCATGGGCCACGATGAAGGCTATGATGCCCTCACTTGGTCTAGGTGAGGGCCCAACACCCTTGCCTGGATCTTGGCCAAGGCTGCGACACCCTTGTTGGCCACAAGCGAGCGGCTTGCGACCCTTGCTTTGCCAACGATCGTCGGCCAGAGTTCTTTTTTTATTTATTTAAAAAAATGAAGAAAATAAAGAAAAGAAAAAAAGAAAAAAATGGAAAGAATATTAAAATATTATTAATATTTGCTTAGGTTACTGTTAATTGTGTCATGTAAGATGGTTGATGTTCATGTTAATGATTTTTGATCAAAATTGACTGGATGAACTTAATTATTAAAATGTTAAAAATTTACGATTCAATTGACATAATTAAAAATTTACAACGAGAGATTTGAATACTTTTACCATTGTTGAATTGAATTTGAATGTGTAGTGTCTATAAATGCTGTCCCACCGATTAAAGGCATTACTGGAGGAAATTTTCTCCAATAAAAGATGTCGGGTGTAGCCCTGTCCACTATAACTAGGTTACGGCTCACATTCAAAAACATGTGAAAATATTGACTTATTCAACACAAGTGAGGATTATGAACTGCTCAAAGTTGCATGTAACGCAAAAGATCAAGGACTAAAACGTAAAAATTTTCAAAAAAAATTAGGGGCTAAATTGCAAAAAAACAAAGTACATAATTACACTACCATACATTCAATTGTCCTTGTGTCCAAGTCTTTCTCACCTCTTTCAATTTTCCCTTATTAAAAGGAAGATGACTTCGTCAAAGCTGCTATTGATTTCTTTTTCTGGACGAAATATATTTTGATTTTCTTTGAAAGTCAGAAATTTTTAAACAAAAAGCTTGACCTAGGGGCATCCAAACAAAAAAGATCCCAAAGAGGTTGGCGGGAGTAGCTATTTAGAAAGAGAAAAAGGTATTTAAACGATGGGTCTTAGCAACCCAATCAACTACTTGATTCGCGGATTAGTAAAATTGGGCCAAGGAGATATGCTTGAATTAGGCCATTCAGATCCGAGTGTCTTCCAACAGAGGTACCAGCTCCCGTTGCACGTGAGTCTACTCTTCTCCTATACTTCGTCCACGAGCTTAGCACAGTCAGACTCAATTTCCAGCACACTCTCTTTCCCCGACTGGAAACGCTTCAAGGCTTCTATTGGTTGAAGTTGAATGAAATGGGATATTAAAATTGACAAAAATAGCTCTTTTTTATTTTTTCTTTTATCTAAGCTTCTTGTTTTTTGGGAAAAATAAAAAAAAACAAGGATTGCCTCTCGGATTCATGAAGAGAAAAGAAGGAATCGGTGCAATGTCACGGGACACATATGATGTCCACCGCGGAGTATGCATATGAGTCTTGCTTGCGATGAATAGACAAGGGGCAGGATACCTGTGAATGTGAGAGAACCATAAGCATTCCTTCAACTTCTTGCCTTGAAAGAGATGTAGATGAATTTCGTTCGATTATATATGGAAGATTAGACCAAGGACAAATTAAGTCATGAACTATCGATGAAGAATTTGGCGGGGATATCATTAAAAAAAATAAAAAATGAAAATTTAGGTACTACATATGTCATGGATAAAATTCGGCTATCTAGTTAATCGATGACTTTTACACACATAAAGATTTGTTGCTTGCACAAGAATGCCATGCTAAGCCGACACTGTCAAAGGCTCAAGTTTGGTCGTGGTCCTTTACAACATGCTCCTTTATCCTTATCACCAAGGCCTCTTTACATATAATTAGGCTTCTCCATATGTCAAGCTATCGAATCATTTTCTAGCATGGGCATACAACAAATACTGTCTCCTCATAGTATCCACAACAAATAGAAAGGGAATCTCAAGGATTGATGGAGTCGGCACAGAAAATAGTTATTCCTGCACCTAGCACGAGCCGAATCAACACTACAGACTAATCGATATTTTATAAACGGAGAAGCGATCAGGCGATCTAAACTCATGATCAGAAGGAATCCAAATCACATGAAAATAAGTTTTAACCTAACTTCCCTTCCCATCTCGATAGTAAGTCACTCGTTGTGCACATAAATAAAGCTCGTGACGTCTCCCAAAATGACTACCAAGTCAATATAAACAATCGGTTTACTTAGTAAGGGAATTGGGCGGGGACATTTGGTTTAGATGATTTCCACTCTGTAAAGAGATAGAGTAAAAATATGAGAAAGAGATAAAAGCTAAAATAGAATAAATAAAAAAGAAAAAAAATCGCTAAATCAGCTCCTTATCCTATCCCCACTCTCTCTCCTCTCTCTCACCGGAAGCATCCTACATATCATCAAAGTGGCTTTACACATAAAAAAGCTTTGCCAGCCAATCAAAAAGAAAATAACGAAAAGAAAAAGAAAGGGTTTGCCTATATTAACCTATTAAACATTTGCTTGCTGTCCATATGACCAAAGAAAAGGGCTCCTAACTCTAGAGAGAAAGCAAGCGAGCCGACCATGGAGTCTCCGCAGAAGCCACCGCAAGCTCACGCACTCCTCCTCCCGCTCCCCGTGCAAGGCCACATCAGCCCCATGTTCCAATTCGCCAAGCGCCTCGTCTCCAAAGGTCTCAAAGCCACCCTCGTCACCACCCTCCACCTCTCGGAATCCGTGCGTGCCGACTCTGCCGCTGCCGCCTCCTCCTCCGTCGACATCGAGACCATTTCCGACTGTCCCGGTGGAGATGGCCGGCCCCAGGGCGAGGAGTCCTCTGAGGCTCACCGGACGAGAGGCGGATCAAGAACGCTAGCTGAACTGATCCGGGAGCTCGACCGCTCAACGCACCCGGTCGTTGCGGTCATCTACGACGGGTTCATGCCGTGGGCGCTCGACGTGGCCAAGCGGTGCAAGAAGGTGGGGGTCGCTTTCTTCACGCAGACGTGTGCGGTGAGCAACATATACTACCATGTCCAGCGCGGGCTCCTTGAGCTCCCTCTCTCAGGAGGGGGCAGCGTCGAGGTCCCCGGATTGCCGCCTCTTGAGCCATCGGAGCTGCCTTCGTTCTTGTACAAGCTGGGGTCTTACCCTGGCTCCTACGACCTGGTGATGAAGCAGTTTTCGAATGTGGGCAATGCGGATCTCGTGCTCTTCAACAACTTCTACGAGCTGGAAGAAGAGGTACTTATACACACAAATTTACACTCGCCTGTTGCTGCCACCGTATCTGCAAGAACTCACCAGCCATGTCTTGCTGAATTTACAAGTTTTTCTTAACGTACGTTGTCTCATGTCGTCTAAGATCTGCATATAAACGATCATTACTGATATGCTAGGTATAAAATGATACATCATTGCTTGCGCCTGGTGCATGTACCCTAATGCATCTCGACCATTCAATCTCGTAGGATTCGCCTGCTTTCTACTTCCTAGATAAACCGTGACTTTCAGTGGTCATTGAAAGCTGGGGTGTCAAGCTCAGCTCTTCATGTGACCTTTTTCTCCTTTATTTAATATGTCAACGGCATCAACTATTCTTCTCCGAAGTTTGTATGAACAAAAACATTGATATATCTAAAGAGTTAGGGTTTCTATGTCAATGCAATATTGAAATATCATATGCTATAAAGTTTATTTAAGAACATGAAACCTTCATAATATAAATCGGAAAGATTATATACCTACTAAGCTCGATATTTAACATCACTCTTTATTCTTCTAATCTCTCTTAATTGTTGAAACTAGGTTTAATCCTTCGTGAATACAAATTACATGTGAATTTAAGATATCTATATTTTCGTTTTCACTCCTACATTGGTCTCCTTTCGATGCATTTTTCTCGTTATGATTGAATATTTCTCCATTTCCGTAAAAGTCTTCTTTTTTGCATAGTCGATTAATTAACTAAGTTATTTACTAATATACCGTTATTGATAATAGATGATAATTGACCTATAAAGGAGATAACTCAGAGCGATATATTAAGAATGACCAATCACCGCTACCATACTTAATTAGTTTTGAAACCCTTCTCGAAAACCTAACAATTCTTGTATTGTTTTGATTTGACAATATGGAAAGATTAGATGCACGTCCACTAATGTCATGGGTAATGCAATTTCTGTCTGTGAAGTTTATGCATGCCCTCTAAGAGTAGTGTCGGATAGGTGTAGTAGAAATTCAATATTTTTACGTGAGGAATCATCGAGATAAAATTCAAGTCTAAACCCATTAATATATTAAGTTTGATTCATATTTTCACTCAAAAAATATAAGTTAATGGAATATGAGCTAATGCGGATATATGTTAATTCCTCCATGCATATCAATTCCCTATCGTGTAACTATCACCTAACATCCTAGCTCCCTGACATGCACACCTCGGCAAATCTCTCTCAATTTGAGAGTCACATTTGATATTCTTTCTTTGAGATATTCACCAAATGTGATCCAAACTCTAGCCATCCAATCATCTATCAACTTTGATATCCATCATATGGAAGACGCAATAAAAGTATGATATTTTGACTTAGGGAGATCACCAAGAAGGAGATGAAGTGCGAGTTCATTAACATATCTACTTCGATATACTTTCACTAAAAAAATTTATGGCAAATAAGCTATAGCCAAATTAAGGGTGCATTTTTTTTTTAGTGAATTTTTCTTTTTTTGAATTAGTTTTCTGAATTTTAATGTATTTGGTTTGCCCAAAAATATCAGTTAATTGAAAACCATTTACCATCACAAAATATATACATGCTTAAAGTTAAGAACATGAATTCCCTAACCAGAAAAAAAGAGGAAAAAACATTTTCCTAGGAAAAGATTTTCTAGAAAGTATTCTCCATTATTATAAAATTTTCCCCAAATCAAACCCATCCTAAGATATACTTGCTTTATGGATAAATTATCTAATCAGTTTTAAATTTGCTATAAGGATGCCAATTTAGTCTTAAACTTTTTCAATTTTGCAATTTAGTCCAAAACTTTTGCCTTAAATTTCAATGTAGTTGTTCTGGTCAATTTTTAATGGAAAATGGTGACGTGGTGGCAGACGATGACTAGATGATCATGTCAGCGATTTTTGTCGAAAATTGATTGGAATGACTATATTGAAATTTTGCTTAAAGGTATATGACTAAATTGACAAAATTAAAATATTTAGGATTAATTGACATCTTTACAATAAATTTAGGACTAATTGGACAATTTTTTCATGTTTTACGCAAATTTTATTCTTGTACATGATAGTTGCTTAAGTAAGCAATACTTTTTTTCAGTAGCAAGAATGGCACGCCACATATTCCACATAAAAAAAAGTGTTTCACAAGAGGGCAAGGTCACCGAGTCAAAATTCAGCCTATAGACAACTACCATCATTGTCAACATAGACGGCCAAGGATGATGAATCAGCTGCCAGCATTTTAACCTTTTATATACTTACAAAAATCATTCCCATCCTATCACGTTCCAAAACCTTTCTTCACATCACCAACTCAAAATCGATAAGAGAGAGAGGAGAGAGAGAGAGAGAGAGAGAGAGAGAGAGCCAATGGAGCCTTCAGACAACCCGCGCCGCCGACCACACGTGCTGGTCCTCCCTACCCCTGCTCAAGGCCACTTAAACCCCATGCTCCAATTCTCCAAGCGCCTCGTCCCCAGAGGCCTCAAGGCCACCCTCGCCCTCACCGTCCACTTCGCCGCCTCCATGCACGCCGACCCCTCCTTGCCCGTCGACATCGAGACCATCTCCGACGGCCACGACATCGGTGGGTTCACGGAGGCCGAGTCCATTGAGGCCTACCAGGTGGACCTCCGGGTTGTCGGGTCGAGGACCCTGGCCAAGCTGATCCGGAAGCTCGACCGCTCTGGCCGACCCATTGACGCGGTCGTCTATGATGGGTTCCTCCCGTGGGCGCTCGACGTGGCCAAGCAGTGTTGTAAACTTGGAGTCGTCTTCTTCACGCAGACTTGCGCAGTGAACAACATATATTACCATTTGCAGCGGGGCTTGCTTCCTCTTCCGCTTTCGGGGCCGAGCGTTGAGGTCCCGGGGTTGCCCCCTCTCGAGCCGTCGGAGATGCCATCGTTCGTATATAAGCTGGGGTCATACCCTGCCTTTTGTGATATGTTGGTGAACCAATTCACGAACGTGGATGGTGCTGATTTTGTTCTGTTTGATACCTTCTATGAGCTAGAGAAAGAGGTATATACGGACATTCGCCTATTGCTGGCACTATATGAAGAACTAGTCTTCCCTGGTACAAATTATATAATAGATATATAACATTAGCAAAAATTTATGTTGATAATATGGTCAGTAATGTAATTTTGTAAACTACACACTCATTTTTTCTGGATTTTATATGGGAGATTGAATATTCATTTCAACGTGCAATATAGTCATTGTTCACTCTCTCTCTCTTAATCTCACTTGTTTCTCTCTCCAATGAAATTAGGTGGTTGACTGGATGTCCGCCAACTTGTGGCCGCTGAAGACCATCGGCCCCACCCTCCCCTCTCTCTACTTGGACAAGCGCCTCCCCGACGACACCGCCTACGGCATCAACCTCTTCACCCCGACCACCACCTCCACCGTCTCCGCCTGGCTCCGCGGCCACCCGCCCCGCTCCGTGGTCTATGTCTCCTTCGGCAGCATGGCCGACCTTGACCCCTCCCAGGTTGTGGAGCTCGCCCATGGCCTCGCCCTCGCTGGCCACCCCTTCCTCTGGATCGTTCGATCATCTGAGCAGCACAAGCTCCCTCGCGACCTCATGGACTCGATCCCCTCCGAGCAAGCCCTAATCCTCCCGTGGTGCAATCAGTTGGAGGTCCTAGCGAGCGATGCGATCGGATGCTTCGTCACACACTGCGGGCTCAACTCAGTGATCGAGGCGATCTGCCTGGGGGTCCCGATGGTGGCGATGCCGCAGTGGACGGACCAGCCGACGAACGCCAAGTTCGTGGAGGATGTGTGGAGGGTCGGGGTCAGGGCTAAGGCCGATGAACCGGGGTTCGTTGCGAGGGAGGAGGTGGAGAGGCGCGTGACGGAGGTGTTGGGAGGAGGAGAGAGAGGGAGGGAGATGGCGGAGAGCGCAAGGAAGTGGATGGCAGCAGCGAAGGCAGCGATTGGGGAAGGCGGGAGCTCCGACCGGAACATCAACGAGTTCGTGGAGGAGCTCATGAGTCGTGCATTGATAGAGTAGTAGAAGAATCAATACATAAGATTGATTCGAGTATTTATGTCAAAGTAAGATTTGAGATACATTCACCGCTCTATGCGGCTGGATTCTTAATGATGGACGTAAAAATATGGCCTCTCTTTTCCTCGCTTTTGTCATACACAAAAAAAAAAGGACAAGATTAAAGGAAGACAAATGAATACATTCTTCTTGGACAATAGAAGATCATGGTTTCAAGCAATTGTGGATCGAAAACAACGAAATGATAAACTTTTGAGATACACATGCGAATTATGTTGGAAAAATTCTAATTAGATATGTTGACGGGATGAAACTTGAGCCCCCTCTTAGCGATTTCCTTAAATGAAGGTATCAAATTTTTGTTTCATATGTCCAACATATACAACCACGAATGAAACAGACATGCTTCAAGGTTTTAACACTTTTTCCCTCCTTTTCCAAGAATGAAGTGGAAATGAAAATCCTTTACTACGTTAATACCTCCTTATCGGCCTCTACGCGCATCTACTTAGCATTCGTCTCGTGGGCGGTGCACATGCACTTGGTTCGGTGATATGAACGTTGTCATGCAAGAATCGCAACATGATAAACAGTGATATGCTCTCAACTTTTGGGTTATGATCTTGATTTTTCTCGACAATCTCTTATTTGACAGAATCTCCTACGAAAACAAGACTGCAAATTATAGCCCCGCAGCTTGTAGTCAGATTAAGATCGCTATATGCGTCTGATTATATCTCATATAGTAGATAAAACTGAGCATATGCTCAGCATTTCATCACTAGTCACAACTCAATAACTGCCCGTTATCTACTCCTAAATGTCCAAATGTTTTTTCAGGCAGACAAGTTTGACTGACAATTTGGCCGCCGAAAGCGAAAACCTAAGTTACACATCCACAAAATAATTTTTAAAGATAAGCATGGAATTGACCTGTTGACCTGTTAAAATCGGACTTTCTGAAGATAAGGGATTGCTCAATCGTTTGACTAATATACTCTAATTTTCCATATAAAATTAGGGCTGGAGGACCACTCAACAATACCCTAATTGACTATTTTTGTAAGCCTTCTCGCTCTACAGATAAGATGCACGTTCACGAATGTCATTGGCGATGCTGTATCTTTCTGGATTCTGTGCATGCCTTCTCCAAGTTGTAATCGTTCTTTCAGTGGCATGAAAGACACGCCACGTTTTTTTTTTTTTTTTTTTTGGTAAAATATCAATTCCCGGATTGTTTTTTTTTTTTTTTTGGTGAAAAACAATTCCTGGATTGTTTGTTCCGTGAAAGTGAAGTAATTTAAAAAATATTTTCTTAAAAATGATTGTTACTTAGCTTAAGATAATTAATTACAATAGAATATTTTCATTATCAACAACAGTTAATGTCCAAATATTTTCATGAACAATGGAAGTATTTTTCATTTATTCATTTTTGTAAGTGATACAAGTGATTAATTTTAGAAAAATATTTTTCAAATTATTCAGTTTTCTTGAAGTATTCGGACCAAGTTTACTGCTTTCTTTGACTATTATAGCCAGCACAATATACCTGCTAACGCCACTGAATCAACGTATTTAGCATTTAACCTTTTCCTATAAGTCTCTGTCAAGGCTTTCGGGCTTTCTATATTAAACTTAAAGAAAGCCTTTCCATTATATAAATGAAAACCCTATAATTCTCTCAATCGGATGTGATATAAGGAGACTTCTAATTTCGAAACTTGTGGCCACTTGTTCAAATCCAATCCTTTGCATGCAAACTGCCTGGAGCGAGAGTCACTTTTACAGGCAGATCTAACTGGTTCTTGAAATTTATAGGGTGTTCCATAGATCTCTGTACTCATGCGCTTGTAGAGTTAAAAAGAGTTACATAGATTGGTTCCGACGAGTTTGCATATAGAACACCTCTTTAGGACTTAGAAGTATAAAGCTCCAACTCTAGAGAAAGAGAGAGAAGTGAGCTAATGGAGCCTTCCAGCAAACTCCACCGAGCTCACGTACTAGTCCTCCCTTACCCCGCCCAAGGCCACATAAACCCCATGCTCCAATTCTCCAAGCGCCTCGTCTCCAGAGGACTGAAGGCCACCCTCGCCCTCACCGTCCACCTCGCCGGATCCATGCAGGCCGACCCCTCCTCGTTCATCGACCTCGAAACCATCTCCGACGGCCATGATGTCGGCGGCTTCAAGGAGGCAGAGTCAAACGAGGCCTACCAGATGGACCTCCAGGTCGTCGGGTCGAGGACCCTGGCTGAGCTGATCCACAAGCTCGACTGCTCGGGCCGACCGCTCGACGCGGTCATCTATGACGGATTCCTCCCGTGGGCACTCGACGTGGCCAAGCAGTGCGATAAGCTTGGAGTGGTCTTCTTCACGCAGACATGCGCGGTCAACAACATATATTACCATGTGCAGCGCGGCTTGCTCCCGCTTCCGCTTCCGCTTTCGGAAGGAAGCGTCAGGGTCCCGGGGCTGCCGCCTCTGAAGCCGTGGGAGGCACCGTCGTACGTGTATAAGCTGGGGTTATACCCTGCCTTTTACGATATGGTGATAAACCAATTCACGACCGTGGACGATGCAGATTTCGTGCTCTTCGACACCTTCTACGAGCTAGAGAAAGAGGTACGTATGTACAATCCCCTGCTGCTGCTTTCTCATCATAGACCAACGTAGTTAATAATTGTCGGAACTCATTCTTGATGAACAGACTACTTTTTCTTGCAGTTTACTTGTTGTCTAACAGCTGAACATGTACCGTTCATTAACATCATACCATGATTTCTTTTCTCCCTCATGCAAAGTTTTGTTGGGTCATCACATTTTTTCAGTTTAATCACGATTTAGGCTTTGTTTGTTTTGCATAAAATAAATGATTTGAAAAATATCTTCCAAAAAATGACTGTTTATATCGTTTAAATGATTAGTCAAAGGAAAATGTTATGTTTATCAATAACAACTTTTAACTAAACATTTTCATGGACCATGATATATATATATATATATTTATATATTATTTGCCTTTATAAGCGATATAAGTGATTATTTTTAAGAAAATATTTTTTCAAATTATATATATATTTGAAATAAACGAAGCCTAAGCAAAGACTAGACTATGTCAAGATACATGAGCGCTTGGCTTGGATATTCGTCTGGCCTTTTTCCTTAATCTTAGAGAGCATAAATATTCTTCCCTTCTTTGGCGTTTCTGCATTTGGAGTCTTATGGCCGAATCATATGCTAGGATGGCGTGCTCATTTGCTTTAATCGATGAAGCTAATTTAGACTTCCGATGAAGGTGCATTAAAAAAATGGCGACGCCAGAAAGTTTTACGTGTCCAAATTTATGTCATAATATTTAACTCTATGATTGACGTAAAAGGCGATGTGATCGCACCGTATTTTACAAGGAAATATGGTGAATTGCGAAGGTGTCGATTCTATATCATCAGTTTGGTGGGATGCGCACGCGAGTACGTCACCTTGCGCAAATTTTCTTTCACGCAAGGAAAAATGGTTCATCAAAAACCATAAAAAATTAACAATTTCTACATCCTACCGAATCCTTATATTTATGAAGACAGTCAATTGTTCACTTTATTTTGAAAAAATCTATACAAGAAATTAGTTATTCATCTCGACATGAAAATCGTTCCCTCTCTCTCTCTCACTAATGAGATTAGGTTGTCGACTGGATGTCCGCCAATCTGTGGCCGCTAAAGACCGTCGGCCCCACCCTTCCCTCCCTCTACCTGGACAAGCGCCTCCCCAAAGACACCGCGTACGGCGCCAACCTTTTCACCCCGACCACCACCTCCACTGTCTCCGCCTGGCTCCGTCGCCACCCGCCCCGCTCCGTGGTCTACGTCTCCTTCGGCAGCATGGCGGACCTCGACCCCTCCCAGTTCGCCGAGCTCGCCCACGGCCTTGCCCTCACTGGCCACCCCTTCATCTGGATCGTCCGATCTACCGAGCAGCACAAGCTCCCTCGGGATCTAATGGACTCGATCCCCTCGGAGGAAGCTCTAATCCTCCCCTGGTGCAATCAACTGGAGGTCCTCGAAAGCGATGCGATCGGATGCTTTGTCACGCACTGCGGGCTCAACTCAGTGATCGAGGCGATCTGCCTGGGGGTCCTGATGGTGGCGATGCCGCAGTGGACGGACCAGCCGACGAACGCCAAGTTCGTGGAGGATGTGTGGAGGGTCGGGGTCAGGGCTAGGGCCGACGAGGCAGGGGTCGTTGGGAGGGAGGAGGTGGAGAGGCGCGTGACGGAGGTGGTGGGAAGAGGAGAGCGAGGGAGGGAGATGGCGGAGAGCGCGAGGAGGTGGATGGCAGCAGCGAAGGCGGCGATCGGGGAAGGCGGGAGCTCCGACCGGAACATCGATGAGTTTGTGGAGGAGCTGATGAGTCGTGCGTCGATAGAGTAGTAGAAGAACAATACATAAGATTGATTCGAGTATTTATGTCAAAGCGATCACCGCCCTATGCGGCTGGATTCTTCATGATGGACATACTAATATGGCCTCTCTTTTCCTCGCTTTTTTCATACAAAAAAAAAAGGACAAGATTAAAGGAAGAAAAATCTAGGGCAGGACATAACGAGGGTAATCTTGATTCTCAAGTACCAGGAAAAGAAGAAAAATGAATACATTCTTCTAGGACGATAGACAATCATGGTTCCAAGCGATTATTGATTAAAAATAACAAGATGATAAACTTTTGAGATATGCATGTGAATTATATTAGAAAAATTCAAATTAGATATATTGACGGGTCAAGACTTGAGCTCCTTCTTAGCGATTCCCTCAAACGAAGGTATTGAATTTTTGTTGCACATGTCCAACATAAACAATCACGAATGAAACGAGCATGTTTCAAGGTTGTAACACTTTTTCCCTCCTTCTACAAGAATGAAATGGAAATGAAAATCCTTCACCACGTTAATACCTGCTTGTCGGCCTCTATGCGCATCTACTTGGCATTCGTTTCGCGGTCGTTGCACTTGGTTCGGTGATATATGAACGTTGTCATGCAAGAATTGCAATATGATAAACAGCGATATGCTCTCAACTTTTGGGTCGCGATCCTGTTTTTCTCGACAATCTCTTATTTGAAGGACAATTCCCTACGAAAACAGGGCCGCAAATTGTAGCCATGCACCTTGTAATCAGACTAAGATCGCTAGATGCGTCTGATCATATCTCATATATAAGACTGAGCATATGCTCAGCATTTCATCACTAGTCACTACTAAGTAGCTGCACGTTACTTGCGACTAGACGTCAAGCGTCTTTTCAGGTAACAAAGTTTGACCGTCAATTTGGCCACCGAAAGCGAAAACCCAAAAATTACTCAATCCACAAATTTATTTTTAAAGATAAGCATGGAGTTGACCTGTTGACCCATCAAAGTGGGACTTTCCAAAGTCATGTTCCGCCAATAACGAGAAGAAGATGAGTAGAGACACGGTTTAGGATTTTATATACATGCTTCCAATGTGGAGTTTGAGGAGAAATAGTTTGCTTAAAAATGCATATGTAGATCGAAGTGGTTGTACCATATGGCGAAAGTTCGGGTATGGCGTGACGCTTTGAATTCTCAATATCGTCGAGTTCATCGACAATAGTGATTATTGCATGAACACCAATTAGTAATCGATCACGGGGTAGGTGTGATCGTTGCCGGCCGATCATAGTAACTGGCAAAAAGATTATGTGTAGAAAAAAATGAGCGCAAAATCTTCAACACCGATCACTTTCCTCGGGAAGTGTTTTGTCTTGCGTATGTCTTAGCGGAAGATAAGGGATTGCGCAATCGTTTGACTAAGGCCCTATTTGTTTATTTTTATTTATGTTTCCCAAAATAAAAATTTATGTTCTTTTGTTCTAGGGAACTAAAAAAGAACATAAATACGTTTGGTAAAACTTTTCGTTATCGGGAACAGATTTGGAACGGAAATAAGAAGTAGAAAAAAGTTGTTTCTTATTTTAGGAATAATTCCGAGAAACAATTTTTCTCTTTCCTCTCTTTTTCTTCTCTTTCTTTTTTTCTTCTTCTTCCTTTTGTCAGTCACTAGCCTTGGCCATGGCTGGCGTCGGCGACCGGCCAGACGAGGGCCGGCCCCCAAAGATGTGGTATCCCAAAATTTCATAATAACCCCTGGATATACCATGAACCATGAATAGGTGATGGGAGTGTTATTGATTTATGTTATGGCCTTTAGACCAAAGAATTTTAATAGATTAATGCCGAGTATTTTAATGGAGAATTATTTGGGTAGAAATACATCTTATGTTAATGGATGATCAAGGTTGGTGCTATAGGACAATTTGATAAAGAAGACTTTGTTCTTGACTATGCACTTTATAGATTTGATTTTATGGATTAATGTCACAAAGTCTTTTGGCCATTTTATTCTGCAATTAGGTATTTATTTAAATGAGGATTAAGATGGATTATCAAAAATAAATATGGGCCATTTAAGTTTGGACCTTAAGCCCAAGTGTGTTGGGCCTAAAGCAGGCCAAGAGGCCCAAACCGTCGGCCCATGAAGGAGAACTGGATGGAGGCCACGCCACCTCCTCCATTTGTCCTCTTGATGCAGCCACTTGTCTCCTTGTTGAAGCCACTTGTCCTCCTCTTGGAGCCAAGTGTCTCATGCATGCAAAACCTAATGATTACAAGAAAATAAGAGAATAAAAGGAAAAGGGGGAGGGGGATTTCGACCAGAAGAGAGAGAAGAGAGAGAGAGTACCGTCCAAAGAAAGAAGAGAGAAAGAGAGGAAGAGAGGAAGAGGAGACGCCGTCGAGTCTGCCTTGCCCGCCATTTTGTCGCTGTTTGTGCTTGAGTTTAAGGCAAGTGAAGTCCTAAAACCTACTCTTTGCATTGCTGTGTGTATGTGTAGTAGATGGTAAGTCTTGGTGGTGGTAGATGGGATGAAATTTCGGAGCTATGGAGAGAGATTCGTTGGCCATGCATGCTGTTTCTGGAAAGACCAGTCCGACCATTCATGAATTTGTGTGCTGAATGTGACTTTTTAGTTGGAATTCTTGCTTCGATTTCTTCATAAAAGTTGTAGAGAACACCTTGAAGAACAACATACTAAAATTTGAGGCAAAATGAACAAGAAATGGTCAGTGAAATGATTTTTCTTTGGAGAGACTAGATCTGGAATTCGTTGTTCTGACCTTCAGTGGTTTCGTGGTCTGTAAAGTAACCTTCTTGTGAAAATCTCACTTTGGTCTCTTAACGAAAGTTGTAGTATACTTCTTGAGATATAACATACCAAAAATTTAGAGGAAATGAACAAAAATAGGTTGGTGAAACCGTTGTCTTTTGAAGAAACTGGATCTGGGAAAAACGCTGCTTCGACCTAGTATGATTTCGGGATTTTTATAAAATCATACAGTTAAAATTTGATCGTGTGTCCTTAATGAAAGTTGTAGGTAATATTCTGAGGAATAACATACTGAAATTTCAGAGTAAATGGATCAGTAATGGCCAAGTAAACGATTTTTTTTCTTCAACACGGGTAGATCTGGAAAACGATACCGAGAATAGGAAAAGTAAATCGATTTTATATTTTAATACAGAACGAATTGGACTACTATTTCTTTATGAAACTTGTACCTCTAGGTCTTAAATACAGCGTGTCAAAATTTCATAATTTTCTGAGTTTATTTAAGGGTTTAATCGAAATTGTTTTCAAAACTGTGCATGGATGATGTTAAAATCCTTTTTCGGTGATGCATGGACCTGTACGTTTTCTGTGAAGCCTTGTTTGATATGGTGTTCTTCACGAAATGTGTTTTCTTAGATCTTATCTACAGTGTGTTAAATTTTCAGAATTAATTTCCATCGTTTACAATTTTTCCAGAATTTTTCATAAACAGCACGCATTCTGTTTAAGCTGAAAAACTGTTCTATTTACAGGTTATTGATTTGCTATATAAATTGTGATATCTTGGATTATCATTCGTGCAATGATGTGGTGACATCCATGCATATCATATGATATCAAAAGATTTATGGATTTTCATGAATTCAATGAAGTTTCTCAAAACCATTACATTAAATAATATTTTTCCCAATGCATATTATATGATTTTGAAAAGGCTGATTCCAATCATTGGCATTATTGCATCAAATGCCATGTTGAAATTGGGATACATGTATAAATGTAAATTGGGATAGTAACAAGACCGTCAGAGGTGGGAGTCAACAATGCCCTGAGAGTATCAGGATGCCTGGAATGTGGGGGTGCCAGATGCCCGGTGGCCTAGTGGTGTAATTCCAGAGGGTCCTCGGGAGTTTTGAGATGCCCGGTGGTATACGGTACGTAATTCCAGGGGGGATTCCTGGTGGTATGTCGGTACGTAATCCTGGAAGCCCTGGAGGTGTGTGCCCGGGGGGATTCCTCGTGATGCTAGTTAGGATGCGAGATGTTCGGAATGTGGGGGGCTGGATGCCCGGTTGTATTTTGAATACATGCCCTGAGGTTCCTCGCGATGCCTGGTTGGATGCGAGCGATAAATTGTGGGATGCAAACATTGGTCCCTGAAAAGAAAAACTTATGAGATCCTTGTGAAAGATAAGAATTGAAAATGAATCATGAGCATGGGTGTATGCATATGGCATGATGCATAATCTGCTTATGAAAGTAAATTAATACTATTTGATATTGAAAATGCGATAATGAAGGCATAAATGGATCTCATGGTGATGTATGCTTGATAGCATGGATGATATGAATCATGGTGGTATATGCACGATGGCATGGTGAGATATGCATGATTGCATGGTGGTATATGCACATATGGCATGAATATGCATGAATGCTTGATGATGAGTGCATGGTGGTGTATGCACATATGGCATGGTGATATATGCATGAATGCTTGATGATGAGTGCATGGTGGTATATGCACATATGGTATGATGACATATGTATGGCCGCAAGGTAAGTTATGCTTGAATGCATGAATGATATGTGCTTTGTTATGACGCTTTGATTGTTCTGTTTGACGCAATGAGTAGTTTGGTGGATCTTTACTGCTGAGTGGTTGTACTCATCCCTTTTGGGGAATAACATTTTAGACTAGATAAGATACCTCTGCTGCCACTACCACCGGTAGATGGATCAAGTGGTTGGATATGACCGCGAGGAGGAGGATAGCAAAGGAATGAACTTTTGGACTCCGACACTGATCGATGGACTTTAAGTATACGACTGTTGGATGAGATGCCGGTCATCTTTTGAAGTATAGCCGAGTATAGCAGACTATGGCATTTTGATGTATCGATGAATGATGTCCATTTGGTTTAAATAAATAAATGTGTACGGCTTTTACCTATAAATGTTTAGTTGGTGTGCATCATTTTCTGTCTATAAAGAAGGGAGTTGATGGATGTGCTTCTGCCATATGAACTGCGCAAGGGACCGATAATAAAAGATGTAAACCCCCATGGTTGTATGGACCCGCTACAATTGAAATGGTATCGGAGTGACATGTTATTAGGGAAAGTAAAAGGTAAGCGAACTGTGGTGACCCTAGCAGATCGGGGGCCGTCGAGGGGTGCCACAGAAGATGTTGAGCCACGGCGAGGCTTGGCGTCGCCAAGCTAGGGCGAGGCCGACCTCGCATTGCCTTGGTGAGGTTGAGCCTCACCGGTGGCCTTGGTGGCCAGGCAAGCCTTGCGAGGCCATCGGCGAGGTACGACCTTGCCCAAGTGGCGCGAGGTCGGCACAAGGCTCGCCTGGCCATCGAGGCCACCGGTGAGGCTCGGCCTTGCTTGGATTTGGTGAGGCTGAGCCTCGTGGTGGCCTAGCAAGGCTCCGGTGAGCTCACCCAGCTGGTCACCGGCTGTCGCCGTGGCTGGCGACATGCCACAAAGAGAAAGAAGGAAAAAAAAGAAAAAAGAAAAAAGAAAAAAGAAAAAAGAAAGAAGAAAGAAGAAAGAAGAAAGAAGAAAGAAGAAAGAAGAAAGAAAAAAGAAAAAAAAAAAGGAAAAATATAATAGTTTGGGGTAAATTTGTCACAAGTGTACCAGTTTGGGATAAAATTGTCAAAAGTATACCGGTTTAGGGTTTTTGGTGGTCAAAAAAATAGTTTGGGGTAAATTTGTCACAAGTGTACCAATTTGGGATTTTTTAGGGTATTATCCCTAAAAATATTGAAAAACTAAAAGAAACAATAAAATTATACAATTTTACCAAACACATTTCTATTCCTAGAGTAGAAATTTTTTGCAGTTATCAAGCGCATTCTTATACTCAGAAATTGTTCTTGGGAATAGAAACAAAAAAAACTATTTCTGTTAAAAAATTGTTCCTCGGAACAAAAACGTTATCAAACACGCCTTAATATGCTATGATTTCCCTAATAAAAATTAAGGCTGGAGGACCACTCACCAAAACCCTAATTGACTATATTTGAAAGCCTTCTCTCTCTACAAATAAGATGCACGTTCACGAATGTCATTAGTGGTTCAGTATCTTTTTGTGAGTTCAGTACCTGCCACATGTTTCTTCATAGAATGTGGATTCCATCCCAAAAAATTAATAATTTGAAAAATATATTTTTGTGAAAAGATAAGGGATTGCACAATCGTTTGACTAATATGCTCTGATTTCCCTAATAAAAATTAGGGTTGGAGGACCACTCACCAAAGCCCTAATTGACTATATTTGAAAGCCTTCTCTCTCTATATTAGCAAATTGGATTTATACTAAAGGGCATAATTGTCATTGTATTGTTTTAGCCCTAAATCCTATGTATATATTGTAAATTACTTCATCAATGTAAGTGAGTTCGCCCAATCTCTACATGGTATTAGAGCGGCAATTCTTGGAGCCCATCTCTCACGTCTCGAAGAGGCCGTAGCATTGATGCCGATCAAGAACTAAGGTTTTTTTTTTTTTTTTTTTTCACTCCAAGTTCAAGGCCTCCCTCTTGCTCAACGGTTTGCTCTTTCGATCTCATCTCAAGTCTTGACTCTTGCCTCATCTCACAAGTTCAAGAGCCAATCGTGAGTCACAATTTGGGACGACAATCACATCAGAGGCTGGGGTATCACAATTTGCTCTTGCCTCCTCTATGTGGTATTAGAATTTGTAGTATCAGAATTTGCACGAATCGGAATTTGCACGAATTAGAGGTTGCATCGGAATTTGGTAGTTTATGGTTTGGGAGAACGTGCTGGTCATTCGGACTGATATTCACAATTATATTTGCACGAACTTCTTCTATGGTGCTTGCCGTCTCAACCTCGGCGATATACCACTACCCAAATTCTGAAATTGCTTGCTTTCTCTGATCTTTTCGTCCTCAAGAATCGGTTCTTATGCAGATGTGAGGAGGTAATCATGGCAACTGAGTATCAAAACTCTTCAGCCACCGTTCCTGCACATGAATGGGTGGGTAGCCCTTATTTTTTGCATTATTATGATAACCCAGGATCTAATCTCGTTGGCATAGTCCTTAAGGGTGACAATTACAACAATTGGTCTTGTGCCATGGAGATTGCCCTTTCCGCCAAGAACAAGATGGTGTTTGTTACTGAAGAAATAAAAAAGCCAGATGCAACAGATCCTGCCTATGCGTCTTGGATTCGTGTGAACAATATGATTCTGTATTGGATACTTAATTCCATCCATCTAGATTTGGTGCCAATAGTTCTTTACACAGAGTTAGTTGCAGATGTCTGGGCCGATCTTCGTGAACGTTTTTAGCCATCGAATGGTCCTAGGATTTTTCATCTCGAGCAAAAGATATGCACCATTGCTCAATGTGACGATGCCGTGACTAAGTATTACAACAATTTGCGAAGCTACTGGGATGAATTGAATAATTTGGATCCGTTACCGCAATGCTCTTGTTCGGCTCATTCTATCATCACCACACAACAAGAGAATCGGCGCTTGTTTCAATTTCTCATGGGTCTCAATCCGAGGCATGCTAATGTTATTAGTCAGATTTTACTAATGAATCCGTTACCTAGTGTTGTACGTGCATATGCGCTAGTTCTCAAGATGAGTCACATCGCCATATCCAATTGGACCGCCCACTATCCAACCAAACTAGCACTTTGCTTAGCACTCACGAAAATAATGCTCCACATCTATACACGAATTCCTCATACCATGGATAGCCTAGCTCTATTGGTGCCCCTGCTCCGTCCGCTAACCTAATTAAACGGATGAACACGTCTCGTAGCCAAGAAAGATGTGCCCACTGTGGCATCCCGGGACATACGCCAGATGTCTGTTATCGACTTCATGGCTTCCCTCCTAACCACAAGCAACGCTGTGGAAAGCCATCTACTTCCTCCCGGCTCGCGGATAACAAGTCTAGTCATACTTTTGATGCGGCACCTCCACCATTCACGAATAATCAGTATAAGCAGTTGATGCGCTTGTTGCAAGAGGTAAACATCCCGAAAGCCAACCTCTCAGGTAATGTTCTTGGCTTAACTTTGAGTTCATTTAATTCCAATACTTGGGTCATTGACACTGGCGCCACCAATCACATCACATTTGAACCCCATTACCTTACAAACCCGACATACTATTCCTCTCCACATCCCACTGTTGGAATTCCGAATGGTGTTGGTGTCCCCGTGACATCACATGGTTCAGCCGCCCCTTACCTCAACTATCTCTCTTGATCATGTCCTTTGCGCTCCCTCTTTCAAATATAACTTGTTGTCAGTTTCCAAACTCACTCAAACTTTAAACTGCTCAGTCATTTTTTTTCCTAACTACTGTCTTTTTCAGGACCTCTTGGTGAAGAAGATCATTGGTCGGGGCCATGAGCGTGGTGGTCTCTATTATCTGGAAATTCCTATTGAACCTGCCGTTCTTTCTACTACAGCCTCTTCATCTCATCTTTGGCACACTTGCTTAGGACATCCATTTGAGTCAGTTTTATCTACTTTGCAACAAACTTTATGTTTTAGTACAACAAAACAATTCAGTTCATGTGATGCTTGTCATTTATCCAAGCAAACGCGTCTGTCTTTTGTGTCTAGTACTATTACTACTTCACGTCCTTTTGAGCTTATTCATGTTGACATTTGGGGACCTTATTCTCATTTTACACATAAGACATGTCGTTATTTTTTTATCTATTGTTGATGATTATTCGCGTTATACTTGGATTTTTTTGCTTACCTTTTAGGACATTGTGGCGCAAGTATGGGATGCCCCGTCAGAAGGGGTCCCTATGTACAAGCTAGTTAGCAAATTGAAGGCCCTAAAAAGCCGGCTAAAGCAGCTGAATAGAGATTTTTTCTCCAACTTATTTGAGAGGGTTGCTGAGTCCAGGAATGCTTTTAGGTTAGCCCAGCTTGACCTTCAGTAGGACCCGACTAACGATCTCTTGGCAGAGTTAGAAAAGAATCATCGGAAGACCTTTGTGGAGCTGAGGAGTCAAGAGGAGTCATTCTTTAAACAAAAATCCAAGATCAGATGGCTTGAGAATGGTGATAGGAATACTAAGTACTTTCACCATTTCGTCACTACAAGACAGCTAAGGAACAAGATTCTTTCGATTCTTGATAGGAATGGTAATTTGGTTACCAAACCAAGCCTAGTGCTGAACACTTTGGTCTCTCAATTTCAGGAGTTTTTCGCTGCGTGATCCCTTCCTTCCAGCCCTGCATTGCTAGACTTGCAGCAAGTTATTTGATGCCCTCTCAATGAGGAGCATATTAGTGTCCTCTCCCGTCCTTTCTTAGACAGAGAAATTCGTGATACCTTCTTCTCCCTAACCCGTGGGAAGGCTCCTGGGCCAGATGGGTTTGGTGTGAAATTTTTCAAGAGCAATTGGGAGCTAGTAGGGCCTTTGGTTATTGAATCAGTTAAGGACTTCTTCGTCATGGGGGGACTTCTAAGGGAGATTAACAATACCATCCTTGTATTGATCCCTAAAGTGCCTAATGTGACATCAGTAAATGATTATAGACCTATTGCTTGCTGTAATATGATTTATAAATGTATCACCAAGGTCTTAGCTAATCGCGTTGCTGTAGTTCTTCACGACACTATCTGCCCTTCTCAAAATGCATTCGTTAAGGGCCGTCGCATCCAGGATAATATTCTTCTTACACAGGAATTATTTGCTGGTTTCCATCTTCAGCCGTATTCCTTTAAATGTGCTGTTAAGGTTAATTTTCAGAAGGCCTATGACACGATCGATTGGGACTTTCTTGAAATGGTCATGCGTGCATTTCAATTCCCGGACCATCTTATTAGGTTCATTATGGTATGTGTACGCACTCCCAAGTTTTCGATTTCCTTGAATGGGGAACTCCATGGCTTCTTCCCTAGTGGACGTGGCCTTCGCCAAGGGGATCTCATGTCCCCTTACCTCTTTACTTTGGTTATGGAATTCTTCTCAGGCATCCTTAGTGCGTGTGCGGCACAACCTGGGTTCAAATTCTTCTGGAGATGCAAGGCTACAAGATTATCTCATCTTTTATTTGCGGATGATATCTTTCTCTTTTGTCGAGCGGATATGGGTCCATCTCTATTCTAAAAGATGGTCTACATACTTTCTCTGTATGGAGCGGATTGAAGCAAAACAATAGCAAGAGTGAGATATTTCTTGCAGGTGGCTTGGAGGAGTTACGGAATGAGATCAAGGATGCCCTTGGTTTCATTGAAGGAAAGCTGCTGGTGCATTATTTGGGAGTTCCTATTATATCCTCGAGGCTCGGCAAGGCGGACTGTGTGTCCTTAGTTGACCGTATAATGGTCAGGGTCCAATCCTGGACTCAGCACTTTCTATCTTTTTACTGACAGGGTTCAGCTAATAAGGTTGGTCCTTCATGCCATCCAAGCTTATTGGGCGAGTGTTTTCACAATTCCTGTTGTAGTTCTGGATCACATTGAGCTGATTCTTAGAAAATTCCTTTGGAAGGGCCTCGGCCTTGGAAAGGGTGGCGCTAAAGTATCCTGGGAAGATGTGTGCCTTCCAAAGGAGGAAGGAGGACTTGTAATTCGCAGATTGCGAGAATTCAACAAGATAGCGATGCTCAAGCACATTTAGATCCTGTTTACAAACAAGGAGTACTTATGGTGCAAGTGGATCCACTCAACCTTCCTGAAACAGAAGAGTTTCTGGGTGGTTGGGACGCTGACCTATTGCTCTTGGGCTTAGAAGAGAATCATTCACCTGAGATCTGAGTTTCGTCTCTACTTCCGATGGAGAATTGGAGATGGCCAGTCAGTCTCCGTTTGGTTTGATCACTGGCACCAGAGAGGTCCTTTACATCTTATTTGCTCAGATCAAATGATATTAAATTCCAGTTTATCCAGATTTGCCACGGTGGTTGATCTTTTCTCACCGGAGGGACAGGATTTCAAGACAGTAGTTGAATCTTGGGATTATCCCCTCCCTCTCCTCTCCAGAGCACCGAATCGCTTTACTTGGAATGACAACACTTTTGGTCTCTTCTTGGTCACCTCGGCTTGGCATATTATCAGAAGAAGGAAGGATAGGGTCAATTGGGCATCCTTTATTTGGAATAAGGTTATCACCCCGAGATATCAATTCAATCACTGGCTCATTATAAAGAACCGTCTTCCCACTCAAGTCTTACTTATGTCGCATGGTAGAATTGGGAGAGAGGTTTGTGCTTTTTGTAGGCTGATGCCGAATTCCGTTGATCATCTCTACTTCGGTATCGCATCATTGCCAGCATGGCTTTCTTTTGGGTAGCTAAATGAAATCTCCCTTGGCGTAACAAGACATGGTTTGAAAACCTTCAGTGGGCGATGAAGTTCTTCTCCGGTAAGGACTTTTATCGCTCCATTGGCCGCTTTTCTTTTGGTGCTCTTTGCCATCTTATTTGGAGGTACAAGAACAACATACTCTTCAGAGATCACATGATCGCAGTTGCGGCGGTTAAAAATCATCTCATTAAAGTGGTGAAGGACAAGGCCTTAACTTTCAAAAACATTGAGGATAATCCAAGAAACAGAAGACTCCGGCGTAACTGGGGGATAGATCCTTGCATCTTCTCTCCTCATCCGGCGGATCCTTAGTGTTCTTTGGAGTGGTTCAAAAACAGCTTGTGGTTGGGTCGCGGCCGTTGTCTTCTCGGGCGCTTGCTGTATGAAGGCCTTCCGCCTTCTTCCTTCGGTTGGGGCCATGTTCACCTTGACTGGTTTGGTTGCTGTTCGTCTAAGGCGGTGACCCCTCCTTAGTGTTTTGTGACTGTTTTATTACTTTGTTGTTTGTTCTTTGTTTTGGTTGTTTTGTCGAGGTTGGGTTCCTTTTGGCTATGCGTGGCCTCCTCTTTCCTCGTGTGCCTGTTGTTTAGGCTGTTATTCGCTTTGGCCGCTCTTGCGGAGTTCTTTTGCATCCAGCTCCCTTCCATTCGTTTAGACTTATTGTCTTCATGAGTGCAAGTTTTTGGCGCCAGATCTTGTGTAATTGTTTGGCTCAAAGCTCAATATATTATTACTTTTGACCAAAAAAAAAAAAGACTATGATTCGCTTCTTTACTTTTGTTGAAACTCAATATCAAACTAAAATCCAAAATGTTCAATCTGATAATGGGACTGAATTTCTTTCCTCTCGCTTACAAGAGTTTTTTTGCGCACATGGTGTTCACCACCAATGTAGTTGTCCTCACACTCCTCAACAAAATGGAGTTGTTGAGCGTAAGCGTTGTCACTTGCTCAATGTTGCTCGTGCATTGCGTTTTCATTCTAGCATACCTCTTCATTTTTGGGGAGATTGTGTCTTAACTGCTACTCATCTCATTAATAGATACCTAGTCCTCTCCTACACAATAAAACCCTGTATGAACTTCTTTACGGCAAACCACCTTCCTATTCTCATCTTTGTGTCTTTGTCTCATTATGCTATGCTTCCACCGGTCATCTTCACTCCGATAAATTTGGTCCCCAATCTCGCCGATGTGTTCTAATTGGTTATCTGACAAACCACAAAGGTTACTGTCTCTATGACCTTCAAGACCAAACAATTTTTACTAGTCGCGACGTCATTTTCTATGAACAACATTTTCCTTTCCGTCAAACCATCAAACACACCACAACCGAACAGACCTCAGTACTTCCATTATCCATACTTGATCCTTGTGAAACGTACCCACCTCCCTCCACCCCAGTCCTTGCACCGACCTCCACTCCTCAACCTCCTGCACCCACGATCACACCATCACGAACTGAACCCGAAGCCATGCCTCGGCCATCTCAGCAACGCCATCCACCCGGATATCTTCGGGACTACTACTGCGCTATTGTGGCCTTTGACCAATCCTCTCTGGACTCTAAGGTAACTGACTCAAGTACTCTTTACCATTTATCCAACTATTTATCATACTTGCGTTTCTTTACTCACTCATTGTGCCTTTTTAGCCTCCATATCCTTTGAACAGGAACCTCAAACTTATGACGCTACGTGTCATTCTCCCAAGTGGCGGGAGGCAATGTCTTCTGAGATACAAGCTCTTGAAAAAAATGGCACTTGAGAAATTGTTCATCTTCCTCCTAACAAACATCTCATTGGATGACCTTTACCAAAAAAAAAAAACATCTCATTGGATGTATACGCGTGTCGCCCTAGTGGTGGGTCCTGGGCTAGCGTCACCTGGGGGTTTATGTGGCGGCTATCAGCTAAAGCGGTTCCTCTAGCAAAAAAAAAAATCTCATTGGATGTAAATGGGTTTACTGAATCAAATATAATTCTGATGGCACCATTGAGCGTTACAAGGCTTGGCTCGTTGCAAAGGGTTACACTCAAACAGAGGGGATTGATTACCATGACACATTTGTGCCTGTTGCTAAAATGGTAACTGTTCGCACTTTATTAGCTCTTGCTTCAATTCGTCATTGGCCTCTCTACCAATTGGATGTGAATAACACTTTTCTGCATGGTGATCTTGACGAAGATGTCTACATGAGGTTTCCACCGGGTTTTCATACTAAGGGGGAGAATTTAGTTTGTTGACTTAAGAAATCACTCTATGGCCTTAAACAGGCATCGAGGCAATGGTTTGCTAAATTCTCTTTTGCACTACTTGATGTTGGTTTTCAACTGTCAAAGGTGGACTATTCACTTTTTACATTAGTCCATGGCTCTCTCTTGACCATTGTCCTTGTTTATGTTGATGATTTGGTTATACGGGTGATGATGTTATGATTCAACTTCTCAAACGATTTCTCGACACACAATTTTGTATTAAGGACTTGGACACTCTCAAATATTTCTTGGGCATTGAAGTTTCTCGTTCCAAGTTTGGGATTTTCTTGTCACAAAGGAAATATGCTCTTGATATTTTGTCTGACATTGGTCTTCTTGGTGGACATCCTATTGATACTCCAATGGAACCCAATATACAATTTTCGAACTCCTCTCCAACTCTTAAGGATCCAGGTTCATATCGACGACTTATTGGTAGATTATTGTATCTTACAATAACTCGTCTAGATTTGCAGTGCAACATCTTAGTCAATTTATGCACTCTCCTCATGAAGACCATTGGAATGCTGCCCTTCGCATTGTGCAGTATCTCAAGCATGATCCTGTCACTGGTTTATTTTTCCCATTTGATTCAACTCTCACACTTAATGGTTATACAGATTCTGATTGGGCATCCTATTCTACATCCCGACGATTTGTTTCTGGCTACTGCATGTTTCTTGGTTCTTGTCCTATCCCATGGTGTTCCAAAAAACAAACCACCGTTGCCCGTTTCTCAGCAGAAGCCAAATATCGTGCCATGGTGTCTGCTGCATGCGAAATCACATGGCTTCACATGCTTCTCTTGGATATCCATGTCAACACTACCACTGCCAATCTTTTTTGTGATAACAAAGCAGCCATCCACATCGCCACTAATCTTGTCTTCCATGGATGAACCAAACACATCGAGATTGGCTATCACTTGGTTCGTGAAAAATTCAAGATGGCACTTTGCGTACTCTTTATATTCCCAGTCACTCCCAACTCGCGGACTTGTTCACGAAACCGATCGCACGTGATTTATTTTCTAATTTTAAGAACAAGTTGTTGACATGTTTACATTCACCAACTTGAGGGGGAGTATTAGCAAATTGGGTTTATACTAAAGGGCATAATTGTCATTGTATTGTTTTAGCCCTAAACCCTATGTATATATTGTAAATTACTTCATCAATGCAAGTGAGTTCACCCAATCTCTACACTCTACAAATAAGATGCGCGTTCGCGAATGTCATTGGTGGTTCAGTATCTTTCTGTGAGTTCAGTACCTACCACATGTTTCTTTCTCTAATTTGGAAACTTGTGGTCACTTGTTCAAATCCAATCCTTTGAATGCCAACTACTTCAAGCCAGAGTCACTTTTATAGGCGGACCGAACTGGTTTATGAAATTCATAGGCTATTTCATAGATCTCTCTACTAGTGCGCTCGAATAGTTAAAAAGACTTATCGATTGCTTCCGACGAGTTTCATAGATGACACCTCTTTAGCGCTTACAAGTATACAGCTCCAACTCTAGAGAAAGAGACCGAAGTGAGCGAATGGAGCCTTCCAGCAAACTCCACCGAGCTCACGTACTAGTCCTCCCTTACCCCGCCCAAGGCCACATAAACCCCATGCTCCAATTCTCCAAGCGTCTCGTCTCCAGAGGACTCAAGGCCACCCTCGCCCTCACCGTCCACCTCGCCGGATCCATGCAGGCCGACCCCTCCTCGTTCATCGACCTCGAAACCATCTCCGACGGCCATGATGTTGGCGGCTTCAAGGAGGCAGAGTCAAATGAGGCCTACCAGATGGACCTCCAGGTCGTCGGGTTGAGGACCCTGGCTGAGCTGATCCACAAGCTCGACCGCTCGGGACGACCGGTCGACGTGGTCATCTATGACGGATTCCTCCCGTGGGCACTCGACGTGGCCAAGCAGTGCGATAAGCTCGGAGTGGTCTTCTTCACGCAGACATGCGCGGTCAACAACATATATTACCACGTGCGGCGCGGCTTGCTCCCGCTTCCGCTTCCGCTTTCGGAAGGAAGCGTGAGAGTCCCGGGGCTGCCGCCTCTGAAGCCGTGGGAGGCACCGTCGTACGTGTATAAGCTGGGGTTATACCCTGCCTTTTACGATTTGGTGATAAACCAATTCACGAACGTGGACGATGCGGATTTCGTGCTCTTCGACACCTTCTACGAGCTAGAGAAAGAGGTACGTATGTACAATCCCCTGCTGCTGCTTTCTCATCATAGACCAACGTAGTTGATAATTGTCGGAACTCATTCTTGATGAACAGACTACTTTTTCTTGCAGTTTACTTGTTGTCTAACAGATGAACATGTACCGTTCATTAACATCATACCATGATTTCTTTTCTCCCTCGTGCAAAGTTTTGTTGGGTCATCACATTTGTTCAGTTTAATCACGACTTAGGCTTTGTTTATTTTGCATAAAATAAATGATTTGAAAAATATCTTCCAAAAAATGACCGTTTGTATCGTTTAAATGATTAGTCAAAGGAAAATATTTTGTTTATCAATAACAATTTATATTTAAACATTTTCATGGACGATGATATATATATTTGCCTTTATAAGCGATATAAGTGATTATTTTTAAGAAAATATTTTTCAAATTATATATATTTTTTTGAAATAAACGAAGCCTAAGCAAAGATTAGACTATGTCAAGATACATGAGCGCTTGGCTTGGATATTCGTCTGGCCTTTTTCCTTAGTCTTAGAGAGCATAAATATTCTTCCCTTCTTTTGCGTTTCTGCATTTGGAGTCTTATGGCCGAATCATATGCTAGGATGGCGTGCTCATTTGCTTTAATCGATGAAGCTAATTTAGATTTCGATGAAGGTGCGTTAAAAAAATGGCGACGCCAGAAAGTTTTACGTGTCCAAATTTATGTCATAATATTTAACTCTATGATTGACGTAAAAGGCGATGTGATCGCACCGTATTTTACAAGGAAATATGTTGAATTGCGAAGGTGTCGATTGTATATCATCAATTTGGTGGGATGCGCATGCGAGTACGTCACCTTGCGCAAATTTTCTTTCACGCAAGGAAAAATGGTTCATCAAAAACCATAAAAGATTAACAATTTTTACTTCCTACCGAATCCTTATATTTATGAAGACAGTCAATTGTTCACTTTATTTTGAAAAAATCTATACACCTCTTTTATCCTGAATTTAATTAAGAAATTGGTTATTCATCTCGACATGAAAATCGTTCCCTCTCTCTGTCTCACCGATGAGATTAGGTTGTCGACTGGATGTCAGCCAATCTGTGGCCGCTAAAGACCGTCGGCCCCACCCTTCCCTCCCTCTACCTGGACAAGCGCCTCCCCAAAGACACCGCGTACGGCGCCAACCTTTTCACCCCGACCACCACCTCCACTGTCTCCGCCTGGCTCCGTCGCCACCCGCCCCGCTCCGTGGTCTACGTCTCCTTCGGCAGCATGGCGGACCTCGACCCCTCCCAGTTCGCCGAGCTCGCCCACGGCCTTGCCCTCGCTGGCCACCCCTTCATCTGGATCGTCCGATCTACCGAGCAGCACAAGCTCCCTCGGGATCTAATGGACTCGATCCCCTCGGAGGAAGCTCTAATCCTCCCCTGGTGCAATCAACTGGAGGTCCTCGAAAGCGATGCGATCGGATGCTTTGTCACGCACTGCGGGCTCAACTCAGTGATCGAGGCGATCTGCCTGGGGGTCCCGATGGTGGCGATGCCGCAGTGGACGGACCAGCCGACGAACGCCAAGTTCGTGGAGGATGTGTGGAGGGTCGGGGTCAGGGCTAGGGCCGACGAGGCAGGGGTCGTTGGGAGGGAGGAGGTGGAGAGGCGCGTGACGGAGGTGGTGGGAAGAGGAGAGCGAGGGAGGGAGATGGCGGAGAGCGCGAGGAGGTGGATGGCAGCAGCGAAGGCGGCGATCGGGGAAGGCGGGAGCTCCGACCGGAACATCGATGAGTTTGTGGAGGAGCTGATGAGTCGTGCGTCGATAGAGTAGTAGAAGAACAATACATAAGATTGATTCAAGTATTTATGTCAAAGTAAGGTTTGAGATCACAATCACCACCCTATGCGGCTGGATTCTTCATGATGGACATACTAATATGGCCTCTCTTTTCCTCGCTTTTTTCATACAAAAAAAAAGGACAAGATTAAAGGAAGAAAAATCTAGGGCAGGACATAATGAGGGAAATCTTGATTCTCAAGTACCAGAATAAGAAGAAAAATGAATACATTCTTCTAGGATGATAGACAATCATGGTTCCAAGCGATTGTGGATTGAAAGTAACAAGATGATAAACTTTCGAGATACACATGTGAATTATATTAGAAAAATTTCAATTAGCAATTTCCTCAAACGAAGGTATCGAATTTTTGTTGCACATGTCCAGCATATAAACAATCACGAATGAAACGAGCATGTTTCAAGGTTGTAACACTTTTTCCCTCCTTTTACAAGAATGAAATGGAAATGAAAAACCTTCACTACGTTAATACCTCCTTGTCGGCCTCTATGCGCATCTACTTGGCATTCGTTTCGTGGTCGTTGCACTTGGTTCGGTGATATGAACGTTGTCATGCAAGAATTGCAATATGATAAACAGTGATATGCTCTCAACTTTTGGGTCGCGATCCTGTTTTTCTCGACAATCTCTTATTTGACGGACAATTCCCTACGTCTGATCTTATCTCATATATAGTGGATAAGACTGAGCATATGCTCAGCATTTCATCACTAGTCACTACTAAGTAGCTGCACGTTACTTGCGACTAGACGTCAAGCGTCTTTTCAGGTAACAAAGTTTGACCGTCAATTTGGCCGCCGAAAGCGAAAACTGACAGGATTCGTGAAGATGGAGAGGAATTTTCTGTATATTCTGTATTACTTTGCATATCAATGTACAGGTATATTTGTAGTACAGTAAATGAATCAGAAAATATTTACACAATATTAATTTTCCTAAAGTAAATCGTATCTACGATTATCTATGATTTGCTGAATCAATCTTCAGACTAAATCAGTTTCCTCCTCCAACAAAAACCCAAAAATTACACAATCCACAAATTTATTTTTAAAGATAAGCATGGAGTTGACCTGTTGACCCATCAAAGTGGGACTTTCCAAAGTCATGTTCCGCCAATAACGAGAAGAAGATGAGTAGACACGGTTTAGGATTTTATATACATGCTTCCAATGTGGAGTTTGAGGAGAAATAGTTTGCTTAAAAATGCATATGTAGATCGAAGTGGTTGTACCATACGGCGAAAGTTCGGGTATGGCGTGACGCTATGAATTCTCAATAACGTCGAGTTCATTGACAATAGTGATTATTGCATGAACACCAATTAGTAATCGATCACGGGGTAGGTGTGATCGTTGCCGGCTGATCATAGTAACTGGCAAAAAGATTATGTGTAGAAAAAAATGAACGCAAAATCTTCAACACCGATCACTTTCCTCGGGAAGTGTTTCGTCTCGCGTATGTCTCAGCGGAAGATAAGGGATTGCGCAATCGTTTGACTAAGGCCCTATTTGTTTATTTTTATTTATGTTTCCCAGAACAAAAATTTATGTTCTTTTGTTCCAGGGAATTAAAAAAGAACATAAATACGTTTGGTAAAACTTTTTGTTATTGGGAATAGATTTGGAACAGAAATAAGAAGTAGAAAAAAGTTATTTATTATTTTAGGAATAATTCTGAGAAACACCACCCACTGCGGTGGTGCAGTTGGCTTGAGCTTTGTGCCTCCCACGAAAGGTGTCAAGTTCGAATCCCAGCGGCGTTACTTGGTGACTTAACCGCTGGCGTGAGTGTGGTGGCTAGCTTGCGTCAGCCCCAGGTTCTTCCCGCCGGCTGTTGGCTTTCGGGGTTTCCTGGGTTACCAAAAAAAAAAAAAAATTATGAGAAACAAATTTTTTCTCTCCTCTTTTTTATTCTCTTTCTTTTCTTCTTCTTCTTCCTTTTGCCGGTCACTAGCCTTGGCCATGGTTGGCGTCGGCGACCAACCAGACGAGGGCTAGCGACCTTGCCGGCCCCCAGAGATGCTGAGCCACGGCGAGGCTTGGCGTCGCCAAGCCAGGGCGTGGCTGACCTTGCGCTGCCTTGGCGAGGTTGAGCCTCACCGGTGGCCTCGGTGGCCAAGCGAGCCCCGCGAGGCCACTGGCGAGGTTCGACCTTGCCCAAGTGGCGCGAGGCTCGCCTGGCCATCGAGGCCACCGGTGAGGCTCGGCCTTGCCTGGAATTGGTGAGGGCGAGCCTTGCGATGGCCTAGCGAGGCTCTAGCGAGCTCACCTAGCCGGTCACCGGCTGTCACCGTGGCTGGCGACAAGCCACAGAGAGAAAGAAGGAAAAAAAAAAAAAGAAAAAGAAAAAGAAAAAAAAAAGAAAAAGAAAAAAGAAAAAGAAAAAAGAAAAAAAAAAAAAAAAAAAGGAAAAATATAATAAAAATATTGAAAAACTAAAAGAAACAATAAAATAACACAATTTTACCGAACACATTTTTATTCCTAGAGTATAATTTTTTTACGATTATCAAGCACATTCTTATACTAAGAAATTATTCCCGGGAACAGAAACAACAAAAACTATTTCTGTTAAAAAATTGTTCTTCGGAATAGAAACGTTATCAAACACGCCCTAATATGCTCTGATTTCCCTAATAAAAATTAAGGCTGGAGGACCACTCACCAAAACCCTAATTGACTATATTTGAAAGCCTTCTCTCTCTACAAATAAGATGCACGTTCACGAATGTCATTAGTGGTTCAGTATCTTTTTGTGAGTTCAGTACCTACCACATGTTTCTTCATAGAATATGGATTCCGTCCCAAAAAATTAATAATTTAAAAATATATTTTTTAAAATATATTTCTGTGAAGATAAGGGATTGCGCAATCGTTTGACTAATATGCTATGATTTCCCTAATAAAAATTAGGGTCGGAGGACCACTCACCAAAACCCTAATTGACTATATTTGAAAGCCTTCTCTCTCTATATTAGCAAATCGGGTTTATACTAAAGGGCATAATTGTCATTGTATTGTTTTAGCCCTAAACCCTATGTATATATTGTAAATTACTTCATCAATGTAAGTGAGTTCACCCAATCTCTACATGGTATCATAGCGGCGATTCTTAGAGCCCATCTCTCACGTCTCGAAGAGGCCGTAGCATTGATGCCAATCGAGCACTAAGGTTTTTTTTTTTTTTTTTTTTCACTCCAAGTTCAAGGCTTCCCTCTCGCTCAACGCTTTGCTCTTTCGATCTCATCTCAAGTCTTGACTCTTGCCTCTTCTCACAAGTTCAAGAGCCAATCGTGAGTCACAATTTGTGACGACAATCTCATTAGAGGCTGGGGTATCACAATTTGCTCTTGCCTCCTCTCTGTGGTATCAGAATTTGCACGAATCAGAATTTGCACGAATTAGAGGTTTCATCGGAATTTGGCAGTTTATGGTTTGGGAGAACGTGCTGGCCATTCGGACTGATATTCGCAATTATATTTGCACGAACTTCTTCTGTGGTGCTCGCCGTCTCAACCTCGGTGATATACCACTACCCAAATTCTGAAATTGCTTGCTTTCTCTGATCTTTTCGTCCTCAAGAATCGGTTCTTATGCAGATGTGAGGAGGTAATCATGGCAACTGAGTATCAAAACTCTTCAGCCACCATTCCCGCATATGAACGGTTGGGTAGCCCCTATTTTTTGCATCATTCTGATAACCTAGGATCTAATCTCGTTGGCATGGTCCTTACGGGTGACAATTACAACAATTGGTCTCGTGCCATGGAGATTGCCCTTTCCGCCAAGAACAAGATGGTGTTTGTTATTGGAGAAATAAAAAAGCCAAATGCAACAGATCCTGCCTATGCGTCTTGGATTCGTGTGAACAATATGATTCTATCTTGGATCCTTAATTCCATCCATCTAGATTTGGTGCCAAAAGTTCTTTACACAGAGTTAGTTGCAGATGTCTGGGCCGATCTTCGTAACGTTTTTAGCCATCAAATGGTCCTAGGATTTTTCATCTCAAGCAAAAGATATGCACCATTGCTCAATGTGACGATGTAGTGACTAAATATTACAAGAATTTGCGAAGCTGCTGGGATGAATTGAATAATTTGGATTCGTTACCGCAATGCTCTTGTTTGGCTCATCCTATCATCACCACACAACAAGAGAATCAGCTCTTGTTTCAATTTCTCATGGGTCTCAATCCGAGGTATGCTAATGTTATTAGTCAGATTTTACTAATGAATCGGTTACCTAGTGTTGCACGTGCATATGCGCTAGTTCTTCAAGATGAGTCACATCGCCATATCCAATTGGATCGCCCACTATCCGACCAAACCAGCACTTTGCTTAGCACTCACGAAATTAATGCTCCACGGCCATACACGAATTCCTCATACCATGGACAGCCCAGCTCTCTTGGTGCCCTCGCTTTGTCCACTAACCTAGCTAAACGGATGAACACGTCTCGCAGCTGAGAAAGATGTGCCCACTGTGGCATCCTGGGACATACGCGGGATGTGTGTTATTGACTTCATGGCTTCCCTCCTAACCACAAGCAACGTCGTGTACAGCCATCTACTTCCTCCCGGCTTGCGGATAACAAGTCTAGTCATACTTTTGATGCGGCACCTCCACCATTCACAAATGATTAGTCTAAGTAGTTGATGCGCTTGTTGCAAGAGGTAAACATCCCGAAAGCCAACCTCTCAGGTAATGTTCTTGGCTTAACTTCGAATTCATTTAATTTCAATACTTGGGTTATTGACACTGGTGCCACCAATCACATCACATTTGAACCCCATTACCTTACAAACCCGACATACTATTCCTCTCCACATCCCATTGTTGGAATTTCGAATGGTGTTGGTGTTCCCGGGACATCACATGGTTCAGCCCCCTTTACCTCAACTATCTCTCTTGATCATGTCCTTTGCACTCCCTATTTCAAATATAACTTATTGTTAGTTTCTGTCGCGACCTACTCTTGGGGGGAGGGAACATGTTTAGGGGTATTGCCTAAAAGATGGGCCTAAGGCCCATGATTAGGCGTAGGCTCTCCCAAGCCCATACCCAGTGTGACATTGAGATATTCTTTAAGGATTTTTACACAAAAGGAGTTGCCACTAGCCTATTGGGGTCGGCTAGAAACCAAGTGAGATATGGGAGTGTACCTCACTTCCTACGCAACCAGAGAATCTAGGGTCGGGGACTTGATTACACTAATTGACCAATTAGTGCCCTTTTGGTACCTAATCTTGTTCATTTTAACAAAATGATTTTTGTTAGGCAATTTAAATTGATTTTATACTTATCCACTAACATGTGCGGTGATCATGCGGTGCACAATCATTAAAGTAACAATTATAACTATTCAGGATCCTAATTGCAGTAAAATTAAACACATGCTACTAAGCAATTGCAAACACAATTAGATAGGTAAATTAAACATGTAATATAATCAATATACGAGCAATTAAAGGTCTAAATACATGGCAATACACGGTCATTTCTAATCAAAACCTACATTTTTTTGGATTTTTTGGATTTTTAATTTTTTAAATATTTTTTTTAATTTTTAAAATTTTAAAATTTTAATTTTTTTTTTAAATTTTTGGATTTTCGAAATTGTTTTTTTAAATAAAATAAAATAAAATTTTTTTTTTGGGATCGGACCGGACCTAGTTCAGTCCAACTTGACCTGAGTTCGGCCCGGTCGGCACGGATCGGGTTCGGTTCGGTTAGGAGTAGGTGGGCCCAAATCGCGGGCCCAACCCAAGAGGTCCCCTCTTCTCTTTTAAAACAAACCAAACCTATAAGCCCACATTAAACAACCCAAGCCCATAAGCCCAAAAACCCATAAGCCCACATGCAAAAAGAACCCAAATCCAGCCCGAATTGCTTAAAAAAAACCTACCCGGTTTTGGGCCGAAACCCTACTCGGTGGGGCTTTCGCCCGACCCGGCCAAGACCCGGTTCGTGTCTCCTCTCTCTAGGGCTTCTTCGCAGCGAGGCATGGCGACGTGGTGCCGGAAGTTGGTCACGGCGGCGCGGCAGGGCGGCTGAGGTGTAGTGGCCGGCACGGGTTGCTGGTGTTGAGCAGAGACGGTGGCAGGGGCGGGCTGCTGCGTTGCAGAGCAGACGCATTGGCGACCGGCATGAGGGACTGCAGGGGGGCTCGGTTGTTGCAAGTCGCAGGCAGAGCAGAGGCGGAGCGGCTCGACTTGGCTCGAGCAGAGGGAAGACAGCAGGTGAGCCGACGTAGGTGCGGGCGCTAGGCATGAGCGAACGGCGCTTCGGTGGCAACGGGGCAGAGGTGGAGTAGAGGCGAATCAGGGGGCACCGTTGCTGGTGCAGTGGGTTGCTCGGAGATGTGGCGTCGACAGAAGTGACGGAGCTTGCGAGTGAGGCGGAGCTCCAGTGTTGCAAATCAGGCCAAGGTAGAGCGACAGTGACAGGGGTGTCGCGGCTTCGAGTTGCAGCGTTTGGCATGATGGAGCAAGGACCGAGCTTCAGCTGCTGGGCAGCGATCAGCACGGGGGATGAACGGATGGGGTTGGGTTGAGGCGGCGAGGCCTCCTCTCTGCCGAGCTCTCTTCTCTCTCTGGTTTCTCTCTCAAGCTCCGGATCTCCCTCCCGTTTTTCGGTCTCTTCTCCCCTATCTCTCTGTTCCTTTCTCTGTGTTTTTTCCCTCTCTGCTACCTCTCCCTCTGCCGAACTCTCGTTTGAACTCCTTTTTTCTTAAACCCTAGCGATCGAGAGAAGAAGACCCTGGGCGCGGGCTGGGCTAAACTGGAAAGAAGAGTCCGGCTGGCCCTGCGCGAAAGAAAGAAAAGAAATAGGGGGCGGCGGGCCGGTTTGAGGCTGGATCCGGCCCAATTTGCCCTTTAAGCAATTTTTCATTTTTTTCTATTTTCTATTTTCTTTTTGTTTTGTTGTTGTTTTGCTTTTTTTTTTTCTCTTTTTCTCTAATAATTTTTTTTGTACTTGAAAACAAAAATTATGTGTCAATAGCTACCCCTCTTTGAATGTTGTCTCGAAGAGGTTGCATTTAAAGACAAAAGACACCTAAATTATTTCTGTGGTAGAGAGACCCTGAGTGCATAGGCACGCGTCAGGTCGATAGAAAGGATTCATAACTATGAAAGCATGTCTTGTCAATAAGATGAAGAAAGATTCCGGGCTATAGAAACCTACCGGGTCATAAGAAGGGAGGGAGACTCCGGATACAAAGCTCTCCAGGTCATAAAAAGTGAGGAAGACTCTAGGATACAAGGCTCTCCGGGTCATAAGAAGGGAGGAAGACTCCAGGATACAAGGCTCTCCGGGTCATAAGAAGTGAGGAAGACTCCAGGATACAAGTGAGATAGCTAGTATAAGCACCTAGAGGGGGGGTGAATAGGTGTAAAAATAGTTTCTCGTGATAAGTGAGCAATACTAAATAGACAATAGAAAGGAAGTTCTCATTTTGTTAACAAAACGAATTATGATCAAAGTAAAGCAGAGAGTAGGGAAGAGAAAATGAACACATAAATTATAGTGGTTCAGCTTATTCCAAGCCTACGTCCACTCTTCCGCACTGACAGCCCATCGGCTGGATTTCACTATGAACAAAAGAGTTGTTACAGCAAAGCTCTCCCTTAATTCCACAGTGTAGATACTCTACCACACTTTCTCAAGGTTTCTCAAGAATATAGACTCTCTTTTGCGTACAAGATTTCGCTCAGTAAATGAATCGACTAAGAATAAAGAGCTTTAGACTTTGGAATTCTTCTATCGCGCACTCACTCGAACAATTGGAACGTCTTCCTTATATACTCCTTTATGCCATCATACCCGTTGGTACTTACCAAAGGAATTCTTTCAATCTTCCCATTGGACAGAATCAATTAGAAAGATCATTCGAGCTATTTCAGAAACATGACGATAGCCCATCAATCCTGCTCGCCCATACAATCAGGATCTCGGTTTCCATAAGTAGAACCTTCCAAGTATACTTCGCTAATCATCGGATCCTCAATCTCTGAATTAATCTTGATTCGAATAAAGGATTCCGTTATGTCATATCCAGCCAAGAGATCTTTTTCAGTCGATAAGGTCAAATCCTTAACGAAACATCCAGTCCTGGATAGGCCTTCTTCGACGGACTAGAAACTGTCAATGAGAATAGACTTTGAGTCTTGAGTTTGGCAGTCCGGAGGTCTTCAGACTTTAAATAGAAGAGTTTGCAAATCTTCAAACTAGATTGATGGAAATGTTTTGTCAGCTTCAAAACACTTCACGAAGATTTCTCTAACAATCCCCCCCTTTTTGATGGTGATAAAACTTTCCTACAGATTTGGATAACTTTGACCTGCAAAATATTACTCAAGCAAATAAGGATATCTCATAAAAATAAATAGCTTAATGATAACACTAGAATCTGCAACCACAGAAAATAGGTTAGTCTTGTAGATGAGTAAAGTCATAAGATATCAATAGTACTTAAGATAAACAAATGTTTAAATAGTCAAACCCATCAAACCCAAATCCAATCCACAGCCAGACACAAAAGTCAAGTCAAACAAACATCAAAACAAATCAAGAGTTCAAAAAGTTCAAAGTTCAAATTTGCATCACATCTCTCCCCTTTTTTTGTCATCATTAAAAATGTAGATATGGAAAGAGAATGGAATCAAGAATGCTTGGGAACACAAACAAGCTGGAAATCTCCCATTGACTGGACAATGCCTTCTAGCTTTTTCAACTTTTCCTTCAGTTGAGCCACATCTTCACCCTTAGCATTTGCTTGAATTTGAAGAGCAATGGCTTGGATTTGATCATTCAAAGAAACTGAAGAAGCTTGACCTGCAGTCTGCAAATTATGTACTTCGCATCCCAGAGCATATATTTGACCCCGCATCTCTAAGAGAACATCAAGAATTCTGCGAAAATCTGCTGAATTATCAGTCTGCGTACTGGCTTCTGCACGATCAGATGGAGTAAAGGCAGACGATGGCAAATCAGCATAGTCACGCAGATTGGGCGATGAAACATTATGTCTCTCCTCAGGAAATTGAGAGGCATAGATGTCCTCTGGATCTGCTAGAGAGCGGCTTACTCCTTCACTGGTGGTAGGATATGAGGACATTCCTCTTTTCTCATGATCTCCCCTTGTTTCCATGCCTTCAGGTGGAGAAGAGTGTTCCTCATGCTCTGCTTCCTCTTGATCTCCTCTCTCTTCTTCTTCTTCTTCTTCTTCAATTCTTTCCTCCTTTGCATCTCTTTCTTCTACTTCTCTCTCCTCTGTTTCTTTCTCCTCTGCTTCCAAATTTTCTCTTTCTCCAGTCCTCTGTTTTGTCTCATCTGTGTCTTTCTCTTGTCGTTCCGTTGATACTGGAACAGAATGACTCAAGTTCTTCAATGCCATTGCAGAAATGGTGATGTCATCCTCATCTTCTTCATCCTCAACGATGAGAGCTCTTCTTTTCTTGGATGGAGCAACCATGGGCTCCTTCCCTTTTTTTTTTTGCAGCTGAAGAGATTTGATGAGTCTTAACAGGGGTTTTCTCATTGAATTTCTCCAACGCCTTGTTGAGTTCCTTCAGACGAATTTTAGACACAATTTTCAATCCCACTACCATTTGATCACAATTTCTAACACAGAGAATCCGGGGAGGCTGAACATTCAAATGTCTGAATAACTTGGTCACAAGAGCTGGATAAGGAAGATGACCTTTGTCCTTCACCACTGCTCTGTACATGTGGAACATAATAGTGTGAGGAAGAGATAACTTTTTCCCAGCATTGATGGCATACATCAGCTTTGCCTTTGAGTTTGAAACATCAGTCTTTGAAGTAGATTTTGGTCTGAGGCAGTTAATCACAATCTTGTGAAGCAGAATGTTGAACGCACTCATCCTCAAGTAAGAAATCTTTCCCTCTGTCCTTCTATCCTTAACAAGTTCCAACGTAGCACGAGCAATAGACACATTGATAGGTTGATATCTCCCTCTTTCAACCCCAATCACATTAGCCAACATATCTACATTCACCACATAGTCTAAATCTCGGACACTAAAAGAGAATCTATTCGCATCCAAGAAACTAAGATTCGAATAAAAATAAGCAGTGAGTTCAGCATAGGCTTCTGTAGATTCAGAACAAAACTGTTCAAGTTGAAGAAGATTGAATTTTTCCCTCAAATTAACGTTCACAGAGTCAAGGAAATCAAAATCCACACTTCGAGGGTTTATCACCGCACGCTTCAACAACTTAGAGTATAGATGCTTGGGTTCCTCCAATCGAAACAAGTCTGTCATTTTGCTCCGAATTTTTGCTGCAACACCCATTCTCGGTTGAAACTGACTGTACAACTTGTCATCATCATTCCCATCTGGCTGATTCAGCCCTCCAACACGTGGATCGCTTGGGATATTTGCCATTGCCTCTTCCGCCGACCCAGCAGGGGCAATTCCCAACCGTTCCATTGTGCGTAAAAAGAATGTTTCATTTTTATACCCTTTGTCTTTCAGAAATTCGTCAATGTAGTTCAAAGGAGTTCCACCCCTTTTCAAAGCACGATAAAGCTTGTAGGTAAAGGAGGGCTTAAAAGTTCTTATGGGTTCTGCATCTTCGATTATTTTTTCCTCTTCTCGACGAGCAACATCCTATGGTCTAGATGGAGGAGATGGACGCTGCTGAGAATGTTGTGGGCTCTGCTTGCTGACTAGGAGACTCTTCTTCCTTGGAGAGATCAAAGTGCGTAGGCCCCTCACGCATTTGCTGCGGTCTCCTGTTCGCAATCCTCGAAGACTTCCTTTGAGACGACATCTTTCACAGTCTTTGAAAGATTCCAAACTTGTTTTTCCCAAGAAAGATGACAATTTTTCGAAGATTAAACAAGAGAAGAAGACATAAGTGGAAGATCGATGCTTTTTAGGGTTTTTGGAGTAAAACAAAGAGAAACCGACAGTATATAGGACATTCGAAGAGAGGCACACAAAACGTCGTAAAGGAAAGTAAAAAGATGCATTTTAAAAAATAACTGTCTTTTTCCAAAATTAGATAATTGTCATTTAAAATTAACTCCATTTTCGAAAAAGAAAGATTGCTATAATCACGGAAATTGAAAATAGCAAAAATCAATTAGGGATAGATGATCGTACTTTTTCGAAATTTAATCTGAGAGAGAATACAGTCAAAATCTTGATTGTCTGAGTCTGAGAGTCTCTAGACTTTTACTTCTTCAATCCTCAAGATGTTGAGTCTGGAATGAATAACTTCAAATTGATTTTTCTCCAAAGTCTTTGTAAATATATATGCCAGTTGATTCTTTGTGTCAACAAACTGAATCGAAACTTCTCCATTTTGAACATGATCTCTAATGAAGTGATGTCGAATCTCTATATGTTTTGCTCTTGAGTGAAGAATTGGATTTTTGGTGAGATTGATTGCGCTGGTGTTGTCACACTTAATCTCCGTGCATGAATTTTCAATTCCAAAGTCTCTTAGTTGTTGTTTTATCCACATAATTTGTGAACAACAACTTCCAAGAGCTACATACTCTGCTTCTGCTGTAGAAAGAGCTACTGTATTTTGCTTCCTTGAAAATCAAGACACTGTCCTACTTCCAAGTAGTTGACAGGTACTTGAGGTGCTCTTTCTATCAACTCTGCATCCGGCTAAGTCCGCGTCTGAGTATCCAAGAAGAGTAAAGTCTTCCTTTTTAGGATACCAAAGACCAAAGTTTGAAGTTGATGCAATGTATTTGATAATACGCTTTGCAGCACTTAGATGAGATTCTTTAGGGTCTGCTTGAAATTTGGCACAAATGCAAACACTAAACAAAATGTCAGGTCTAGAAGCAGTAAGATAAAGAAGTGAACCAATGATACTCCTATATAGCTTATGGTCAACTTTCTTTCCTCCTTTATCTTTGTCTATCTTCAAAGAACTTGACATTGGTATATCAGTCTTTTTGCAATTTTCCAGTCCAAACTTTTTGACAAGATCATTAGCATATTTTTCTTGATGAATAAAAGTTCATTCCTTCAATTGTTTCACTTGAAGCCCGAGAAAGAAGGTTAGTTCACCCATCATGCTCATTTCAAATTCATCCTGCATAGACTTAGAGAATTTCTTGCCTGAGACTTTCATTAGAGGATCCAAAATAATATCATCAACATATATTTGAACAAGCAAAAACTTTTGTTTTCTCTTTTGATAAACAGCACCAAAAAAAAAAAAAAAAAAAAAAAAAAACAGTGTAGTGTCTACTTTACCTTTGACAAAACCGTTTTGAATTAAAAACTTACTCAGTCTGTCGTTCCAAGCTCGAGGTGCTTGTTTTAAACCATATAAAGCCTTTTTCAGTATGAATATTGAGTCTGGTTTCCTTGGGTCTTCAAACCCAGGTGGTTGTTCCACATAGACTTCCTCATGGATAAATCCATTCAGGAAAGCACTTTTGACGTCCATTTGGAATAACCTGAAATTCTTATAACAAGCAAAAGCAAGTAATAATCTAATTGCTTCTAACCTCGCTACTGGTGCGTAAGTCTCATCATAGTCTATCCCTTCTTCTTGCATATATCCCTTGGCCACGAGTCTTGCTTTGTTTCTTACGACCTTTTCTTTCTCGTTCATCTTGTTCCTGAAAACCCATTTAGCTCCAATAATAGATTTACCTTTCGGTTTAGGAGTCAATTCCGAGACATCATTAATACTGAATTGCCTGAGTTCTTCTTGCATAGCTTCAATCCAGCTTTCATAAGATAAAGCTTCTTCTATGCTTTTGGGTTCTATTTCAGAAATGAGAGCCACAGCACTAGACTCTTCGCGCCTTTTGGATCTTGTGCAAATTCCTTCATTAATGTCGCCAATAATGAGATCTTTGGGATGACTGGACTTATGCTTCCAGTTGCTGGTTGATTTGTCAGGTTGTTGATCTTTTTCTTCATTTGAATCTTCAACAATCATTTGTTGCTGGTCTTTCAAAGTTTGAGCTGCTTCTTGAGATTTAGACTTTGTAGAGTCTGGAGCAGGTTCAGATTCTTCAAGATGAGTCTGAATAGATTCATTTTGCATAGAATCTTGGAATTTGACATTCATTGATTCCTCCACAAATTGAGTCTTCTTGTTGTCGACTTTGTAGGCTTTGCTTGTGGTTGAATATCCAAGAAAGATGCATTCGTCTGATTTTTCTTCAAACTTGCCAACTCGATCATTTGCATTTTCAATATAAAGCATTTACATCCAAACACATGAAAATATGAAACAATAGGCTTTTTTTCTTTGAATAACTCATAGGATTTTTCTCTAGAATAAGCCTTAGAAAAACTTTATTAATGAACCACCCGCAAGGGTGGCTCCGCTGGTAGGCTTCTGGACCTCCACGCTAGAGGCCGGAGTTCGAAGCCCCTGCAACGCAAGTTGCAGGGAGGCAGGTGGAGACACTTGGCGACTTACCCGGGGTGCGTGGGTGGTGGTTTCCTACGTGCCTCCCTAGGGGTTTACTCCTAGCTATCGGCTGTGCGGGGTTCCCCTGGTCACAAAAAAAAAAAAACTTTATTAATGATATAACATGCTGTAGAAACTGTTTCAGCACAAAAACGTGAAGAGATATTACTTTCAATTAAAAGAGTTCTAGCCATTTCTTGAAGCGACCTATTCTTTCTTTCCACAACTCCGTTTTGCTCTGGAATATATGGAGAGGAGAACACATGCTGAAAACTAGATTCATTACAGAATTTTGTAAAATCTTGATTTTCAAATTCACCTCTATGGTCTGTTCGTATACTTGAAATAACATACCCTTTCTCATTTTGGACATTTTTAGCAAACTTTTCAAAGTAAGAAATTGTTTCAGACTTACTTGCCAGGAAATATACCCAGGAAAACCGTGAGTAGTCATCCACAATTACTAGGCAATATTTCTTACCTCCAATGCTCTGAGTTCTGGTTGGTCCAAAGAGATCCATATGCAGAAGCTGCAGTACACGATTAGTGGAAACTTGATTTATTGGTTTAAAGGAATTTCTTACCTGCTTTCCCGATACACATTGTGTACATAGATCAGTCTTTTGGTATGACAGATTGGGTAGACCATGAACAAGCTTCTTTACTGAAATTTTGGCTATTTGCTTCATATTGATGTGCCCAAGTTTTTTGTGCCATAAGTTTGCTTCGTCTTGAATTGAGATTAGACATTGCGATTCATTTGGTTTGACATCTAAGAGGTAGATATTTCCATGTCTTCGACTCATGAATGACTGAGTAGAATCTTTACTAGTTCCTGAACTTATTCCCTCTTGAAAGTTGATTTTGAAATCGGTATTGCACAGTTGACTGATACTAAGCAAATTGTAGTTGAGTCCTTCCACTAAGGAAACATTACTGATTGTGAGGTTTCCAATTTTTACAGTTCCGAATCCCACAATTCTTCCTTTGCTGTTTCCTCCAAATGAAACTTTTCCACCATTTACTTGAACGAGCTTTATGAAGCAATTTGAATCTCCTATCATATGTTTTGAGCATCCACTATCTAGATACCATTTTACCTTCTTCTTGATAGTGACCTGCATTTAAAAAGAGACTCAAACTTTCTTTGGTACCCATATTTTCTTGGGTCCATTGGTGTTAGTATGATATGCGGTCTTTGACCATACTTTCTTAACAAGTTTCCAAATCATAGGACATTCTTTCTCAAAATGATCTGAACTATTGCACTTAAAACATCTGAGAGCATTGCGACCTACTGGTTTTACAAAAACCTTTTTGAAATGATTTTTGTAAGCATCTCTTGTGGGTCTTTGCTTAATTCTTTCCTTCACTTTAGGAAAATCAATTAAAGGAATTGTTTCCACAGTCATTCTCAAACCAGATTTATTGAAATAAGGTCTTTGTGCTGAAAGAATTTTTTCAAGTTTCTCAGATCCTATAGAAAATCTTTTGGAAATATTTGATATGTCATTTTTTAGAAATGCACTTTCTTTCGAAAGGTTGTCTTCCATTTCTTTAAGAGTAGAAACATTCATGTCTAAACATTTAACATTTTCTTTCAAAACATTTTCCTGTTGTTTTAGAGCAGAATTTTCTTTTTTAAGTTCGGAAATCCTTTTAAGAGAAGTCTTGAGACTAAAACACAACTCATCAATGCGTTTAGAAACTTTAATAGGGATTTTAAAGTTACTCACCTTAAATTTACTGTCTGAATCTGAGTATAGCGATTAAATGCAGGAAGGACGTACTCTAGTTGGTTTCCATCTCATTTTTCCAGAAAAAGAACCAGCGCAGGAAGATCGGGGTGTAGTAACAGCAAGGTCTCGGAGTTTGAATCTGAATCCGATTGTGCCATTAGACATATATTGGCATAATCATCATCACTTTCTTCACATTCTGTATCACTCCAGGTTTCTGCTTTGAGAACCTTTCGATATTTTTCAGATTTTCCTTTCTTCTTCCTCAGAAGGGGACAGTTGGGTCTGATGTGTTCATTTTTCTTACATTCAAAGCAGACTACATCTCTATTGGATTCATCATCCTCAATAGACTTAGTCTGTTGCTTTTGAAAACTCTGTTGCTTTGAATTGAATCTTCTTCATTTTCTGTTCAGCTTTCTGAATCTTCTTATCATGAGCTATGTAGCACCGATACAGACACATGACACGTGACATGACACGACGCGACATGCCGACACTTCATTTCTTAAAAATATAGAATTTCGACATGTTCCGACACGCTATATATTAAATATTTTTATATATAAATACATAAATAAATAATAATAAAAATAGCCTAGAATTAATTTACACAAAAAATATTAAATAATATCATTCATTATTTTAATTTGTTACAATAATACATAAAACTTAGAGGAAAAAACATTGTTTAAAGAAAAATGCTGAAATGATATTTTTTATATAGCATTTTTTTATTACTTCTTTCATAGTAAAAGACTTTTAAAAAAACTAAAACAATTATAAAAAAAACTAAACTGAAAAGAAAAAAAATTGACCCCATGCGTGTATATTTATAGCAATTTTATTATTTCTTTTATTACTTCTTTTGTGTATATTTATATTTTGACCCGTCAAGTATTAGAAATTTTTAAAATTGACCCCGTGCGTGTCGGAATCACGTGTTGGAATTCTGGACCCGCGTGTCGAAGAGAGTTGACAACGTGTTGGATTTTTCGACACTCGTTGACTGCGTGTCGGGACGTGTCGGAGCGTGTCGGACACGTGTCGGAGTGTCGGACACGACACAGAGGCTTTTAGAGAGTGTCCGTGCTACATAGATCATGAGAGCAAGCTCCTCATCATCCATATCGTCTTCAGAATCTGTAACATCAGAATCATCATTGGATTTTAATGCAATGGATTTCTTACCTTTAGGATCTTCGTCTTCATTGATTCACTCCACTTCATAAGACTGAAGAGTCCCAACCAACTCATCGATAGATAGTGGCATAATTCTTTGTGTCTCTCTTATTGAGGTCTTTATGCGATTCCAATCCTTGGAGAGTCCACGCAGTAGCTTGTTTACTTTCATGGGATCAGAAATTGGTTGACCTTAATTTTCAAGACCATTCACGATTTCTATAAAGCGACTAAACATGTCAGTTATAGATTCTCCTTATTTCATTTTGAAGGCTTCGTATTGATCGAGGAAAATGTTGATTCTGGTTTCTTTCACTTGATTAGTTCCTTCATAGGTGATATGTAATCTATCCCAAACTTCTTTGGCTGTAACACAAGTAGCTATTCTGTTATATTCAGTAGGTGACAAAGCACAATATAAATAATAAATTGCTTTTGCATCAAGAGCTTGTCTCTTGGTTATCTCTTCCTGAGTCATTTCACTAGACTCAACAGCTTCTTTTCCTCTCTCTGAGACAAGTGCAGCTTTAGGAATGTTTCCTTTGTCTACCACGTCCCATTTCAGAGGATCCTTTGATCTTAGGAACGCCTTCATCTTGTTTTTCCATATGTTGTATTCATTTCCATCAAAGTAATGCAGTCTGGTATTGCTTTGCCCTTCTACCAGCCCTGGAGCCAACATACTAGCCATGAATCTTTAACTTTGAAGTAAAACACTTCAAACAAAGTGAGTACACAGTCTTTGATACCATTTGAGATAGCTAGTCTAAGCACCTAGAGGGGGGGTGAATATGTGTAAAAATAGTTTATCATGATAAGTGAGCAATACTAAACAGACAATAGAAAGGAAGTTCTCCTTTTGTTAACAAAAAGAATTATGATCAAAGTAAAGCAGAGAGTAGGGAAGAGAAAATGAACACATAAATTATAGTGGTTCGGCTTATTCCAAGCCTACGTCCACTCTTCCGCACTAACAGCCCACCGGCTGGATTTCACTATGAACAAAAGAGTTGTTACAGCAAAGCTCTCCCTTGATTCCACAGTGTAGATACTCTACCACACTTCCTTAAGGTTTCTCAAGAATATAGACTCTCTTTTGCGTACAAGATTTCGCTCAGTAAATGAATTGACTAAGAACAAAGAGCTTCAGACTTTGGAATTCTTTTATCGCGCACCCACTCGAACAACTGGAACGTCTTCCTTATGTACTCCCTTATGCCATCATACCTGTTGGCACTTACCAAATGAATTCTTCCAATCTTCCCGTTGGATATAATCAATTAGGAAGATCATTCGAGCTATTTAAGGAACATGACGATAGCCCATCAATCCTACTCGCCCATATAATCAGTATCTCGATTTTCATAAGTAGAACCTTCCAAGTATACTTCGCCAATCATCGGATCCTTAATCTCTGAATCAATCTTGATCCGAATAAAGGATTCCGTTATGTCATATCCAGCCAAGAGATCTTCTTTAGTCAATAAGGTCAAATCCTTAACGAAATATCCAGTCCTGGATAGGCCTTCTTCGACGGACTAGAAACTGTCAATGAGAATAGACTTTGAGTCTTGAGTTTGGCAGTCCGGAGGTCTTCAGACTTTAAATAGAAGAGTCTGCAAATCTTCAAACGAGACTGATGGAAACGTTTTGTCAGCTTCAAAACACTCCACGAAGATTTCTCCAACAATAAGGCTCTTCGGGTCATAAGAAGGGAGGAAGACTCTAGGATACAAGGCTCTCCGGGTCATAAGAAGTGAGGAAGACTCCACGATACAAGGCTCTCCGGGTCATAAGAAGGGAGGAAGACTCCATGATACAAGGCTCTCCGGGTCATAAGAAGTGAGGAAGACTCCAGGATACAAAACTCTCTGGGTCATAAGAAGGGAGGAAGACTCCATGATACAAAGCTCTCCGGGTCATAAGAAGTGAGAAAGACTCCAGGATACAAGGCTCTCTGGGTCATAAAAAGGGAGGGAGACTCCAGGATACAAAGCTCTCCGGGTCATAAAAAGAAGGGGAATGACTAAGGTCTCATCGTGTAAAAACGAGTTTTGATCGGGTATGATAGTCTTACCGTGTACGAATGGGTTTCGACTAGGAGGTAGGTCTCACTATGTAAGAACGGATTTCGATTAGGAGGCGGACAAGCGTGGTTTACGGATGAACCCACCAATTTTGGAAATGACATGGTTTAAGGTTAATCATAAACCTTTGGAGATGACATGGTTTAAGGCTGACCATGAACATTTGGTTTTTAGGGAAGCACCTGCTAACCCCTTAGAAAACTGCATGGCTTCACTGTTGAATCCTGTCAAACTCAACTCGAGCAAATGTCATTAGAGATGGCAATATTGCAGCAATAATTGAACAAAATAATCAAGCTAAGTCCGATTGCTTTAGAAAAACATTCGATGTCCATCAGCCTCATGTGGCGCAAAACTGTCATTATGCTCGTGGATATATCATTAATCATCAAATTCTATAGGAGACAAGTTCTTATTAGAACGGCTACGACTCGAGAAAAAGACTCATTAATCATGCCAAACTAGAGCTTCTTAGTCAGAAAGGGTTTCTCACACACTCTTAATAAAATGACTACTTGATCCCATCCATTCATGTGTGAGATAATTGGTTGTTGAAGGTATCTCACATAACCTACGTCGAAGGCTCCCGGAAACATTCGCAATGAGCACAATCTGATCGATCAAAAAGGTTTTTTGAAAGGACCGCAATATAGGCTCGGTTAGGGCTTACACAGAGGAATTATTGCTTTGAGGCCAATAAAGGAACATTTGTCGTTATCTTCCTCGGGTTTACAAGTCGAGAACTTAGAAGATAAGACAAGATAGAATTACTTCCACTCCTTCAAACAATAGCTTCTTTGTGACATTCTCATTTTTACTCAAACCATTCCAATCAGAAGAGACTTCGGAAGAGGGCAATGTTGGCTTGGGAGAGGCTCAAAGGCTTAAAACTTTCAACAGGGTCTTTAGAAGTCGGTGATCATCATGGCATCGTGACTAGGTCACTCGATCTTTCCAAATCATTTGGCTTTTGAAATATAACGTATCTTGAAAGTCCCTTGACTAATCATTCTGCATGGGAGCTTTGCCCCTTTTTCTAATTTTCTTTGCACTTGCAATGATTTTTTTTTTTTTGCAGGCACTTGGACTGTGATAATTTTTCACATATGATGTAGCCTTTTGGCTCTTTTTTTTTTACAGGCATTGACCTTGCTCTTACTAGACACACTATTTTTTCATGCCCCATAATTTGTTGAACTTTTTGCTCTTTGAACTTTTGGAGTTCTTATGACTTTCGAGATACTTTTCACATTTTCTCGTGACTGTCAGTTATATTTGGTCAATTCTTATGCCTTGCCCTAGTGAAGGGAGATGATCACCACTCGGGGTTTAGAAATGAATAATCAGGCCCAAGTTGGTTAAAGCAATGGATATCAGTGTTTGGGTAGAGAATGAAATGCTCTTCGTCACATTGGGATGAATCAAGATCTAATAAGAATTCCTTTAAAGCTATCACCAGAAGATTGATGCAAGTGAAAGTAATAGAATCTTTCTCAATCTTTCGCTATCTTGACCATAACCTCCTATGTTGCCCTAGTGTAGGGTTCTTCTTGACAAGGGTACTTTGAATAATCATCTTTATTCGGCCCAAAGGTTAGCAAGAGATCAATGCAACGCTTGAGAATGATGAATGAAATGCTTTTGTCATTTCGATCTTTGTGCTCAACGCAAATGAATCTTTCGTCCTAAGAGAATGTCGCTTTTCACTCAACTCTCAAAAGTGTTTAAAGGACGTGTTTGGAAATGGGCTTGCATTTCTTTGTCCTAAGCACTTCTTGTTTGGCATGGTTAACGTCTCCATCTCACTCTGTCGAGATCATCTGAGTAGATCAATCTCCATTGGAAAATTTGATTGAAAACGAATAACCCACAAAGCGAGAAAACAACTTTGAGATAAAAAGGATATTCAAAAAGTTTGTAGAAAGTTTTTTTTTTCTTTTTTCTTTTCCTTAAAAAAAAATTGAGAAGAAGGGTACTTACCTGCGGCATGGTGGCTCAGTAACCCTGTAAAGAATGTAAAAGAATTTGTTAGTGCAAAAATCTTTAGGGATTGAAATGTTGGAAACGATACATTATTACCCTTCATTTGCTTTCATCATTTGGGCGCTGACATCTCTTGGATTCACCTTCGTGGAGATTTGGTAACTCGACAATACCCTTCCCTTGCATTCGCCTTTAAGCGTTTGATGTTTTCTTGATTCCTTGGTGGAAGGCGCTGCTTCTACTGTCAAGGTGCAACTTTTTTTTTTCATTTATCACCTTGTAAGAAGAGGAGATGAAACGGGTTATCTCCATACTTAATTAGATTCAATTGAGGAACGATACATCCTTTCTTGATGAATTTGACAATATTGTTCCAACACACTTCATTGGCGGGTGAATGAGGGATTTTTCTCTAAATCAAACGTTGTTCTCGCACTGTTTATACAACAAACCTTTGTTTTGTTCGAGTTTGTCTTGTACCAAAGAAAATGACATGTCATTTTTTATGCTGAAGAGAATCAAGTTTAGGAACGAGATAATCCTTTTCGAAGTCAAGCGATCAACATCCCAAGGTATCCATCATGGAGGAAGGGATAATATTGCCCCTTTGTTTCATCATTTGAATCTTTCTTTGTTTAAGATGGACATGACTCAATAATGCTCCATCGTGTTTGTTGGAACGTTACGAAAATTGGTACTCTTGATGTCTCCTTGACAATGGAATGAAAGTCATGTTAGAAACGGTATCGGAAATGGATAATTGGAATTGATACAGTTTACAAAAACCTACCTGGTTTTGGGCCGAAACCCTACCCGGCGGGGCTTTCGCCCGACCCGGCCAAGACTCGGTTCGTGTCTCCTCTCTCCAGGGCTTCTTCATGGCGAGGCATGGCGACGCGGTGCCGAAAGTTGGTCATGGCGGAGCGGCAGGGCGGCTGAGGTGCAGTGGCTGGCACGAGTTGCTGGTGTTGAGCAGAGACGGTGGCAGCGGCGATGGCGTCGCGACTGGGCAAGGGTGGGTTGCTGCGTTGAGGAGCAGACACAGTGGCGACCGGCACGAGAGACTGCATGGGGGCTTAGCTGCTGCAAGTCGCAGGCAAAACAGAGGTAGAGTGGCTCAACTCGGCTTGAGCAGAGGGAAGACAGTAGGCGAGCCGATGCAGGTGCGGGCGCTGGGCATGAGCGAACGGTGCTCCGGCGGCAACGGGGCGGAGGCGGAGCAGAGGCGAATCAGGGGGCACCGTTACCGGTGCAGTGGGTTGCTTGGAGATGCAGCGTCGACAGAAGTGACGGAGCTTGCGGGTGAGGCAGAGCTCCAGTGTCGCAGATCAGGCCAAGGCGGAGCGACGGTGACAGGGGTGTTGCGGCTTCGAGTTGCAACGTCCGGCACGATGGAGCAAGGACCGAGCTTCGGCTGTTGGGCGGCAATCGACACAGGGGACGAATGGATGGGGTTGGGTTGAGGCGGCAAGGCCTCCTCTCTGCCGAGCTCTCTTCTCTCTCTGGTTTCTCTCTCGAGCTACGGGTCTCCCTCCCGTTTTTCGGTCTCTTCTCCCCTATCTCTCGGTTCTTTTCTCTGTGTTTTTTCCCTCTCTGCTGCCTCTCCCTTTGCTGAACTCTCGTTTGAACTCCTTTTTTCTTAAACCCTAGCTACCGAGAGAAGAAGACCCTGGGCGCGGGTTGGGCTAAACTGGAAAGAAGAGTCCGGTCGGCCCTGCGCGAGAGAAAGAAAAGAAATAGGGGGCGGCGGGCCGGTTTGAGGCTGGATTTGGCCCAATCCGCCCTCTAAGCAATTTTTCATTTTTTTTTTTTTTCTATTTTCTTTTTTTTCTTTTTCTTTTGTTGTTGTTTTTTTTTCTCTTTCTCTTTTTCTCTAATAATTTTTTTTTGTACTTTAAAACAAAAATTAGGTGTCAACAGTTTCCAAACTCACTCAAACTTTAAAATGCTCAGTCATTTTTTTTCCTAACTACTTGTCTTTTTAGGACCTCTTGATGAAGAAGATCATTGGTTGGGGCCATGAGCGGGGTGGTCTTTATTATCTAGAAATTCCTACTGAACCTGCCGTTCTTTCAACTACAACCTCTTCATCTCATCTTTGGCACACCTGCTTAGGACATCCATTTGAGTCAATTTTATCTACTTTGCAACAAACTTTATGTTTTAGTCCAGCAAAACAATTCAGTCCATGTGATGCTTGTCATTTATCCAAGCAAACACGTCTATCTTTTGTGTCTTGTACTATTACTACTTCATGTCCTTTTGAGCTTATTTATGTTGACATTTGGGGACCTTATTCTCATTTTACACATAAGACATGTCCTTATTTTTTTTTTTTTTTATCTATTGTTGATGATTATTCGCGTTATACTTGGATTTTTTTGCTTACCTTTTAGGACATTGTGGCGCAAGTATGGGATGCCCCGTCGGAAGGGGTCCCTATGTACAAGCTAGTTAGCAAATTGAAGGCCTTAAAAAGCCGGCTAAAGCAGCTAAATAGAGATTCTTTCTCCAACTTATCTGAGAGGGTTGCTGAGTCTAGGAATGCTTTTAGGTTAGCCCAAACCTTCAGTAGGACCCGACTAACAATCTCTTGGCAGAGTTAGAAAAGAATCATCGAAAGACCTTTGTGGAGCTGAGGAGTCAAGAGGAGTCATTCTTTAAACAAAAATCCAGGATCAGATGGCTCGAGAATGGTGATAGGAATACTAAGTACTTTCACCATTTGGTCACTACAAGACAGCTGAGGAACATGATTCTTTCGGTTCTTGATAGGAATGGTAACTTGGTTACCGAACCAAGCCTGGTGCTAAACACTTTTGTCTCTCACTTTCTTGCAGGTGGCTCGGAGGAGTTACGGAATGAGATCAAGGATGCCCTTGGTTTCATTGAAGAAAAGTTGCCGGTACGTTATTTGGGAGTTCCTATTATATCCTCGAGGCTCGGCAAGGTGGATTGTGTGTCCTTAGTTGATCGTATAATGGTCAGGGTCCAATCCTGGACTCAACGCTTTCTATCGTTTACTGGCAAGGTTCAGCTAATAAGGTCGGTCTTTCATGCCATCCAAGCTTATTGGGCGAGTGTTTTCACAATTCCTATTGCAATTATGGATCGCATTGAGCTGTTTCTCAGACAATTCCTTTGGAAGGGCCCCGACCTTGGAAAGGGTGGCGCTAAAGTATCCTGGGAAGACGTGTGCCTTCCAAAGGAGGAAGGAGGACTTGGAATTCGCAGATTGCGAGAATTCAACAAGACAGCAATGCTCAAGTACATTTGGATCCTGTTTACAGAAAAGAAGTCCTTATGGTGTAGGTGGATCCACTCAACCTTCCTGAAACGGAAGAGTTTCTGGGTGGTTGGGACGTCGACCTATTGCTCTTGGGCTTGGAAGAGAATCATTCACTTGAGATCCGAGTTTTGTCTCTACTTCCGATGGAGAATTGGAGATGGCCAGTCAGTCTCCGTTTGGTTTGATCATTGGCACCAGAGACTTCCTTTACATCTTATTTGCTCAGATCAAATGATATTAAATTCCGGTTTATCCAGATTTGCCACGGTGTCTGACCTTTTCTCATCGGCGGGATAGGATTTCAAGACAGTAGTTGAATCTTTGGATTATCCCCTCCCTCTCCTCTCCAGAGCACCGGATCACTTTACTTGGAACGACAACACTTTTGGTCTCTTCTTGGTCGCCTCGGCTTGGCATATTATCATAAGAAGGAAGGATAGTGTTAATTGGGCATCCTTTATCTGGGATAAGATTATTACCTCGAGATATCAATTCAATCTCTGGCTCATTATAAAGAACCGTCTTCCCACTCAAGCATTACTTATGTCGCATGGCAGAATTGGGAGAGAGGTTTGTGCTTTTTGTAGGCTGATGCCGAATTCCATCGATCATCTCTACTTCGGGTGTCGCATCACTGCCAGCATGGCTTTCTTTTGGGCGGCTAAATGCAATCTCCCTTGGCGTAACAAGACATGGTTTGAAAACCTTCAGTGGGCGATGAAGTTCCTCTCCAGTAAGGACTTTTATCACTCAATTGGCCGTTTTTCTTTTGGTGCTCTTTGCCACCTTATTTGGAGGTACATGAACAACATACTCTTTAGAGATCACATGGTCGCAGTTGTGGCGGTTAAAAATCATCTCATCAAAGTGGTGAAGGACAAGGCCTTAACTTTCAAAAACGATGAGGATAATCCAAGAAACGGAAGACTCCAGCGTAACTGGGGGATAGATCCTTGCATCTTCTCTCCTCATCCGGCGGATCCTTAGTGTTCTTTGGAGTGGTTCAGAAACAGCTTGTGGTTGGGTCACGGCCGTTGTCTTCTCGGGCGCTTGCTGTATGAAGGCCTTCTGCCTTCTTCCTTCGGATGGGGCCGTGTTCACCTTGACTGGTTTGGCTGCTATTCGTCTAAGGCGGTGACGCCTTCTTAGTGTTTTGTGACCGTTTTATTACTTTGTTGTCTATCCTTTGTTTTGGTTGTTTTGTCGAGGTTGGGTTCCTTTTGGCCATGTGTGGCCTCCTCTTTCCTTGTGTGCCTGTTGTTTAGGCTGTTATTCGCTTTGGCCGCTTTTGTGGAGTTCTTTTGCATCTGGCTCCCTTCCACTCGTTTAGACTTATTGTCTTCATGAGTGCAAGTTTTTTGGCATCGGATCTTGTGTAATTGTTTGGCTCAAAGCTCAATATATTATTACTTCTGACCAAAAAAAAAAAAAAAAAGACTCTATGATTCGCTTCTTTACTTTTGTTGAAACTCAATATCAAACCAAAATCCAAAATGTTCAATCTGATAATGGGACTGAATTTCTTTCCTCTCGCTTACAAGAGTTTTTTTGCGCACATGGTGTTCACCACCAACGTAGTTGTCCTCACACTCCTCAACAAAATGGAGTTGTTGAGCGTAAGCATTGTCACTTGCTCAATGTTGCTTGTGCATTGCGTTTTCATTCTAGCATACCTCTTCATTTTTGGGGAGATTGTGTCTTAACCGTTACTCATCTCATTAATAGACTACCTAGTCCTCTCCTACACAATCAAACCCCGTATGAACTTCTTTATGGCAAACCACATTCCTATTCTCATCTTCGTGTCTTTGGCTCATTATGCTATGCTTTCACCGGTCATCTTCACTCCGATAAATTTGGTCCCCGATCTCGCCGATGTGTTCTAATTGGTTATCCAACAAACCACAAAGGTTACTGTCTCTATGACCTTCAAGACGAAACAATTTTTACCAGTCGCGACATCATTTTCTGTGAACAACATTTTCCTTTCCGTCAAACCATCAAACACACCACAATAGAATAGACCTCAGTACTTCCATTACCCATGCCTGACCTTGGTGAAACGTACCCACCTCCCTCCACCCCAGTCCTTGCACCGACCTCCACTCCTCAACCTCCTGCACCCACGATCACACCATCACCAACTGAACCCGAAGCCATGCCTCGGCCATCTCGGCAACGCCATCCACTCGGATATCTTCGGGACTACTACTGTGCTATTGTGGCCTCCGATCAATTTTCTTTGGACTCTAAGGTAACTGAATCAGGTACTCTTTACCCTTTATCCAACTATTTATCATACTTGCGTTTTTCACCCACTCATTGTGCCTTTTTAGCCTCCATATCCTCTGAACAGGAACCTTAAACTTATGACGCTGCGTGTCAATCTCCCAAGTGGCGGGAGGCAATGTCTTCTGAGATACAGGCTCTTGAAAAAAAATGGCACTTGAGAAATTGTTCATCTTCCTCCTAACAAACATCCCATTGGATGTAAATGGGTTTACCGAATCAAATATAATTCTGATGGCAGCATTGAGCGTTACAAGGCTCGGCTCATTGCAAATGGTTACATTCAAACAGAGGGGATTGATTACCATGACACATTTGCGCCTGTTGCTAAAATGGTAACCGTTTGCACTTTATTAGCTCTTGCTTCAATTTGTCATTGGCCTCTCTACCAATTGGATGTGAATAACGCTTTTCTGCATGGTGATCTTGACGAAGAGGTCTACATAAGGTTTCCACTGGGTTTTCATACTAAGGGGGAGAATTTAGTTTGTCGACTTAAGAAATCACTCTATGGCCTTAAACAGGCATCGAGGCAATGGTTTGCTAAATTCTCTTCTTTTGCACTACTTGATGTTGGTTTTCAATAGTCAAAGGCGGACTATTCACTTTTTACATTAGTCCGTGGCTCTCTCTTGATCATTGTCCTTGTTTATGTTGATGATTTGGTTATAACGGGTGATGATGAAGTTATGATTCGACTTCTCAAACGATTTCTCGACACACAATTTCGTATTAAGGACTTGGGCACTCTCAAATATTTCTTGGGCATTAAAGTTTCTCGTTCCAAGTCTGGGATTTTCTTGTCACAAAGGAAATACGCTCTTGATATTTTGTCTGACATTGGTCTTCTTGGTGGATGTCCTATTGATACTCCAATGGAACCCAATATACAATTTTTGGACTTCTCTCCAACTCTTAAGGATCTAGGTTCATATCGACGACTTATTGGTAGATTATTATATCTTACAGTAACTTGTCCAGATTTGCAATGCAACATCTTAGTCAATTTATGCACTCTCCTCATGAAGACCATTGGAATGCTGCCCTTCGCATTGTGCAGTATCTCAAGCATGATCCTGGCAGTGGTTTATTTTTCCCATTTGATTCAACTCTCACACTTAATGGTTATACATATTCTGATTGGGCATCCTGTTCTACATCCCGACGATCTGTTTCTGGCTACTGTATTTTTCTTGGTTCTTGTCCTATCTCATGGTGTTCCAAAAAACAAACCACCGTTGCCCGTTCCTCAGTAGAAGCCAAATATCGTGCCATGGCGTTTGCCGCATGCGAAATCCCATGGCTTCACATGCTTCTCTCGGATCTCCATGTCAACACTACCACTGCCAATCTTTTTTGTGATAATAAAGTTGCTATCCACATCGCCACTAATCTTGTCTTCCACGAATGAACGAAACACATCGAGATTAGCTGTCACTTGGTTCGTGAAAAAATTCAAGATGGCACTTTGTGTACTCTTTATATTCCCAGTCACTCTCAACTCGCGGACTTGTTCACGGAACCGATCGCACGTGATTTATTTTGTAATTTTAAGAACAAGTTGTTGACATGTTTACATTCACAAACTTGAGGAGGAGTATTAGCAATGGTTTATACTAAAGGGCATAATTATCATTGTATTGTTTTAGCCCTAAACCCTATATAGATATTGTAAATTACTTCATCAATGCAAGTGAGTTCGCCCAATCTCTACACTCTACAAATAAGATGCGCGTTCGCGAATGTCATTGGTGGTTCAGTATCTTTCTGTGAGTTCAGTACCTACCACATGTTTCTTTCTCTAATTTGGAAACTTGTGGTCACTTGTTCAAATCCAATCCTTTGAATGCCAACTACTTCAAGCCAGAGTCACTTTTATAGGCGGACCAAACTGGTTTATGAAATTCATAGGCTATTTCATAGATCTCTCTACTAGTGCGCTTGAATAGTTAAAAAGACTTATCGATTGCTTCCGACGAGTTTCATAGATGACACCTCTTTAGCGCTTACAAGTATACAGCTCCAACTCTAGAGAAAGAGACCGAAAGTGAGCGAATGGAGCCTTCAAGCAAACTCCACCAAGCTCAGGTGCTGATCCTCCCTTTCCCCGCCCAAGGCCACATAAATCCCATGCTCCAATTCTCCAAGCGCCTCGTCTCCAAAGGCCTCAAAGCCACCCTCGCCCTCACCGTCCACCTCGCCGGATCCATGCAGCCTGACCCCTCCTCGTCCATCGACCTCGAAACCATCTCCGACGGCCACGACCTCGGCGGCTTCTCGGGGGCCGAGTCCTTGGAGGCCTACCTGACGGACTTCCGGGTCGTCGGTTCGAGGACCCTGGCTGAGCTGATCCATAAGCTCGACTGCTCGGGCCGACCGCTCGACGCGGTCATCTATGACGGGTTCCTCCCGTGGGTGCTCGACGTGGCCAAGCAGTGCGATAAGCTTGGAGTGGTCTTCTTCACGCAGACATGCGCGGTCAACAACATATATTACCACGTGCAGCGCGGCTTGCTCCCGCTTCCGCTTCCGCTTTCGGAAGGCAGTGTCAGGGTCCCGGGGCTGCCGCCTCTGAAGCCGTGGGAGGCACCGTCGTACGTGTATAAGCTGGGGTTATACCCTGCCTCTTATGATATGGTGATAAACCAATTTACGAACGTGGACGATGCGGATTTCGTGCTCTTCGACACCTTCTACGAGCTAGAGAAAGAGGTACGTATGTACAATCCCCTGCTGCTGCTTTCTCATCATAGACCAACGTCGTTAATAATTGTCGGAACTCATTCTTGATGAACAGACTACTTTTTCTTGCAGTTTACTTGTTGTCTAACAGCTGAACATGTACCGTTCATTAACATAATACCATGATTTATTTTCTCCCTCGTGCAAAGTTTTGTTGGGTCATCACATTTGTTCAGTTCAATCAGGACCTATGTTCTATTTGTTCTGCAGAAAATATATAATTTGAAAAATATTTTCCTAAAACTAATCGTTTGTATTGTTTAAATGATTAGTCAAAAAAGAATGTATTCCTTATCAATAATAATTTATGTCTAAACATTTTTTTGGAGGATGTAATATATATATATATATATATATTGCCTTTATAATATATATATATTGCCTTTATAAGCGATATAAGTGATTATTTTTAAGAAAATATTCTTTAAATTATATATTTTTTTTGAAATAAACAAAGCCTAAGTAAAGATTAGACGATGTCAAGATACATGAGCGCTTTGCCTGGATATTCGTCCATGTCCTTTTTACCTTAATCTTAGAGAGCATAAATATTCTTCCCTTCTTTGGCGTTTCTGCATTTGGAGTCTTATGGCCGAATCATATGCTAGGATGGCGTGCTCATTTGCTTTAATCGATAAACCTAATTTAGACTTCCGATGAAGGTGCATTAAAAAAATGGTGATGCCAGAATGTTTTACGCGTCCAAATTTATGTCATAATATTTTACTCTATGATTGACGTAAATGGCGATGTGATCGCACCATATTTTACAAGGAAATATGGTGAATTGCGAAGGTGTCGATTGTATATTATCAATTTGGTGTGTCACGGATGCGCATGCGAGTACGTCACCTTGCGCAAATTTTCTTTCACGCAAGGAAAAATGGTTCATTAAAAACCATAAAAAATTAACAATTTTTACTTTCTACCAATCCTTATCTTTATGAAGATAGTCAATTGTTCACTTTATTTTGAAAAAATCTATACACGTGTTTTATCCTGAATTTAATTAAGAAATCGGTTATTCATCTCGACATGAAAATCGTTCCCTCTCTCTCTCTCACCAATGAGATTAGGTTGTGGACTGGATGTCCGCCAATCTGTGGCCGCTGAAGACCGTCGGCCCCACCCTTCCCTCCCTCTACCTGGACAAGCGCCTCCCCAGCGACACCGCGTACGGCGTCAACCTCTTCACCCAGACCACCACCTCCACCGTCTCCACCTGGCTCCGTTGCCACCCGCCCCGCTCCGTGGTCTACGTCTCCTTCGGCAGCATGGCGGACCTCGACCCCTCCCAGTTCGCCGAGCTCGCCCACGGCCTTGCCCTCGCTGGCCACCCCTTCATCTGGATCGTCCGATCTACCGAGCAGCACAAGCTCCCTCGGGATCTAATGGACTCGATCCCCTCGGAGGAAGCTCTAATCCTCCCGTGGTGCAATCAACTGGAGGTCCTCGAGAGCGATGCGATCGGATGCTTTGTCACGCATTGCGGGCTCAACTCAGTGATTGAGGCAATCTGCCTGGGGGTCCCGATGGTGGCGATGCCTCAGTGGACGGACCAGCCGACGAACGCCAAGTTCGTGGAGGATGTGTGGAGGATTGGGGTCAGGGCTAGGGCAGACGTGGCAGGGGTCGTTGGGAGGGAGGAGGTGGAGAGGTGCGTGAGGGAGGTGGTAGGAGGAGGGAAGAGAGGGAGAGAGGTGGCGGAGAGCGCGAGGAGGTGGATGGAGATGGCGAAGGTGGCGATGGCGGAAGGCGGGAGCTCGGATCGGAACATTGATGAGTTCGTGGAGAAGCTTGTGAGTCGTGCATCAACAGTGTTATATTGTGTCTCAAGTTTGAGCCCGTTAGATTAATATGCATAAGTTTGGCCGACTAAACAAAGTTCAGGGGAGACTTTGTGATGTCTTTGTAAGAGTTTTTCCTGATGTGGACTAAATTAATTGATATTGTAATTTACTGTTTTTACGGCTACCGTAAAACAGGGTTGGTCTAAGGTGAGATAGAATGTTTCTTAATTAGTCTAATATGGGCTGGCTAGTGTGGGCCGAGTTGAGCCGACCCGTAATGAGGGGACTGGCTGGAAACTCTATAAATAGTGCTCAAGTCTCTCCTCTAACCCGAATTCTCACATGTATCCTCAGGCGTTTACCTAACGCTGCACGTGAGGGGCCGCCTCATTGAGCCAGTGATACGAAGGGCAATAGAGGAGAAGGACTTGATGCGTGGATCCCCTTGATATATGTGGGTAATCCTTTTATGCTTCCGCTTTATGTTCGATGGATCCCAAAACAGGTGCGTTAATCTTTCTACTCAATTATGCATATTCTTGTTCTGGTTATGGAGATCTTGGGGTTGCGCAATTTGCGTCCAACATGTGGTATCAGAGCCTCCATAACCCTAGAACACGAACACAATTGATTTTGCCCTAATTAGTACGGATCTTGCCATAATTTGTGATTTTCGAGATTTTTTATTCAATAAAAATTAAATTAAATCACAAATTCGGACTGAGCTCGACGAGGCGAGCAAGAGGGTCGGCGGCGCGTCGCCGGGGGAGGCCGCACGCGCCTCCACGCGCGGCCACGCGCCTCCTGGGCGTCGAACGCGCGCCGCGCGTGAGCTCCACGCGCCGCGCACTTAGGCGGCGCGTGAGGGCGCGTGGAACGTCGGATCGGCGCGTGGCTGGTGGCGTTGGATTCGTATGGCCGTCCTCTACGTCGTGGTGTATTTATTTTACATATTTTATAATTTTATGGATGTGAAAATACATACGAAATCCTAAATACGTGAATTTTTAGTGTATTTTTGCGTATTTTTCTTGTATTTTCTGTGATTTTGGAAATACAGGTGATGAGTTACTAGTATGTTATCACATAATAAAAGGTGTGATTCATCAACAAAAATCAAACTTTATTGTGAACTAAAGCTGGCTTAATACGATACAATTCATATGAGATTGTATTTGAGTTATGTATTGAGCTGATGAGAAACAATAAAGATAATGAAACTTTTGTTACTCAAGTATACTCCTTTACACACTGGTAATCTTTGAATGATGGACAACTTAAGGATTCGTGACCAAACTGATTGTACTAATTAACACATCTGCTGAATGTGGGTAATGGATGTTAATTAAGTTACTGCATATTGTACATGAACTCATCTGGTCACTTGTTAATGTCTATCGAGTTAAATAGTTTTTTTTATGGTAAGGGAGTATGGCAATATTTATGTAGAGCAATAATATCTATTATTGAATTTTTTAGATATTTGGTTCTCTGATTTGACTCAATTAATAGGCCACTGGTTGATTACAATGATAATTTGTTATTTAAAAATTGGCTAATAAATCAGTTGTTGGCCTTGGAGTCATGTTTTGCCATATGATACTCATGAGCAACAAGCTTGTCAATCTGAGTACCCCGTATTGCTATTGATATTAACTTGTGAGGGATCCTTTGTATCGGCATTCTTTTGATGTTGTTATAATAATCGTGTCGGGGTGCACAAAAGATGATTGCTTCTATGTTATGAGAAGTTTCACGTGTTCTTTGTGATTGTTGATCTCATTGGAATCTGTCTTTCGGGTTCGTTATATAGATAATCTTTATTTATCAATATATGTATAAATAAAGATTTTATTAATGAATAAAGCAATGCAATTAGCATGATATGTGATTTTGGTGATATGATGCCCCTATCACTAAAGTCAAAATCACATGTATATGGTGTATGTGAGAAGTAAAGTTTATATCCCTAGTATGAGAGAATTTCAATGATTCAATTGAGTAGTGACCGCCAAAGTGGCACGCTTGATTGGGTTTGAGAAATTTCGGTCTCGTATGATGATTGTGATGTCTCCTGATTTAATGCGTGGTCATACTCCCAAAGGAGGTGATTGTGTATTAGTTCATGGAGGGATACATGATAGTGTGGTGGAGGAGTGACCGATCCTAATGGTTCATATGCCCAAAGGTGATGAATTCATGAAAATTGGAATATATTCTCATAACCCTTATCATGTGGGGAGTGTACAATTGCATGTCATATATTCTGCCCAAAGGTAATTATGTGATTTTACATGTAACTCTCTGGATGTGTACTTGTACGTCAAGTTACACGATACTCACATGATGCTAATTATATACATTGCTTGGTTTTCAGTCATATTTTCTGTGATTAATAACTCAACTATTATTGAGGTTTTTACTGCTTCAAATTTTAAGTTGTGGACATATGATTTGTTGCTTGAGAAAAGAGCAATTGAATTTGTTTACTGTCCATAAAGCGTTCTATTCTGGAACACTTGAAAAGAGGTTTGCCTATGGACTGCACTGCTATAAGATGATGGAAGCCTTAGTTGCTTGAAATTATGTCTTGTCTGATATTGAAATTAGGACACATCTGCAAAAATTGTGTTTAAGTCCTAATGACATATACATCTCGTATATGATTAAAAGGTTGTCAGGTTTAACAGTGGCAATGAGTATTTTGGCAAATATGACAATGCGAAATAGCTTAAAGGGTCATTTGTCAAATACTTGGTAGATTCTGGGGTGGTAATTTAATTACTATACCTGAAAATTCTGACAAAAAGATTTGGCCGAAATGCATAAATGCACCATATTGAACATGGTGATGAGTATAATTAGTAAGACTAATTTATCTGGAATTTTGTGGGCTGATATTATGAAAGCAACTTTTTCACATACAAAAGTGTTTCTTATCAAAGTTGTTTTATAAACTTCTTTTGAGTTATAAATTGGACATAAATTATTTGAATCATATGCAAAAGTGAGATTATCAAATCCAATTTTAAGTATGTTGCAATTCAGATCCACTTGGAAGTATTTTGTATCTTATCTAGATTGTTAAAGGGTATTGATTTTATGACCATAAAGAAGGTCATATGCAAAAGTGAGATTATCTAATCCAATTTTAAGTATGTTGCAATTCAGATCCACTTGGAAGTATTTTGTATCTTATCTAGATTGTTAAAGGGTATTGATTTTATGACCCTAAAGAAGGTACAAGAATTATGAAATCACATACTCTAAAATTTCTAAAGATTGACGTAATTGTAGAGGATAGTTGCTCTCAGACTATTAAAGATAATAGTATGATGGAGGTTACTATGGTTTTGTCTTTATCTATACAGATAATTATGGAATCTCCTGTACCATAGACTAAACTTGTTGAGGTTCAAGGTACTATTCTTGATATAGTTTATAATGAAATTTCTTAAACCTCTCAAGTGTAGGATGAAGTGGTTGCAGCTTTATTAAGGAGATTTGTTAAGGAAAGACAATCAATTATACCATCGAGACTATATAGTCTATTTGTGAGAGCATGATTACAATATCCACTATATGGTTGATGTAATGACATATTTATAAATGTCGTTTCTTATCCTCAATTAAGTATGTGATTAGATGCCATAAAATGCGATATACAATTTATGAAACATGTTTGGAAACTTACTGACTTGTCTAAAGATCATAAATTCATTAGTTGCAAATTGGCGTACAAAAACTTATAACTAGAGTTTTCACTCTGAAAGAGGGGTGGATAATTTATAGTAAAGAAATAATTATTTCTTTAAAGGATTCTTTCAGAGTGAATGTGGCATCAATAATTTATTTTGATATGGAGTTACGCCAAAGAGATACAAAATTTATATAGTGCAACTGGATGATTTTGCAGCAGTTTCAAGTAAACTTGTGTGTAGACTGAAAAGTTCTAATTAATGGTCTTAAGTAAGTTTCCAAACAATATTATTAAAGTTTCATAGTGTTGTTATTTTGTTCAATTAGGAACAAAGTAATTCAATATACTTTGCAAGGTCGTGGGAGGAAATTTATTTTTCTCATACTTTATGTACATGATGTTTTGCTTACAAGTTGTGATCTTGAGATATCTTATATCCTTTGTACTGAGGTCTGTAAGGATTGTTTTTGCGATATTATATTAGATTTTCTCGGAGGACATTTGCTGATTGTATATTGGAAATATTCAATATACATCATTGCAAGCTAGGAATTGCTCCTGTTGTTAAGGGTGATGGACTAAATCTATCACATTGTCCTTATTTAGATATTGAGAAAATCTAATTAAATGGTGTACCTTGTGTCAGTGCACTTAAAAGTATAGTGTATGCTCAAATTTGCACTAGACTAAATATCGTCTTTGTGACGGGACTTCTAGGCAGATATCGATCAAATCCAGGACGCGATCACTAGGTTACTGCCAAGAAGATTTAAAGGTACTTAAAGAAGACAAGAGATTATGTATTAATTTACAAACATGTTTAATTCTTGCAGTTAGTAGGGTATTTATATGTAAACTTTGTTGGCTATTCTGATGACATGCAATCAATAACGGAATACATATTTATGTTAGCAGTAAGTGCAGTAAATGAAGTTCTATGTTATCTTCTACTATGTATGCAGTGTTAGTAACATTCTTTTAGGTTGTTACTTGAGCTATTAGGCTCCAGAACCTCATGACGGAGTTGATCGTTTTAATTTGATGGATAGACCCATACGGTTGTATTGAGATAACAAATTTGTAGTATTATTTATTTACTACAGAGGTCTCAAGGGGTCTAAATATATGGTTGTCAAATATTTTTTTATCATAAAGAAACGGTACAGAAATGTGACTTATAATATAACGTATTTTCACAGATGATGTGGTTGCAGATCCACTAACTAAAGGCCTACGCCCATGTGTATTTGAGTGACATGTCATTAGCATGGGGCTAGGAGTATCTTCGGATACTGTTGTTTAGTGGGAGCTATTTTGGCTTTACTCTAATAAAGTTCTCATCTGTGGTTCGTTACACTTTATAACGGTTTGATATGTATCAACTTTTGCATTCAATAAAATATTTTGAATGTATTGTTATTATGTTGAATACATATTGATAAAGTCTCAAGGGATTGTATAGACCTTGAGTGAAGGCTAGGGGCATCCGGGCATCCGGTTATTAGCCTTGTGCATATGTCTTGTGATACATAAAGAAAGGTTAACCATAAGGACAAGACATATGTGGGTTCATTGGAACCATAAAGCATTCTCTAGTGGCACAAGTTTTTTGTGACGCCTAAAGTTAAGAGAATGGTGACTGACAAATGGGATCTCTCTGAGAGATATTATCCATTTGCCACACTACCATATTGAATCCATATCAATAAAGTTGAGAACATTCGTGACCATGGAAGGCTCTGTGTGTATACATGCAGTTACCGCCATGATTCGCTGTTTAAGACTTTATGGGATAGGATTAACTATTAAGAATTATCTCTGGACCAAATGTGCGCACATACAGTACGATTTCAATTAATATAGTCCAAGTGGGAGAATGTAAGAGTTTTTCCTAATGTGGACTAAATTAATTGATATTGTAATTTACTGTTTTTACGGCTACCGTAAAACATGGTTGGTCTAAGGTGAGATAGAATGTTTCTTAATTAGTCTAATATGGGCTGGCTAGTGTGGGCCAAGTTGAGCCTGGCCCGTAATGAGGGGGACTGGCTGGAAACTCTATAAATAGTGCTCAAGTCTCTCCTCTAACCCGAATTCTCACATGTATCCTCAAGGGGCGTTTACCTAACACCGCACGTGAGGGGGCCGCCTCATTGAGCCAGTGATACGGAGGGCAATAGAGGAGAAGGACTTGATGCGTGGATCCCCTTGATATATGTGGGTAATCCTTTTATGCTTCCGCTTTATGTTCGATGGATCCCAAAACAGGTGCGTTAATCTTTCTACTCAATTATGCATATTCTTGTTCTGGTTATGGAGATCTTGGGGTTGCGCAATTTGCGTCCAACAGTCTTCGAATTTTGTTCCTGCATTAATCCCATCTCTTCGTGCGTATGCGTAGAAGGAAGAAGCCAAAGAAAGCTGCATGGGGTTTTAAATTTCTTCAAGCATGCAAGCAAAGTCAGAGAAGAGAAATTGTCTTCTGTCGAAAAGGAAGGGATCAACAATTTTCTATATTAAATAAAGGACCCACGGCCTGCTGCAAGTGCATGAAGAAGACGCCATTAAATGCATGCACATGGCCATGCACGTAGAAAGGAAATTGGTCAACACTTGTTGCTTCAGAAGACTCTCGTAGGTGCCGAACTCTCTCCCTCTCTTTGTTCAACTTTTGTGGGCTTCTCTTGTTTTTATTGATAAAGAAAGAGGGATGGCAGAATAAAGAAAGAGAGAAGGCAGAAGCTATTCTAGGTGTGTCAGTGCATGATGGTCATACGCTTGCTTCTCTCCATGAACAAGAAATTCGAAGATGGCCGCCCACCTCAGCTCACGGTTATCTTCAAGGATCATAGGCGCACGTTTATTGACTCTCTTCCGCCTCATTAAATGCTTGCCCATGTACATGCACGATCTGCATGCATGCCTACAAATATGGTGGGCGTTCGGTGCCGATTATGGGCGCCTGCACTGCATTTAATGAGGCCATTTTACTTTAACTTCTTTTGTCTTGTTTTCGTCCCTTCCACCGATAAAAGGAGAAGACGTCTGGAGCTCGAGAGTAGTAAAAGGAGAGAGCTCAAGAGAGAGCGAGAGAAAAGAGTTCTCGAGAGTGTGAGAGACGAGAGAGCTCAGAGAGGTTTGTGCGGAAGTCGAGTCCAGTGGGTGAGTTGAGTTGTTAAATACCGTGGGTATCGGGTGTAAAATAGGGCTGTGAAACACTTGAGTGCATGTGTGTGATTGTAATCCTGTAATTCTCCAATTTATAATGGATTGATTTGCTGGCTCTCCCCGTGGACGTAGGTTCCGACATTCGGACCGAACTACGTAAATTTCCGGTGTCCTTTTCTTTTATTGTTCCTCGTTTTATTTCGATCGATTTCTATAGCTCCCGACATAATTGCAAAATATACGATCCGCTTCCGCTACGACGCCGATTCACAACAAACAGAATAGTAGAAGTGTGACATTCTAAATTTTCCTTCTATATATTATGCGGGCAATTATTTTTCTTTTATGGAAATTAAATTCCAGACTAAAATTAAGGTAAAACACCATTATGGTGTCAAAGATGAGTCTTATCTCATACAAAGTATAAAGTATGCTTAACATTTTATTTGGCATGAGATTGAGCATTCGTCCGATTACATAAATTTAATGGGAGTTTTGTTATAATTATAAAAGTGCCACTAAATTAATGAATATTAGGATAATGCCATGTCGTGACATGATTATTATACATTGGAAAAACCTAAAAATACCTTTAGATTACGCAAACATTAATTAATCTATACATAAGGCTCATATGCTTTCACATAATTATTAATATCTCTTTCTTCCCCTCTCTTATAGCCACTTATCACTCATATAAGTTGCCGCATTTCCTAAATTCTTAACCATATGCTTTAATCAAGAGATGGCATCATCATGATATCACCTTAACCTTGGTTAGTTGATACATTGAATGTAAAAAAGTTGTGACTTATTTCTCATTTCCTTACTAATTACTTGTTACTAAAATCTAATGCCTTATTCCCCACCTTGTCTACTGTTCTAAAAACTTAAGCTGATTGGGGAGGCAAATAGGTCTTGGTAAGATTTGAACTCAAGATCTCCGACTCTGAAGCAATGTGGGATTTAGTGGAATCATTGCTAACTGTTCTAAAAGTTTAAGCTGTTAGATTAATGCACGATTTATTATTAAAATATTCTAACAAAGATATCTCATGTATCCAAGAGCCATGGTCCAAAGAGTCTCCATTTAGGATACATTCACAACACTAGCATAAGCAAATTTAGCTATTCCATCTTATCAATCGAGGTTTCAACTTGATATTTGTTGCAAATAAAATCAAATATTATACCTAATTCAGTGATAATGTTACCAAATTTGAACTCGATGGATGGCTTGCGAGGGTGGTGGCCGGCAGTATGCTCACGGTGTTCGGCGAAGGACACTTGGTGTGGGGAGCCTAGCTCGGTGGGGCTTGCGAATTGAGACTTGGTAAGGCTGTGCAATGATAGGTTGGTGATGGTTAGTTGTGGTTCGTCTCCATGGCGGCTCGGCTCAGGCTGTCTCTTGGTGGAGAGTGGGTTGCAGCAATTTGCTTCATCAGGAAACTTGCAAAAATAGAGGACAACCCTGAGGTGGCCGAGCAATAGCGGCATCGTGGGATGGGGTAGGATGGCGGGGTAGCGAGGTCGACGAGACTGATGCAGCGCCGGTGGGGGCAGGGACCGCGACTGGTGGCAAAGGCAACGATGGGTGACGGCCCGGCAAGTGTGGCATTGCGGACCAGCAGAGGAACAACAACGGGCCACAGTGATCGTGGACCGGTGTCGCAGGTTTGAGCAGGCTGCAGCGTTGGTGTGGTTTGTAGTAAAGCTTGGTCCGACGCCATTGGAGGAAGCAGTAGTGACAACAATGTCACTGAGGCAAAGGAAACAGCGAAGCCGGCTAGTGAATGCTCTGTTGAGGGGGTCACGGCCAAGAGGGACCTGGCCTGGCCGTAGTCTGTGGTGACAAGGAAGCACAGCCGAGAAAGGGGGTATCGATCGGGGCTCCCTCACCCTCTCTCTCAATCTCTTACTTGTGTTTTTTGAATTCTCTATTGCGAATTGATGAGTTATGAGGCATAGATGCATATTTATAATGCTAACTTAGGTTTAATTCACTCTTGAGGGCTTAATTTCGTCCTTACAACTTGATGAGCTCTAATAAACTAAGGCCATTCCCTAATCAGAATTTTAATGAGCTGGATTCAGCTTACATCAGACTAATTAGGGCCCCCCTGTTTATTCAATTAAGCTTAGAACCATTCACCGCCAATCCAATTGAATGCAACTAATTTAAATATGCTCATAATGACTATATTCCATTTAATTATTATTTTTACTAGGGGCCGGATCAATCCTTAATTTTCTATGCACTAAATTATTAAACAGTATGCCGAAATTCAGATGTCAACAGTTTTATTATTGTCTAGATGGCTCATCTCTCCTTGTTCCCATATAAAATTTAGGGCCGGCCTACCATAAGTGACTATGTTTAAAGCCTTCTCGTTATACTCAGCGGATGCACGTTCACGAACCGTCATTGGTGACGCAATATCTGTCTGTCAATTCTATGCACGCCTTCTTCAACTGGCGCTATTTCTTTCAGTGGAATGAACGACACACCACATGTCCCTTGGAAAAAAAGTCATTCGGCTAAAGATCTTGCTAAGATTTTCTCGGTCGGCCAGAGAATTGGCTCAATTGGTGGCGGTATCGAGGATTTTCAATTAAAAAACTTGAGGTCACCTGTCCAGATTCAACCACTTGCGTGTAAACTGTCTTGAGTCAGGGTCGTTTTTACAGGCGGTCTGAATGGGTTCATGAGATTTGTAGAGTATTTCATGGACGTCCGTACTCATGCCGCTGGACAGTAAAAAAGAGTTATAAATTAGCTGCTTAGGGGAAGAGTCCATATATGACTCCTCTTCAAGAGAAGAACTATAGAGAAAGAGAGCGAAGATAGCCAATGGAGCCTTCAAGCAAACTCCACCGAGCGCACGTACTAGTCGTCCCCTACCCCGGCCAAGGCCACATAAACCCCATGCTCCAATTCTCCAAGCGCCTCGTCTCCAAAGGCCTCAAAGCCACCCTCGCTCTCACCGTCCACATCGCCAAATCCATGCACGCCGACCCCTCCTCGTCTATAAACCTCGAGACCATCTCCGACGGCCACGACCTCTGCGGCCGCGCTGGGGCCGAATCCATGCAGGCCTACCTGACGTGCTTCCAGACCGTTGGGTCAAGGGCCCTGGCCGAGCTGATCCATAAGCTCGACTGCTCGGGCCGACCGGTCGACGCGATCATCTATGACGGGTTTCTCCCGTGGGTGCTCGACGTGGCCAAGCAGTGCGAAAAGCTCGGAGTGGTTTTCTTCACGCAGACATGCGCGGTCAACAACATATATTACCATGTGCAGCGCGGCTTGCTCCCGCTCCCGCTCTCGGGGGACAGTGTCAAGGTCCCGGGGCTGCCGCCTCTGGAGCCGTCGGAGACGCCGTCGTTCGTATGCAAGCTGGGGACGTACCCTGCCTTTTACGACATGGTGATCAACCAATTCACGAACGTGGATGAAGCTGATTTTGTGCTCTGCGACACCTTCTACGAGCTGGAGAAAGAGGTATACTTCCATTTTTATGCTGCTGCCTTCTCATCATAGGCTAGTCCCAGTTAGCAATCCTCGTCAGTCATTCGTGTTGGACCTGCAACTTTTTCTTGCAGTTTCCTCACTGTCTAGCAGCAGAACAGGAAACAGTTTACTGTGTCGCGATTATTTAGGACAGTTCACGTCGTAATATTTTACTAATTGATTGGCGTGAAAGGCGATGTTGACGTATCTAAATTGCAATTTGAAATATGTCATGTTGAATCTAGGAGGTGTTTGAGGGTACATCATCGATCTGATTTGACACTCATGCGTACGCACATACGTCACTTTGTGCAAATTTATTCTTCTTGCGAAAGGAAGCATAGTTTAATAATTAATTATTTCAACACTTCCTTTCACATTTAATTTAATTTTTTTTATCTAGTACCAAATGTTGATATATTTACTGTCAATTGTTCTAAAAGTTTAAGTTGTTAGAAAAATTCCAACACTCCCCTTTACGCTTATTCTAGTCTTTTTTTGTCTAGTACCAAACGTGCATATATATTACTGTTGAATGTTTTAAAAGCTTAAACCATGATTTAATAATTATTTATTTCAACACTTCCTTTCATCCTCACTCTGGTCTTTTTTTGCCTTGTACCGTGTAGTACCCAACATGAGCATATTTAATTGAGGATTCAAATGCGGTATAAAAATATTGGAACTTAGGACCTCCAATTTTGATGCTTTGTGAGATTTGGTGATATCAATATTAACTGTTCTAAAAGCTTAAACTATTAAATGAAGACGTTGCTTAATATTTAATTATTCCAACAAAGCAAACCATAGACAACTCACACTCTTTACCGAATCCTTATATTGAGAGGCATAGTTAGGGGGGTGTGCATTGGTCCTGAGGTCAAATTATGCAAGATTGTATGCAAAACATTCTTTTTTGGCTCTCTCTTTAGCCCTATTTCTGGGATACTTTGGTTCAAATACCCATAGATTTGCTCGGGAACTGGACTGACCCACCATATCATACTAGTTCTAGTCTGGTTCTCGGTTCTTGGTCCTGAAAAGTCAGTTTTATCCACCAGGACCGAACCAGGAAAAACCTGGAGTGCGAAGTGATGAGTGGATGTTAGTGGATTTTTAACTTTATATACAAGACAGACATTGGATGCCATTTTACTCTTTTTCCTAGCAAGCGAAGCCATTTTACTCTGCCAACCACTCCTCTTGGCTGTATTTGAATAGCGGATGGTGGGCGAAAGTTCAGGGCACTTGCCAACCACCTCTGCATCTTCTTCATGTTGCTGTTCTTGACCAGCTCTGCAACAATGGCTGCCGCAGGAACTGCTTCAGAATTCACTCTCTCTCTCTGCCCTGTTGCACGTCTCTGCTGGAAAAATTTGCTATTCCCCGGTGCCTTGTGGAAAAATAACAGAGATAGCCACTGCACATGGTTGCACTTGCATTTGTGGACAATCGTATCTGTCACCTGTACTACCGTGCGTTGTTCATTACTATGTCCTTTCTTTCAGAAGTTGTCACGCATTTAAGATTGCGAAATTTGAAGATAGATAGTACTCTTGAATGAATGGAACAAACCCAAAACTGGCCGGCCGATCCCACGTTGAGCTTGGAGCCAATTCAATTAGAGTAAACAGGTCAGTTCCGTGTTTCACAAACCAGGAAAAGATCCCAAGTGGATACGATTCGGGCTGGAACGGATCTCCTCTAAGTACAATCAATTGAACAAATGTTTTTTTTTTTATTGGAAAGAATACCGTACACCCATAGACAATTAATTTAATTTGGCAAATTAATTATTCATCTCAACGTGAAAAAAGGTTGCCGTTCTCATCAGCTCTCTCACTTGTTTCTTTCTCTCCAATGGAATTAGGTGGTTGACTGGATGTCCACCAACTTGTGGCCGCTGAAGACCATCGGCCCCACCCTCCCCTCCCTCTACCTGGACAAGCGCCTCCCCGATGACGCCGCCTACGGCATCAACCTCTTCACCCCGACCACCACCTCCACCGTCTTCACCTGGCTCCGCCACCACCCGCCCCATTCCGTGGTCTACGTCTCCTTCGGCAGCTTCGCCGAACTTGACCCCTCCCAGTTCTCTGAGCTTGCCCACGGCCTTGCCCTTGCCGGCCACCCCTTCCTCTGGATCGTTCGATCATCCGAGCAGCACAAGCTCCCTCGCGATCTCATGGACTCGATCCCCTCCAAGGAAGCTCTCATCCTCCCGTGGTGCGATCAACTGGAGATACTCACAAACGATTCCATCGGATGCTTTGTCACCCACTGTGGGCTCAACTCAGTGATCGAGGCGATCTGCCTGGGGGTCCCGATGGTGGCGATGCCGCAGTGGACGGACCAGGCGACGAATGCCAAGTTCGTGGAGGATGTGTGGAGGGTCGGGGTTAGGGCTAGGGCCGATGAGGCAGGGCTTGTCAGGAGGGAGGAGGTGGAGAGGCGCGTGAGGGAGTTATTAGGAGGAGGGGAGAGAGGGAGGGAGATGGCGGACAGCGCGAGGAGGTGGATGGCGACGGCAAAGGCGTCAATCAGCGAAGGTGGTAGCTCTGATCGGAACATCGATGACTTCGTGGAGAAGCTGGCGAGTCGTTCGTTGGTAGAGTAGTAGAAGAATCACTAGATAAAATTTGATTCAAGCATTTCCGTTCAAAAGACTTCGACGTGGGTCAAAATTGAAGTACGAGTTCTATCCCTCTCTCATGCAGTAGTTATGGCATTCCCGGTGCAGCGAATACATATCGAGGCTTTCATCAACCGATGACTGCCCGGTTTCATCAACCACCAGAGGCACTCTGTTTCAGTAGTCTGTTTATTTCTCAAAAAATTAATAATTAAAAAATATATTTTTAAAAATAATCACAACTTAAGATAATTACTTAATGAATAATATTTTCATTATTGACAATAATTAATAATTAAATATTTTCGTGGACAATAAAGGTACTTTCGTCTGTTCATTTTTATCAATGATATGAAGATTGTTTTAATTTTTTTTTGTTTAATTATTTTTTGTGAAACAAATGGACCAAGTTTAGTCTGTCTTTGGACTATTATTATTGTCACAAAATACCTGCTAACGCCATTGAATAAACATATTTAGTATTTAACCTTTTCCTTGAAGTCTCCGTCGTCAAGACTTTTCTATATTAAACTTAAGAAAGCCTTTCCACAATACATATAAAAACCCTAGTATTGACTCAATCGGATGTGATATCAGGAGATCTCTAATTTGGAAACTCGTGGTCACTTGTTCAAATCCAATCCTTTGAATGCAAACTACTTCGGGCCAGAGTCACTTTTATAGGCGAACAGAATTGGTTTATGAAATTTGTAGGATATTTCATAGATCTCTCTACTACTGCGCTTGTATAGTTAAAAAGATTTATAGATTGCTTCCGACGAGTTTCATAGATGACACCTCTTTAGCGCTTACAAGTATACAGCTCCAACTCTAGAGAAAGAGAGCGAAGTGAGCTAATGGAGCCTTCAAGCAAACTCCACCGAGCTCATGTGCTGATCCTCCCTTTCCCCGCCCAAGACCACATAAATCCCGTGCTCCAATTCTCCAAGCGCCTCGTCTCCAGAGGCCTCAAAGCCACCCTCGCCCTCACGGTCCACCTCGCCGGATCCATGCAGGCCGACCCCTCCTCATCCATCAACCTCGAAACCATCTCCGACGGCCACATCCTCGGCGGCTTCATGGGGGCCGAGTCCATCGAGGCCTACCAGACGGACCTCCGGGTCGTCGGGTCAAGGACCCTGGCCGAGCTGATCCATAAGCTCGATCGCTCGGGCCAACCGCTCGACGCGGTCATCTATGACGGGTTCCTCCTGTGGGCGCTCGATGTGGCCAAGCAGTGCGATAAGCTTGGAGTGGTCTTCTTCAAGCAGACATGCGCGGTCAACAACAAATATTACCACGTGCAGCGTGGCTTGCTTCCGCTTCCGCTTCCGCTTCCGCTTTCAGAAGGCAGTGTCAGGGTCCCGGGGCTGCCGCCTCTGAAGCTGTGGGAGGCACCGTCGTACGTGTATAAGCTGGGGTTATACCCTGCCTTTTATGATATGGCGATAAACCAATCCACAAACGTGGACGATGTGGATTTCGTGCTCCTCGGACACGCGGACACTGGGAGTGCCACAACTAGGGGTGAGCGTGGTTCCCAAGTAGAACTGAGAACCAGAGAACCGTACCAGAGGGTCCGGTTCGGTTCCCTAATCTAAAGAGAACGGTTTTGGTTCCCAGTTCCCTTTTTCAAGGAACCGGCGGTTCCGGTTCCGGTTCCCATAAGAACCGGAACTGGTAGAACCGGAACCGATTAGAGTAAAAAAAAAAAACCTACGCCACATTATTTCTCTTCCCCCCTACGTGATTCCCCGCCCCTCTTCGCCTTTCTTTTTCTCTCTTTCTTTTCTCCCCTTTTTCCTCCTCACGTCGCTTGCTCCCCCCCTCTTCTCTTCTTCTTCTTCTTCTTCTTCTTCTTCCTTCCTTCCTCTTGCTGGCTGTTGCTTCACCCACCACCACACCGCCGCCCCACACACTACTTACCACCACCTCTTGGCCACCGAACCACCACCACCCCGCCGCCCCACGCTCGTCCAACGAGCCGTCTTGCCGTTGAGTCCAATGAGCTGTCGCGCCATCTACGCCGCCCCTTGCCGTCGTGAGCCGCCGCCACCGTACTTAAGCCACCATCACCACCTCTTGCCGCTGCTCGCTCGGCCGTCCGGGCCGTCGTTGCTCAGAACCACCACCACCTCCGCTAGAGCCGCGACCGCCACCGTCTTCGCCGCGCCATCCGTGCCGCCATTGGTGGCGTGAGACTTGTGTCTTCTTCGCCGTCACGTCGCCGCTGCCGGGTGCTCGCAGTCGCCGGACCTCCCTCGACACCCTTGAAGTTCTTGGGGTTCATGTGGAATCCCCTGTCTTGGGTCATGGAGCTTGCTGCTATCATGGCCATTGCACTTACAAATGGAGGGGTTGGTGAATTTTTTCTCTAATGTTTTGTATTTCTTTCTGTTTTAGGGTAAAATTTGAGTTTTTGTGAAAGATGGTATCCATTTGTTTCTGATTCTTCCTTTGTAGGGCAAGCCTCCAGATTGGCAAGATTTCATAGGCATTGTCACTCTTCTGTTTATAAACTCCACTATTAGCTTTATTGAGGAGAACAATGCTGGTAACGATGTGGTTTGAAGAGCTCGCCAAATCGATTCTAACCACTGAAGTCGAGGTTACCTAATGAACTTAGAGCATGTGCATTGCTTTTTCGGCTTTGATAGTTAGTTTAAAAATGGCTTATTTTGCTTCATGTTGCATTATTTTTTAAAGGAAACAGAGTGATAATCATAATATAGAAGAAGCCAAGAAATTGACCCATTAACTTCATGCTTCAGTTTCTGGGCATCCCTTAACTGAGTCGTTACTGTACTTTGGATCAATTGGTTAGTGCCGTGCTGGCGTATTTCATCTTGAAGGAGAAACTACACAAGCTGGGGATGCTGGGCTGTGTGATGTGCATTGTCGGTTCTGTCATAATTGTCATCCACGCATCGCAAGAAAGTCCCTATTTTGCATTTTGTGTATATCGGTTGATTCCTGAACCTCATGAGCTATGCTTAGAACAATCAGGAACTGCGGAGGAATCTGCCTTTTTTTGCCCTTGGGTCTATGATAATTGAGGACTCCGAGTGTCCAAGTCTTGCAATTCTTAACTAAATTTTCACCTGTAAACTTGAAAATCTATGTTCCTGTGGCCTTTTGGCAAGGTTACTGCCCTTCTTCTTCGTTGCTAGATAGAGTGGTGTGTCCTTTGCATTTACCTATGTGGTAATTCTTTATGTTGGGATTGGGGAGTCAAATCTCTTGCTTCAGAAACTATTTACAGTTGTTTTTTATTGCAAAATTTTTCTTTGGGTTTTGTTTACTTATGGATGATATAGTGCTTGATGAGAGCTTATCTTAAGAGCTTTTCTTAGTTTGCTTAGTTTCTCATTGGTTTATCTCTTTCCTTCTTCGTTATTTGTTATGGTTCAAATCTGTAAATGAAAAAAAGAAAAGAAAAAAGAACATGTTGGAACTTGGAACCGACCTTGGAACTTGTGATAGGGTAGGTTTTAGGTTCTTGATTCTGATGGGTAGGTTTCAGGTTCCAAAAATTGAGGAACCTGTACTCGAGAGTAAGTTCCAGGTTCCAGACGGAACTGCGAACCGCTCACCCCTAGCCACAACTTGACACAAATGGATACTTAAGTGTCAAAACTTACGAAAGTGATACTTAAGTGCCAAAATTGAAGCAAAATGGATCAATTAAGTGCTAATGGCAAGAAAATCCGGCCGAAATGTTGATGTAGCAATTTTCCGGCGAGCTTAGTGTGAAACGATGTTGTTTTGCACGCTTATGTGGCTAAAGTGCCAAAACAACATTGTTTTGGTGCTAACCTATTAAATAATTAATATAAAAATTAATTAAATTAAATTTAAAACATAATAATAATGACGACGACGACGGCGATGATCATAATTTATAATTAAAAAAAAAAAGGTGGAGGAGGAGGAGGAGGAGGAAGAGGAGGAAAGTAGTCGGTGGCTAGAAGGTGGGGGAGGGTCGGCTGGGGCCGCCGAGCCCTGGCCGGGGGTCGGCGACCCCAGCCGATTGGCGACGAGGGCTTGTGTGCCCTCGCCCAGATCTGGGGGGAGGGTCCTTAGATCCAGTGAGGGTTGCCGGCCCTCGCTTGGCCGGGCCAAGGGCCGTCGTCCGCTGGGGGGTTGTTGGTCACTGGATTTGGGGACCCTCCCCCTAGATCTGGGCGAGGGCACATAGGCCCTCGTTGCCGGTCGGTTGGGGTCGGCGGCCCTCGGCCAACCCTCCCCCACCTTCGGCGACAACGGGAGGTGGCGGTGGCGGCGAGGGCCGAGCCCTCGGTCGTCGACTGTCTTCCTCCTCCTTCTCCACCTTTTAAAAAAAAATAAAAATTATTATTATTATTATTATTATTATTATTATTATTATTATTATGTTTTAAATTTAATTTAATTAAATTTTATATTAAAATTCAAATTATACCAAAATGACGTCGTTTTTGTGTGTGTTTTGCTGAGTCGGTCTTCTAGTGAGCCATGTTAGCGAGAAAATTAATAAAAAAATGCCACGTAGGATTTCCGGCGGGGTTCGCCGGATGTGGCACTTAAGTGTCCCATTTTTCATAAAAATGGGCACTTAAGTGGTACTTTCGTAAGTTTTGGCATTTAAATGTTTATTAGTGCCAAGTTTTGGCACTTGAAGCGTTTTTTTGCCGTGCTCTTCGACACCTTCTACGAACTAGAGAAAGAGGTATGTATGTACAATCCCTGCTGCTACTTTCTCATCATAGACCAACGTAGTTAATAATTGTCAGAACTCATTCTTGATGAACATACTACTTTTTTCTTGTAGTTTACTTCTCTAACAGCTGAACATGTACTGTTCATTAACATCATACGATGATTTCTTTTCTCCCTCATGAAAAGTTCTGTTGAGTCATTGCATTTGTTCAGTTCAATCACGACTCAGGCTCTATTTATTTTAAAGAAATTAAATAATTTGAAAAATATATTCCTAAAAATAATCGTTTATATAGTTTAAGTGATTAGTTAAAGAACAATGCTTTTATTTTTATTTTTTTATCAACAATAATTTATGTGTAAAAATTTTCATAGCTGATGAAATATATTTTTTGTCTTTATAAGCGATATAAGTGATCATTTTTAAGAAAATATTTTTCAAATTATACATTTTTTTTTTCGAAATAAACAAAGCCTAAGCGAAGATTAGACTATGTCAAGATACATGAGCGCTTGGCTTGGATATTCGTCCGTGTCCTTCTACCTTAATCTTAGAGAGCATAAATATTCTTCTCTTCTTTGGCGTTTCTGCATTTGGAGTCTTATGGCCGAATCATATGCTAGGATGGCGTGCTCATTTTCTTCAATCGATAAAGCTAATTTAGACTTCCGGTGAAAGGCGATGTGATCGCACCATATTTTACAAGGAAATATGGTGAATTGCGAAGGTGTCGATTGTATATCATCAATTTGGTGGGTCACGGATGCGCATGCGAGTACGTCACCTTGCGTAAATTTTCTTTCACGCAAGGAAAAATGGTTCATTAAAAACCATAAAAAATTAACAATTTTTACTTTCTACCGAATCCTTATCTTTATGAAGATAGTCAATTGTTCACTTTATTTTGAAAAAAATCTATACACGTGTTTTATCCTGAATTTAATTAAGAAATTGGTTATTCATCTCAACTAGGGGTGTGCATGGTTTGGGCGGGCGGTTCTTGACCTAGAACCGGGAACCGCCCGCTAAGGACCGAATCCGAAAAATTGGAACTGGGATCCATCCGTTTGTTGCATGGATTCACACGGGAATCGGACCGCTGGTTCGGTCCGGTTCCTAGGTGGATCCATGGAACTGATCTTGACGCGAAACAATTTTGGTTTTCAATATAGAACAACTATGTGACATCAAAGCAAGCCAAAGAAAGAAAAACCAAATTTAAGTACGTGGAACAAAGATTCATTTGTTGCAACTATAAATGCAACCAATGAAGAAATGGATGTACGTAAGTTGATATAGAGGTGGAGAGAGTAGTAAGTGTTCAGGAAAAACGGGTCTCTCTTAACGCTATGAACTGGAAATATCCCTCATCAGGTTCGGCAAAATATCACAAGTCGCATAGACAAATCAAAGGAGGTGAATTGAGGCACCATCCAAACAAAGGAAAATAAATGAAGTGCAACTAAACAAGACTTTATTGAATACATCACCTTCATTATATTAATAAATAAACTAAACAACCAAAAAGCATAAGAATTCCCCAATATTCAGCTTTGTATTCATCCTGCAGCAGAAACAATTGCAACAAAACAATTGCTTTGTATTCAATTTTAGTAATTTTTTTTTTTAAATATTAAAAGGAAACTGGTCCGGTCCGGGTGGGTGGGCGGACGGATCTGCCCATGGAACCAAGAACCGGACCGGTTCCCTCAAGAACCGCCGGTTCCGGGCATTCCGATCCGGTTCCGGGCATTCCGATCCGGTTCCGGGCGGTCCGGGTGGTTCCCGAGTATTTTGTACACCCCTAATCTCGACATGAAAATCGTTCCCTCTCTCTCTCACCAATGAGATTAGGTTGTCAACTGGATGTCCGCCAATCTGTGGCCACTGACGACCATTATGTTAACTCCTAAAGTTGTCAATAGAGTCTTTTTTGAGTCAAAACCATTCACTTGTTTTGAAGAGTTCAAACTCCATCATATTCAAAATGTTGCATGTCTTTTCCAGATGAATTCTGCATGATGATGTTGTCTGTCTAAGTCACTGATTCCACTGAGGATTATTAGAATAGACAGCTAAGTGAAGAATACAAGATTAATCGAGCATGCTGGATGAGGCACGTCAGAATGATGAAAGGCAAGCCATATCCTACACACAATCCCCCCATCTATACACTTGTGAGACGAGTGCAGAAGATTCCATGATTGCAGGGTAAAGAGTTCTCTTGCGAATGATACGATAACCAAAATAGTGAAAGGCATTCCATTGCTCACCTCATTGAGCCCCATACACTGGTGAAGCTTCTCTCATACCCCCGTCGAGAACCACCCCACACTGGGGCAAATCAGAGGCAAAGTAGCATCACAAGGTGAGAAGAGGGATAAGATATAGCTAGTGCTAGTACCTAGAGGGGGGTGAATAGGTATATAAACGATTTTTCGCACAATACTTAGACAATTAAGGAATTGCAACAAATAACATTCAATCGTAAGACTCAGTGAATGAAAGAGAGAATTAAACACGCGGTTTATAGTGGTTCGGCTTGATTCAAGCCTACGTCCACTCTTTCGCACCGACACCAATCGGCTGGATTCCACTATGAACAAAGAGATGTTACAGCGTTGATCTTCCTTGATTTCTGGGTGTAGATGAACTACCACACTCACTCAAGGTATTACCAAGTATAGACACTCTCTGTATACAATTTCGCTCAGACCATATCGACTAATAATCAAGGTGCTTCAGACTCTGGAATTTCTCTATTGATCACACTCTTTGAACAACTGGAACGTCTTCCTTTTATACTCCTTTATGCCATCATAACCGTTGGCACTTACCAAAGGAATTCCTCCAATCTACCCGTTGGACGGAATCAATCAAGAAGATCATCCGAGCTATTAAAGGAATCTCGACGATAGCCCATCAATCCCGTTCGCCCATACAATCGGGATCTTGGTTTCCATGAATAGAACCTTCCAAGAATACTTCGTCGATTATCGGATCTTCAATTGATCTAGATACGAATCAAAGAATCCGTTGTATTTGTCCAGCCAAAAGATCTTCTCCGAGAGATCAAGATGAAATCCTTAATCATAATCCTCGATTTGGATTTCCTTCGACACTTTGGATCGGATAGACTGTCAATGAGAATAATTTTGAGTCTTAAGTCTTGAGTCTTGAATCTTGAGTCTTGAGTTATGAGTCTGGAGTTATGAGTCTGGTGGTCAGAAAGACTTCAGACGCAAATAACCAGACTAGACTGATGGAAACGTTTTGTCAGCTTCAAAATCTTCTAGAGCGATTTCTCCAACAGGATATAAATTTTCTTGCTTGCATTTGCATCAATCTTCGGGTATCTTTATTGCATATGAACACTCGAGTTAATTTAAGTGCCCTAGAATGACGAAGAGCAATTCTTCTGCACTTGTATTCATTGTACAACCCAATTGAGTCTGTAATTTTACCCTCACATTGAGACAAAGCATAAGTTATTGCCATAGCCTGAGCACCGGTTGAAGATGAAGACTCAAGAGTCTAATAACGGTGCTTCGATTAAACTTGCCTAGGCCAGTTCCTCCGACAACAAGAAAAAGCAGGGAATAAAAAAGCAGTGTACCTGGTAAAAGTAAGGTCAATGCCCATGAATGAAGAATTGGAATAAAAAATATGGGCATAAAAAAGCAGTGTTCCTGGTAAAAGCAAGGCTAATGCCCTCCAGTAAAAAATACAGCTAAGAAAAAGTTGTTGTTGTGGTTCAATTGATAGAGCCTCCATCTGACAGTGAGAAGAAAGACCGGTGACAAATGCCAAAGCAATCACCAGCTCTCACCCCTTTACATATGAGCCAAGCCTACGTTGCATTCCATTGTAAAAGGCTCTTCAGACTAGGGGCACTTCAATTAACGTAGGATTTCATATGTGCATAAGCATCACTCGAAGAAGTACGAGCAAGATTACTCTATCTCTTTTCGCAGGATTCTTGACTTGCACACCCGGAAACGATCGTGCAACACTCCATTCATAAGCCTTGACCTCGATGGTCCCCTTCGATGAGTCGCTGACCAAGACTTCATCACAGTTTCAACGAAGACCTCTCACATTGGTAAAGTCGTACCATTTGCAAGAATACTTAGACCCTGCTGACATGATGACAGTGAGATAGTGTGGTCCTTATGAATCCTGCATCAATGGTCAGGATAGCCTTTTCCATGAGAGTGAGCAGAAAGTCCTTTCAGACTGAAAGTCCCTCATCTGGCATGCTCAAGACATCTACATTCTAAATGAAGGTTGTCTTTCAAAATCTTCCCCAGTGGAAATCAAAAGATGCAAAACTGACAAAATTATCATGCATGAATCTCATTTGAATTCATGAATTTACAGCATATACAATCATGTGTGCATATTGTGCAAATAGCAGACATACTCTTAGAGATCAAAGATATTGCCAGGTAAGTATATCTCTATCCCCATTTGTCTTAAGATACCTATCACTGTCCAGGTACTCTCTTATTGACACTCGACCTATTCGAGTCGTCCCTTGAGTTTGGATGCTTGCAACTGTCTTAGCATCCCATTATCTTTGAGTACCGACCACCGTTCGGATACTCCATTTTCGTGACACTCGACCTGTTCAAGTTGTCCCCAGAGTATTGATACTTGTGACTAACCAAGTATCTCTTTATCATTGAATACCTACTGTTGTCTAGGTATCCCTATTATCTTTGAGTACCGGCCACCGTTCGGATACTCCCTTTCCCTGACACTCGACTTGTTCGAGTTGTCCCCATAATATTGATACTTGTGACTGACCAAGTATCCCTTTATCGTTGAATACCTACTGCTGTCTAGGTATCCCCATATCATCAAGTACCCACCGTTGTTCGGGTACTTCCTTTTCATGACACTCAGCTTGCTCGAGTTGTCCCCAAATAATATAGCAGCTGTTTAAACATTCCGTTGCTTTGCTTGGCAACGCCTACCCAGGTATGCTTCCTTACAATTGGACCAGCTGAGTGGTCCCAAGTCGTATCATTAAATACTTGTGTTCATCGAAGCATCCCAGTACTTTGTACACTTGCGTCTACCCAGGTATTCCACCCCTTTTAAGTGCCTGCGGCAATCCAGGTAAGCCTCATACGACATCCAAGTTTATAATACCAGGAGGTGAGAGACCTTCACGAATATCTCAAGTACGTCCTCGATATTCCCAAATGCTAGGAGGTGAGAGACCTTCATGAATATCCCAGGTATGTCCTCGATATTCCCAATTACCAAGATGTGAGAGACCTTCATGAATATGTGAGGCACGTTCTCGATATTCCAAATACCAGGAGGTGAGAGACCTTCACGAATATCTTAGGTACGTCCTCGATATTCCCAATTACCAGGAGGTGAGAGACCTTCATGAATATGCAGGGCACGTCCTCGATATTCCCAACTACCAGGAGGTGAGAGACCTTCACGAATATCTCAGGTAGTTCTCGATATTCCCAATTACTAGGAGGTGAGAAACCTTCATGAATATTCGGAGCACGTCCTCAATATTCCCATTACCAGGAGGTGAGAGACTTTCATGGATATTCGAGGCACGTCCTCGATATTCCCCTTACTAGGAGGTGAGAGACCTTCATGAATATTTGGGGCACGTCCTCGATATTCCCCTTACCAGGAGGTGTGAGACCTTCATGAATATTCGGGGCACGTCCTCGATATTCCTCTTACTAGGAGGTGAGAGACCTTTACGAATATCCCAAGTATGTCCTCGATATTCCCATTACCAGGAGGTGGGAGACCTTCACGAATATGCGAGGTACGTCCTCGATATTCCCATTACCAGGAGTTGAGAGACCTTCATGAATGCCCAAGGTATGTCCTCGATATTCCCATTACCAGGAAGTGAGAGACCTTCACGAATAATGAGGCACGTCCTCAATATTCCAACTACCAGGAGGTGAGAGACCTTCACAAATATCCCAGGTACGCCCTCGATATTTCCCAATTACCAGGAGGTGGGACACCTTCACAAATATCCAATGTATGTTCTAAATATTTCCAATTATCAAGTACCCCTTCGATACTTGTGAATGTCCAAGTATCCCCTAAGAATTCATACTTGTGATCATCCAAGTACCCCTTCAATGCCTATGGTTAGCCAAATACCCATTTCGACGCCTGCAAAGGCCCAAATATCCTTCATGTTAGTACTTGTGAATATGCAAGTACTCTTTAATATGCCTGTGAATGTCCAGGTATCTCCCAAATCGATACCTTGAGAAAGGTCAGCGCATCCTCCCTAGAAAGGTCGGGTTCCAACTGGTGTCTTCGACAGAAATTAGACACCCCACAAATCGATGCCCTGAGAAAGGTTAGTGCATCCTCCCGAGAAAGGTCGGGTTCCAACTGGTGTCTTCGACAGAAGTCAGACACCCCACAAATTGATGCCCTGAGAAAGGTCGGGTTCCAACCAGTGTCTTTGACAGAAGTCAGACACCTCAACAAATATGATGCCCTGAGAAAGGTCGGCGTATCTCTCGAGAAAGGTCGAGTACCAACTGGTGTCCTTGATACAAATCAGGAACCCACAAATAGATGCCCTGAGAAAGGTCGGTGTATCTCCTGTCATGGCGATCGAAGAAAGGTTCGGGTCCAAGACAAACCACTTACTACTCTAACAGGCGACCGAAGAATGGTTCGGGCCCTGGAAAAGCATTTTACCATCATGGCGACCGAAGAAATGTTCGGGTCCGAGGCAAATCACTTATTGCTCTAACAGGCGACCGAAGAATGGTTCGGGCCTTGGAAAAGCATTTTACCGTCACAGCGACTGAAGAAAGGTTTGGGTCCGAGGCAAATCACTTATTGCTCTAATAGGCGACCGAAGAATGGTTCAGGTCCTGAAAAGGCAATTTCCCGTCAAGGCGACCGAAGAAAAGTTCGGGTCCTAGACAAATTATTGATTGTTTTGACAGGCGACCGAAGAATGGTTCAAGTCCTGCAAAAGCAACCTCCTCATATCACCAGGTAAGATGACGTCTTGATACTTGCCAAAACTCGGGGTTCACACCTTATTTTACTCACCCTCGGTAAGTAACTATAGGTATCTTCTTATATGTCTTAATATTGCTCTTTTTCCGCATAGAATAATAGGTTCCAAATAAAATATAATTTGCTATGCATGCATGGATAAAATTGAGGCATCAGTCTGTCTTTGAATGCAACCTCTGCGAGCTCACCTTCAAAGAGGGGCAGCTTTTGACGCCTAAATTTTAATTAGGTTTATTTTATTAATTAATTTTTTATTTTATTTATTGTCTTTTTCGGAATAATGAACAAAAAAACCAAAAACAAACAAAACAAAGCAAAAACAGAAAAAATTGGCAGCCCCCCCTCTTTTTCTCCTTTTCGCCGACCCAAGTCCAGTTTTTCTTTTTTTTTTGGCCCGGCCCCTCTCTTCCTTCTCCTTCCTTCTTCTTCTTCCTTGCGCCTTCCTTCTTCTTCTTCCTTGCGCCTTCCTTCTCTGCCTCTGTATTCCACCCACACCAACGCCGACGCGCGAAGGACGGCCTACGGCCGAGGGGAGTAGGCCAACGTCGGCCGGAGAAGATAAGATCTAAGCGCCATCAATGTCGGGCACGCTTCACTGGATGAGCTCGGATGGGACGCCGGTTCAGCTGAGGAGAATCGCTCGGCGAGCGAAGGGGATCGGCGGTCGAAGCTCCGTCGACCGGATCCCCTCGCCTATAAAAGGGCACCACATTCGTCGAAGAACGGCATGAGCGAGCTCTGAGATCTTCCCACTGAGAGACTTTGGGGGAGGAATCGAAGAGCAAGCGAGAGAGAACTCGGGTTGCGAGCTCGGCTGACCTCCCACTGAGAGACTTCGGGGGAGGCTATCGGCGAGCGAGTCCGAGGAGGTCAGATCCGGCCGGTGGAGGCTCGGATCTGGCCAAAGTGAGAGAGAAGAGGGTCGGGCTGAGAAGCAAAGAAGGTGAGATCTGAGCGGAAGGAGCTGAGTGAGAGAAATCGGAGGGAAAGGGGGTCGCGGCCTCGGGTCATCGGATCGGACCCGGGCTGCGAACTGGGTAGGGTTTCGGGGGCGGCTGTGAGTCGGGTTGCAAGTCGGGTCGGACGCGAGTAGGGTTCCGCTAGGAACCCGGGTCGTCGGGTCGGGCCAGGTGTCCCCGAACGCCCGGCCACGACGCCGTTTCAAAAAAAAAAAAAAAAGACAAAAAAAATCCAAGTCGGGCCCGTAACGCGGATCCGACCGGTCGGTCCTTTTTTAAATTTTATTTTAAATAATATTTTAAATAAATAAATAATAAATAAACAGTTTATTAAAAATAGCAAAAAATATATTATATATTTTAATTTCCAAAAAAAATTAAAAAATATTTTATTTTCCGAAAAATAAAAAAAAAAAAAAAATTCCATATTTTCCAAAAAATGCCAAAAATCCAAAAAAAGCCAAAAATTCATGAAAAAGTTAAAAAAATTCAGAAAAAAAGCCAAAAAGACTTGTATTTTTCCAAAAATTTCCAAAAAAAAAAAAAATCCCTTTTGTGTCCAAAAAATTAGAAAAAGACTCAAAAAATAATTTTCCTCCCAAAAATGCATGGAAAATCCCTCGAACATCCAAAAAACCTTAGGGTTTAAACAAGATTAGGTACCGAAAGGGCATTAGTGATTAACTAGTGTAATCAAGTCCTCGATTCTAATTTCTCTGGTTGCGCAGGAGCGAGTATTTCTCCCAATACTTCGCTTGGGTTTCTAATTGACCCACCCCAAATTGATTAGTGGCGACTCCGTTTTAAAATTAATTTACAGGTTAAAAATTTTGACTATTAAAGTCGTTAATTGGTGGACTTAGGAGAGTCTGGGCTTAATTAATTTCAGCTGAGCCATTAGCCTCATTAGGCGCCCGTACCCGATTGCGGGCGCCGAAAAAAAAGAGGTCGCGACACACAGTTAATGTTTTCTTTTTTGTTGGTGTAGCCGTTGATTCTTGAGTTGGGCTTGAGATAAGAACCTCTGAACTTCTCCCAGGCTACAAAAAAATAATAAATTGTTAGGAAAAGTCTACAGCATAAATTAAATTAAATGCAGCCAATAAAACTTACATTGAGAATAACTGTTCTAGTACGCTCATCTGTATAAAGGCCATAGTCATATTGTCTTAACCTCTTCCCAAGTGGCCCTCTTGTTTGAATAGGGGTGTCACTTTCAGGAACTTGTGATTTGTTGCCCCTTTTTCCTGCTTTCTTGGGCCCTTCAGCTACAGCCGGGGCTTCTTCGACCAATTCTTCAGCTGGGCGTCTTCTAGATGGCCTTTGTGTAGCTACCCCTTCACCTGGCCTTGTTCTAGTTGTCCTTTTGTGTAGCCCTTCAACTTCAGTGACATCTCCTTCTGTTGGGCCTTTTGGTGGTACTGGTGGTGGTACTTGTGGTGCCCCTTGTAGTGATTCTTCTAGTGGCCTTTGTGATGATCCTTGAGGTGGCTCTTGTGATGGCCCTTCAGTTGGCAGTTGAGTTCCAACTTGCTTTCTTCGAACCTGAGAAAGAGGCCAAAAGATACCATAAATATAATATCGAGACATATAATAATATAAAGAAAATGAAAAACTGAATACAAATGGTTGAATGAATTTATCACTGGGTATTTCTTTTTTCTTTGAAGAACAGTCATTTGCACCGGCCGTGATGTTGCTTGGGCTAATCCTTCAACTGATCCTGATGCTGCTTGGGTCAATCCTTCAGCTGGCCGTGATGCTGCTTGGGCCAATCCTTCACCTGGCTGTCTTCTACCTTGCCTTCTTCGAATAAGCTGTTCAGTTTCATGACTTACTGAGGTTCTTCTTGTGACCTAACAAACACATTACATACAAGGCCAAATATGATATTATGTACATTTTTATGATAAACGACAAGAAAGCAACATAAACATAAAATAAATTTCATGACTTACTGGGGTTCTACTTGTTGACTGAAGAACAGTCGACTCACTTGGCCCTGTTATGTGCCTTTCTCCAATTGTCTCTTCACTAGGCCTTTCACCTTGCCTCAACAGTTGTTGTTGCTTTCTCAATTGACAACCTTTAATATTGTGGCCTGCTAGGCGACAATAAGAGTATGTTATCTTTGCACCATGCCTGCTCATTTTTTGTTGACCCGAGACCTCTCCCTCCGCCATTCTTCGTCTTCGTTTTGTCCTTCCAATTTTCTTTTTCAGTGGCAAAGGTTGAGGTGCTTCATGATCCGTGGGCTCCCAAAACTTGTTACTTCTAATTGGCTGCATCATAAACTGATAGGAAGCAAGATATTTTGATTTATGGTACCAATCATCGATGTAATCATCTGTATTGTCGCCCTTCAACTGGATGGCACATATGGCATGTGCACATGGAATTCCACTTACTTGCCATGCTCTACATGAATACTTCCTACTTCCTAGATTGACAACATACTTATCTGCACCCTTCATTATCTCATATCCGTCATCTCCATTCCAAATGGGATGACAATGCCTACTTGCAGCCAAGTTCTCATCCAATTTCTTGGCAATCCTAGGACCATATTGTCTCGTCCACTTTGCAGCCTCATCTTTTTGTTTCTGCAGCCGAGTCATAACCGCAACTCGTATATCTTCAAGCATTAAGATGACTGGTTTGCATCTGGCATCTATTATCTTCAAATTAAATACTTCACAAATGTTGTTGTCGACGTTATTGCACTTGAACTCCTCACTGAAGAATGCCTTGCACCAATGCTTCGGTTCTAGTTGAAATAGGGTAGCATAACCTTCCTTTGCCAACTAAAGCAGTCATTCTTTGGCTATTCTAAAGTCAGCCATGTTTACACTCTTTGCTAATTGCCAAAATTGCAATTGCAGCTTATCCCCTTTATAGGTCTTTGCCCAATTTCCGTGTATGTGCCACGCACACATTCGATGTTCAGCATGTGGCAACAACTCGGCTACTGCCGGAACCAATCCCTGCAATAATTCAAAGTAAGAAATACTAGAGCAAATTACATGTTCATATTACAAAGCAAACTATTGACTAAATTTTTCAAAAAGCAAGCATTACCTTTTGTTGATCGCTCATGAATGCCCACCCTTCCCCGTTTGTTATCTCCAAGTCAGCCATCAGACCAGGACCAATTGTCCTTATTCTCAATCTTTACAATAGCCCAAGCTAGTGGGAACATTTGGTTATTCGCATCTCTTCCAATTGCTGCCAACAATTCTCCCTTGCACAAGCCCTTCAAGAAACAACCGTCCAATCCTATAATCCTTCTACAACCAGCTAAAAATCATCGTCTGCATGCATCAAAGCACACATAGAACTTATCGAACTTGGTCCCATGATCAGGAAGCGGTCTCTCAATCACCTCTACATACACTCTACTTGTAGGGTTTTGCAGCCTACACTCCCAAGCATACTCCCACATCTGCCCATATTCCTTAGCATACTGACCAATAAGTATCTTTATCACCTTTTGCTTTGCTCTTTTGCACTGATTCCTAGATACATTGATGCCTACACACTCCTTCACCAGCATCCTAAAGTTAGTAATTTTCATCTCGGGCATCAGCTTGATAAGATCGAAGAAGTGCTTGGACAACCATGCACTTGTTACCCTTTTGTTTTGAAAATTAATGGAACAAGTGTGTTCCTCTTGGTAGGCTCTAATCTGGAAAGACCCACTCTTCTTAACAAATGCACCATAAATCTTCCATGGACAGTTTTGCTGCGAACACCTAGCTCTTACAAATTTCTTGGTATTTCTAATGAAATCAATATTTCTTTGTGCAGCAATGGAGTTCTTCAGTATAGCTTCCCTAAATTGTATCGCATCATGGAATTTCATACCTACTTGACAAAGTAGGAGAGGCAACAGATGGATCATAGGAAGGAAACTTACTTTTCCTTCTACGCACAGCTCGTTGATCTTCTTCAACTTCGTCCTGGGAAGTTGTAGTGTCGATGCTTTCTTCATAATTTGTCTCCAGGACCTAGCCAGCAACACCAACATCTACAGGGCCTTCGTCTCTGTCTGGATGTTTATCAGCTACATGCAAAGTTGCAAATCTATCTGACAAAAAGTCCCTTTGTTTTTCCTTGACTGTGTAAGCTCCTCATCGTCGGCGTCACTTAAGATTAATAAATTTTCAGCTTCAGCAGCCAACCCTTCATCATCATCGTCATCATCACCGTCACTAGATTCAGCTACTTCCTAATCTAATTCAGTGATGGTGACATCACCCATGTCACAATCGCTCTGGTGAACAGCATCTGCGCCCCTCTCCTCTCCATCCTGTCCATCATGCCCTACTTCATCCCTAACCTTAGTACTAGCTTGAATACCATCTCCTCCTTCTCCTACTTGGGTGTTATCTTTGTCATCATCTTTGTCCTCACTATCACTATTGTTTTCAACAAATACTTTCACCTCTTCGCCGTGAAGATAATGATATAAGACATCCCTAAAACCATTATCATATTCCAAAACTCTCAAACCATCTCTCAAGCCTTTCCCAAGAACACAGTATAGTAACTTTTGTACTCTACAAGGCAAAAATGTCGCTATATCCCTAACAAATCCAATATAAGATGTCTTCTTTATATTTACAAAGATAGTACCCTCATTCCCCCCCTCATAGTCCCACTCATCCTCCCCAATCACAAAATCTCCGCCGTAGTAAACGATGATAGCAACATAGTCTTTATGCGCCATTTCTGCAATAAAAGAGGACAAATATACAATTAACTTTTGGGACCACATTCACAAAGGACAAACAATTGCAAGTGGAGGTCCCTACACTCTTTATTAAAGAAAAGAAAAGAAGAAAGAGAGAAGGAAGATGCGGTCAGACGACAACTACAGCTTGAATACAAGAGGCCTCAGGACAAGGACAAATAAAGATGGGACCCGACAATTGCTTTGATTATGCCGTCGCATTCCTTTAAAATATGGAGAGATTCCTTAGCATGGGTCCTCAACAATGCAATTTATTAAAAAAAATATCCAGAAGTCCCCATCCCCACAACCTTCGATTTGAACATGTCCAAAGTCCAATAATCTGAACCCTAACAATCACCAATCACCATCGCACATTTCACATCCGACCACTACAAATTACTTTTGCACATCACAATTCAACACCTTGAATGAATCACACATCACAGTGGATGAGGCGACATCGAGCCCTAATTTTCCTCCTGCCGAGCCCTACATCGAGCCTACATTTCAAGGCCGCTCCTAAACTGTCAATTCGAACCCCCCAATAGGATTGTAGCACCACATCTAAGCCATAAATCTCACACCAAGCCTGAGCTTTCCCAGCCGACTCCCAAATTTCAAGTCCGAGCCCTAATAAACGAGTTGGAGCCCTAATTTCACCACAGGGGAGAGGAAGAAGAGAAAAAACTTGAGCAAATCGACGAGGGCAAGCGATGACGGCGAGTGATCACCTGCGAACGGCGAGCTGTGAACGACGATGGATGGACAAGACGTTAGACCTGGTGTGAACTGACGAAAGGTTAAAATCCAAATAAGCAAAACGACGTCGTTTAACACTAAGGAAAAACGATGTCGTTTAGTTTGGCCAAATGCACAATGGATGGGGCGACGTCGTTTTCCTCCTCCATGTGTGCTTTTTTTTTTTTAAAAAAAAAAAATTTGCCACATTGGTTAAGCATGTCACCAGAAAATGCCACATCTGCATTTTGGTCGGTTTTTGGCCGGATTGGCACTTAAGTGTTCCATTTTACTCCGATAATGGCACTTAAGTGTACCATTTTAAAGTTATGACACTTAAGTGTCCCTCCGTGCCAAGTTATGACACTCCAGGTGTCCCAACCTCTCTAACAGAGTTGGAGAATATATTGGCCAACCAAGAGGCCTTAGATAAACAAATCCCTAAGGTCTCAATCAAGGAAGATGAAAGTGCCCTCTTCAGTAATAAAAGAGGGTTCAAGGGCCAGAATGGAAATAGAGCAGGTGCAAGAGATGGCAAACCATGGAAAAGTCATGGAGATTGGCGGAGGCAACCAAACGAGAAGGGTTATCAGCCAGGGGGAGCTCGGCAAGATCGTGACGACAACAACAACGAAGATAAGAACAACAAAAGGCGTAGCAAACGGTGCTACGTTTGTGGCAAGGTAGGACATATTGCTCGATTCTGTTTGGTACAAGCAGGAAGAAGGAAATGTCGTCACTTCCTGCAAGAAGGAGATTGAAACCGAAGAAGAATGGCACTTTCAAGCGCCTGTTGTAGTGAATGAACAAGAAGAGCTTGCAACTGCTTGTATAATTGAGTTGGATGATTCGACAGGTTCTATCACGACCCCAAATAAGAGCAAGCCAAGGGAGAACTTGAAGAAGCAACTAACAATGCCAACAAGTAGTCGTGAAAAGAAACTGCAAGAAATGCAGGAGATTATAAAGAAGCTGAAAGTTGAGAAGACAAAGATGGAGAATATGTTGAAGAAAAGGGATGAGATGATAAGGCAGAAGGATGGAGAGCTCAAGGCAAAAGAAATGGAGCTAGAGAAGTTCCGATGTGAGTTTAAGAAGCTGCGAAAGCTTCGGGATCTCAAGCCTGCTATGATGTTCCCAATTGGTTATCTTTGAGAGAGATATCAAACACATGAAGGAGAAGAAGAAAGGTTTCTTTGAGGAAAGGAGGCCATCTACACCCTACATCCCATGGTGCAAGGATAGGTGGAATAAGATCGAGGAGAATAAATTTTATGAGAAAAAGGATCAAGATATCTCCACTAAAGTGCTTCGGATGGGATTGAATCGGTTGAAACACGAAATGAAAATCACAAATGAGAGGCTTGATCGAATGAGTTCCAACCTCAAAATTCTTATAGAAGATATGTCGAATACGAAGGCTGAATTGAGTGAGAAGAAGGAAAAGGAGACTAAAGGGCATAATGAGTTGGCATTGCAAAAATTCAAAGATCACAAAACTCAATGGAAAGTCGCAGTAGGAGAAGCAACTAGAGATGAAGCCATAGAGCCATCCACATATGAGGAAGCTTCGCAATATGCTGAATGGAGGAAGACAATTGAAGAGTCCAAAAGCAACATCGGCACGGCTACTATATCTAAATTAAGAAAGAGCAGTTAGTGAGGGGGAGTGTTGAAGATTACCGCCTCTCTCTCCTGGAGTTCTCTAGATCTCTCTCTCTAGAGTTCTCCATGCTCCTCCAGATTTCTCTCTCTCTGGATTTCTCTAGAACTCTCCCTTCTCTAGAATCTTCTAGCAAAATCCATAAGTTGCGCCACTTCTAGACTTCTCCATAGAAATCTAGTTGTTAGGCTATAATAAAATAATACTTCTATAATAGTGTAGAAAGTTAGGAAAGTCACTGACTTTCCATCCTATAAATAGGAGCAACTTGCTCCTCATTTGAGTGTCCAACTAAGAGTGTGTGAGTAAGAAGTTCAAGGGGGTGTGTGGGTGTGTGTGTAGGGGTCTTGAGAGTGTGTTGAGTAGAGTGTGCTATGTATGCACGTGAGTGAGAGAAATTGTGTAGAGTTGTTTGAGTATTGTATGTGGTGTGAGAAAATATTGTAATAGTGAAAGTCATATTTTGTAAATTATATTTGTACCACGTTTCCGCAAGATTCAACATGGTTTTCTTCACGCAGACATGCGCGGTCAACAACATATATTAGCATGTGCAGCGCGGCTTGCTCCCGCTCCCACTCTCGGGGGACAGTTTCAAGGTCCCGGGACTGCCGCCTCTGGAGCCGTCGGAGACGCCGTCGTTCGTATGCAAGCTGGGGACGTACCCTGCCTTTTACGATATGGTGATAAACCAATTCATGAACGTGGATGAAGCTGATTTTGTGCTCTGTGATACCTTCTACGAGCTGGAGAATGAGGTATACGTACATTCTTGTGTTGCTGCCTTCTCATCATAGGCTAGTCCAGTTAGCAATCCTCGTCAGTCATTCGTGTTGAAGCTGCAACTTTTTCTTGCATTTTCCTCACTGTCTAGCAGCAGTACAGGAACCAGTTTACTGTGTCGCGATTATTTAGGACAGTTCATGTCATAATATTTTACTAATGATTGGCGTGAAAGGCAATGTTGACATATCTAAATTGCACGATGAAATATGTCGTGTAGAATCTCGGAGGTGTTTTGAGTGTAGGTCATCGATCTAATTTGACACCCATGTGCATGCCCATACATCACCTTGTGCAAATTTATTCTTCGTGCGAAAGGAAGCATAGTTTAATAATTAATTGTTCAAACACTCTCTTTCGCGCTTAATTTGGCACTTTTTTTATCTTGTACCAAACATTGATATGTTTACTGCTAACTGTTTTAAAAGTTTAAGTTGTTAGATGAATTCTAACACTCCCTTTTACACTTTGATATTTTTTTGCCTAGTATTATACATGTATTTACTGCCAATGTTTTAAAAACTTAAGCCGTGGTTTAATAATTAATTATTCCAATACTCCTCTTCATCCTTAGTCTAGTCTTTTTTTGCCTAGTATCATCTAGTACCAAACATGGATATATTTAATTGGGGAGGCAAATGGAGTCTAAAAAATTTTGAATTCAGGCCTCCAGTTTTGATACCTTATGAGGTTTGGTCAATGCTAAGTGTTCTAAAAGCTTAAACGGTTAAATGAAAACATTATTTAATAGTTAATTATTTCAACAAAGCAAACCATAGACCACACTCCATATCAAATCCTTATATTGATAGGCATAGTTAGGGGGGCGTGTATCGGTCCCAAGGTCAAATTATCCAGGATTATATGCAAAAGATCATTTTTTAGCTCTCTTTGGCCCTATTCCTCGTATACTTGGGTTCAAATACCTATAGATTTACTCGGGCAGAAGAACAGCCTAAGTGCTAAAACTTGGCACGGAAGGACACTTGAGTGCCAAAACTTCGAAAAGGTACACTTAAGTGCCAGTTTCAGAGTAAAGTGGAACATTTAAGTGCCACTCCGGCCAAAATCCGGCCAAATTGCTAACGTGGTAATTTTCCGGCCAGTTGAGTGCAAAATGTCGTCGTTTTGCTCGCTGACGTGGCGAGAAAATGCAAAAATGACGTCGTTTTGTGTCTGATATATAATTAATTAATATAAAAATTAATTAAATTAAATTTAAACTTAATTTTATTTAAAATATTCTAAAAAATAAAAAAATTAAAATTAAAAAACCTAAAATAAAAAAATAAAAAGGGGGGGAGGGGTGCCAAAGGGGGCGGCCGAGGGCTAAGCCCTCGCCACCTCCACCTCCTCACCGCTGCCGGGAAGGGCCAGGCGACGGAGGGGGAAGCTTAGTCGGGGTCACGGCCCCCGGCCGACCGGCGGCCGGGCCCTTGGCCGGGGCCCGACGACCCTAGTCGATGCTCCCCCACTGCCGCCGGCCTTTCCCGAGGACGGCGGGAGGCGGCAAGGGCTCGCGAGCCCTCGCCGTCGGTTGGCCGGTGTCGTCGGCTCTGGCTAGGGCCCGGCGACCTTGGCCGATGTTCCCCCCATTGTCGCCGACCCTTCTCGGCAACGGCGGGGAGGCGGCAAGGGCCCACGAGCCCTCGCCTAGATCTGCGGCGAGGGTTGCGGTCCTCGCCGTGATCCGGCGAGGGCTCGCGGCCCTCACGTCGGTTGGTTGGGGTTGGCGACCCCGGTCGACTCTCCCCCTCTGTCGTTGGCCCTTCCTAGCGGCGGCGGTGAGGGCTCAGCCCTCGGCCGCCCCCTTCGGCTCCCCCCATTTTTTTTTTTTTAATTTTAGGTTTTTTAATTTTTAGATTTTTTAATTTTAAGTTTTTTAATTTTTAGAATATTTTAAATAAAATTAAGTTTAAATATTACTTAATTAATTTTTATATTAATTATTTACACATTAGACACAAAACGACGTTGTCTTTATATTTTCTTGCAACATCAGCGAGCAAAATGACAACGTTTTGCATCCAACTCGCCGGAAAATTGCTACGTCCGAATTTTGGCTGAAGTGGCACTTAAGTGTCCCACTTTATTCTGAAATTGACACTTAAGTGTACCTTTCCGAAGTTTTGGCACTTAAGTGTCCCTCCGTGCCAAGTTTTGACACTCTAGATGTCCCAAACTCGATTTGCTCGAGAATTAGACCGACCCACCCTATCAAACTGGTTCTAGTCCGGTTCTTGGTTCTTGGTCCTGAAAAGTCAGTTTTATCCACCGGGACCGAATCAGGAAAAACCTGGACTGCAAAGTGATGAGTGGATGTTAGTGGGTTTTTAACTTTATATAAAAGACAGACATTGGATGCCATTTTACACTTTTGACTAGCAAGCGAAGCCATCTGACTGTGCCAACCACTCCTCTTGGCTGTTTTTGAATAGCGGGTGGTGGGCGAAAGTTCAGGGCACTTGCCAACCACCTGTGCATCTTCTTTATGTTGCTGTTCTTGATCAGCGCTTACAAGTATACAGCTCCAACTCTAGAGAAAGAGAGCGACGTGAGCTAATGGAGCCTTCAAGCAAACTCCACCGAGCTCATGTGCTGATCCTTCCTTTCCCCGCCCAAGGCCACATTAATCCCATGCTCCAATTCTCCAAGCGCCTCGTCTCGAAAGGCCTCAAAGCCACCCTCGCCCTCACCGTCCACCTCGCTGGATCCATGCAGCCCGACCCCTCCTCGTCCATCGACCTCAAAACCATCTCCGACGGCCACGACCTCGGCGGCTTCATGGGGGCCGAGTCCATCGAGGCCTACTTGACGGACCTCCGGGCCGTCGGGTCGAGGACCCTGGCTGAGCTGATCCATAAGCTCGACCACTCGGGCCGACCACTTGACGCGGTCATCTACGACGGGTTCCTCCCGTGGGCGCTCGATGTGGCCAAGCAGTGCGATAAGCTTGGAGTGGTCTTCTTCACGCAGACATGCGCGGTCAACAACATATATTACCACGTGCAGCGCGGCTTGCTTCCGCTTCCGCTTCCGCTTTCGGAAGGCAGGGTCAGGGTCCCGGGGCTGCCGCCTATGAAGCCGTGGGAGGCACCGTTGTACGTGTATAAGCTAAGGTTATACCCTGGCTTTTATGATATGGTGATAAACCAATCCACGAACGTAGACGATGCGGATTTCGTGCTCTTCGACACCTTCTACGAGCTAGAGAAAGAGGTACGTATGTACAATTCCCTGCTGCTGCTTTCTCATCATAGACCAACGTCGTTAATACTTGTCGGAACTCATTCTTGATGAACAGACTACTTTTTCTTGCAGTTTACTTGTTGTCTAACTGAAGATGTACCGTTCATTAACATCATATCATGATTTCTTTTCTCCCTCGTGCAAAGTTTGGTTGGATCATCACATTTGTTCGGTTCAATAATGACTTAGGCTCTGTTTGCTCCGCAGAAAATGAATGATTTGAAAAATATCTTCTTAAAAATGATCGTTTATGATATAGCTAGTGCTAGTACCTAGAGGGGGGTGAATAGGTATATAAACGATTTTTCGCACAATACTTAGACAATTAAGGAATTGCAACAAATAACATTCAATCGTAAGACTCGGTGAATGAAAGAGAGAATTAAACACGCGGTTTATAGTGGTTCGGCTTGATTCAAGCCTACGTCCACTCTTCTGCACTGACAGCCAATCGGCTGGATTCCACTATGAACAAAGAGATGTTACAGCGTTGATCTTCCTTGATTTCTGGGTGTAGATGAACTACCACACTCACTCAAGGTATCACCAAGTATAGACACTCTATGTATACAATTTCGCTCAGACTGTATCGACTAATAATCAAGGTGCTTCAGACTCTGGAATTTCTCTATCTATCACTCTTCTTGAACAACTGGAACGACTTCCTTTTATACTCCTTTATGCCATCATAACCGTTGGCACTTACCAAAGGAATTCCTCCAATCTACTCGTTGGACGGAATCAATCAAGAAGATCATCCGAGCTATTAAAGGAATCGACGATAGCCCATCAATCTGTTCGCCCATACAATCGGGATCTTGGTTTCCATGAATAGAACCTTCCAAGAATACTTCGTCGATAATCGGATCTTCAATTGATCTAGATACGAATCAAAGAATCTGTTGTATTTGTCCAGCCAAAAGATCTTCTCCGAGATCAAGATGAAATCCTTAATCATAATCCTCGATTTGGATTTCCTTCGACACTGGATCGATAGACTTGTCAATGAGAATAATTTTGAGTCTTAAGTCTTGAGTCTCGAATCTTGAGTCTTGAGTTATGAGTCTCGGAGTTATGAGTCCGGTAGTCGAAAGTCTTCGACGCAAATAACTGCACTAGACCGATGGAAACGTTTTGTCGCCTTCAAAATCTTCTAGAGCGATTTCTCCAACAGTTTATATCATTTAAATGATTAGTCAAAGAAGGATGTTTTCTTTATTAGCAATAATTTATGTCTAAACATTTTCTTAGATGATGAAAAATATATATTTTTACCGATATAAGTGATTATTTTTAAGAAAATATCTTTTAAATTATACATTTTCTTTGAAATAAACGAAGCCTAAGTAAAGATTACATGATGTCAAGATACATGAGCGCTTGGCTTGGATATTCGTCCATGTCCTTTTACCTTAATCTTAGAGAGCATAAATATTCTTCCCTTCTTTTGCGTTTCTGCATTTGGAGTCTTATGGCCGAATCATATGCTAGGATGGCTTGCTCATTTGCTTTAATCGATAAACCTAATTTAGACTTCCGATGAAGGTGCATTAAAAAAATGGTGATGCAAGAAAATTTTACGTGTCCAATTTATGTCATAATATTTTACTCTATGATTGACGTAAATGGCGATGTGATCGCACCATATTTTACAAGGAAATATGATGAATTGCGAAGGTGTCGATTTTATATTATCAAGTTGGTGTGTCACGGACGCGCATAAGAGTACGTCACCTTGCGCAAATTTTCTTTCACACAAGGAAAAATGGTTCACAAAAGGCCATAAAAAATTAACAATTTTTACTTCCTACCGAATCCTTATATTTATGAAGAGAGTCAATTGTTCACTTTATTTTGAAAAAATCTATACACGTGTTTTATCCTGAATTTAATTAAGAAATTGGTTATTCATCTCGACATGAAAATCGTTCCCTCTCTCTCTCTCTCACCAATGAGATTAGGTTGTCGACTGGATGTCCTCCAATCTGTGGCCGCTGAAGACCGTCGGCCCCACCCTTCCCTCCCTCTACCTGGACAAGCGCCTCCCCAACGACACCGCGTACGGCGTCAACCTCTTCACCCCGACCACCACCTCCACTGTCTCCGCCTGGCTCCGTCGCCACCCGCCCCGCTCCGTGGTCTATGTCTCCTTCGGCAGCATGGCCGACCTCGACCCCTCGCAGTTCGCTGAGCTCGCCCACGGCCTTGCCCTCGCTGGCCACCCCTTCATCTGGATCGTCCGATCTACCGAGCAGCACAAGCTCCCTCGGGATCTAATGGACTCGATCCCCTCGGAGGAAGCTCTAATCCTCCCCTGGTGCAATCAACTGGAGGTCCTCGAGAGCGATGCGATTGGATGCTTTGTCACGCATTGCGGGCTCAACTCAGTGATTGAGGCAATCTGCCTGGGGGTCCCGATGGTGGCGATGCCTCAGTGGACGGACCAGCCGACAAACGCCAAGTTCGTGGAGGATGTGTGGAGGGTTGGGGTCAGGGCTAGGGCCGACGAGGCAGGGGTCGTTGGGAGGGAGGAGGTGGAGAGGTGCGTGAGGGAGGTGGTAGGAGGAGGGGAGAGAGGGAGAGAGGTGACGGAGAGCGCGAGGAGGTGGATGGAGATGGCGAAGGCGGCGATGGCGGAAGGCGGGAGCTCAGATCAGAATATTGATGAGTTCATGGAGAAGCTTGTGAGTCATGCATCAGTATAGTAGTAGAAGTGTGACATCCTAAAGTTTCCTTCTATATATTATGTGGGCAATTATTGGGTTATATGGAAATTAAATTCCAGATGAAAATTAAGGTAAAACACCATTATGGTGTCAAAGATGAGTCTTATCTCGTACAAAGTATAAAGTATGCTTAACATTTTATTTGGCATGAGATTGAGCATTCGTTGGATTACATAAATTTAATGGGAGTTTTGTTATAATGATAAAAGTGCCACTAAATTAATTATTAGGATAATGCCATGTCGTGGCATGACTGTTATACATTGAATAAACCTAAAAATACCTTTAGATTACGCAAACATTAATTAATCTATACATAAGGCTCATATGCTTTCACATAATTATTAATATCTCTTTCTTCCCCTCTCTTATAGCCACTTATCACTCATATAAGTTGCCGCATTTCCTAAATTCTTAACCATATGTTTTAATCAAGAGATGGCATCATCACGATATCACCTTAACCTTGGTTAGTTGATACATTGGATGTAAAAAAATTGTGAGTTATTTCTCATTTCCTTACTAACCACTTGTTACTAAAATCTAACGCCTTATTCCTCACCCTGTCCATTATTCGAAAAACTATGATAGATTAAGGCACGATTTAGATTAAGGCTAACCTTAACCTTGGTTAGTTGGGGATCAATACTATGATAGATTAAGGCACGATTTATTATTTAAATATTCTAACATAGATATCTCATGTATCCAAGAGCCATGGTTCAAAGAGTCTCCATTTAGGATATATTAACAACACTAGCATAAGCAAATTTAGCTATTCCATCTTATCAATCGAGGTTTCAACTTGATATTTGTTGCAAATAAAATCAAATATTATACCTAATTCAGTGATAATGTTACCAAATTTGAACTCGATGGATGGCTTGCGAGGGTGGTGGCCGGCAGTGTGCTCATGGTGTTTAGCGAAGGACACTTGGTGTGGGGAGCCAAGCTCGGTGGGGCTTGCGAATTGGGACTTGGTAAGGCTGTGCAATGATAGGTTGGTGATGGCTAGTTGTGGTTCGGCTCCGTGGCGCCCGGCTCAGGCCGTCTCTTGGTGGAGAGTGGGCTGTAGTGATTTGCTTCATCAGGAAACTCGCAAAAATAGAGAACAACCCTGAGGTGGCTAAGCAATAGAGGCGTTGTGGGATGGGGTTGGATGGCGAGGCAGCGAGGTCGGCGAGACTGATGTAGCGCCGGTGGGGGTAGGGACCGCGACTGGTGGCAAAGGCAATGATGGGTGACAGCCTGGCAAGTGTGGCACCGCGGACCAGCAGAGGAACAACAACGGGCCACGGTGATCGTGGACCGGTGTCTCGGGTTTGAGCAGGCTACGGCATTGGTGTGGTTTGGGGTAAAGCTCGGTTCAACGCCATTGGAGGAAGCGGTAGTGACAACAATGTCACCGAGGCAAAGGAAACAACGAAGCTGGCCAGTGACTGCTTTGTTGAGGGGGTCACGGCCAAGAGGGACTTGGCCTGGCCGTAGTCTGCGGTGACAAGGAAGCACAACCGAGAAAAGGGGGTATCGACCGGGGCTCCCTCACCCTCTCTCTCAATCTCTTACTTGTATTTTTTGAATTCTCTATTGCGAATTGACGAGTTATGAGGCATAGATGCATATTTATAATGCTAACTTAGGTTTAATTCACTCTTGCGGGCTTAATTTCGTCCTTACAACTTGATGAGCTCTAATAAACTAAGGCCATTCCCTAATCATAATTTTAATGAGCTGGATTTAGCTTAAATTAGGCTAATTATGTTGGAGAGCCATTCCTTAATTCGCTCGGACGGATCTACCAATTGACGGTCCAAGAGGAGAGCCAGAGGATGGCAGTAGTTGGGCATGCACGAACTGGAGATGGAGTAGCCTTCGCTGCCCTCGGATCTGGGGTTTCACCGACCAGTAGCTCCTCACCAGCGTTCGCCGTCCACGAATTTGCCTTCTCGCCGACTATCAGCTCCTCGCACATCTTCTCTCTGGGTGAGCAGTTCGTTGGCTTCCATGGAGAGAACCCCTTACGAGTGGCTGCAAGAAAGAAAGAAGAAGAAGGAACCCTACTTTTTTTTTTTTCGTATGGATGGCCTAGATCAGCCTTTCAGATCCAACGGCTATTATTCAGCTAATGTTTCAGCTGAATCTAATGGCTCCCATGGCATGATAGCATCCTCTTTTAAGGGATCCTATGGTCCTCGTAATGCCACATCAACCCTAAAGGAAAATACTAAAGGAAAAGGGAAATTGTATTGCAACTATTGCAAACGCCCTCATTACACAATGGAAACCTATTGGAAATTACATGGTAAACCCGGGGAGAAGGGGAAGAATGAATCTTTGGCTAATCAAGTCACTGGGCACAATATCAATTAGCCAATTAACTAGTATCAGCAAATCATGAGGACCTTGAAACAACTAAAAATATTTGATAAAAAGGCAGGCTTCTTAGGTACTTCATTTTGTCTTAGCTCTATTTCTCATGATGCATGGATAATTGATTCAGGTGCTAGTGATCACATTATTTGCAATAAAAGTTTCTTTTCCTGTACTCATAAATATATTTTCCCTGTTACTGTGAAACTTCCAAACGAAAATACCACAAATGTCACAATAATAGGGACGGTAAATCTTAGCCCTTCCATTACCCTTCAAAATGTGTTTTATATTCCTCAGTTTGAGTTCAATCTTATCTTAGTATTAAAGGCTTGTGAGGATAATTCATGCCGCATCATCTTCAATTCTGACACCTGTCTTTTCTAGGCCTTTTCGACTAACAAACTGGTGAGCTTGGGTAGTCTCTTACAAGGATTGTATTTTTGGACAAATTTTCCAAAAAAAATTGATTTATCATGTATTTCTGTGAATAAAAAATCGTTGTGTAACATTACTACTAATGATAAAGTTATCATTTCTCATCGACATTTTGGTCACAGTGCTTCATTTCCACATCCTCAATGTAATGTATGTCCCCTTGCAAAGCAATCACGTGCCCCCTTTTGTGCCCCCTTTTGTGCCCCCTTTTCCACGAGCAAATCTTGAACTACAAAAAATTTCTCCTTAATTCATGTAGAAATTTGGGGGCCCTATCATACCCCACATCGTGATGGGTCTCGTTTCCTTCTCACTATTATAGACGATCATTCTCATGCTACATGGGTCTTTCTTATGTAGTCAAAGAGTCAAGCTCTTTCTCACTTAAAAGACTTCTTCACTTTAACGAAAAATCAATTTGGAAAATTTGTTCAACGTATTCGAATAGACTGGGAAAGAATTATTTAGTCATGACTGTCAATCCTAATTTTCCTCTCATGAATTCTACATGAAAGTACATGTACTTATACACCTCAACAAAATGGGGTTGTTGAGCATAAACACCGTCATCTTTTGGAAGTTGCATATGCCCTTAAATTTCAAGCTTTCATTCTTGAGATTTTCTGAGGAGATTGTGTGGTCATAGCAGCCTACCTAATCAATCACATGCCAACTAGGGTTCTCAATGGACGCACACCCTTTGAAATTTTATTTGAAAAGAAGCCTGAAGTTAATCACTTGAGAATTTTTGACTGCTTATGCTATGTTTCTGCCTTGGGTCCTTGTGACAAGATGAGTCCTCGAGCCAGACGATGCATTTTTATGGGTTATCCAACTTTATAGCACGGTTATTGTGTCTTTGAGCCATCGATGGGTAATTTTTTCATAAGTAGAGACGTCGTTTTCCATGAAGATGATTTCCGTTTTCAGGATGAGGCATTTTCAAGTGAACCTCCAAGCTCAAATCAGCAAAATAGAAATTTTCTATATGAGGAAGATTCATCATTTAATACCCATTATATATATGTCCCGACTTCTTCTCCAGTGATAAAAAACAATGCAGTTTCTCCACCTACCCCAGAGTGTTGATATCTAAATATTTGCCCAAAAATCATTTTAAAAAAATGTGAGCTTGTTTTTCCACAAAAATATTTCATGTCAAATTATTACATATAGATTATCTAGGTGTTTAGTATAGTTTTTTTTTAAAAAAAATATTTAAATGGAAGATGTTGTCGCGACCCGATCTCGCCGCCCCCTCGAAAAGTGTCCAAGGAGGAGAAATGCCGGATTTAGGGATACTTGATCTCAAGATCGTGAGCTCTCCCAAGCTCGTACCCCGCGTGACAGAGGATTTTATTTATGCGGTCTAATTGTTTAACAACCTAAGAATATAGACAGGGTCGCCACTAGCCTCAACTTTGGGGGTCGGCTAGAAACCCAATCGAGGGTCGGGAGTGTTCCTTCGATTCCTACGCAACCAAATATCTAGGTTCGGGGACTTGGGTTACGCTAATATTGCTATTAGCGCCCTTTCGGTACCTAAACAGTATGTTGTATTTTTTCTAACATGTCCATGCATTTCTTTTTATATTTTCAGGATCGTCAATTCTATACTAAATGATCATGCGTGGTGGATTATTTACATGCTATTCTATTTCTAAAATATAGAAAGGAAAACAACCAATGAAATTGAAATTGCAAGGCATTAAGTAAGCAATCAAGGGAAAGCCGTAAATCTATCAGGCAGTCCTAAAAATATAAAAGAGAGACAATTAAAAAGAAAAGAAAGAAAACCCGCAACTCGTCGGGTTTTATACAACAAATGGAGCCCGAGACATATGTCGGGAAAATGGGTATTACATGAAAATGGTCGGAATGGACATCGACCTCCACCCTCTTCGTGCCTTCTCCTATCTTTTGGATCCTATTCTAAACCTAGTCTAGGAAATCTGAATGATTAGATGCATACAAATGAAGGAAACAATCATCACGTATCAAAACAATCAAAAGCAAGACATTTCTTTTATGTTCACAAAGAATGACTAAAGTCACAAAGTCTTCTAGATCAAATTCTGTCTTCTAGATCAAATTCTAAGTGGTATCCCAAGATTCATCATTATTATATGTCACATTTAAGTTCTTTATCACAAAAACTAGACACTCAACATAGGCTCAATAAAAACGCAATCAATGGCTATCTCATCCTAAAATTTCTATGGCAAGTGAATCATCATATGAGGAACAAACTTCACGAAGAAACATCCTAAAATTCTAGGCACGTGAATTTATAACATCTTGGAAGAGATCAAGGTCAATCAAAAGTGGAACAGAGCAGCAAGACAAACATACAACCATTTTTTTTTTATAGTTTTTATGTGAAGGACACCTTTCATGAAGGACCTAATCCCAAACTCCTCCCACAAAAAAAAAAGTTGTATTAAATTCACAAGTATTCGAGGTTATAGAAACACAACATGCTTTCTAGACCAAGACAAATTTCAACATCAACAAATTTATGCATGAACAGCAAATATCAATTACACGTGATCTCCATTTAACCCACTAAAAACACACATGATCGCATTCTAGTAAACTTTATACGGGAAATGCGGTAAGACACAAGCATTGCAACTTTAATGGGACATCGGAACGTAGGTAAACATAATGCAATGGGGATTAACTATTTATGACTGAGCCAAAAATCACAAAGCACAGCATGTAGATTCAAGATAAGGAGAGAAAATAAGCATAGGAAATCAGCCAAAATGGATCACTAAAACCACACATTTTCATCATAATCCTAAGCTTTTGCTCTTTCTCATAAACCAGATCTATCAAGAGAACGGGATGTACTTGAATGATAACCCATGTATTTAAAGCGAGCGTCTATATAGATGAGAAAAATTCAGGACTTTTTTGGACTAAGACGCTAAAAGTTTAGGTAGTAAAAACAGCAATCTACCTTTCTTATATCTACAAAAGTGGGAGTTAAGCTAGCCACCTTTCTTACATTTCTGAACAAGACCAAACAGGAAAATCAAATGCAGGGATACATCTATCAATTCTATGGAACTTGAAAATGACCACCGAATGAAGTGAACAAGCAAGATGACATACTTCCTGTTTCAAGATATTTAAATTTCTTTATTGCTGTGGCTAACGATATATCTCTACTCACCTAAATTCTAATATCCAATCATACCGAATGTAACACCTAGAAAACAAAATTTTGATTCAATGCATCATCAAATTTGAAAGAAATATGCTGGAGATAAAACTCATAATCCCTACATCGGAATTTTCGAGGCAAAGATCGTAAAGACAAGCCATGTATTCACCCACAAGAGAAAATGTTTTTAGCTTGGTACACCCACTTAGGACGAAGGTTTCAAGAGATTTTAATTTGATGACGGAAGGAAAAGTGGCGAGGTTAGAGCAAGAATGTAGGTCCAAAGTGACGAGCTTAGGAAGAAATCCAACTGACTCATGAACTTTAGTTAGGGCACTACAGCCACTAAGAATCACTGTTTCGAGATTTTTATAGTTGAAAAATCAGGGATTTCAATTAATTGTCCACAATCTGCAAATTTGATGGATCTCAAACGCTTGAAATTATGGAATCCCGCTCCCAGCCATTTGAAGCTACTGCCCCTCAGATTAACTTCTCTAAGTTTCTTCAGGCCAAATTTAAATTCAAGTGATGAAAAAGAACATCCAGCCAACTCAATCTACCTTAGCCCAGAAGGAAAACAGAGAGGAACACCACAAAACTGTGCACCACGAATTACAAGCGATCTAAGACTCGTCATATTTGCAAAGGCGTTGTCACCCAAGTGCAAAGCAAACAGTTCAAGAGGGCATACATATAAAGCATCCCAGAGAATTATTATATTGACTGATGTTTGATGATTCTTCTAAATGCTGGTATGGAAGATACAAATAGGCCAATAGCGAAGATGTTATCCAATCGAACCAAAGCTAGGGCCGAGAGCAAAAATGCAACAGATGACAAAATAAAGCGATTGAGCCGCAGAGAGCAATCCAAGAGATAGAAACAAAGAGAAAAAAAGAAAAGAAATTAAACTACAATAGAGCAAAAATATACTCAAAACAGAACCTCCATTCATAGACTTTTTGGTCACTCATCAGCAGAGCACTTCTCAACAGAACACCACAGAAGACAACTAATGACAAAAACGAAAAAGGGACCAATCGAGCCAGAGAACAATTAAGAGAAAGAGATAGAGAAAACTTGATCACCTGTATCTCGAGCTCCGGAAGGGCGTGATCCGTGACAAGGGCGTCAAATCGATTAAGTAAGCGTATGATCTCCGAGACAAAATCAGGTCCTCACGACTTTCAACCACCTAGCACTTGATCTTCAATCGTTCGCCAATGGAGGAAGACCTTTACCTCCAACCGGAGCTCGGGAGAGAATAGCGAAACAGAACCGAGGGAGAGAGTTCAGAATCCACAACTCGAACGGATTGAAACCAAAACGAAACTCTAACGGATCGAGAGTGATAGAAAGAGAACTCACCGATCGAGCAAGCTTGATCCAGAGAGAAAAATCGGTCAAGCGTTGTTGTCGTCACCGCCAGTCGCTGATCTTCACCGGGCGGTTTCGGATCAAGTTAAATCCGGCGAACGGAACCGGAAAGGTGTGATGATAGAAACGGAGGAGAAGGGTTAGGGTTTCCCGATCTGCCACAACCTTCGATTGAATCGGTGAAGAATCAACTTCCCGAGACGTCTGCCTTTCAACAATAATGAAATTGCTCTTCGATCTCGCTTCAAGGATCCTTGGACGTGAAAAATATCAAATCGACTCCAACACGGGAGCTTCGGAGATGTCCGCCATTCAGTGATGTTGAAGCTGATTTCGTTATTAGAGCTTCTGGAACATCAAGAACGCCGAGCTTCGATGTGCTTGTGGGAGTCTATGAAGGAGAGAGAATGAGTGGAGAATCTCAGCAAAAGTTGCAGAGATCAAAGAGAAAAAATCCTCGGAGAGAAGTAGCGGAGACGCTTTGATCCAGAGAGAGAATCCATGGGGATCCTTCTTGCGAGAGAGACCACCGGCGAAGAATTCCTTCGCTTTTTTTTTTTTTTTTGTTCGACCCAATGCCGAGGGAAAAATTTAAGAGAGAGATGTAGAGAGAGAATTTTAGTCCGAGAAACTAGATCTGGAAAAATGACCCCCTTCAGAATCGTCATCCCCTTTCTTTTTGTTTTCTTTTTCATTTTCCTTTTTCTCTCCTTTTTCTTTTTCGTTTTCCTTATTTCTTTTTTTTTTTCTCTTTTTTTTTTTTCTTGTTTTCATTCTTTTTCTTTTCTTTTCTTTTCTTCTTCGGCTCTTTATTTCTCTCTTTTTTTTTTTTTCTTTTCTTTTTTTTGTTCTCCCTTGTTTCTATTTTTTTTTTTTTATCTTTTCATTTCAAACAATTTTTTTTTTTTGCAAATTATTCGTTCAAAATGTCGACAAAAATTTTGGGTGTCAACGAGATGTTTTTCCTAAAAAAAATTAATTACAAAAAATAAAAAAAAAAAAAAAAAGCAAGTTGGGGCTAATGATCTAAATGTGACTAGCCAGGTCCAGGAGGTCAGATTGGAATTCAAATGGCAAGTTGTGGCCAAAATGCAATTTACAAAAGTTGATGGACCAATTCACAAATTTTGCAAAATTTGCACCCGAGCCCTTAAATAATTGTCTCGGCCCCCAATTGAGTTGAAATTGAACTTGGTTTAGGTCTAATTAATCAAATTGGGCAAAAAGGATCAAATTGCATTGAATTGGGTATTCTCGGGCAAGAAAATGGCCAACTTTGAGAGACTCTTATAAAATCGTGTAGAGACAATTGCAAAAAATGGTCAAGATCTTAAACTACTATACATCATTTTGCTAATTGATCGAAAACCACAGCTAAATTGATGGATTAAAGCACTCAAATCAGCAGCCAAAACTCAGTTCACAAGTTGGTCTCGATTCGGAGTTGCTGAGTAAACAACTTGGTGGCCCCACCATATCCTCCTCAGCTGCCCAACCAGCTCGATCTCTGCATGTGATGGAAGACTATTATTGGTATTGTAGGTGGACAAACATTGGTCAGGGATAAGCTGCTAAAGGCACAGGAAAATTGCACCAAATCTGCACACTCAACATCTGCAAAATTTGAAAATCCTGGCTAAGTTAGAAAGTGGGTGAACTGCTAAGTTGGTAGGCTTGGCAGGAGGGAAAAAAACCAACCAAGAGATTGATAAATTCAAGGGATAAGATCTAAGAAGCATGCTCTTTTGAGGGATGAAAGGGAAGAGACAAGGAGGGGAGGAGGGAGCTCACAGTTGCTCTCCAAAAACACCTTCAGAAGCAACTCAAGAAAGGGAGAATCTAGAAATTCCAGATCAACCTTCAGAGAGAAAAGTGAAATTTTCACAAACTTACAATCAAAATTAGCCAAAAACTTCAACTAGAGAGTGAAACTTCACTCAAAGATATTTCCAACCATAGGTTTCACGTCCTAAATGGAGGTCGTGAGGGCCTCCTAAAGCCCCCCGAAACAGTACCCTTCTGGCAGGCCAAGAAGTCTGAAAATTCTTGCTGAGCTCGGTTGGTCACGAGTGAGGGAAAGCGAGTGTTTTTGAGAAAATTGAGAGACAAATAAGGAAAACCTTTACTTTCATCATAAATTAGAATAAATATAGTTTGGTTTGGTGTTAAGTTTTCCAACAAAAAATGTCATGAAGTCTAATTTTAGAGGTCAACGAAAACCTTTGTTGTTAGTCCTTATTTATGCAGATCTCATTTCCAGTTTGAAGGAGCCAATTTTCACGTGCCCCCCAAGGATAATTTCTTGGTTTTATCAGCCAAGAACCACTTGCAAAAGAAACTAGGAAGTAAGGTAAGTATCCTAGATGTATTTTTGTTCGAGTTTGAATGTGTTTTAATAGTGAAAAATTACGAGGAAAACTAACCTGGAAAACTAATTTTTGAGGTTGAAAATTTTCCAGTCATACATGTTTGACTTGCTACTTCCCTTTGCATGTGTTTTCTATCTTCATGAGATTGATGGATGTTGTATGGGAGTACAAATGATGCTGAGGTCAGCTTGGTTTGGTCTTTAAATCCCCGTGTGAATTATGTGATCGTCCAAAACTTTGGCCAAAAAGCAAGTCTATTCACATTAATTCATGGTTGGTCAGTGTGGACTTTGCATGTATGCTTATTGGAGATGTCATTTTGATGTGCTCGGTTGGTCATTCTCTATGATGTTTGTTGAATTTAAAAACTCATGTTACCTACTTTCACTCGGATGAAGTAATGTTTCCCTTAGATGTTGTATGTGATGAGTGTCGGGGCTTGAATATGGGCATGCAACTTGTTTACTTGACTTGGGTTCAAACCCAGATTTACAAACTCAGCTCAAACCTGCATTTTTTAGACTGATTTGAACTTAGTTTTATTGTGTTTTAGGTTATGATTTCTATTTAATCTTGCTCCTTGCATGTTGTAGTATAATCTTGATACTTTAGTTCCGCATGAGATTGCTTACGGTTGAGTTTGAAGGCTACAAACATGGCCTAAGGAAGCTGGTTTGGGGTGATTTGATGCACGCCAAGTGTTCGACAAAATGCGTAAACCAAGTTTCCATCTTGAAACGGTCGATTTGAGCTCGGTTATTGTAATATTCATGTGCTGTGTTATTCCATGATAGCATAGATCGGTTTAAAGAATTATTATTAATATATATTTTTAAAAAAAATCTGAAAATTTCAAAAATATAAAAAAAAAAAATGTTAGATATTATCAAATTAGGGCATCAATGACATTTATGAGATTTTCCTAATTTTATAAAGTCGTTGGCCTAACTTGATGCTATTTTGATATTCTATAATCATTTTTGTAAATAATCTATTTTGCGTAGACTAAAATTAATTAGAATAATTTCATGCGAATAGAGTAATTTCATGCATATTTAAATTCACATTTTGCTCATGGGGCATGATAACAAGGTCATGTAATATTATTTGCCCGACTTGTATCGGGTCTTTCTTTTTGCTTTACTTTCAATTCATTTCAATTTCTTGGATGTTATTTACCGCAATGCTTTTCAATAATTTGAGTGTAAATTTCTTTTTCTAAATTATGTTAGGATTAGTCTAGAGATTTAAAAAAAAAAAAAAACCTACAAAAACATTTGCATGGACACTTAGTGGTTTCATAAAGATGATAATTGGTAATCAAGATTGTGTGGCCATTTAGATAAACAACTTTTCAAGTTAGTGGTACCACAATGGCGTTAATAGAAACATTGGCATAAACAAGTCCCCGTTCCTAGAAATCTCTAATTGCGTAGGATTCGAGACAACACTCCCGTGTCTCGATTGGTTTCTAGCCGACCCCAATAGGTTAGTGGTGACTCCTAGAAATATTTGTATTGTTAAGAATTGAAATATGAAATCCAACGTTGCGTGAGGTATGGGTTTGGGAGAGCTCGCGCCTAATTTAGGGCCATTGGTTAGCCTCTTTAGGCAAATACCCCTAAACCTTCTTTCTTTTTCATCGGACGGAAAAAGAGAGGTCGTGACATAGAGTACTCAGCTACAGAGTCTACAGTGCCAATTGAAGATAAATCTGATTCAGAACAATTGTCTTCTCAGTCTATTTCTGAGATATCATCTCCTACATTTGATCATATTCTTCCATGACGATCAAGATGAATAACTCATCCCCCAACTTGGACAAAGGATTATGTTTGTGCGTCTCTTAACTCATCAGGTAACCCGTATCCTATCTCCTCTTATATCTCGTTCGATCGCCTATCTGCGGAGCATATGTGCTGCATTAGTCGTATCTCAAAAGAAATAGAGCCATCATCCTATGATATGGCCGTTCATGATCCACGATGGCAAAAGGCTATGGAAGCTGAATTGTATGCCTTGATAGAGAATCGTACATGTGATGTAGTTCCATTACCTATTGATCGTAAACCAATTGGCTGCAAATGGGTATATAAGATCAAGTACAAGGCTGATGGTTCTATGGAATGCTATGAGGCTCGCTTAGTGGTAAAAGGCTTTACGCAACGTGAAGGTTTTGACTATCATGAGACATTCTCTCCCGTTGCGAAGGATGTTACTGTTCATTCCTTCCTTTCCATTGCTGCTTTTCGGGACTGGGAACTACATCAAATGGATGTCCACAATGCTTTTCTTCATGGAGATCTTAATGAGGAAATATTTATGGATCTTCCACCGGGATTATGGCAACAGGGGGAGTCTGGAGTGTGTCATCTCCGTAAGTCCCTTTATGGGCTCAAGCAAGCTTCTCATCAGTGGTATGCAAAGTTTACTTCAGCTCTTGCAGCCATTGGTTTCAAGCAATCTAAGCACGATTATGCCATATTCTCTTGGACAAAAGGTACGTCTTTAATTTATTTGATGATATATGTTGATGACATACTTATTATGGGAAACGATAAATATTTGCACTCTAGCTTCCGTATTAAAGACTTGGTACCTCTCAAGTATTTCCTTGGTATTGAGATTGCTGGTTCAGAATTAGGAATCTCTCTTAGTCAATGGAAATTTGTGTTAGAGATCATATCAGAAGCAGGCTTATAAGAATGTAAACCGCCGTCATTCCTATTGATCAGAACATCAAGTTGACTACCGTTGACTACGACGCTGGATCATCCTCTAAGATCGACAGCCCTCTGCTTGAAGATCCATTTCGCTATCAAAGGCTCATAGGAAACTTGTATATCTCACCATGATGAGACCAGAAATATGTTATGAAGTGTAGACACTTAGTCAATTCATGCATAACCTGAAGGAATATCACATGAATGTAGCCTTGAAGGTTATAAAATATTTGAAGAGATGTCCAGGCCTTAGAATACTCCTCTCATGAGATTGCAATTTAGAAATGATGGCTTATTGTGACATAGATTATTCCACATGTCCCATGAGTCGGAGATCAATCACTAGCTTTTGCATTAAGTTGGAAAAGTCATTGCTTTTGTGGAAGACGAAGAAGCAATCCATTGTATCTTTATCATCCGCTGAAGCTGAATATCGAACTATGGCTAAAACCGTTCGTGAAATAGTTTGGATACGTGGCTTGCTTTTAGATCTTGGGATACAAGTCAAAGGGCCAACGGACTTATATTGTGACAATGATGTAGCACTCAAAGTTGCAGCAAATCCCATTTTTCATGAGAGAACAAAACGCATTGAAGTAGATTGCCACTACACTCGAGACAAGATCCAAGAAGGAGTAATCAAGACAAATGGAATTGGAACCACGGAACAGCTGCTGATATTTTTACCAAACCATTATGTCAAAGCAAGTTGGGCGTCTTGGATATATATCAACCGCCAGCTTAAGGGGGAGTGTTGGAGATATGCGAAGATCATGTTGGAGATATGCAAGGATTGAGCTGAAGATTATGATCAATCAATCCAAGATTACAGAAGATTATATTTGATTAATTATGTCAATCTGTGATTGGATTTGATTTGTTTGATATGATGTATCTTCTCCTTCTTTTCCTAGATATTCAATGTATTATAAATAGGGACTCATTCAATGTAAATCATACATAGAGATATACAAAAGACAAATTACAAGTTCTCTCTTATACTTGGTCCATTTTTCCAACTTTGACAAATTAGGCTCCCCCTATCTATAGAATTTCGGCCACCACTCCTTGCCTGGAGCTCAGTTTATTCAATTAAGCTTAGAACCATTCACTGCCAATCCATTTGGATGCAACTAATTTAAATATGCTCATAATGACTATATTCTATTTAATTATTATTTTTACTAGGGGCTGGGATCAATTCTTAATTTTCTATGCAATAAATTACTAAATAATATGCCAAAATTCAGATGTCTAACAGTTTTATTATTGTCTAGATGGCTCATTTCTCCTTGTTCCCATATAAAATTTAGGGCCGGCCTACCCTAAGTGACTATGTTTAAAGCCATCTCGTTATACTCAGCGGATGCACGTTCACGAACTGTCATTGGTGATGCAATATTATCTGTGAATTCTATCCACGCCTTCTTCAACTGGCACTATTTCTTTCAGTGGAATGAACGACACACCACGTCCCTTGGAAAAAAAGTCATTCAGCTAAGATCTTGCTAAGATCACCCGGCAAAGTTTCGGCTTTTAAAAATCAATCTCGTGGTGTATAATTTGATCTTTTGCCATGAAGTCTCCAATCTCGTGGTGTATAATTTGATCTTTTGCCATGATGTCTCCAATCTCGTGGTGTATAATTTGATCTTTTGCCATGAAGTCTCCAATCTCGTGATGTATAATTTAATCTTTTGCCATGAAGTCTCCAATCTCGTGATGTATAATTTAATCTTTTGCCATGAAGTCTCCATTGTCCAGAGAATTGGCTCAATTGGTGGCGGTATCGAGGATTTTCAATTCAAAAACTTGATGTCACCTGTCCAGATTCGATCACTTGCGTGTAAACTGTCCTGAATCAAGGTCTATTTCCAGGCGGACTGAATGGGTGGCTGTCCAGATTTGACTCTTTACGTGTAAACTGTCTTGAGTAAGGGTCGTCTTTACAGCCGGTTTGAATGGGTTCATGAGATTTATAGAGTAGTTCATGGACGTCCGTACTCATGCCGCTGGACCGTAAAAGAGAGTTATAAATAGCTGCTTAGGGGAAGAGTCCATACATAACCCCTCTTCAAGAGAAGAACTCTAGAGAAAGAGAACGAAGAGAGCCAATGGAGCCGTCAAGCAAACTCCACCGAGCGCACGTACTAGTCGTCCCCTACCCCGGCCAAGGCCACATAAACCCCATGCTCCAATTCTCCAAGCGCCTTGTCTCCAAAGGCCTCAAAGCCACCCTCGCCCTCACCGTCCACATTGCCAAATCCATGCACGCCGACCCCTCCTCGTCCATCAACCTCGAGACCATCTCCGACGGCCATGACCTCGGTGGCCTCGCTGAGGCCGAGTCCATCCAGGCCTACCTGACGTGCTTCCAGACCGTTGGGTCAAGGGGCCTGGCCGAGCTCATCCATAAGCTCGACTACTCGGGCCGACCGGTCGACGCAATCATCTATGACGCGGTCCTCCTGTGGGTGCTCGACGTGGCAAAGCAATGCGAAAAGCTCGGAGTGGTTTTCTTCACGCAGACATGCGCGGTCAACAACATATATTACCATGTGCAGCGCGGCTTGCTCCCACTCCCGCTCTCGGGGGACAGTGTCAAGGTCCCGGGGTTGCTGCCTCTGGAACCGTCGGAGACGCCGTCGTTCGTATGCAAGCTGGGGACGTACCCTGCCTTTTACGACTTGGTGATCAACCGATTCATGAACTTGGATGAAGCTGATTTTGTGCTCTGCGACACCTTCTACGAGCTGGAGAAAGAGGTATACGTACATTCTTATGCTGCTGCCTTCTCTTCATAGGCTAGTCCAGTTAGCAATCCTCGTCAGTCATTCGTGTTGAAGCTGCAACTTTTTCTTGCAGTTTCCTCACTGTCTAGCAGCAGAACAGGAACCGGTTTACTATGCCGCGATTATTTAGGATAGTTCATGTCATAATATTTTACCAATGATTGGCGTGATAGACGATGAAGACATATCTAAATTGCACGATGAAATATGTCATGTAGAATCTTGGAGGTGCTTGAGTGTACATCATCGATGTGATTCGACACCCACGCGCATGCACATACTTCACCTTGTGCAAAGTTATTCTTTGTGCGAAATGAAGCATAGTCTAATAATTAATTATTTCAAACTCAATTTCACGTTTAATCTGATTTTTTTTTTTTTTATCTAGTGTCAAATGTTGATATATTTACTGCGAACTATTTTAAAAATTTAAGTTGTTAGATGAATTCCAACACTCCCCTTTACACTTATTCTAGTCTTTTTTTATCTAGTACCAAACGTGCATATATTTACTGTTAAATGTTTTAAAAGCTTAAACCATGGTTTAATAATTGTTTATTCCAACCCTTCCCTTTATCCTTAGTTTGGTCTTTTTTCGCCTAGTATCGTCTAGTACCCAACATGTGCCTATTTAATTGAGGAGGCAAATATGGTATAAAAATATTGGAAATTAGGACTTCAAGTTTTGATGCCCTGTGAGATTCGGTGAGATCAATGCTAACTGTTGTAAAAACTTAAATTATTAAATGAAGGCGTTGTTTAATAGTTAATTATTCCAACAAAGCAAACCATAGACAATTCACACTCCTTACCGAATCCTTATATTGACAAGCATAGTTAAGGGGGTGTGCATTGGTCCTAAGGTCAAATTATGCAAGATTATATGCAAAAAAATCCTTTTTTGGCTCTCTCTTTAGCCCTATTTCCGAGATAACCCAAATACCTATAGATTTTCTTGGGAATTGGACTGACCCACCATATCAGACTAGTACTAGTCCGGTCCTCGGTTCTTGGTCCTGAAAAATCAGTTTTATCCACCAGGACCGAATTAGGAAAAACCTGAAATGCGAAGCGATGAGTGAATGTTAGTGGGTTGTTAACTTTATATAAAAGACACACGTTGGATGCCATTTTACTCTTTTTCCTAGCAAGCGAAGCCATTTTAATCTGCCGACCACTCCTCTTGGCTGTATATGAATAGCGGATGGTGGGCGAAAGTTCAGGGCACTTGCCAACCACCTCTGCATCTTCTTCATGTTGCTGTTCTTGACCAGCTCTGCAACAATGGCTGCCACAGCAACTGCTTCAGAATTCACTCTCTCTCTCTGCCCTGTTGCACTTCTCTGCTGGAAAAATTTACTATTCCTCGGTGCCTTTTGGAAAAATAACAGAGATGGTGCACATGGCTGCACTTGCATTTGTGGACAATAGTATCTGTCACCTGTACTATACTGTGCGTTGCTCAAAAGTCCAGCACAAGTGTCATAACTTGGCACGGGGAACACTTAAGTGCCATAACTTCAAAACGGTACACTTAAGTGCCACTTTTTTTTTCTAGTGGGACACTTAAGTGCCACATCCGGCGACCCTTGCCGGAAATCCTACGTGGCAATATTTTATTATTATTTTTTGCTTACGTGGCTCGCCGGAACTCCAAATTAACATAAAAATTAAAAAAATTAAAAAATAAGAAAGTTTAAAATTTTAAAAATTTAAAAAAAAAATTTAAAAAAAATTTTTAATTTTTAAAAAAAAAAAAGGGGGAGGTCGAACGGGCGGGCGAGGGCTGAGCCCACGCCGCCGCCGCCGCCGCCTCCCCGCCGTCGCCGGGAAGGCCCGGCGACGGAGGGGGAGGGTCGGTCGGGGTCGCCGGCCCCCGCCGACCGACCCTCCCCCTCCGTCGCCGGCCCTTCCCGGCGACGGCGGGAGGCGGCGGCGGCGGCGAGAGCTCGGACCTCGGCTGCCCGTTCGGCCTCCTCCTTTTTTTTTATTTAAATTTTCTTAATTTTCTTAATTTTTAAAACTTTTAAATTTTTCTTAATTTTTAAATTTTTTCTTATTTTTAAATTTTTTGAATACTTTATAATTTAATTAATTTTATATTATTATTTACACGTAGACACGAAACGGCGTCGTTTTTGCATTTTCTCCGTCACGTTAGCATACAAAATGATGCCGTTTTGGACTAAACTCGCTAGAAAATTGCCACATCAGCCATTTGGCCGGATTTTCGCCGGAGTGGCACTTAAGTGTCCCATTTTACTCCAATGATGGCACTTAAGTGTACCATTTTAAAGTTATGACACTTAAGTGTCCCTCCGTGTCAAGTTATGGCACTTCAGATGTCCTCACCTCCTCATTACCGTGTCCTTTCTTTCAGAAGTTGTCATGTATTTAAGAATGCCAAATTTGAACATACATAATACTCTTGAATGAATAGAACAAACCCAAAACTGGCCGGCCCAATCCCAAGTTGAGCTTGGAGCCGATTCAGTTAGAGTAAACAGGTCAGTTCCGTGTTTCACAAACTAGGAACCGATCCCGAGTGGATCGGTTCCAGGCTGGAACGGATCTCCTCTAAGTACAATCAATTGAACAACTGCCTTTTTTTTTATTGGAAAGAATACCGTACACCCACAGACAATTAATTTAATTTGGGAAATTAATTATTCATCTCCACGTGAAAAAATGTTGCCGTTCTCATAATCTCTCTCACTTGTTTCTTTCTCTCCAATGGAATTAGGTGGTTGACTGGATGTCCGCCAACTTGTGGCCGCTGAAGACCATCGGCCCCACCCTCCCCTCCCTCTACCTGGACAAGCGCATCCCCGATGACGCCGCCTACGGCATCAACCTCTTCACCCCGACCACCACCTCCACCGTCTTCACCTGGCTTTGCCGCCACCCGCCCCGTTCCGTGGTCTACGTCTCCTTCGGCAGCATGGCGGACCTCGACCCTTCCCAGTTCGCCGAGCTCGCCCACGGCCTTGCCCTCGCTGGCCACCCCTTCATCTGGATCGTCCGATCTACCGAGCAGCACAAGCTCCCTCGGGATCTAATGGACTCGATCCCCTCGGAGGAAGCTCTAATCCTCCCGTGGTGCAATCAACTGGAGGTCCTCGAGAGCGATGCGATCGGATGCTTTGTCACGCATTGCGGGCTCAACTCAGTGATTGAGGCAATCTGCCTGGTGGTCCCGATGGTGGCGATGCCTCAGTGGACGGACCAGCCGACGAACGCCAAGTTCGTGGAGGATGTGTGGAGGATTGGGGTCAGGGCTAGGGCAGACGTGGCAGGGGTCGTTGGGAGGGAGGAGGTGGAGAGGTGCGTGAGGGAGGTGGTAGGAGGAGGGAAGAGAGGGAGAGAGGTGGCGGAGAGCGCGAGGAGGTGGATGGAGATGGCGAAGGCGGCGATGGCGGAAGGCGGGAGCTCGGATCGGAACATTGATGAGTTCGTGGAGAAGCTTGTGAGTCGTGCATCAACAGAATAGTAGAAGTGTGACATTCTAAATTTTCCTTCTATATATTATGCGGGCAATTATTGCGTTATATGAAAATTAAATTCCAAACTAAAATTAAGGTAAAACACCATTATGGTGTCAAAGATGAGTCTTATCTTATACAAAGTATAAAGTATGCTTAACATTTTATTTGGCATTAGATTGAGCATTCCTTGGATTACATAAATTTAATGGGAGTTTTGTTATAATTATAAAAGTGCCACTAAATTAATGAACATTAGGATAGTGCCATTTTGTGGCATGATTATTTTACATTGAAAATGCCCAAATATGCCTTTAGATTACGCAAACATTAAATTAATCTATACATAAGGTTCATATGCTTTCACATAATTATTAATATCTCTCTCTTCCCCTCTCTTATAGCCACTTATCACTCAGGTAGGTTGCCACATTTCTTAAATTTTTAACCATATGTTTTAATCAAGAGATGGCATCATCATGATATCACTTTAACCTTGGTTAGTTGATACATTGAATGTAAAAAAAAAATTGAGACTTATTTCTCATTTCTTTACTAACCACTTGTTACTAAAATCTAACGCCACATTTCTCACCGTTTTACCTAGTTTTTTTACTTGTAAGTTATATCATTCTCACAACAATCTTTTAACTCTAACTCATTAATGCTCATTAAGGCGGGGCGGGACTACTGTCTACTGTTCTAAAAGCTTAAGCTAATTGAGGAGGCAAATGGGCCTTGATGAGATTTGAACTCAAAACTTCCAGCTATGATACAATGTGAGATTTTGTAAAATTACTGACAACTGTTTTAAAAACTTAAGTTGTTATATTAGAGCACGATTTATTATTTAAATATTCTAACAAAGAGATCTCATGTATCCAAGAGCCTTAGTTCAAAGAGTCTCCATTTGGGATACATTCACAACACTAGCAGACGCAAATTTAGCTATTCCATCTTATCAATCAAGGTTTTAACTTAATATTTGTTGCATATAAAATCAAAGATTATACCTAATTCAGTGATAATGTTGCCAAATTTGAACTCGATGTATGGCTTGTGAGGAAGGTGGTGGCCGGCAGTGTGCTCACGGTGTTTGGAAGGTGGTGGCCGGCAGTGTGCTCACGGTGTTTGGCGAAGGACATTGTGGCGTGGGGAGCCCAGGTCGGTGGGGCTTGCGTATTGGGACTTGGTAAGGCTGTGCTATGATAGGTTGGTGATGGCTGGTTGTGGCTCGGGTCCGTGGCGCCTCGGCTCAGGCCGTCTCTTGGTGGAGAGTGGGCTGCAGCGATTGCTCCGTCAGGGAACTTGCAAAAATAGAGAACAACTCTGAGGTGGCTGAGCAATAGCGGCGTTATGGGATAGGGTTGGACGGCCGGGGGGGGGCGGCGGGCGGCAGCAGGGTTGGCGAAACTGATGCAACGCTGGTGGGGGCAGGGATAGCGGCCGGTGGCGTCATTATGGGGAATGGCAGCAGACTTGGCAAAGGCAATGATGGGCGACGGCTCGGCAAGTATGGCGCTGCGGGACCAGCAGAGGAACAACAACGGGCCACGGTGATGGTGGACTGGTGTTGCGGGTTTGAGCAGGCTGCGATGTCGGTGTGGTTTGCGGTAAAGCTCGGTCCAACGCCACTGGAGGAAGCAGTGGTGACAACAATGTCGCTGAGGCAAAGGAAACAGTGAAGCCGGCTGGTGACTGCTTTGTCGAGGGGGTCACGGCCAACAGGACTCGGCCTGACCATGGTCTGCGGCGACAAGGAACCACGGCCGAGAAGGGCGGGGTCTCGACCGTAGCTCTCTCACCCTCTCTTTCAATCTCGTGTTTTTTGAATGCTCTGAATTGTGAATTGCCGAGTTATGAGGCATAGATGCAAATTTATAATGCTAACTTTGGTTGAATTCACTCTTGCGGGCTTAATTTTGTCCTTACAACTTCATGGGCTCTAATAACCTAAGGGCATTCTCTAATCAGACTTTTAATGAGCCGAATTCAGCTTAAATCAGGCTACTTAGGGCCCCTTGTCTATAGGATTTTGGCCACCACTCCTTGCCAGAGGCTCCGTTTATTCAATTAAGTCTAGAACTATTCATCGTCGATCCAATTGAATGCAACTAATTGAAATGGCCTCATAATGACTATATTCTACTTAATTATTATTTTTGCTAGGGGTCGGGATCGATTTTTAATTTTCTGTGTAGTAAATTATTAAATGGGATGCTAAAATTTAGTTGTCTTCAACATTTTTATTATTTTTTTATTCATCCCTCCTTGTTTCCATATATAATTTAGGGCCGGCCTACCCTGAGTAACTATGTTTGAAGCCTTCTCGTTATACTCAGCGGATGCACGTTCACGAACTGTCATTGGTGATGCAATGCCTTTCTGTCAATACTATGCACGCCTTCTTCAACCGGCACTAGTTCTTTCAGTGCCATGAACGACACGCCACATGTCCCTTGAAAAATAAGTCATTCGGTTAAGATCTTGCTAAGATCCCCGCCAAAGTTTCGGCCTTTGAAAATCAATCTCGCGTAAATCTTTGGCCATGAAGTCTCCATCGTCCAGAGAATTGGCTTATCCAGATTCGACCCTTTGCGTGTAAATTGTCCTGAGTCAGCCTTCACAGGTTAACTGAATGGGTCGTGGCGGTATCGGGGATTTTCAATTCGAAATCTTGATTTCACTTGTCTAAATTCGATCCTTTACGTGTAAACTGTCTTGAGTCAAAGTCGCCTTGATAGGCAGACTGAAGAGGTTCATGAGATTTATAGGGTATTTCATGGACGTCTGTACTCATGCCGCTGGACAGTAAAAAAGAGTTATAAATAGCTGCTTAGGAGAGCCCATACATGGCCCATCTTCAAGAGAACAACTCTAGAGAAAGAGAGCGAGGGGAGCCAATGGAGCCTTCAAGCAAACTCTACCGAGCACACGTACTAGTCCTCCCTTGCCCCGGCCAAGGCCACATAAACCCCATGCTCCAATTCTCCAAGCGCCTCGTCTCCAAAGGCCTCAAAGCCACCCTCGCCCTCACCGTCCACATCGCCAAATCCATGCACGCCGACCCCTCCTCGTCCATTGACGTCGAGACCATCTCCGATGGCCACGACCTCGGCGGCCTCACCGAGGCCAAGTCCATCCAGGCCTACCTGACGTGCTTCCAGACCGTTGGGTCAAGGGGCCTGGTGGAGCTGATCCATAAGCTCGACCACTCGGGTCAACCGGTTGACGCGGTCATCTACGATGGGTTCCTCCCGTGGGCGCTCGATGTGGCCAAGCAGTGTGATAAGCTCGGAGTGGTTTTCTTCACGCAGACATGCGCGGTCAACAACATATATTACCACGTGCAGCGTGGCTTGCTCCCGCTCCCGCTCTCGGGAGGCAGTGTTGAGGTCCCGGGCCTGCCGCCTCTGGAGCCATCGGAGATGCCGTCGTTCGTATGCAAGCTGGGGACGTACCCTGCCTTTTACGATCTGGTGATTAACCAATTCATGAACGTGGATGAAGCTGATTTTGTGCTCTGTGACACCTTCTACGAGCTGGAGAAAGAGGTATATATACGTACATTCTTATGCTGCTGCCTTCTCATCATAGGCTCAGTCCAGTTAGCAATCCTCGTCAGTAATTCGTGTCAAACCTGCAACTTTTTCTTGCAGTTTTCTAGCTGTCTAGCAGCAGAACAGGAACTAGTTTACTGTGTCGCGATTATTTAGGACAGTTCATGTCATAATATTTTACTAATGATTGGTGTGAAAGGCAATGTTGACATATCTAAATTGCACGACGAAATATGTCTTGTCGAATCTTGGAGGTGTTCGAGTGTACATCATGGATCTGATTCAACATCCATGTGCATGTACTTACATCACTTTGTGCAAATTTATTCTTCATGTGAAAAGAAGCATAATTTAATAATTAATTATCCCAACATTCCTCTTCACGTTTAATGTGGTCTTTTTTTTGCCTAGTGCCAAACATTGATATATTTACTATTCTAAAAGTTTAAGCTACTAGATGAATTCTAATATTTCCTTTTATGCTTAGTTTAGTCTTTTTTTTACCTAGTACCAAATGTGCATATATTTACTGCCAAATATTTTAAAGCTTAAGCTGTGGTTTAATAATTAATTATTTCAACACTCCTCTTCATTCTTAGTCTAGTCTTTTTTTTATCCTAATACCAAATGTTGACATATTTAATTAGGGAGGTTAATGAGACCTAAAAAGATTAGGCAAATGGGACCTAAAAAGATTTGAATTCATGATATCGAGTTTTAATATATTGTGAGATTTGATTGGATCAATGCCAACTATTCTAAAAACTTAAACTGTTAAATAAAAGTGTTGTTTAATATTTAATTATTCCAACAAGGCAAACCATTGACAACTGACACTCCTTACTTGATCCTTATATTGATAGGCATAGTTAGGAGGAGTACATTGGTCTCGAGGTCAAAATGCAAAAGATCCTTTTTTTGGCTCTCTCTCTATAGCCCTATTTCTCAGATACTTGAATTCAAATACCCATGGATTTGCTTGGGAACTGGACCGACCCACCCTATTAGACTCGTTCTGGCCCGATTCTCGGTTCTTGGTCTTGAAAAGTCAGTTTCATCCACCGGGACCGAACCGGGACAAACCTGGACTGCAAAGTGATGAGTGGATGTTAGTGGGTTTTTAACTTTATATAAAGACAGACATTGGATGCCATTTTACTCCTTTCTTAGCAAGCGAAGCCATTTTACTCTGCCAACCACTCCTCTTGGCCGTTTTTGAATGGCGGATGGTGGGCGAAAGTTCAGGGCACTTGCCAACCACCTCTGCATCTTCTTCATGCTGCTGTTCTTGATCAGCTCTGCAACAATAGCTGCCGCAGGAACTGCTTCAGAGTTCACTCTCTCTCTCTCTGCCCTGTTGCCCGTCTCTGCTGGAAAAATTTGCTATTCCTCGGTGCCTTGAGGAAAAATAACAGAGATAGCCACTGCACATGGTTGCACTTGCATTTGTGGACAATCGTATCTGTCACCTGTACTACCGTGCGTTGTTCATTACTGTGTCCTTTCTTTCAGAAGTTGTCATGCATTTAAGAATGCTAAATTTGAACATACATAGTACTCTTGAATGAATAGACCAAACTCAAAACTGGCCGGCCCAATCCCAAGTTGAGCTTGGAGCCGATTCAGTTAGAGTAAACGGGTCAGTTCCGTGTTTCACAAACTAGGAACCGATCCCGAGTGGATCGGTTCCAGACTGGAACGGATCTCCTCTAAGTACAATCAAGTGAACAAATGTTTTTTTTTTTTTTTTTGAAAGAATACCGGACACCCCATAGACAATTAATTTAATTTGGGAAATTAATTATTCATCTCAACGTGAAAAAATGTTGCCGTTCTCATCATCTCTCTCACTTGTTTCTTTCTCTCCAATGGAATTAGGTGGTTGACTGGATGTCCGCCAACTTGTGGCCGCTGAAGACCATCGGCCCCACCCTTCCCTCCCTCTACCTGGACAAGCGCCTCCCCAATGACGCCGCCTACGGCATCAACCTCTTCACCCCGACCACCACCTCCACCGTCTTCACCTGGCTCCGCCACCACCCGCCGCATTCCGTGGTTTATGTCTCCTTCGGCAGCATTGCCGAACTCGACCCCTCCCAGTTCTCCGAGCTTGCCCACGGCCTTGCCCTTGCCGGCCACCCCTTCCTCTGGATCGTTCGATCATCCGAGCAGCACAAGCTCCCTCGCGATCTCATGGACTCGATCCCCTCCAAGGAAGCTCTCATCCTCCCGTGGTGCGATCAACTGGAGATACTCACAAATGATTCCATCGGATGCTTTGTCACCCACTGTGGGCTCAACTCAGTGATCGAGGCGATCTGCCTGGGGGTCCCGATGGTGGCGATGCCGCAGTGGACGGACCAGGGGACGAATGCCAAGTTCGTGGAGGACGTGTGGAGGGTCGGGGTTAGGTCTAGGGCCGATGAGGCAGGGCTTGTCAAGAGGGAGGAGGTGGAGAGGCGCGTGAGGGAGGTATTAGGACGAGGGGAGAGAGGGAGGAAGATGGCGGACAGCGCGAGGAGGTGGATGGCAGCGGCAAAGGCGTCGATCAGCGAAGGTGGTAGCTCTGATCGGAACATCGATGACTTCGTGGAGAAGCTGGCGAGTCGTTCGTTCGTAGAGTAGTAGAAGAATCACTAGATAAGATTTGATTCAAGCATTTACGTTCAAAAGACTTCATCGTGGGTCAAAATTGCAGTACGAGTTCTATCCGTCTCTAATGTAGTAGATATCGCATTCCCGTTGCAGCGTATACATATCGAGGCTTTCATCAACCGATGACTGCCGGGTTTCATCAACCACCAGAGGCACTCTGAAAACAGTAGTCTACAGTTGGAATTATCATCATCTCGGCCATTACTGGGGAAGATATCTTGCCGGAGCACGAGTGTGCATCTTGGAATGCGAAAGCAGACAGCCATTAACAAGAACCACCGCTAACTGGAAACCAGTTTAGAATGCAGACCATGATAATCTCACATAACATGTACTTAATCAAAATAGGAAGCTGACAGAGAACGGCTTATCCTGCAGATAGCAAAACAGACCTACACAAAACAGATCTCTGCAATAGATATGCGTGATTGATGCAAGTGAGGAAGGAGAAAGGATTAAGAAGACAAGGTCATGCCTAACGAAATTATCAAGTACATTAACCCTGCATGAGCTAGTGCTTTCCAAAGATTTAAGCACTGAATGGTGTAAATGACGTCACCAGGTGTCGACCATGAGGATTGAAGAAACGCTTGCGTGAGCTAGTGATGAGTGCCTCCACCACAAGTGCATTAACCCTGTAATTGACCAGACTGCAGGTGCTTTCTGAGAGCTCCTTTGAACACTTTCCTCAACAAAAAGCAATCCATAAACTAAAAGTGAACAGAAAAACATCGATACGACATTGCAAACACAGTTGAGTCATTTGTCGGTGGATAAAGACAACGGCCAACATCATAAATTGCAAGGGTTGACATCAGATGGATCGACTGGTACGTTTGGAAAGAGTACAGATGCATGTAGTGTAAAGCTCACATAAGAGGTGGGATATGATCCACATGAACCTTGGGCCTTAGATTATAGACAGAAAGATTAGGTATAGACAGAAAGATTAGCAATCAAGACACATGGAAAAAAATAATCGGATCGATCAAGAGGGTAAACAAGCAACAACTGCCAACATCAGACTATGAAATTGATTGTACAGAACAAATTGAAGCAAATACGAGCCTTGCCCCACATCAGATCGCAGCACCATGCATGTGATAGTAGAAAGTGCTGTGGCCTATGAACATAGTTCCATACTGGCATTGCCCAGAAAACACCGTTTACAGATGTGAATATAAACTAATCCTATAGAGCAGTCACAGTTGAAGATAAAAACCTTAACCAACAGCCCTAAAACTATCAAAAACAGGTCAAACTTCCATTTAATGGAATCTGGATAGAATGAAGCTGAAACAAAAGATAGAAAAAAAATGAAGTTCCTTTGCTTCAGTTAGGATTAGGGACTAAAACAAACCATGATGATCCTGATTATGACACTGACGTCATTGAGAAGAAGCTAAAACTCTAAATCTAGTAGATGTAAGTGGGGATAAAGAAAGAACAAAGGTAGAAGAGAGGCATCTAAAAGGAAAACTAAGTTATGAGGAAATAGTTTTTAGTCATCAAACAGATCACCCATCAATATAGCATGATTATGGTGATTAGCTCTAATTATAAATCTAATTAAACAATGTAATAATTTCTCAGCAAAATACTAGGTGTTTAAGTATCTCACATCACTAGAATATGGAGTTTCAGCAAGCTTATATATTAGTCTCCCTTAGTAGTGACTGGTTCCAAGTTCCGTACATGTTCCGGTTCTAGGTTCCATACTAGAATATGGAATTTCAGCAAGCTTATATATTAGTCTCCCTTAGTAGTGACTGGTTCCAAGTTCCGTACATGTTCCGGTTCACATGTTCCACATGTTCATTTTTGAAACTTGTAACCTACCCTATACACCGTGGAATCTAGAACTTATTGTATCATAGGTTTCGAGGTTAGTTCTAGGGTCTATCAAGGTTTTACCTATAATATTAATTGAATGATTGTGGATATTGTCACCTTTAATGACCACCACTAGCTACTATAATTCATTGACCATAACTTACATTAAGATATACGAAAAAAATAAAAATAATAAAAAAGTAAAAGTCTCAATCACAAAATGAAAGTTCAGATTAGTAATTCCAGATTATACACTTATCATTGAACACTATGGAATACTGCAGGATTGTTTGAAGACATTGAATAAGAAAAACACAAAAACCTATTTCATGTTCTAGGTTACAAGTTCCAGGTTCTACCAACCTTTAACCTGATACTTACTCGTTGAAACAAATTATCCAATTTTTGGAACCTAGAATCTATCCTATATATCTTTGAACCAGGAACTAGATAGGTTCCCAACAGTTTGGTTCTTAAGTTCCAAGTTCTACCCTAGAACCATGCTCACTCCTAGTCTCTCTTCGTCTAACAACTTCAACTTTTAGGTTAGACTTTCTAATAAGGAATGACAGCATGTTCCATTTTAAATTTATTTCTAGTGAGTGGCTCCCTAATCGTTACCAAGTGTCGTTCTCAATTAGGTTTGCATGTTACAGGAGGTGTTCAACATCACATATCACTTAAATATGGGGATTCAATACTTCTTATATACGTAGTTTTTCCACTTAACAACTTAAGACTTTTTTATCGAACTTTGTAACGCTAGGTATGAAGACACAATTTTAGCCATGCTTCCAATGTCACCTATAATGAATTGAGAATATGTGATCCTCATGAAGATTCACTAACATCACATCTCAACCAGTAAAAGTACAAACCTAGCACTTAGAACATAATTCACTATTTATGCTGTTAAACCTGAAGTACAGCAAATAATAGCAAATACAATAAATAGGCCTGAAGTCGAGCAAAGCAAACAGCATCATGTATATCATTTAGAATGTGAAGACAATCCTACTTGACTCAGACTGTTGTAAATCCCAGGCTTTACCAGAAATTTTTGAAGAAAAGACAGTCTTTTTTTTTTTTTTTGTTTGTTTTTTTTTTTTTTTTTTTTTTTTGAACAGATGTTTGTATTAAGGAAGAACATAAAAGCTAATACATCTTTGTAATGAGAAATCTGCAAAATCAACAAACTAGGGTCACCAAAACCACCAAGTGTCTTCACCATAATGAACATGGTGTTATAAGGGAAAATTCCCACAAGGACTAACAGACACATAGCTTTACCAGAAATTTTTGAAGAAAAGACAATCTCTTTCTTTTTTTTTCAGTAGAGACCAGATGTTTGTATTAAGGAAGAACATAAAAGCTAATACATTCAATCTTTGCAATGAGAAATCTGCAAAATCAAAAAACTAGGGTCACCAAAGCCACCAAGTGTCTTCACCATAATGAACATGGTGTTATAAGGGAAAATTCCCACAAGGACTAACAGACACATAGCTTCAGAAAAGTTCCTCATGACTAACTCATGACTTCATCCACTATTAATAAGAAATGAGACCTTATACAAAGTGATCAACAAGAAAATTGCAACCTAATACTTATGTGTGCAACCTAACTTTAAGAAGAATAAGTTACTGTATAACAATTAATGGTAAAAAAAAAAAAAAAACATGCACCCGTTTCAAAAGCGCCTTCTGTTGGGTTCAAAGTCCTCAAGTATTGCTTAAAACATCTTCTCTGGCATCATGTTTAAGTTGTCTCATTTGAATTTATCAACTAAAATCGATTTTAATAACTATCCCTATGACAACCAAAGCCAAGGGAAATTAAAAGACAATAGGTGCATTGTAGTGCATGTGATGAAGTACAACACCAGATGGTTCTTCTAGCAAATCGCCTAAAAGTGGTTTTTTGATATCTTTACTCATAGCATTTAACCAGCCAGGTACTAAATGCATTAATTACAATGGTAGTATTAAGTCGGTAGGCCAATAATACATAAGATAGTTAGGGTTTTATGAGTGCCCCTATGCTCTATAAAAGAGCTATATTCATTCTGAGTGAGTATATCCCTCTTCTGCTCTCTCTCTCTCTGTTGTGTTCCTAAAATCTCAACATGCTTCAAGCCACCTCTAATGACCAGTAGAAAGTCAACCCACCTAAAATGAAAAATACAACATATAGACTATAAATCACAGTCAAGATGCCTTGGTGGTGAAATGTGAGACTAGAAACCTCAGGCTAAATGGGTAGGGCATCAACTTCCAACATCTTTGCATCAAACTATCCGATTCTTAGATGCCAGAGCAGGTCCTACCACATCCACAGGTTTTACTAATCAAGTGGCTGTAGCTTGGGTAGTAACTTCACATCAAGTTGAACAGACACCACTGAAACACACTTCTTAAAGGAGGTATAGACCTATGCTATTCACTTAAATCTAGTAATGGATGTCCTTTCAAATCCTTGGGAACTAATTCATGTCTCAGATCCACTACAAACAACAGGAATTTGCAATTCAGAAGCTGAAGGTATAACAATTATTATAATATAACTTCAAATTAAGATTTGAGGTGATTACTCAAATTTTCTCCCCTTATTTTAAAATGTGTAAAGCTTGGCATTTATCTAAATGCATTCAAAAAGCTTCACCTAGATGTAAGCAAGAGAAACTAACATACCAGAGGGTCAAAAGAACTATAGAAAGTACTCAATTGCCAGTAAATGCTAATACCCTAGGCTGCATCAACCTTCTAAATGTACTAATATAGAATTTTGAACTAAAAAGTTTGTAATTGCCATTATAGTATGAAAGGTCGTGAACTAGGTTTCTATAATGCTAGGAGGATTAATGGAGATTATCCAAACAGATCGGAAGTGCACTTTCAAATTACATGTTGAGACTGAAGATCCCCCATAAACATCATCCGAATAACCCTTTTGCAGCAAATGCTCCAGAGAAGAGTTTGTTTTTGGGCATCCATCGCATGACAACGGTAGAGAGCACGCATGTACACAGTCATGGCACTAGCATGAACACAGACAAGCGTGCTCTCTCTCGTTGTCAAGTAATGGTTTCCCAAAGATCGAAGAAAATCTGCATCCTGCAACAAATAACAATATGTGTTGGTCCAGAGTCGAGTCTTCAAATAGCATTTGCAACTTATAGTACTACAGCTGAAACCTTCAGTAGTAGGAGACACTCTCACAGCGTTACGGAATCATTGACACTTATGGGGATGAAGCCATCTAACAGCTCCATGGGACTTTGAAATGCAACGATTAGTAACTGAGAGGAAAGAAATATTGTTTATGTATACTTGAAATGACTAATATGTCCACAGCAATCAGTAGACTCAGCAAAACTTGTGCTATGCTTCATGTCTTTCCCACTCATTTATGAAGAGTGCAAAGACAGAGAATTCCTTGGTCTCACAAATGATATGCAAGTCGAAACATGACCGCCAAAAACACTTGTGAGCAGAAATAATTTTAAGAAAGACATCTGATATCACACTCGGCCCACCGGTCAATGACTACATAAACCAAATCTTGTCCTCACTCTTATTTTGTTAATCATTGTCACAGTGGTCAGCTTTTATTTCAAAGAATTTATATATATGCAAGTACTTAAACAAATTCTACTGTAATAAACAAATTCTACTGTAATCCTAGTTGCCACAGAAAGTAGATTAGTGGCCATTTTTCGGTTAATGTCAAAGTCGTAAGACAGACTACAACTTGAAATAGACCCTCGGTATCCTTCAGAATTTTATGTGACATAGGAAAAAAAGCTCAAACACATCACATGACCTAATTCTGAATTAGCAGGAAACAAAAAGAAAAACCAAAATAAAGAATGGATGCTCGGATTGGATCATGATTAGTGATCAAGGCGAAGCATTCCAGATATTCAAGTTCAGATAAGAATTGAATATTCATGTAAGAAATATCATTTCCACTTAGGATTTGTTTCTCTTTTTGGCCAAATCAACCGAGCCACGAAATAAAAGGAATCATTCCGTCCATGGAGCACAAGAAATCATGGAAGAACTTGATGTAAAATTGATATGCTGCTGCATATTACATGGTATCAAAGCTAGAAAGTAAAGCCCAAGTGAAACCATAGTTGGGACCAAGATCCCGGGAAAGCTAGCAAATGAGGAAAGGAATTCCAAAAGACAGGTTACATTTCAACAAGCGATAATTCCTCACAAAATGCGAGCAACTTTTGCACCAGATCAAGAAGAAAAGGAAGAAATGAAGGTAACAACACAAAGGGCTTAAAAGTGTTCATGTCTTCTGCCTAACATAACTTGACATTTACCAAAACTTGCAAAGGCCATCAATTTATTCAAGCATTAATTCCAAGAAACCGTAGAAGTTAAGTGAAAAAAACCAGAACCCAAGATTCCACACGTTAAAGCAAGCGAGCACACAAAAAGAAAACACACACAGAGATAAAGAGAAAAAGAAACGAGCTTTAGCGATTTACAGCTACAAAGAGAGAGACCCGAGAAAGAACCAGACCTTCTAGAGAATATGCAGACCTTGAAAACCCAGAAAGGGTCGAACCCTTTTGCGAATCTCAGCAGTCCCTCGGTTCGACAGCTTTTTTCAAGCAAAACCCAAGACCCCTTCTCAGCAAAACTTCGAAAGATAAGAAGATAACTGAGAATCCCTTTCGTCGCCAATTAGCGGGTATTAACGAAGAAAAATCAACAGTCCTTCGCTTGCCCGTACTTGATTACGACGTTGACGTTGATGTTGATGTTGATCCCACCATTCAAAACGCGCCTTTAGAAATTCTGGGCACCCATTTTCATCCCCCCAACCCCCCCTCTCTGTCTGTATCCGACTGGTGGGTCCAGACAGGGGTACATGGTGGACGATCAAATGATGGCGATTAGTCCACGTGCACAGTGATCTCACGCTTGATTGGTGCTTCAGGGGGGTGGATCTGCACTCCCCATTGGATGGTTTTGGACCGAAAGGTACAGACAAACTCGATCGGTTCATTGTACTGCGATGTACCCAATTCCTGATTTCGACCTTCGTCGTTGTTGGGCGATCGATCATGTCACAGGACTGTTCCAAGTCAAGGAGAGATTGCGTTGGCGGACAATTTTGGGGGGGTTCGGTCGCCTTAATAATCATGACCACCTTTGATGAGATCGCTCTGCAACCTTGCTATCTTCTTCTTGTGTAAAAATAGATGATTTATATTAGCCTGGAGTGCCCAGATTACTATCGTTCTTGCAATGAGTAATTTTTCTTACCCTTGCCATTTATCTTGCTTCCAATCAGGATTTCTCATTCTTCTATACGCTTGCCTCATTCAATATTGTTTTTAATTGGTTTCAATGGTGCAAATTAGCATAGCGATAATGAGGAATTCTTGCCTTACATTGTGTTAATCATCCTTTACAATGTAATAACCAACTTCATCCTTATATTCTGATGAGGAAATTTACAATTCTTCTCTCATTATTTTTCTCCGTCTTATTAAAATTGGGGTCGCATTTTTTCCATTCATTATGTGGTTAATCCACTCCTTGTTACAATATTTTGACCATATTATCTTTTGTGATACCCATTTTTTAGTAGATTGTACCCAAACGATCATTCAAGTTAAATGTGCAGCCCATTTTAACCTTATTATCTTTCTTGCTTGTTCGTCATCCTTTTTTCCTCGCTGCCTTCTCCACCTACATCCTCCATTGTGCACTCGACCCCAAATGTTCCATTGACTGCATCATTCACTTGCTCCACCTCCTCGTGGCCTTGACCCACCGTCATTGAGACATCACTCTCCTGACGATGTCATTGCTTCTAGATCCTAAAGTTCTCATCTTCACTTGGTTCCGAATCTTTTGTGTTAACTCTAGTCTTACGGATTTTGAATCTCGAGAAAAGTGCTAAGCTACTAGATCCATCGGGAGGTGTGGCACGATAAGGTGATCATCCTATGACCATAATTGTCCTTCGTGACACTATCAGCACTAGCAAGTACAACACACCGGAGTAGGACTTTAATGACCCTTGCGATCACTTCTACCAGCAAAAGCGTGTGGAGCCCCATTGTGTCCTCAAGGAGGTCCTCACTGAGTGTGCCTAGTCGTCTGCTCAATCCAAGTCGACTTAGTCATCATCAAAAATAGCTACAAGACATTTGACGTATGGAAGATCTTTGTCGAGGAAGGCAAGATGAGAAATGGATCCAAGCAAAGCTGAACATTCTTAGGCCCGTGGCTATCTAATTGGAATGAGCAAAGAACCGATTGGTTGGGGAACACCCACATGATTTCAATATCATGGGGCCTCACAAACTTAGGGTGCGCATGACAAAATTTCTAGAACATAAATTGATTTCTGGCCATAAATTGATTTCTCAATTTCTATTTCAGAAATTGAGAAGTTAAAAATTTTAGCTTTTGATTTCTTCTTCAAATCTATTTCCGGAATAGAAATCTGTTCTAGAAATAAAAAAAAATCAAATTGTGTTACTAAATGGATTTCTGTTCCAAACCTATTCCGGAGAACAAAAAAACAGAAAAATAAAAAAGTAGAATTTTATTATGCGTGCCCTTAGTGTTTTGCTCATCACAGGTTCATCCCTGAAGTAGTGCGAGAACCCTGTGGATGATCATTACTTATTAAAATCAATTAAGACTAGGATGCATTATTGTAGGTTGCACGATATTGGGATATTTCACAACAAGGCACTCTTAGATGGGAAGATTGCTAGGTTTTGGGCTAGATTGCCTTCAGTTAGGAAACTATTGAGGTCACATCCGGAGATTGAGTTCTGTGGTGAATGGGCAGTATTACTGTGTTCACTATTATGTCATTTGAGGTTCCATGGGGGAGGTGTAAGGACTTTAACATTGTGATGCATGGTTAGAATAAGGTGTATGATCAGAAGAACAATATGAAGTTGAATACTTGTAACTTCTTGCTTAGAAATTATCAATGGTCACCGGACATTCTTGCTTCTGGTTGCGCTCCTTGATGAAGTTTTGAACCATCCCCATCAAGTAGACCGAGCTTGGCTCTAACTTAGCCACTTCACTTTGCCTCTTCCATCCTTGCCATATTGAGGAGGAGCTTCACCGCCAGTTGCCTTGTCCAACAACGAAATTTTCGGGACACTTAGAAACTGTTCGTGGAGCAAGCAAAAGAGAGATAGAGAGAAAAGAAGAAAAAGAGAAAGAACCAAATAAGAAGTGGGACCAGAATGATTCCATATTTAAATGGAATCATCGCTCAAAAGTGGGACCCGAGGAGACAATACGGTCAAAACACGTTTATAAGGAGTGTATTAGCTTGAGAGGGAGTGGAAAAAGGTGACCCTAATTATTAATCTTATTACTAACTCATTATGTTATATTAGAAATGAAAACTACTTGCACGTGCATATCACGTGCATGAAAACTAGTTAATTATAATTTGCTAACAATTGCATTAATTACTAAAAAAAAGAAAAAAAAAAGATAGTCTTATTATCCCACTATTTAATAATGATATTTTCACATTAATTTTAAAAACTCATATTATGACATAATTCATTATAATTGTGTACTTAAACTTGGAAGTTTTCTTTTTTTTTTTTCGGTCGATTCTACTCTACTTTTACTATAACTTTTAGATTTTTGTCTTACTTCCTTGCAAGGCATGAAAGTTGAAACCACACCTAAAGTTAAATCGCCATCACCCCAACCTCTCATGAGAATGTAGAGATTCGAATCCCCCATCTCCCTATTTTGATATGGTAATGGTAGTTACTGTGGCAAACCTCAATGGTTAGATGTTTTCTTTTAATATATTGTATAGTCGACATTTACATTGGGTGCATAAAAATTCATCTTTTGATCATTTGAATAATTACATCTTTAGAATTTACCTTTCGTGTTGCTTTATCTCAATTTTGCAGCCGGCACATTTTTACTTTTTACTTAATTTGAAAACACCAAAATAAAAATCATAATTAATAAAAATTGGCACTATATAAACTTTCCATAATTTCTTTAAATTCGGATGGTATGGTATATCGTGGTGGGCAAGCAAGTTGCTTTTTTCTTTTGAAAAGATATAAACAAAGACGCCCCGTTGATTCAAATTTTACTTGTTCCACAGCACTACTTCACATAAATTAAATCCCTACATAAAATCTGATGGCATCAAGGTAGACAGTAATGTCACATTAATAATCAACGATTCGCTAGATACAATGGAAATAGATTGAAAATAAATTAAATCTGAATACTGTCATTGGTTTTTTTTTTTTTTAAATTAAAATAATACTTACTTCTATTGTTTGGTCGATAAACATGTATTGCTTGTGTATTAGATAAAACTTTTATAAAATTAAAAACTTTCAATAAGTCAATCTTTAAGTCCGTGCAAATACATGTCTTCAACTTGTATATAATCAGAAAACAAGTAGAATGGAGTTTTGTGATTGAACCATATCATTGGACCTAGGAGGATATGTTGAGATGTCTATTGTTGATTATCGAGGCTTTTGGGATGAAAACTTACATTTGGTGGAGTTCTTTTTTTTTTTTTTAATAATTAGCAGTCAGAAAAAAAAATTGCTCTTTTCAAAGCTTTGTATTATAAAAATTGCAAATCCTCTACTGGTTGGGATGGTACGGGTGAGAAGAAATTGTTTAGTCGTGAATTTATTCAACACTCGGAAGACTAAAGTCAAACCAATTGGCAAGTGTGTCAAAATAGCACAAAGTTGCCAAAAAAATTATGCTGATGTTGGCAGGCCCACAGTAGAATTTGATGGGGAAAGTTTCTCCTATGAAGATTGTCATGAAATTCAACACACGCTTCGAGTTGGGTCCAATGCACGGCCCTTCGAATCCTGGAGTCGGAGATGTGACTCATGAACTCACCTTTTCCACAAATCTTATGGCGTGTCCATAACATATTTCATGTATCCTTGTTGCCAAAATATATTCCTAAAAATTTGGAAAATGTATTGGATTACACACCTTTAACGGTGAAGGGGAACCTTACCTATGAGGGCAACCGATTTGCAGTGGAGACGTGGTGGACCAAGTGTTTACGGTGTCGAATTATCTGCTACTGGAAACGATTCAATGGCAAGAACACACCGAGAGAAACCCACCTAAGGGATCGAAGAGCAGGCAAAGCGGTAGATGTCCTTGTCATGGGTAGACAAGTTGAGGAAAGACTTTTATTCTGGGTCGGCAAGATTTTTCAAAGAGTACAGTAATTTCCATCTAAAGATGATGATGAGTCACATGCATCGACAGGTATGCCCCCGAAGAAAGACAACGACAGATGATTTACCAGAGGCCACAAGTATTTTCCCCATGTTAGATTGGCCTCCTGCTATAGAATGCTGATCTATAGGCTCGTTAATACATTGGAAAACCGCGACACATACACAGTTCTACTTCAAGCAGAGGGATAGGTGCTGTGATTCCAAACGCCAAGTCATGGTTCTCTCTTTGCTTAAAGACGAACCGCAATGTCACAAAGCCGTCTTCCTAAAGCTCTTCAACTTCAAGTTTGCTGTCGTGATCACTGGAATAGCGCTCACCTTGTTCCCCGGCTTTGCTTCAACTGCCACTAATGGTTTCCCTCCAGAAGCCAAAGATGGGAATGCAGAGGAGGCGGCAGAAACTCTGCTGAAATGGAAATCCACTCTTGACGGTCAAAGCAAATCTCTCATGTCCTCATGGCGGGGGGAGAATGCTTGCTCTAGTAATTGGACAGGAGTCACCTGTGACCGACCAGAAGTGGTCACTACTCTAAATCTTTCGAACATGGGCTTGACAGGTCTGCTTGGTGCTCTAAATTTCACCGCTCTTCCTCATCTAATTAGCCTGGATCTGTCAAACAACTCATTTCGTGGCCCCATTCCATCATCCATCGGAAACCTCTCTCAACTGTCAACCCTTAATCTCTCGGTCAACTCTCTCTCCCAGAGCATTCCTTCTGCTCTTGGTAGATTGACCAGTCTAAGACTTTTGTACCTTCGTCAGAATCGACTGAGGGGGCCTATCCCGGAGGATATATTTACGTTGAACTCCCTTTTGGAGCTTAGTTTCTCGGTCAACAATCTCACAGGTGCTCTTCCTACTTCAATTGCCTTACTGGGGAACCTAACGATTCTGGACTTGAGCTACAACGGCCTTCAGGGATCGATTCCTCATGAAATTTGTGCCATCAATTCTTTGTCTGTACTTCGTCTTCGGGCGAACAAGTTAACTGGTTCAATTCCCACTTGCATAGTAAACATGACCCAGCTAACCGTACTTAAACTCCTGGAAAATTATCTTTCTGGTTCGATTCCACGGGAAATTGGGAAATTGAGATCCCTTAATCGCCTCACTCTGCATAAGAACAATCTCAATGGTTTCATCCCTGCATCTATTGGGAACTTGAGCAACCTACTTGAACTCTCTCTTGCCTCTAATGATCTTTCAGGACCTATTCCCCAGGAAGTGGGTGACTTGAGAGCTTTAACCCTACTGGCTTTGTCCATCAATAGTCTCAATGGTTCGATCCCTACATCAGTTGGGAACTTGGTTAATCTAACCGTATTGCTTCTGCATTTCAACAACCTTTCTGGTTTCGTTCCTCGTGAATTGAATAATCTCACTCGTTTAGTTCAGTTTACTCTGGCTCGAAACAAGCTAACAGGGCAGCTTCCAGAAAATGTATGCCTCGGTGGGTCACTGATAGTCTTTACAGCATTTGACAATCACTTGAATGGTCCCATCCCAAAGAGCTTGAGGAACTGCAGCGGCTTAGCTAGGCTTTGGCTTCAAGGAAATCGACTTAGCGGGAATATAACAGAAGATTTTGGTGTATACCCTAAGTTAAAACTCATTGATTTGAGCCTTAACCAACTCTCTGGCAAGCTCTCTTGGACCTGGGGACTATGTAGTAGATTGCAGAGCTTCCGTATCTCTGACAACAATATTTTTGGTCAGATTCCCCCCACGATTGGGAACATGACTCAATTGAGAGTGCTGGACTTATCTTTGAACTACATCACTGGAGAGATTCCTCATGAATTGGGAAGACTAGTTTCATTGATAGATCTTTCTCTGCATGGTAACAATATTTCAGGTGACATTCCCCATGAGATTGGGCTTTTCTTAAGTCTAGCAAAGCTCAACTTGGCAAGCAACAGTCTGAGTGGTCCAATTCCTGCACAATTAGGACAATGTAGAAAATTATGGTACTTGAACTTGAGCAGAAACATGATTCGAGGAAGTATTCCTCCAGAGGTTGGAAGTATTCAATTTCTGCAGATCCTTGATTTATCCAGTAACATCTTGGAGGGAAAACTACCCCAGGATCTTGGAAAGCTGACTGCATTAGCTGACTTAAATCTCTCCCGTAATGGCTTGTTCGGTTCCATTCCGAATAGTTTCTATGATATGTTAGGTCTCGTGTCTGTTAACATATCATATAATGATTTGGAGGGGCCACTCCCAGACATTATGGCCTTTCGCACGGCTCCATACACAGCAATACAGAATAACAAAGATGTATGTGGTGTTGTGGCCGGTCTAAGAGCGTGCACTTCTTCCTCGAGCAAGAAAATCAACAAAGAGAGGGGGAACAAGTTTGTGGTTGTAATAGCTCTGTCGCTTACAAGCACCTTGTTCCTCATTTTTGTGATCACGGGGATCGTTCTTTTGGCTGGCAAGAGATGCAAGAATGGAAAATGTAATTTGAAAGAGGTGCATACTGGAGATCCCTTTGTGGTGTGGAGCTACGATGGCCAATTGGTTTATCAACTTATCATCGACGCCACTGAAGGGTTTGAACCGAAATACCGAATTGGAGAGGGAGGATTTGGAACTGTTTACAAAGCTGAGCTGTCCCCTGATCGAGTTTTCGCAGTGAAGAAGCTTTTGCCTAGCAAATATATGCCACCGCAACATTGTGAAGCTATATGGATACTGCCTACATTCAAAGCATTCATTTTTGGTTTATGAGTTCCTCGAAAGAGGAAGCTTAAGAAGAATCTTGAATGACGACGAAGCGGCGATGGAGCTCTACTGGTGCAGGAGGGTAAACGTTATTAAAGGAGTGGCGAACGCATTGTCCTATATGCACCATAATTGCTTCCCCCATGGATTCACCGAGACATGACAAGCAACAACGTTCTGTTGGATGCTGATTACGAGGCTCACGTTTCTGACTTTGGCATTGCTAGGCTTCTCAAACCAGATTCATCGAATTGTACTTCTTTGGCTGGTACTCTTGGGTACATTGCTCCAGGTACAGATTCTTGGTCTTATCTTAACCTCTAATTGACATTCAAGTAACGGTAGTCAACGTACTTAGACATAGCTTTTACTGCTAATTCTATAATCTCTGCATTTCGAAGCAGCCAGTGGGTCTCCTTTGCTTGTTATCTGAGATTATCATTTCTCCAGTGTTCTAGACTAAACTATGAGCATTTCTCTTTTCCATGGTTAGAAATCGTTGCAGCCTTTGCTCTATCATAACGACAAATTCAACATGAACATGCTCGTGTTTAAAAAAGCCGTGGACATATTTTTATTCAACATGAATTTTAGATCATGCTACATTAACCATGAAATTGTTTTACTAACAATTAATAATAGCTTGATGATCCGTCACCGCATATTTCCTTCTGGTCTAGCACTTTTTTATATGTTCCGAGCTAGTAAAAGCCAGCCTTTTGGAAATCAGCTACTTCAAATATTGAACTGAGATATGCCACTCGTGAATTCTAGAGCTAGCATTCTCACCAGCAGTCACAGAAAAATGCGATGTTTTTGGCTTTGGAGTGGTAGCAATGGAAGTGATCATGGGAAAACACCCAGGAGATCTCATCTCTATTTCGGATCCATCATCTTCATCGCTGGCAAAGATTGGTTCGGACTTTTTACTCCAGGATGTGTTGGATCGACGCCTCTCGCTTCCTGTGGGAAGAGATGCAGAGGACGTGGTGTCACTTGCAAAACTGGCGTTTGCATGTTTGCAAGTGGATCCCCGGCGCCGGCCAAGCATGAAAGGAGTCTCGCTACTACTACCAGTTCGAGTGCCTCTAGCAAAGCCATTTTCTGAGATCACATTGGGCGAACTAAACAGCTTCGGCTGTTGATCTGTGTACATGAAAGAGATGTATCGTTAAGCAGTTATAAAGTGAAAGCACCATAAAACAAGTCGCATTCCAACATAAAATGAGGATGTGTGGTTGAGCCGCATCCTCACAAAACTCCATTCTGTCCCACTACCGTTTATATCAAACATTTATATATGCATATCTAAGCCAAAACCTCCTATTGTCTCACTTTTGTATTTGCTATTTGTCCCTTATGTAATTAGTATTTTTACTAGATTCATTGCGGGTGGAAGAAATAAAATATACTCCTACTATTGGATAACTGATATGTGGATGAATTTGTTTTCATAATTATCTCTAAATACACATGTCATCCTTTCTCTGATGCAAAAATTTCTTTACTCTGGTAACGAACTTAATTATGATCCATATACTTATTAGTCCAACTTTCGAGCGAATTAACTTGCTTGATTAGACCTCTTGGTATGGTTTGGTCTCTGGGACCTTTCTTTTATGTATTAAAAATTTCTCCGGCGATTACTCCTTTATCCAATATCGGTTCCACCTGATCTTTGTTGCGTTGAAATGCTTGCGATCCCTAATTTCAAGAAATCCAATCAAAATCGGGAAAATGCAAGTTTCTTGACGCTGAAAAACGCGGCCGATTCCGAGAGCTCAACAATTGGTTGTTGGATTTGGGTGGCAAATGAGTCTCAAAAGAATTATTTTGACGAGAAGAACTCATTTTTGACATTTAAAAATGATTTTTGACCTTTGTAGCTCGATGGTCAACCTTTGAACTCCCGGTCAACTCTAGGTCAAACTCAATTATTTTTGGCAAATGGGTGGCAAAAATTTGAGGTGACAACATCCATTACCTGCGATAATAACATTCACATATAAGTATAGATCCATACAGAAGTATCTAAAAATTCAATTTTTCTTCCATATGTGGATATAATATGCTCAACCAGTACCAACAAATCGACACGTGGTGCCAAGTTTATAAAAAATTACACATTTGGTTTTTATATTTTTTGGAATGTTCAATTTCAGTTCTTGCATTTATGTTATTGCAATTAAAGGCAGCCCTTCTAGCGTATAAATATCCTTCATTTTAGCCTGGGGGAGGGAGAGAGAGAGAGAGAGAGAGAGAAAGAAGACGAGAGCTCTCGGTCTCAACAGCACCAGCACCCTGTGGAAATTCTCACGGTTGTGAAATTTTCGCGCTTTGAAAATAAGTATTGGTGCTTTTGAACCGATGCATGCTAGGGCGTCGTAATGTCCATTTAGCATCGTATAATTGATAGTGGCCGTTGTGCATGAAGGTATCGTCGGATTTCTGCTCATCGACCCAACAATAGCAGCAAGGAAAGATAGTGATGTGAATGGGGATGCAAGGAGACCAGTTCAAAGGTAGAGCTGAATTATCATCATAGACGCTTTAGCTAAGTGGATCACAATGTTCTACCCCCTAAAATGGAGGATGGAAATTCAAACTTATGTCTAGATGATAAACCTGTCTTGACTTCAGACAATAACCTTTGATTTCCGGAAGTTATGACCCTGGAACTGCGAATACTTTTGCCTCGTTAGAGGCTGTAGGTCAATGTCAAGCACTAAATTGGTGGACCCCTCAAGTTTTGAACTGATACTGCTATTCCCAATCCAAGTTCAAGTTGCAAATGGACTGGAGCTTAAACTTGACGCTAGGGTCGCTTGACTTAGGTCGCTCGACTTGGGTCGACTTGTCTCGACTTGACAGTGCCTAGGAATTGTGCCTTTTTCTGACTAATGAAATTTCTGGTGGTTGAACTTGATGCTGATGGGTCATGAGTCAGCTTTTGATCAAGACAGCCATCTATTATTGAATGGATCATAATGTTCTACCCCTTAAAATGTAAAATGGGGGATGGAAATTCAAACTTCTATCTAGATAATAAATGTGACATCCTGAATTTCAGGTTCTGATTTCGATTGAATAAGTTGGGCTTTTCATTAACGTGCATATAGTTCTTTTCTCTGAGCTGATCACTCATGGGATAACTAGTCTATCAGGTGAAGCCGTTAAGGAATCTAAAGACAATAGACTTGAGAATTCGACCAAGAATCGACTACTCGACTGTACTAATCTGTAAGGGTCAATACGGCATAATTAAAAATCGATTAGAGACCGGAGATAGGTCGACTCGAATTCCATCTAATTGCACAATTCTTGTTGATCGGCACTAGACCGATTCTTCTATTGTTTTGCTACCTTGTGTTTGTATTTGAAATCTCAAGATTTCTATGACAACCGAGAGTCGCCAATGTGTCGAAAATGTATGTGTGGCCTGAAAACGATCGACCACAAGTCAATCGCACGAAAAATTCCTAAAAGCTACTCGGTAGATTAGAACGCAGTAAAATCTCGCCATATTGAAATTAATCGCGAAATCGAACCTGAATTCAGAAATTGAGAGTTCTGTTATGTCATAAGTCATTTTAGGAGCGTCGACTCATCCTTTGAAGATTTTTCTATAAACCAAGTTTTTTGGCGAAAAATTAAGAATTGACGGAATTGGATTGGGAAAGTTAGAAGACCGTTCTTGAACGCACTTTTGGCATCCAAGATGGATTTATTGGCATGGAAAAATGTGGATTCAAGTGTGGACACATGGGATGAATTATTGGGACTTCAATTGAATTAAATTTAAGAGAATTGAAGAGGAATTGAAGACTTTGATGGCCATTTGTCACGAAATTCGTATGCCATGGGGTATGCAACATTTTGGACTTGTTAGGAGGCTTCTTGAGGAAGTTTGAGGAGAGAGAATGGCTGAGGATGAAGGCTGAGGTGGTGGGGGCAAGCCAAAGGAGGAAATGACAAGTGTTGAAAGTTTAGAAGCCTCCTTGGGGTCTCCTCTCTTCAGCAGCCCTTCTTCCTCTTTAATGTATGACTTTCTCCATTGTTGAGGTCTCTTGGAAGCTCAAGAGAACCAGAGAAAACCAAGCACACCAGCCCCTCCACCATCGCTTGCCTTTAGACCCCATTTTCCCCCTCTATTTTCTCTTCTGCCGGTTTTTGTTCCAGCTAACCTTTCGCCAAAGATCTGAGTTAAAAGTGGTCTTCTCGGACGAATTAGCCTTTGTGCCACCCACCGTTGTCTTCAGCACATCCAAACCGTTCAAAGGAGCCCAACCTCGTGCCGAACAAAGCCACCAGTCGTCCTGTACGCCGGCGAGAAGAAACCGATCGCCGGTCCGCTGGTTCGCCTAGCAGCCTGCACGATTTTGCCCGTTTCGCGTTTTCTTTGTGTTTTCTCCCATTTTGACCCTTCCTCCACCCATACCAATCATTAGCAAGTCCCACTTGACCCCCGGGTGCCACTGTTTGCCGGCCACTCGCTCGTCGAAGCTCCGATCAGCTCGTTTCCTCGTCGTTCAGCCGCTGGTTTTTTTTCTCAGTCCAGTAAGAACAGAAGCAGAAACTAGTAAGGGTCTTGAAGCTTTGTGGCTGGTTTTCGAGCCCTTCTCGACCTCACTTGGTGTCGCCGCTAGGAGGATTGTCGGTCGCCTTCGCGTTGTCGTCGCCGTGGACTCACCGGAACACTAAACTGGTGAGTTTACTTGCTAAACCTTGCTTAGGAGGTTAATTATGCTTAATGGGTGATTAGATTAAGCTAAGTATGGTTAGGTGGTTAGATTAGTTTAGTTAATTGTTAATTAGATTAAGATATGTGATTAGTTTAGTGGATAATTAATTAAGGTTAAGTAGATGATTAGATTATTGTAATCTTGATTAGGCCTTAATTAATTATTTTAGATTAATTAGTTATTTCGAATTTATAATTATTATTTAATTATTATATAATAATATAATATTATTTATTTATTTAATTTTCGTAATTAATTAATTAATTAATTAATTAATTTATGGAAATTAAAGCACGATAGCTAGTGACCGGAATTTCGTGATGATTGTAATGGTGCTTTCTGTTTATTTAATTGAGTACCAGATTGTGAAATTTAAGTGTGAGTAGTGATTGTGAGTCATTATTCCAAAAATGGACAACTATGGTAATTGTTTAGAAAATTACTCGGTGGGGCCGTGATTACCACCAAATCTAAAAAATTACTCGGTGGGGCCGTGATTACCACAAAATCTAAAAAATTGCTCGGTGGGACCGTGATTGCCACCAAATCTAATAAAATTGCTCGATGGGACCGTAATTAAGATCTAGAAAATTGCCCGTGGGGCCGTGATTACCACTAAATCTAGATTATGCTGATGGGGTTGTGATTACCACTTAACCTAAATTTGCCAGTGGGGCCATGATTACCACTTAATCTAGGTCGTGCCCGTTGGGCCGTGATTCATTGTTGAAGATTTAGTAGGTCGTGCCTGTTGGGCCGTGACTAAGAGTTGAGAATGAATAATCGAAATGACCGTGTGATGGTTTCGATGACATGTAATCAACTGAGTTGATTGATCGATGATTCAATTTGTCTTGATGTGTTGAAATGATTGGTTGAATTGATCAAATGATCATTCAAATTGTATTGACTTGCAGGAAGGAACGGAGGCAAAGGTAGGATCTTTGACTCGTGTTTGTGTTTAGGCAGCCCTTGGGGCGTATTTTCTTCCTAATAAAGGTTTAGGGGGTGAACTTGCTAAGACATTGTCTCACCCCGTCGTGGGCTCAATTTTCAGGTTTGTAGGTGGAGGACCGAAGCCCTGAGTTTGTGAAGGTGGAGTTTGAAGGATCGGCATTTGTGTCCGACGAGTAGGTCGTAGAACAACTTCCTTTTGAGAGTCGATCTTTTGTAGACTGTAGACCAAACTCGTTTAGTAACTAAACCCCGTTGTTTATAAAAGTTGGCTTTTGTGAAATGTGGCCATGCTTTCCTATCCCATGCCGTTTGCTGTCAGAGGATTATTTATTCGCTTTCGCATGTGCATTAAAATGAAAGGGTTGGCGACGCATCCTGGGATGTCGCTATTTAAATGACCATTGAGGGATGGACACGTGCTCGGAGGATCGGGGTGTGACAATAAACTTGTCCTTTTCATTAGACAATAACTTTTACTCTTTGGAAATTCACGGCTCGAGCTAGGAATGCTTTTGCCTCTTTAGAGGCTTTGGGTCAATGCCGTGCATTAAATTGAAGAACCCTTCAAGTTTCAAACTGATACTGCTATTCCCAATCCAAGTTTAAGTTGCAAATTGACTGGAGCTTAAACTTGACGCTAGTGTCGCTTGACTTGGGTCTACTTGCCTTATCTTGACATGAGTAAGCTTCTGATCAAGACCCCATCAACATATTCAGACAATATACATGACCAAGCTCGAGTGACGTCCCACACATCCGATTGTATTCTAGATCTATCATCGACAACTTCTGCCCTTTTGATTCATAGACGAGTTCTGTGATTGAACCATATCATCAGACCTTAGATATGTTGAGATGTTCTATTATTAATTTTGGCAACTCTTGGAATGAACACTTACAGTTGACCGAGTTTTCTTATAAGACTATTTATCATTCCAAAATAGGCTTTTCAAAGTTTTGGATGGTGAGAAGTATAGATTTTTGATCGGTTGGGACAATGTGGGTGAAAAGAGATTGTTTGGTTGTGAGTTTATTAAGAGAAAGTCAAATCAGTTCTATAGTGTCTCAAGATAGCACCCAAAAAAAAAAAAAATTATGCTGACCCAGGTGTTGAGAAAACTTCATAATAGATTTTGAAGCTGACAAAATAAATACATAGTTTATCTTGAATCCAACAAATGCAAAGAAATGTTTTTCTTCAAGAACTATTTTTGAAGAGAAGTTTATATCAATCTTGATTCTATTTAGACTCTATCCATTATTGGTTGTACATTACCGCTAAAGCTTAAGACAGCTACCTCATGGATATCATCATATTATGGTGTGGATATCATGAATGTAACTGTGTGGATGTCAACAAAGCCTGCACATGGATATCATCAAAGTAATTGATTTCTTCATATTTTGTGCTAAAGTTGAATAGCATCAATATATTGCATGGATATCATCATATCACAATATGGATATCAGCAAAGTTTATATGTGAATATTGTCATATGTTCAGACTCTATGATAAAGTTGAATATCATCATATTTTGAGATCTACCTATAGTTATATTCATATACAAATTACATTGACCATATCATCACAGTTAGTGATCTAGCTTGGATTTCTTATATAGAAAGGATTGATTGACCTTCAATCTTAAAGATTCTTTTGCAACAAAATTCCACACAAGACGTCTTAATTGATTTGCAATCACTCCAAAAGACAAACGACCTTCTTTAACTAAAGAACTTTACTCATGGAAACCAAGATTTGCTTATATGGGTGACCAAATCAACGGAGATTTGGATGGTATCTTTAAAGGCTACTCAATCTTCTTTGTGCATTTGTATCCAACGGGTTGTTTGGAAAATGATCCTTTGAAGACTATACAATATGTAGATCGGAAGTAGAGGGGTACAAAAGGAGACTAAGTTGCCAAAGAGTAATATGAGATCCAAAATTGAAAATTTCAAAGTTCAAGAGAGCTATAATCTTACATACTTGTCTTTTGTGAGCTACAAACTATAACCCTTGAGAGGCATTGAAAGAGAGATCGATAAATATTGTGAAACCTATTACAAAGGTGAGAGAAAAGCTTGAATATCTTAACTCACCTTTGTAACCTCTTATTGATTGATTAGTGAAATTCAGTCAGTACGCTGTTAGTGTGGGAGAGTGAACATAAGCTTGTTCTGAGTAAAAAATATTATAAATTTTGTGTGCAATTTCTTCTCTCTCTTAACTCTTGTTCATTTTCCAATGTGGTTTTGCACACTAGTGAATATCGTCATATCACTATTTATATTTCATCTATCACTCTACTTGACTTTGATAATACTTAACTAGACAGTTTTACTTCCACATTAAATTGTCAAGTGTTTTTAAAATCACCTATTCACTCTCCTTTAGGTGATATTGCTAGCTAAAACACCAAGAAGATGCAAATAAGAAGTTGATTTGGGAGATTATGAGTATTTCAATCTTGGAGAGGACAACTCACTTTTCTGCAAACCTTATCCGTGCCCATAACATATTTCATGTATCCTAGTTGCGGAATTATATTCCTAAGATTTGGAACATGTTAGAGATTACACAACTTTAACTTTGAAGGAGAACCATACCTATGAGGAGCAATCGATTCGCATTATAGACAGCAACGATCAAGTGTTGAATATGTTGAATTGATGCTGGAGAAAGTGTGGAAATGTAGGAGATAACACAAGTGAGAACTAAATTGGATAGGTCGCTCACCACTCGTAGGAATCCACTTAAATGATAAGAGCACAACAAGAAATTCTTCTTGTTTTCAAACCAAAGGCTAAATAATTATCACTCAAAATAAATCTACATTCTTATTCATCATAGAATGCTTATATAGATGAATTTGGAACAACCCTCCAAGCATGAGTAATTACTAAGACTCTTTGGGAAGACAAAAGGACTCATAAGGAAGATAAACCTAATCACATTGACAATTAAATAAGGACTCGAGAAACTTTAAATGACATTTACTAAACCTTGAAAATGTAATAAATAAATGTTGTTGGGTGTAGGTATCCAAGACTTGCTTGTTCCAATGCACCTAATTGATGGCTTTCGAGTGAATATGGACACTCTTCGCCGGAGTGGCACTTAAGTGATCCATTTTTCTCCGATTTTGGCACTTAAGTGTTACTTTCCTAACTTTTTGGCATTTAAGTGTCTCTCCGTGCCAAGTTTTGGCACTTTAGGTGTCCGGCACTCCAACCCATTTGCAACAAGAATTGTTGAGTTGAATCCCTTAAACAATCTTTCCAAACTTCCCCAAAGTCTTGATCATCTTTATAAAGCTCCTTGATCATGTCAAAGCGTAAGACATTTACTTGCATTGTAGATAGCAAGGAATGCCTATGGCTTAATGCATCTGCCACTAGATTAAGAGTTCTTGCTTTATGATTGATAGGAAAAGTGAAAGCTTGAAGAAACTCAACCCACTTGGCATGCCGATTGTTGAGCTTATGTTGAGTGTTTACATACTTCAAGGCTTCATGATCTGAATGGAGAATAAACTCCTTGAACAATAGATAATGTTACCACTGATCTAAAGCTCTAACAATGTCATAACATTCTTTATAATAAGTAGAGTAATTATTGCGGTGATTATTCGACTTCTCACTAAAGAATGCAATAAGCTTTTCTTCTTGACTAAGAACTGCACCAATTCCCACATTAGAAGCATCACAATCAACTTCAAAGACTTTATTAAAATTTGAAAGTGCAAGAATAGGAGCCTCGGTTACCTTCCTTTTAATGAGTTAGAAGCTTTATTGTGCCTCTTTAGTCCACTTGAAACTTCCTCCCTTCAAGCATTCGGTGATAGGAGAAATAATGGTATTGAAATGTTTGATAAAGCGGCGATAAAATGATACCAAACCATGGAAACTCCAAATATCATGAATAGATGTTGAAATGGGCCAACTTATGATCGCCTCCACCTTGCTAGAATCCATCTTGATGCCTTTTTTAGAAACAACATAGCCTAGGAAGACAAGGCTATCGGCAAAGAAGTGACACTTCTTTAAGTTGGCATATAACTTTTGCTCTCGAAGAACCTTGAAAACTTGGAAGAGATTCTCCAAGTGTTGCTCTTGAGTAGAACTATAAAAAAGAATATCACAAAAATAAACAACAACGAAGCTGCCAATAAATAGTTTAAAGATATGATTCATAAGGCGCATAAACGTACTAGCGGCATTAGAGAGGCCGAAAGGCATGACCATTTACTCATAGAGGCCACCTCTTGTTTTGAATGTAGTTTTCCATTCATCTCCAGCTCTCATTTGAATTTGGTGATATCCACTTCAAAGATCAATCTTGGAAAAGATAGTAGCGCCAAGGAGTTGGTCGAGAAGATTATCAAGTCAAGAAATAGGACAACGGTACTTGATGGTTATCTTGTTCACCGCTTGACTATTGATGCACATATGTCACGACCCATTCTTCTTTGGCACAATAAGAGCGGGGACAACACTTGGACTCATGCTTTCCCTCACCATTCCTTTAGCCATGAGTTCATCCACTTGTCGTTGAAACTCTTCATGTTCCTTAGGACTCATTGGATAGGCCGCCTTGTTTGGAATGACTCCTCATGAGACAAAATCAATGCAATGTTGAATGTCTCTTATAGGTGGAAGACCGGGCGGAATCTCTTTCGGAACAACATCCTTAAATTTTGGAGTAAGAGATTCTACTTGAGAAGGAACATCAAAATGTTCTTCATTCTCTACTAACACCACAAGAGCATATGCCTCCAAGGATTATTCCAAGGCTTTATCAACTTCATATTTAGAGAGTAAATTATTTCCTTCCCCATTAGATAATTTAGGAGTGCTCTCTATTTTGGAAGGACCCCAAATGATTTTGACTCTATCTTTCTTAAAGGTGTAAGTATTCTTGAACCCATTGTACTTAGTTTTTCTATCAAATTGCCATGGCCTCCCAAGAAGCAAATGGCAAGTATCCATGGGAACAACATTGCACCATACTTCATTAATATATGTTTTTCCAATGGAGAATTGAACAAAACATCACTTATTAACCCTTACCTTGTTCCCTTTGCGAAGCCAAGAGAGTTTGTAAGGTTGTGGGTGTTTTTCCATCTTGAGGTGCAACTTGTCCACCATTGTTGTAGCCACTACGTTCTTGTAGCTTCCTCCATTGATGAAAACATCACACACCTTTCCATGAGAAGTGCATGTAATATGAAAAATATTATTGCAAATCCACGTACCATCCTCACTAGAAGTAACATTCAAGACTTGATGAAGAATTAGAGACTTTCCTTGGTCTCCATAGACAACTTCATCTTTCTCCTCGGATATTTCATCAGTACCGAGGAATATTCACATTGCTCTTTCTCAAGCTCTTCTTCTACAAGAGAGACAATCTTGTGATTTGGACATTCGGATGCAATATGCCCAAACTCTTGACATTTGAAACACCGGATAGAGTTTGGGCACTTGGAACTTGACGCTCCATCATTCTTAGGAGTCGACTGTGAAGTGGTCATCCTAATCTTAGAAGAAGATGCCCTTTCACCCTTAGAAAAGTCTTCTTTATTTCAATACCAAGAGGTATGACCAAGAGCCTCTTTAAGTTGCCGTTCCACCTTACATGCAAGTTGACAAACATCATGTAAGTCCAGTAAAGTTGAAGTTGGACAACATTACCGATTTTAGATTGAAGTCCACCAAGATAGCAGGTAATAGTTTGCTCTTCTCCTTTGGAAACATCACAAAGCATCATGAAGTGATCAAATTCCGCGGCATATTCTTCCACCGACAGCTCATTTTGTTTGAAATTATGGAATTGAAGGAAAGTATCTTGACAATAGTTCGGTGGTAAAAACTTCTTCTTCAATTCTTTCCTCATCTTCTCCCATGGCTTCTTCCTTCACGAGCTCTTTGTTTCTTCAAGTGCTTCCACCAAATAGAAGCATGCCTTTTGAGTTTGATAGCAAGTAGCTTCACCTTTCGATCATTCGGGATGTCTTTGTAGTCAAAGACTCTTTCTACAGCATGCAACCAATCCATAAATTCTTCTAGTTGCATCTTCCCCTCAAATTCGGTAATATCAACCTTTATATAGGAATCTTGCCCAATTCCATGGAACCTTCGATATTGATGTTGAGGAAGCTCTCCTCACTTGAAGTATGACTTTGAGCACTGGCAAAGGGGTCAACATCCTCTTCATCAAAGGAAACATCTTCTGAATCATGACACAAATCATCATGTTCCAAAAGTTCGAAGCGTTACGAATGCTCCTGTAGTTGTTGCACTTGTCTCCTTAAATCATCCACCTCCACATCTTGTAGGTCTCTTTCCCAAGCTATAGAAGACCCAACATTTGGTCCATATTGATGATGACCAGCCATTGAACCAAGGTTTTGATGCCAATTTGACTCCGAAGAAAGTGTAGGGAAGTAGGAGGTAAAACAAGTGAGAAATAAATTGGATAGGTTGCTCACCATTCATAGGAATCCACCTAAGAGATAAGAGCACAACAAGAAATTCTTCTTGTTCTCAAGTCAGAGGTTAAATGAATTATCTCTCAAAACAAATCTACTTTCATAGCATGCTTATAGACAAACTTGGAACAACTCTCCAAGAACGAGTAATTACTAAGACTCTTTGGAAAAACAAAAGGACCCATAGGGAGGATAAACTAAATAACATCAACAATTAAATAAGGACTCTAAAAACTTTAAAAGACATTTATTTATTTATGTATTTTTTGATGACCCAGGGAAGTCTCGTACACCGCAGGTGGCTGGAGTAAACCCTGGGACCCCACGAGAGGACCCACCAGCCCCGTGGAACGGGTAAGACGCCAAGCATCTCCGCGGTGAGTCGAACCCTCACCCTCCAAGATGGGGTCAGTGGGTCCCCCCATGATGGGGAAGACTTACCAGTGGAGCCATCGCGGCCGGTGGTTTTAAAAGACATTTATTAGATCTTGAAAATATAAGAAATAAATATTGTTGGGTGTAGGTATCCAAGACTTGCTTGTTTTAATGCACCGAATTATTGGCCTTCGAGTGAATGTGGACACCCTTCAAATGCATGACTACCGAAGTATTGGTAACAACACAAGGTTACCAAAGTATCGGTAACTATGCGATTAGTAACTATTTTGTATAACCGATGTCGTCTAGGAATGCTCTGGCATCATGAACTATATCTAGAAGAATTCAATGGCAATGCCACACCGAAAGAAAACCACCCGGGATTGAAAGGTAGGCTAAGTGGCATATATCCTCCTCCTTTTGAGAATTAAGGTACGCAGGAAGATTTTTCCTTTTTAAGGGGATGGAATGTAACACAAGGACAAGAATATGTACATTTTCTTGGCCAACCGAGTCATCTTGGGTAGCCAAGTTGAAGAAAGACTACTGTTCTTCGGGTCAGATTTTTTAAGGAGTACATTATTCTCCGCAATGAGGTCCTTAGGTTGAATGTCATCCCCTAGATGCACCATTGGTGTCTAAGACGACAATAAGTCATACGCATCCACTCATATGACTACTTGAAACGTGAAAGAGAAGGATATAGGATTTCCGCTGCAAATATTTTCACATCTTAGATTGGCATCCTGCTTTGAAATGCTATTCATAAGCATTAACACAAACGAAACCACCGCATGTACATAATTCTAGGTCATGCATAGAGATTTGGCGCTAAGATTCCGAACAACCATAAGTCATTGTTCTCTCTACACTTAAAGGTGAGCCACAATCTCACAAAGTTGTCTTCTTAAAGCTCTTCAACTTCAGTATCCACGTCGCCATCATTAGAATAGTGCTCACCTTGTTCCCTGGCTTTGCTTGAACTGCCACTCCTGGTTTCCCTCCTAAAGCCAAAGATGGAAATGCGGAAGAGGCAGTAGAAACTTTGTCGAAATGGATTTCAATTTCCCCACTTCGGTGTTCGTGGGACAATGGACCTAGACTTAGAGCCAGGGAAGATGGAGTCAGTTTTTTGCAAGTATGCATTCTCACAGTGGGTGAACTTCTCCCGTTCAAGCCCTTCAGGGATAGCCTTTTAGCAGAAAACCATTCTGACCTTTAGTTCAGAGCCTAGAGACACTCAGAGATGCTAGGATGATAACATTTCTAATCATTCAAGCTGCATTTTTCAGAGGATCCTACCAAGCTGGAGAAGAAGACGGAGTTTAGAAAGCCATTGAGAATTTCACAAAATACTCACTTTACTTTAAGGGACTTTGCCCAACACATTACATCCTCCTTACCTTTTATAGACATTAGGAGATCACACATAAACAAGGAACAAAGGCTCCAGAAACTTCCGGTATGGAATTATTTGGTGATATGAACAATGATAGTGGACAGTGATTTCCTTAGCCTATTGCTACAGTAACGCTACTGTGACTTGCTACAGTGATCTGCTACAGTCAGCAGTCTCATCCGTCACGAGCATTGTAGTCATAGTCTGAGTCATTAGAACTATGCATTGTCAGAAGATGTTCTTTATATTTTTGCTCAAGTCTTGCAAGTGAATTTGGTGAGAGAATTCGGTTTGAGGAGGATGCTTCCTCTTCATTTTAGAAGGAGCCTATAATGTTGGCAGGAATGTTTAGTTAAGGCTAATTGGATGGTTGAGCATAGTAGAATGTGTTCATGCCTAGAGATAAGGACAAATGTCATTGATCATAGGGGTCTTGGGAAAAAGAATCTCCCAATTGTGCATAGGGGTCTTGAGAGGACTGTGCAGGGTCATCTGTGTCTATCATTTTTTGCTTATGTGATGATGCAACTTGTCTGAATTCCTCAAGTGCTTCATTGGCTTTTGGAGTAAGGCTATAATGATCCTATGCAGTGGGTACATTATAGTTTCATACATCTTCAGGAATGGTTTTATTTTCCTGACATGAAACTCTTTAGAGTTCTCAATACTAGTGTTCACAACAACCAACATGTCTTGGAAAGGATTTGTAAATCCGAGCTTTTGTAAGATGTGCTTGAGGTTTATAGGATGTGGTACCTATAATCTGTGGGGGCACTAGTGATGCTGCCATTGTTTTTTTACAAAAGCCTATGGATGTCGTAAAAATAGAATAATGTGGACCTTAGGGTTTAGTTGGATGATTCTCAATTCTTGCTACAAAAGTTGCTTCCAGTGAGTGGGAGGATAAAATCAATTGAGGAAAGTTAAGAGATTTCTGTCACTTTCTTTTTCAATGTTTCGACAAAGTCCAAATATCCTAATGAGGTTAGCAATGAATCTTCTGGTTGGAATTTCAATAGCTATTAAGTACTTATTTGTTAAGTACCATAATAACCATCGCAACTGATCAGGGAAGTCTTCTTCATTCTAGATTAAAGGATGTATGAATGAATAATCCGAATTTAATCCAAAAGGATAAAGAATTAAACCTCCATGAAATCTGAATAAATCTGTGTGGCATTGCCACATGAGGTTTTCTAGATTTTCAGTGAGGCTGTCATTCTGGACTTGTTCAACAATCTCCTAGGGGTATTGCCAACTTGGCCAATCTTGTATTCTTTCAATCTTATACTTTTCATTATGATGAATAGTAAGGAAAGCACGCCTCATGATGTACATGTTGATTTATGTTTGTGCCTTTGGTTTTGATAAGAAGTCAGCAAGTACGTTATTCTTCCTAGCAATGTGTTTAGTTTCAAAAGAGTATTTTGAAAACCATTCAGCCCATTAAAGCAGTTGAGAATTTGGAATTTGCTTTTGCTTGAACTTGATCATCTGCGGAAAGGATGCCATATCTAATTCTACCAAAAAGTTATGGTTGATGAGATGGAATTCAAACTTTTTTATCCCATTTTTCAATACCAAGATTTCTTTAAAAGTGGAATGATAATGCCTTTCAGCTTAAGAAAATTTTCTACTTTTGTAGGCATACAAGTGTCTTTTACCATCAATTTTATCAAATAGGATGGCTGCCAAGTATTCATCACTGGCGTTAGTTTGGATAATTCTCTTTTCTATTGATGGGATTTGTAATGGAGGAAGAGTCTACATAATCTCCTTAAGTTCAGCAACTGCTTTAATATGAGATTTTCCCTAAGGTGAGGAATTTTCTTTTGGCATTGATTGCAGTGGAATCAACAATTTCGTAATGTTTAGAACAAAATCTTTGAGATAATTAATTATCCCAAGAAATTGCTGAACTTGCTTTGTCGTAAAATTCTTTTTAGGAAATTTCAATAATTCCTGAGCAATGTGTGGCCCTGGATAGTATGTTCCTTTGTTAAGGTGCATACCAAGAAATTTAATTTCTATTTGGGTAATATTCATCTTTCTTTGAGAAAGCATAATCCCGTGTTTTTTCACAATTTCTATAACCTGTCCAAGAAGTTGGCAGTGGGATTTTTCATTGGGGTTGTAGAGTAGAATATCAAAAAAAAAATATACTGCTGCACTTGACAAGATGGGTTGGAAAATTTGACACATGGTCTTCTGGAATAGGAATGGTGCTACTTTTAGGCCAAAAATAAGAACTTTTCATTGAAAATGTTGGTTCGCGATGCAGAACTTTGTTTTGGGTCTATCTTTTGGATGGATGTCCAATTGCCAAAATCCATCTTTAAGATCAAACTTGGAATAGATATGAGCTTTTGATAATCCAGTAAAGAGGGAATTTCTAGAAGGTAGAATAAATTTATCATCTTGAAATAAAAAAAATGTTAAGAGGCTGATAGTTAATTATCAGTCGCATCTTTCCTTTATTTTTCTCGGCACGTTTATTGATGTAAAAGGCTTCACAAGCCCATTGAAAATTTGAAACTTCAATAAGGCCTTATTGTAATAGTTTTGAGCATTCCTTCTAAGCCACAACCAAGTGTTCTGGCTTCATTCCCATGTGACTCGCCTCGGTTGGATTGATATCTTTATTTTTCTTGAAATGAAGGTGAATAAAAAATTCCGGATTTTTCCATAAAGGATGAGAACACTTTTGAGAGAATTCAGAATGAGATTCTGAACAGGATTCTAACAGCTTATGCATGATTGAATCTAACAAATGAAAAAAAAGTCTTTGGCTATTGACAAATTCAGAGAATTGGTCCTTATACTTAAGACATTTTCTAGGAATGATACAAATCTGAGAAATCTGAGTCATGATATCCCAACCAATGATCAAATCTTTGTTAGGTAGATTGGATTCGAAGATTTTTGTGGTTATAGAACATTGAGGAAAAAATTAGACAGTTACTAGGGTAGTTCTTACATTCATAGAAAAAGTATCTCTTGAGACAGAATTGAAATATCGAACGTAGGAAGTTTAATATTCTTCAAGAAGAACTTTAGTGTTTAAGATTGAAGAACTTGCACCAGTGTCTATGAGAGCAATAATAGTGATAGGTTTGGCAAACTTTGAAGTGAAGATTTTTACAGGAAAATGGGGACAATGGATTTGGCTTGAAAATATGTCAGGGTTTTGCTCCGATGAAGTAAGGGATATGTGAAAAAGGTCTTCGAATTCTGAATCAGAATCAGTTTCACTAGGAGTTTGGTGACGTGGAATGACACAAAGAGTTTGTTCAGATGGTTCTTCATCTATAGAGAATAGAGATTCGACATCATCATGTTCAAGTGAAATACCTATCTTAATCTCTATGTGATTTATCAAATGATTCTGATCTTTTCTTGCTTGGGGACAATTTTTGGAGAAATGGTCATTTTGGTTGCAGATGAAGCATCGAGTTGATTTCTTGTGACCTGAACAATATTTCCTTTTGTGTAGGAATCGTCATTTCTTTTTTCTTCAAAAGTGTTTAGATTCGTGTTTGGATTTCTTTATCCAAAATTTCTTAAAGTGCTTCTTTTTTTCTGGAAGACTTTCCACAAGAACCATCACAGTCTTTTTTGGAGCATATGATCTTCAGCTCCTGGCGAGAGTAGGCTTTATCAAGTTCTCTGTTGTCGGTGAGATAAGTTTTGACCATTTGGCGCTTCAAACACAAATCATCAAGGCACAAATGGATCTCTTGTTGTATTTTTCCCAAAGGAATATCCATAATTCTTCTTTGTCTACTGAGAAAAGATTTCTCAACCTGCCAGGATAACTCCTTAGGGATGGAAATCAGAAAGATTTGTTTTAGGTTTGGATAAGCTCCAATACCATAGAAAAGCTTAAGCCTTTCCCGATAATGTTTATCGAGATGCTTTTTTCTGGAGAGAGTAGCATTTTCTTTCAAAGAATTCTCTTCTTTTTAGCTCTTGGAGGTAAGAACGTTTTCCAATGAAAAAATGATATAGGAGGGAAATGGCATGACTAAAATCTGGTGAAAGTAAAAATTGAACCTGGTCTTATTATGTTACCGATTGCCACTAATGTTTGAGACTTCCTGTAAACCTTGTGAGAAAAATAACAAGGACATTATATTTATCCTAATTGGTAAGAGCTTGGGCATTTAACTAAGTATGAAATTTCTCAAATCTTTCTGGCCATTTGGAATAAGGAAAGTCATCAACAGTAAAAAACTGTTTGGAAGAAGTAGACATATGCTAAGAGGGATTGTTTGGTTGAACAATCTCTGGTTCATAAGGGTTGGATTCCATATCCTGATCCGGAGGATCACCATGAATATTGATGAAGTTACTGGTGCAATAGGAAATGAATCAATGATAGGGATTGAGAAGGATTAAGAGGATGAAAAGGATACAGAGTCTGACTCGGTTTCCAATTTGTCTACAAAAATTGGTTCTGATGGAAATAAGATATGATCTTCCAAAGTAACAGGATTAGGCTGATCTTCTTGATTGCCTAGATCTTTTAGGAATGCTTCTAACGGATTCGATAGCATCATTTGGTTTGGCTTTTTCTTTATAACAAGCGAGGATTCTTCAGGCATCTTCTTTTTTCCTTTTTCTTTCCTTATTCAATTGTTGACACCTAAATTTTTACATAATTTTTGGGTTAAAAAATAAAAATCACATGGCATATAGTTTAGGAACATTTATGTTATTTTTATTTTGTTTTATTTTAGACCCTCGGTGAGGGAAGGATTTTTCACATATTCTGTTCAGATTTTTCACATATTCAGGTAATATACACTGGGGGATGTATTTTGAGCAGAAAGGAATTCGAATGGAATATTTGAAAAAATACAAAAGGGAATATTGCATAAGGTGCAACGATATATTCAGGGAATCATGCACAAGCAAAATTGGAAATGAAATATGCCACAAAGATCTAAATTTTTCCACTATAAAAGGTGTTGTTTGTGTATGGACAATTGGGGGAGGATTTCGAAATTTTTGAGAGGAAATACGTGAGGAAGTTTTAGGGTTTTTGAGGTTTGAAACTGAAATTCAAAAAAAATCTTTTTGGTGGGGTGAACCCATGTTCGAAAAGCAGGAGAGAGAGACAAGACTGGCGAGTGATGTGAGAGAGAGAAAAAAAAGAGGAAAAAAAAAGAAAAGAAAAGGGGGCGCGACTGTTCATCTTCCTCGCAGGGCTGCCCCTACCCGCGCTGGCGCCGTCGACCGCGCCAGCACCGCCTCCACCAGCTACCTCCGCGTCTCTGCCGCTGTCGCTCCGCCACCATCGCTTTGCCAGCGTCCTGCCAATCGTTGGAGATCCCCCTCACCCATGAGCTTGCGCTGGCTCACGACGTCTTGGCAACTTGCGACCCAGCGACCCACTTGCAAATCCCGAGTCGCCAGTCACTACCACCATGCCCTGCCTGGAAGCCTCTGCGACGCCGCTACTACCGCCAGATCTAACTCACCTGCAACCATAAGCCAGAAGCCACTGTTCCTATTGCAACTCCGTCCTTAGGCTGTCCGATTGTAGCTATCGGTTGCTGGGCTTCCGACTTTGACCCACGACGCTGCTACTGCTGTCTCCAACTCCGTTCCGATGACTCGACGCCAACAGCGGCGACACCGACGCCGCGCCGGAGACCGGTGACCGACGTCCCCGCCAACCCAACGCCCTATTGCCCAGAGCCGAAGCCCTGTGACCCAACGTCCTTGACCGCCGCACTTCACGCCTAGACGTTGCCCCCGGTGCATGATAGCAAGCTTCGTGCCCTGCGACACCCTTCGCTGGTGCCCTGCCATGCTGGAGTCCCTTGCCGGTGTCAACCCTCGCTGCCCCGCGTCGGACATGTAGCTCACCGTGCCCTCGCCGGAAACCCTCGCTAGAGCTCCGAACCAGCTAAGATTTTTTTTAGGTATATTTATTTTATTGTATTATGAAGGTTTATTTTATTTTATTGTTTTGTTTCATTTCTTGTTTTTTTTTTTTGTTTACTTGAGATATTTCCCTAAGCCTAATTAGAAATTATGACATGCAACTTGATTCGCAATCGCGTTGAATTTTTATTTCATCTATAAGGCCTCAGATGAAATAATTAATTAAGCGGGAATAAAATTGATATTTTGATCTTTAAGGCTTAAGATCAATTTATCAATTTTACTAGCGAAGTATTATCCCTTGATTTGAACAATGTATGATATTTTTTATAATTTTGAATGGCTTGGCTTGTCTTGATTGCTTTGTTTATTTTGAAATATGTTTGAATTAGAATATTGCATGGTTTAGGTTATCTTGCATGTTTAGGGTAGGAGTTTTATTATTTCAAATTTTAAAAAAGTAAACATCAAAAAATCAAAAAAAAAAAATCAAATCAATTTATTTAGGTTGTTAGTTTTTTTTTTTTTTTTAAAAACTTGGAATGCATGTTTAATTATTTGGCAATTATTAATTTCGAAATTAAAAAAAAAAACAGAAAAAAAGGAAAAACAACAAAAATCATCATGCATATGTCATATAGAATTATGGCATATTTTGTACGTCATTGCATATTAGGGTAAAATTGCACTTAGGATAGATTGCATCTTTAGGAAAAATAAAAAATGCCATGTAAATATAGGATTAGATTCATGAAATGCACGTCATCTAGAGATTGTTATTAGGTCCATTTAATTAGAAATTGCATGTCATTAGAATTAGGTCATTTAGTAATATTGCATTGCATATTGCATGATTTTCATTAATTAAGTGAAAACAAATAAAATAAATTGCGTGTTAGTTAGAAATCATATCTAGAGTTGTTGATGTGGATTCTAATTTAACATCGCAGATGCTCTCATACTTTGAGGTAAGTTTTGCAATTTATTCGTTATTTACTTGGGTGTTAAATTGGTGGTTTGCGCACCCGCATGATCGTCTCACATGTTAGGAAAAAATATTTAAAATCAATTTAAGCTGCTTGCAAAAATATTTTTACAAATAAAAGAATGGTACCGAAAGGGCATTAGAGAAATCTAGTATAGCCAAGTCCCCGTACCCATAGTCTCCGGTTCGTAGGAATAAAGTAAAATCTCCCGTTACTTTACTTAGGTTTCTAATCGACCCACCAAAAAATAGATTAGTAGCGATTTTTAGATAAAATCTATCTGTCTGTTAAGAATTTGAACATAAGTCACGAATTGGTATGGGCTTGGGAGAGCCCGAGTTAAGCCTAGCATTAACAATCCATTAGTCAAATTTTAGGTGGTGCACCCGAAAATAGGTCGCGACATCGATCCAGTTCTTTAAGGCGATTTCGCATATCTACCACATATGTCTTGTCTCATTTGATAGGAACGTTTGTGAGGGGAGCAAAGATAGACGTATTATGAGGTGGTGGAAGCGAATGTTCTGTCCGCAACAAAGTTGGAAATGGGTTGAAAGGATTGAACCTTCATTCTTCAAGGTGTTGGATTTGCCTTTTGAGCTTTTCTATTTCTGCCTTGGGACTTTCAAGTTGATGATATCCCAGATGTTATTCAGATTCCAAGGCATGAAGCTTCTTTTGGAAGTCCGGAAGCATTTTCTTGGTGGTTTAATCATATTTTCGAAAATCTTGTTGCACATTCACAATTTTGGAGTCAATTGCTTTGAATGCATTGTTATGTGCTAAAAGAGTTTCTGATTGCTAATTCAAGACGGCTTCGGCAACAAGAATTCTTTTCTGTCTTCTATGCTCATCCACATTAGTGGGGGCATATATCTTGGGAGCATGCCGATATCTGCCTAGTGGGTCAATGAATTCTTCTAGAGTAGGGAACGAAAGTTTCGAACTTTCTCGAACAAGATGATGAAAATTTGTCTCATGCAACATAGCGATGGAAGAACTGGATGGTGTCTCTTCTGGAGTCTCAAGTGGATAGGAATGCTTCTTTGCCCACTTTAGAATTGGCTTATAAAATAGGGAAATAATTGGTTTTTTCTAAGGAGGAGATGGAGGAGATGATGGTGGTGGAGTTGGTGAAACAGAGGGTGGAGCAATGAACTCTGGTGGTGGAGTTGGAGCATAGGAAACCATAAACTGGAATTTATCACACTCACGAAGAGTATCAACGAGGAGTCTCCATTCAAGTACCTTTGGTACATATCATCCTTTGGCTTCTTGCATTTCTGTCGAGGTCTTGCATATGGGTCTACCTCATCGGGAGAATTTGTGCAATAGGTCCATTCATGGTATCGGAGCCATGGTTTTGTTTATAATAAGATCAGTTCCATGCGCTCAGTAGGTGAATCCAGTGCTAAGAAGATCTCTTTGTATCATGACTAATCTAGAAATACTAGAAGCACCTCTTTCTCTCGCCTCATCCCCATCTTCCTCAACCCCTTTAGATTTTTGTGTGTCCAATGTTTCTAAGATTGACCATCTTTATGAAGTCTCTCTTAGTGATGAAACCAAAATTTCTAAAACTCAACTTCCCCTTATGAACCACTGTTCCACTTTCACTAAAGCAACCTCATTATTTTCCCCCATTCGCTCCATTCGATAACTCATTTGCCAAACTCCAAAGGAAGTAAATGAGTGTGTCTAATTCTCCAAGTTCGATCAACATCCCATTCCTACCACAGAAAAAGAGTATTTTGCTACTCTTCAGATCCCTCCAGAGTTCCCCAGACAATGGACTCAACAAGGATATTCTCATGTTCATTATGGAGTTGTTCGTCTTGCTCTTATTTTTCATGATCCCAAGGGTTTGCCGGTTGTGGCAAGAATCGCATTATTGGATACTCGGTTCCTAGAATACCAGCATGCTTGCATTGGTACTGTTCAAACCACTTTAAATGTTGGAATAGTTTTTACAACCTTATATCCAAATTTCAATATCGCTTTTTCAGACCCCTAGCTACTTTCCTTTCTAAAAGTTCAGGTCCAGCTCATCGTCCAAGTCAACGCCAGCCAACCCAAATTGGTCGGATAAATTGAATTGGCACAAATTCAAAAAGGTTTAGGACTAAATTGAAAAAAAAAAGTTTAGGACTGAATGGGCATAATCACAATAGGTTTAGGACTTTTTTGCTAATTTTCCCTTCTCTTATATTAAATAAAATTTTATGAGACAATTACCAACTATTGTTAAGGCATTTAATATTTAAATATTCTACACGAAATAATTTAAGTAGAATAGAGGCTTGAAAGGCAAACATTACGAAGGTGCTCACGTTGCGGTGGTACACGTCATGAGGGTGTTTGCATTATTTTTTAGGCTTACTTGGTAATCTAAAGGCAAAAAGGTTTCCAAATGCATCGTCCTCAGCACACTTGGGTCACCGAGGGAGTTCATCGTGTGGTTTTGTTTCGATCAAAGTTTATAGTATGATTGTTTGTTTTATAGTCACGTCTGATCGATAAGTTCCTTCGATAACTTATCATGATGTGCATTGGCAAACCTTCTAGCCCTTCATCTGATTATGGAGAATATTATGTTCTATTTACTTTTATGTCTGAAGTTGGAAATGCAAGAACTTTGGTTAATTTATTTTAAGCTTCTCATGAAAAGCGAAGTTTTAGCATGTAATCGACTAAATGTTTATGTGATGTGACCATCAAAGTGGTTGATTTAATGGTAAATGAGTCACATTTATTGTTACGAGATCACAAGTTCGATTCACGTTGTAAATGAAACGTTTGGTTTGTTCTGTGTTGCTTGACTACCACGTATCTTGTATAAAGCCACAACGTGGTAGGATATGGTGACAAGCTTGTCATATTTCGGACTTTTGGATTGGAGGTTGCTGTGGAGCAATTATAACCAAGTCTGAACATTTCGTTTAAGATATGATATTCTTATGATATGGTTAAATGGGGTTGCTAGGGTCCCTCAGCTTTCCCCGCCCTATTCACCCATAAAAAAAAAAAAAAATTACTTGGTGGTGATGATTCATGCACCATGATATGGGTTATACCAATGGAAGAAGCCGGAACCATCTAACACGTAAAGCACAGAACGTCCCTTCTTTTTAAACCCCCAAAACTCAGAGAAAGAGTTATTTATTGATAAAATAGATTAAAAAAAGAGCTGGAAGTCCAAAAGGAACGAGATGGAATTTCTGGCGGTGGAAAAGAAGGTTTTTGATATTTTTATTATGTCCATTTCTAGTGAAGGAAATACATTACTCTTTCACGGTTGGAGGATTGAGGTGTGAATGAATTTAGTTACATGACTGTCTTTAAGCACACATGCCATTCACTGGTAAAGGTGAACATTGCTATGTCTGTGTTGCCTAAATCAATCTCATTTTTTCAACCTGAAATTAAAGGGTGGGATTAAAAAGGAAAAATGTCTAATCATGGTTCCATTTATTTCAAATCTTATAAATAAAGTTTTGGGTAGACACTAAAAATGAAAATAGCTCTTTCTTTAGTGAGATTATATAAACAGATGCCCGAACCAAAATATGTTGTTGTTATGGGAGCATGTACAATTACAGGGGATGGGAAGGTTATGATTTTGAAGATGCGATACTCATTATAGCCATTGTATGGTATATGAAGATATTTGTACTTCTTTTGACATACGGAAATATAAATAGAATCGCACTTGGGAAAGGGAAGTGAATCCCAAGCTTTTTATACCTATGAATTCCATTGGATCCAGAAATAATACATTGGAAGACCCAATCGCTAATCTCGGGCTTTCAGGTTGGTGGCTGGTGTGAAGTAGTTATAGCCAAATCTGAGTATTTTGTAGTGGACATAAGACCCTTAGGATAAGGTCAAAAGTGGTTGTTAGGAAAATTGTTAGATAAGTCTTACATTTATTGCATGTGTATTAATTTAGTCTCAAACCTTTCAATGATACCAATATAGTTCTAAACGTTTTGACCTTGTGCTAATTTAGTTATAAATCTTTTGACATAGTGCTAATTCAGTTTTCTCAACTAATTTTGGCCGAATAGTGTTGACATGGAGGATGGTTGGCTTATGTGGCATGGCTAACGCTAACATGGACAAATTTTAATATATATATATATATATATATATTTATATATATATATATTTTTTTTTTTTTTTGATTTTTATTCTTTTATTTTTCCTCTTTTGCTTTATTATTGCTTTTTTTTCCCCTTCCTTCTCTCTCTAATTGGTTGTCGGGTCGACAACTAGTTAGAGGCAAGGGCCGGCAAGGCTCACCCTTGCTAGACACCGCAAGGTCATAGTGTTCGACCTCACAACCTCTGGTGAGGGCTCGAGCCTTGCTTGGCCTAGGTGAGGTAGTCGGAGGCTAGGTGAGGCATGACGTCGTTGGATTTGACAAGGTCCCTCACTAGCCCTTGCTAGTGGCCAGGCACCCAGGCTTGGCAACCGGCTAGAGGAATAGAAAGAAAATAAAAAGAAAGAGAAAAAAAAAACAAAACAAAACAAAAGAATAAAAGAAATCAAAAAATATTATTAAAAGTTATCCACATTAATGTTAGTCATGCCACGTAAGCCGATCCTAGCATCCGTGTAAGCAATATTTGGCCAAAATTAGGCCAAATGATTGAATTGACACTAAATCAAAATGTTTATGATTGAATTAACATCAAATCAAAATGTTTAGAAGTGAATTGACACCAATAAAAATGTTTAAGATTAAATTGACACAAATGCAATAAATTTAAAACTTTTCTAACACTTTTTCTGGGATTGCTTGGTTACCTTAGCCTTCCCTGCCAGAATGACTTGATGATGATGATTCATACACCGTTATATGGGCTAAACCCAAAGATGAAGCCGGAACCATCGAACGCGTAAAGCACATAATGTCCTTCTTTTCAAACCCCCAAAATTCAAAGAAAGAGTTCTTTATTGAAATAAAAATAAAAAAAAAAAAAAAGAGCTGGAAGTCAAAAGTGAAGTAGATGGAGTTTCTAGCGGCAGAAAAGAACGTTTTTGGTATTTTTATTATGTACACGGCTAGTGACGGAGACATATCACTCTTTCAATGCTGTATAATTGACATGTAAATGAATTTGATTACATAATTATCTTTAAGGTTACAGACCATCCATTTTATAGTGAAGGTGTAAAAATTTCTTTATATGGGTAATGAAGCTAATAATACCCATATACTTATTATTCTAAATTTTAAGCATATTAGCTTTGAGGAGAAAAAGGTAAGATTAATCAAACGAAAAGGGTTTGAACCAAAAAATAGAAAAGCCAAACGAAAAGGGAAGAGAGTAAAAGAAAAAATTAGGAAAAATGAAAAATCTTATAAAATTAATATAGGTTTGGTCTCTTTACTATGTTTCGTGACACATTTAGTTCCCAAACTTATCTCTTATGACGAAATTCAATTTTAATTCAAATGCGGACGAAATATGCTGAGTCAATACCAATAAATCGACACGTGACACCAGCACATGCGAGTTAATAAGTCCACATTTTTTGTCCTTTTACTTTTGGGAATGTTCAAATACAGTCCTTGTAAGTGTTTTTGTAATAAAAACACACTGTGTCCTCGTACCATCGATGAAATGTCAACATGGCTACTCGAAAACATAGAAAGAGAATGAGAGATGATTTTTGGGCATAAGATTTTCCCATGTTAGACTGGCCTCCCGCTATAAAATCCTAGCGCTTAAGGTTAACAATACAATCGAAAACCGCAACACATAACACAGCTCAAGTTCTCCAAGCAGAGAGACAGGCAAAAGGACTCCGAAAGACCCCAAGTCATGGTTCTCCTTTCACTTAAACATGAACCGCAATCTCACAAAGCTGTCTTCCTAAAGCTCTTCCGTTTCAAAGCTGGTGTCATCATCGTGGTAATGGTGCTCACCTTATTCCCTGGCCTTGCTTCAACTGCCACTCCTGGTTTCCCTCTTGATGCTAAAAATAGAATTGCAGAGGAGGCAGCAGAAACTCTGCTGAAATGGAAATCCACTCTTGACAGTCAAAGCCAATCTCTCCTGTCCTCATGGCGGGGGGAGAATGCTTGCTCTAGTAATTGGACAGGAGTCACCTGTGACCGACCAGGAGTGGTCACTAGTCTGAAACGTTTATTTAGACAGACTTTTGAAAGTATAGTATAGTTTGGAGATAGGTCTCCCTACCCCTACCCAGACTTCTGTCTTTTGTTGGAAATGTAATGAAATTGTGAACTCACATGAGGTATAAATAAATAAATAAAAATCAGAAGTATGTTTGTTATAATTGTGAGGCTTTAATCATTAAAAGAATATTCGTAGATGTTTATTTTTGCTCTTGCACGTTAAAAGAAATCAATAATATAACAACACGTGTCAGGTGACGTCTCGGGATGTCACAACAAGAATCTAGTAGATACATGAATTAAATAGATACGAAAATCTAGGAGATATATGAATCAAGAATTAAGTAGATACACGAACTCAAAAAATACATAAACTCGAGCAATACACGAATTAATAAGATACATGAATGGGAACAATGTATCTTTGCTCACATTCATTGATCCATTAACCCACCATAGTTTACAACATAAGCATCCCAAGTCAAGTATCTTAAACAGGAGCTCTTTGACCATGAGAGATGGAAGACTCTCAAGCATAAGAGATTGAAGACTAAATGCAAAATTGAAGAACCCCAATCAAGATGGAAGTTTATATATATATACCAACCCTAATTATTCTAGTTTTTACTTTTTTAGATTTAAGAATGAGTCGTTTGGGCTAATGCGGGAATCCATCTCCAAAAGATGTAATCTTGAATTTGAAATTTGAAAAAAATCTAGACCAATGATGTGGAAATGCCACATAGAATCCACTAAGGGCAATTTTAGACGAAGGGTTATGGGGCAGATATGAGACTCAAGTAAAAACTAGTAATTTTTTATAAGAAAAAAAAAATGATGCTAGAATTGAGACCAGTGCTAAAGTGGATTTTTAGGGTATTAGACCTTTATGTCTCTTAGAATTATGCATATATTTTATATTGTTTGCACATATCATTGATTGATATGTTATCTTATTATCTAATGAATCATCAAAATAAATTGATGTTTTTTCGTTAGAAAATATCGAAATATTCAGAAATTTCATATTTCTTTCTTCTGCCTATTTCTTATCTCCTGTGGCACCCTATCTGTTATTGAGAAAGGGGATTAGCTCATTCGAGCTTGATCTGGCTTGTTTTTCTTTTTCCCAAGGCCAAGTTAGAGTAACATACACATTCAATGACCCTTTAGGGAAAACCTGATGTGTGGATGATTTGAAGTGAGAAGTTGTCAATGTTCAACTTCTCTTTAGTGGAAAATTGTTGGTAGTCCTTGGCATTGGGGAAGAAAAATATACAATTCCAACTTAGGAGTGTGAAATGTTTGATTATCGACACATTAAAATAAGGAATGCATTCCTGCAGGACGCCTCTCAGGAGATTATCGGGGACTGCCCTCACAAGTGCCTACACTTCCTCGCTTTCCGTACAGGCAACTCGACCGTTTGGAAAATTAGGGGTCCCCGGTTGAGAGCACAGGACCCAAATAACAGTAAATTCAAGCTCGAGCTAGAGCAGCTGGCCATAGCTTTTGCTCTTCCCATTTGAATAAACCTTGTCTGGATATGCATCATGCTGGTCGTAAAATCTAAAGATTATTCTCCCTTAATTCTAACTAAAGAAAGCTTAAAACCCCATTCATTCAACTTAAATTTGCCACCCTACCCGATGAGATTAGATATCAAGAATTTGACTAACGATTTCTTACGCTTGATGATGCTAGTGCTATTGAAGGAATTGACTCTTATCTGTCCATCACTTGAAATATCTTTGCCTTATTATATTAGGTGGTCTAGCCTTTTGCAATATCTTCAATTTGGGCATTAATATCTCGTACAATTATTGACATAGGAACGGAAATGCACATTTGAATGGATAATCATTATCATCATCAAAGAAGTCTTGCGTTAGAATTAAGTATAACATGGAGAAGCTAGTATATCCTAATTAACTTATAATTTATTGGCCAACTGAATATGTTAGATTCGGATTTAAGTTTATTTTTATGATCTCTTGAAGGAATTCTTGAATTTAGCGTTGATCCCAATAGTAGCCATGGAATGAAATATAGAGATGTCGGTGCATCCAAGGAGGACTAGGAACAGTTGATGTCTCATCAGACTCCTATGCTGGGTGGATGGAAATTCAACTTCTGCCTGGATAGTAAACCTGTCCTTTCATCCGACAACAATGTTTACTTTCCGGATGATTATGACGCTCGAACAACCCGAGTCTTCTTCTTCCTTAGAGCGTCTAAGTCAATGTCAACCACTAAATTGGAGGACCCCTCACCTTTTGAAGTTATTGGAGTTAGCATCAGTAACATTAGCGCGGAAGCTACCCGGATTGTGGAATTTACGTGAAATTTACCTCAACGCGAAATTAAAAAATAAAAATAAATGAGAAACAATAAAAGATGTTAAAGATTTACGTAATTTAGTATCGAGTGTTGATACCTACATCTATAGAAAGAACTAATAATAAATAATCCATTAATAATCGGAAGAATCCATATTATAATCAATCATATACTCGTGTAATTCCCACATCTAGATTAAACTCAAACTTAAAGTGTTTGCAAATATATATTACTTGCAGCACAAATTCACATGCGTAGCTCCGAAGCACCACACTTTCTAAATTCAATTCAATTGATTAAGGATGTTTTGTTTCACAAAAGAGTGGAGCACAATGAATGAAAAAGAGCATGGGAGGAAGATATAATTTTAGAAGGCCTATCTAACGAATTTTTGCTTCAAGAATATAATTTTTGTGTGTTATTGAATGCATATCTCTACTTATAAATTTGTTCAGGGAGTAGAAATAAAAAGATTTATCCTCACAAATAATTATTCCAAAAAATAGAATAGTTATCATTCGCGCCTTAAACTCTTTTCCTTCTCGTGTGGCTACACTTTGCTGAAGGAACCATCTCCATGCTTCTCAAAGAAAGAAGCCCCTAGCAACCATTCACACAATGAGGAACTCACTGGTGGCTAGCTCAAGAGAGGTCAAAGTAAAACCATCTAATACCTCAAAAAAAAAAAAACTTCCAACTTTAGCATTTGTTCGAATTCTGTCTTTTATCTGATACAAAAATCTAACTTTTGTTGTAGGCTCAATTCTAAATCCTAAACTCTAGGTCGAATCTCAATTCTACTCTAATTTTTTTTTTGTCTTGTAAAAGACCCTTAGCTTTAGGTTTAGTACCATTTCTACCATTCATCTCATAAAAACTTCCAATTTCAATTTTACTCAATCTTTTGTGTCATAAAATATCACAAACTTTTACTTGAGTTTCAAATTTTCCTTCATTAACCCTCCATCCAAATCACCCTTTGTGAGTTTGCTCTAGGTCTTCAATCTCTTGTCTTTGGAAATGTTCCATCTCTTGTAGTCAGAGAGCTCATGCTCAGGATGCTCAAACAACTTGTTCTTGAAAGTTTTCCATCTCTTGGCTGTCAACGAGTTTTTTTTTTTTTATTTGGAGGGTTGATGTGGGTAGATTTGTGATTCAAGTAAAACTTTGTGGATTTTTTTATGAGACTGTAAAAATTTTAGAGTAAAATTAAGACAAGAGCTAAAGTTGTGAATTTTTCATAATACAAGAAAGAAAAGTTCAAGATAGATTTAGGACAAGATCTAAAGTTGAGAGTTCTTTATGACACAAAAAAAGTTCAAGGTAGAATTAAGACTAATCTAAAATTATAGTTTTTTCATGAAACAAAAATTGGGACAAGCTAAAGTTGTGGATTTTTTTTTCTTTACCAAAAAAAAAAAAAAAAAATTGGGACAAAATTTAAAATTGAAAATTATTTAGGGTTTTAAGACAAGTAAAACTCTATATTTTATTTTATTTATTGTCTTCTCTCATACGACCTTTTCACCCCACAATAGATATAATATTAGAATAAAGCGAATGCCTTTTGCCTCGTAGTGGCAGAGGACATCTTTCCACTCATTCGTCCAACCTTTTGCAAAGGTGATTCCTTGGATAACTGTTCAATCTACGCGGTTTCGTAAATGGCCCAAACTCGAAATATAATTTTATACTTATACTACTATTCTTCAAGTTCAAATTAGAAATGGACCAGCGCTTAAACTTATTGCTATGGTCACTTGACTTTGGTTGACTTGCCAGAGAGTCTTGGAATCATGGCTTGCTCTGACATGTGAAACAAATGCACATTTCGGGTGGCTGGACTTGATGCTGATGGTTCACGACCGAGCCAACTTCTGATCAAGAATCCATCTGCATACTCAAACAAAATAGATGACCAAGCTTGAGTGACTGAATCCCTCACATCTGGGAGGACTGAGCTTCTTGATCTATCATCCATTACTTCAGCCATTCTAACACATATAAGAGGACGAATGAGGAAAAATAAAGAAGAACAATGAAGTAATAGGACCTTTATAATCAATTAATGCAGGGCAAGTCCTATCTTTTCATGACTGTTTCGAAGACAAGCCGACAAGAAAGATATTTTGCATGGTTTTGTCAATGCTTGTGTAGTTCAGGTTCAGCTATATATACTTCAGCATGCTGTTAAAGTAATATAATGCAAATTTTTGTGCAGATACTTACAGAAGTCATGGTCTCTTCAGTAGTTTCAGATAAACCTCAATCTAAAGTTGCTTCCTTTAAGTTACTGCCCTACATCAGTACAATCACAAACTTTGTTTTTGCCGTATCTCTTGTTCCAGCTTTTTCTGCAACAGCTACTTTTAGTGCTCAAGCGAGCAATGGAACTGCGAAAGGAGAGGAAGCGCGTGCTCTGCTGGAGTGGAAATCTGGTCTGGACAATTCTAGTCAAGCTCTTTTATCTTCATGGCAAGGGGACGACCCTTGCACATGGAGAGGGATTGGGTGCGATGGCTCAGGAAGTGTCTCGGGGCTTAATCTCACGGACATGGATTTGCAAGGTTCGCTCAGCAAACTTTACTTCACTGCTCTGTCAAATCTAGTTAACCTCAATCTCTCAGCAAACTCGCTCTACGGTCCCATTCCTTCATCCATCGGTAACCTCTCTAAGTTGTCCACTCTGTCTATCTTTAACAACTCGCTCTCTGGCACAATCCCTCTAGAAATAGGCAAGTTGAGCAGGCTGAGCATTCTTTACCTTGACGGGAATCATCTACATGGAACTATCCCTGAAGAAATAGGAATGCTGCACTCTCTTTTGAACCTCACCTTGTATGACAATTATCTCACAGGTCAGATTCCTACTTCAATGGGAAACTTGAGCAACTTAACATTTCTTGCCTTGGGCCAAAACAATCTCGTAGGGTCTGTTCCTCAAGAAATTTACACCCTAAGTTCTCTTACCTTCCTTTCTCTCCGAATGAACAAATTAACCGGTTCCATTCCTTCGTCTGTAGGAAATCTGAGTAGTCTAAAAGTCCTTAACTTCCAAAGCAATCATCTTGCCGGTCCAGTTCCCCAGGAAATAGGAAGGTTGAAACCTCTGGCAAAGCTCACTTTGTCTTCTAATAATTTCAGCGGTCCAATTCCTGTGTCTATTGGAAACTTGACTGCCCTGACTTTATTAGACCTCACTTCGAACAATCTTTCCAGCTCCATTCCTGAAGAAGTTGGAACTTTGAGACATCTGAAGGAACTTCACCTGCCAGAAAATAGTCTCAACGGATCAATCCCGAGATCAATTGGAAAACTGGTCAACTTGAGTGCACTGAGTTTGCACTATAACCATCTTTCTGGTTTCATCCCGGACGAAATAAATAATCTCAGAACTCTAAGACATATCTCCATGGGTGAAAATAAGCTCACAGGGCGACTACCAGATAACATTTGCCTTGGAGGGTTGCTTGAAAGTTTTACAGCGCCTAATAATCACTTCAATGGTCATCTTCCTAAGAGCCTGAAGAATTGCAGTAGCTTATCGAGGATCCGACTAGAAGGAAACCGACTCACAGGGAACCTGACAGAAGTTTTGGGTGCATATCCCAACTTGAAGTACATTGATTTGAGTTATAACCAATTCCACGGTGAGCTTTCTTCGAAATGGGGCTGTTCCCATAATTTAACATGCCTAAAAATCTCCGGTAACAACATTTCTGGGGGGATACATCCCATGATTGGGAATATGGCTCAGCTGAGAGTATTGGACCTCTCATCGAACTATATTACCGGTCAGCTTCCGAGGGAATTGAGAAGATTGACTTCACTGCTCGAGCTTGATCTACATGATAACAAAATCTCTGGTAATATCCCTCCTGAGATTGGTCATCTGTCTACACTGGAGAAGCTCAACTTAGGAAGCAACAAGTTTGGAGGCTCGATCCCGCCGCAATTAGGACAGTGCAGAAGCTTGTGGAACTTGAATTTGAGCAACAATGAAATTCGAGCCGGTATTCCTTCAGAGATAGGCAATTTGCAGTTTTTGTGTGGCCTTGATTTGTCCCATAACTTCTTGGCAGGAAAAATACCACGCAGCATCGGAAAGTTGACAATTTTGGAAGTGTTGAATTTATCCCAAAACCGCCTCTCTGGCTTCATACCCCAAAGTTTCAACAATATGTTGGGATTGGTATCTGTGAATGTATCCCACAACCACTTGGAGGGTCCAATCCCGAACATCAAAGCCTTCCGTGATGCTCCATATAGCGCAGTCGCAAGCAATAAAGCTGGGTTGTGTGGGGTTGCGGCTGGTTTGAAGAAATGCTCTGAGAGGACTTATGGTGAGAAAGGAAACAAGTTCATGATTCCAGTCACTCTCTTACCAGTCTGCTTAATCCTACTCACATCCTTATTTATCGGAGTGATTCTTCTAGCTTGCCAAAGGGGCAAAAGAGCAGAACAAGACTCATTGGAAGCACAAGTGCATGGAGATGCTTTTGCGATATGGGGCTACGATGGAAAAATGGTGTATGAGAACATTATCAAAGCCACGGAAGGATTCGATTCCAAGTACTGCGTGGGGGTGGGAGGATACGGAGTTGTATACAAAGCCATGCTATGTGATAATCGAGCTTTTGCCGTGAAGAAAATTCATTTGCCGCACGACGAGATTTCTGGGTTATCGTTACTAGAGCGGGAGGCCAATGCATTGGCAAATGTACGGCACCGTAACATCGTCGAGCTCTATGGGTACTGCTTCCATCCGAGACACTCGTTCTTAGTGTACGAATTCATGGAAAGAGGAAGCTTGAGAAGGGCCTTGAGTGACAACGAGATGGTGATGGAGTTTGATTGGGCTAGGAGGGCGAGCGCGATCAAAGGCATGGCGGATGCATTGTGTTACATGCACCACGATTGCTCTCCTCCATGGATTCATAGAGACATCACTAGCAACAATGTGCTTTTGGATGGTGATTATGAAGCTCATGTTTCCGATTTTGGCACAGCAAGGCTTGTCAAGCCAGATTCATCTAATTGGACTTCAGTGGTCGGTACACCTGGATATATAGCCCCAGGTATGTATGTGCTTGCACGGTTGTCATTATATATCCTTATCTTTTGGCTCACTTTTTTTTTTCACAATTTGGATTGCATTGCTAAAGATTACAGGATTACAACTTAATACTACCCACATATCTTGCAGAATTAGCATATTCAGCAGCAGTTACCGAAAAATGCGATGTTTATAGCTTCGGAGTAGTAGCAATGGAAGTAATTATGGGGATGTATCCGGGGAATTTCTTCTCAAGCTCACATCAATCATCAACACTGTTAGTACAAATTGACTTGGGAACATTACTGCAAGATGTGCTAGACCGACGTCTCTCGCTTCCTTTGGACAAAGATGCGGAGAATGTGGTCTCGATCGCTAAACTAGCACTTGCATGCTTGCGAGTCAATCCTCATCGTCGACCCACCATGCAAAAAGTCTGTCAAGGACTTTCAATTCAAGGGCCTTTAGTGAAGCCATTCTCGGATGTCAGATTGAGTGAGCTGGATGGTGTCCATGGTTGAGGTAGCTGAACATTTTGAGGAAGTGATTGAGAGGGAAAGAGCTGAATCGTTTCCTGTCTGTAAATGTTTCAAATTAAATGCAGCGTCTCTTTCTTTAAGTGCTGATGCATCGATTATTTTCCGACAACTTCTCATCCACCCAACTCTACTCCTCATCCCCTTTTTTGCTAGAAAAACATTGGAAAAGCACTGCAAATGTCCAAAACCTGTAATGGGAAGATTCGAGTGATAATTCATAAATTGATTGAGCTCTTTGATAATCTAGTTGATCCCACGTTCATTCAAAGACTTAAATCATCGCTTATGAATCAACTAGGTATTATCATTACCCACACCCAATGCGGAACTTTTTTTCCTTCCACACTACTCAAATGTTTATAGGAGAAACCATAGTTGAAATTATGCCAATTTAGTTTTAAACTTTTTGTTAGGCCAATGTAGTCTTAAACTTTTTGTAATTGTACCAATTCAGCCAATTCATATAATTTTGACTGGTTGGTTCTGACATGAACGCCGATCATGGATAATTAATAAGTTTTTAAATTTTTTTAAATTTTATTTCTTTTATTTTTGTATTTCCTTTTCCTTTTCCTCTTCTTCCCCCATTTTCCACACTCGAACACCCGTAAAGAAAAGGTTACAAAAAAGAAAGCATCAACTTTAGGTCGTGGGACAAATCTAACCCAGAGTTTTTTTTTGTCTCATTAAAAAACACCAACTTTAGGTTGAGTGACAAATCCGACTCAAGCTTTTTTTGTCATGTAAAAAAGCACAAAATTTAGGCTAAGTGACAATTCTAGCCCGAACTTTTTTTTTTGTCTTGAAAAAAACCACCAACTTCCTCTTAAATCCTTAATCTGGCCCCCCTTAATTTAAATCCATTGATTGTCTTTAACAATAAATTGCAAAGGAGGGAGGGCGTGATTGCACTTGCTGGCTATTTTAGAAGCACGGGGACACAATTTTCAAGAAGAAACTGACAAATTGTTGAGGGAAAGGAACGTGAGAAAGAGAGGGTGAAATAAATGGGTTGGGGGCGGGGGGAAATATAAGGGTGAAAGTTTATGATATTTTACAAGAAAAAATAAATAGGCTAGAGTTGTCACTTGACTTAAAGTTAGTTTTTTTTTACAAGAAAAAAAAATTTTGGGCCAAATTTATCCCTCGACTTAAAGTTGATGCTTTTTTATGAGAGACAAAAAGGTTTTAGCAATATTTATCCCTTGACCTAAAGTTTGTGTCCTTTTACAAGACAAAATAAAAAATTGGTCAGATTTGTCCTTTAACCTAAATTTGGTGTTTTCTTTTTTGGAATTAGCACGTTCCAGTGATGAACCCAAACTTTCCCATCTCGAACTGCGAATGATGATGATGATGATGATTTTTCATGAGAGACGATGGTCTCGAAGCAGTGGATCCGTCGAGCTCGAGAGCGAGACGCGGGAGGCTCTCCTTCCCCTGCTTCCAATTCTTCTGCTATGCAGCGTTCCCGCTCTTGCTTTCCGTCCTCGGAACATCGGGTGCCCTTTTGCCACGCTGAAGCGGCGAGGGATTGCCGCCGGGGACGGTGCTTACCACCGGTGGGAGTTGGGCCTTCACTTTTAGGCCGAAGAGATCGGCGCAGAGGAAATCGAGGGAACTGAAGATGGAATTCATGGCCACGCTTGCTTCTCGCTTTCGTTAATGATATGCTGTTTCTTGAATCTCTCTATATAAGACGGTCGATTCCCTCCCACTTCTCCACACTTGCCAGCGGCGGGCGATGCCCGCGACTCTCACCAGCGGCCGGTGTGTGCTTCGCAGGCCTCGCCCAGTGGCCAGTGAGCCTTGCTGGAGAATTGCCGGCCACTAGGGGGAGAGAAAAAGGAAAAAAGGAGAGAAAGAGGAAATAGAAAAGAAATAAGGAAAAAGGAAAAATTAAAAAATCGAAAAATTAAAATACTATAAAATTATCTATGTTAATATTGGCCAAATAACGAGCATCCATACACCCGAACACGTGTCCAACACTTTTGAGGTGCTTAATACGGTTTAAAATAACTACTAGCGAATAAAAAATCGATGCAACGCCATCATGTGTTAAATCACGAACACAACATAACTTTTTGAGGAGTAAATTATTCATCGAGCCATCATTGTGATGGAAGTAGCGGCAAAAGTGGAAACTACCATGATGGTGCATATTATGTACCGGCGTGTTTCTCATTATGCAGATGTGGTTCAGTCTTGTTTCTTAGAAGGGATAATTATAAAGATTTCTAAACTTTGATCCAATGTGTAATGTTGTTCGTGAACATTTAATTTATTAAATGTGATTACTAAACTTTTAATAAATATTCAATCTAATCCTAAACTTTATAAAAATATCAATATTATCTTTGTGTTAGTTCAAGTTCAGGGATAACATTGAACATTTTAATATAGGTCAGGGATTAAATTGAATAAGAACCAAAAGATCATGGACCACGTTGAACAAATTAAAAGTTTGAGGACGACATTATACAATTAAAATTTAGGGATCATTTGTGTTATTTTCCTTAGAATAAGAAGTGCAGCTACTAGTCCCTCCTAATGGTATGGATTTTCGTGAACCCGCTTTGCTATTGAATTAGCTTGGTGAATTTAAAGTTGCCAAATGCACGCGAAGTGGATTGGGTTAAGATTAACATGGCTGCAATCATAATATCAGGAACTGGTGCTGACACATATGAGAGATGATTTATGAAATTCTATTGGCAGAATTAGTGGTGCATCTATCTCCTGCTAGGCGGACAATACTTGTTCTCACCGTCGTCCAAGGATGGGATTGCATCGAATCTTCATTGTTTGGTAATTTGCAACTCTCAAGACCACTCTAGTTCTTCATGGCAACTTTCCTTGAAAGAGACAATCAAAAATTATTTGCGGTCCTACCCATTTGAAGAACACTTTTTTTGTATATGCATTTTTCTGTTGGTGAAATCTAAACTAAGGGTTATTTCTCATTAAATTCCAACTAAATAAAGCTTAAACCCCCGTACATTCCTCCAAGCAAGTGAAATATATCATCCTAACCAATGAGATTAGATATCAAGAATTTGACATCTGAACTTGTACGCTTGATAATGCTAATGCTATTGACGAATTGACACTCTCTGTCCATCGCCAGCAAATTCTTTGCCTTATTGATCTAAGTAGACTCACCTTTTGTAATATCTTCAATTTAGGGGATTAATATCTCAACAGTTACTTCTATAGGGACAGAAATAGACCTTTGAATGGCCAGCGTTATCATCCCCACAAAGAACGTCCTATCTATAGTTGTTAAGATGCTTGTGAGAGGATGTTAGGAGGATAAGTCTCACGTCAACAAAAAAAAAACAAAAAAAAAAGTTTAGTTGGCCCGTAATTCACCGGTTCATGATTTTGAATGAAAGTGAGTTTAATTGAATATTTTGATGAGCTCGGACTTGATGATGACCCTGTGAATTAATAATCATAGTGCGGTGAGTTAATGCAAAGAGACTAATTCATGGGGAAGATTGATATCTCATCAAAGACTCTTCTTCTGAGTGGATCATAATGTTCTACCCCTAAAATGGGAGACGAAAATTCAACTTTTGTCTAGCTAATAAACCTATCCTTTTCATCAGACAATTACTCGCCAAAGGAAGAGTTGATATATCATCAGAAGACTTTTCTGTTTGAGTGCATCACAATGTTCTACCCCCTAAAATGGGCGATAAATTTTAAGTTTTATCCTGATATTAAATGAGAAAAGTACCAAAGTAGTCCTAAATCTTTTGCATATGTACCAATTCAGTCCTAAACTTTTTAATTTGATCAATTTAGTCCTAAACCCTTTCATATTAATACCAATTTAGTCCATCCAACTAATTTAAGCTGGAAATTGCTTATGTGGCCACCATCCGTCTTATGTGGTGCCACATGGATAAATTTTATAATATTAATATTTTTCAGATTTTTAAAATTATTTTTTCCTTTTTTCTCTTTTCTTTTTTTATTTCTTTTTCCTTTCTCCTTACCCTTTGGCCGGTGAGGTCACTAGTCGACCATTGTTGACCACAGGCTGGTCGGGGCAAAGGCCCCCATGCTCTCGTCGGCCACAGGCAAGGATGTTGGCCCCCGCCTAGATCGAGGCGAGGGCCCTCACCTAGATTTGGCCAAGGGCTGCCGCACCCTCGTCCTCCATGAGCAAGGGCCACCGCATCCTCGCCTGTGGTTGAGGAGGGTGCGGAGGCCCTCGCCAGCCAATGGGCGAGGGTTTCGCCCCTCACTTGGATTTGGGCGGCGATTGATGCCCTCACTTGTGGCCGGCGAGGGCGCAATGGCCCTCGCCAGCTGCCGATGAGGGCGCGGGGGCCCTTGCCCCAACTAGCTTGTGGCCGGCGATGGTCACCAATGACCTCGCCGGCCAAGGGAAAGGAGAAAGGAAAAAGAGAAAAAAAAAATAATAAATTTAAAAATCTAAAAGAAAAAATAAAAATTATAAAAATTTGTCCACGTGGCGCCACATTGGACCACCGGCAACCACATCAACAATTTCCGGCTTAAATTAGCCGGATGGACTGAGTTGGTATCAATGTGAAAATGTTTATAACTAAATTGGTTCAATTGAAAAGTTTAGGACTAAAGTGGTACCTATATAAAAGGTTTAGGACTTTTTTGGTACTTTTCCCAATATTAAACCTATCCTTTTCATCAGACTGTAACCTTTACCCACCCATTTAATTTTGCTCTTGATCCATCCTCCATGACTTGAAGAAGTTGGACTATTTCAACCAATTAATCAGGACAAAGTCCTATATTTTCGTGACTATTTGCCAGAGGCTGAAAGCTATTATGCATGTCTTTGATAAGGTTTATGTGGTTCAGGTCCAGCTACAAATACTGCAGCATGTAGTTAAAGTAATATCATACAAATTTTAAGTGCAGAGACTCATGGTCTCTTCCACATTTTCAGATATATCTCGATATAACTTTGTTTCCATGAGGTTATCGCCCTTCCTCAGTGCAATCACGATCACAGTTTTCGCCTCATCTCTTGTTCCAGCTTATTTCAGTGCTCAAGCGAGCAATGAAACTACCAAAAGAGAGGAAGTGGATGCTCTGCTGGAGTGGAAATCTGGTCTGGACAGTTCTAGTCAAGCTCTATCTTCATGGCAAGGGAAAGACCCTTGCAAATGGAGAGGGATCGGCTGCAATCGCTCAAGTGTCTCAGGGCTTAATCTCGCGAACATGAGTTTGCAAGGTTCGCTCAGCAAACTCAACTTCACTGCTCTGTCAAATCTAATTAGCCTCAATCTCTCGGCAAACTCACTCAACGGCCCCATTCCTCCATCCATAGGTAACCTCTCTAAGTTGTCCACTCTGTCTATTTCTAACAACTCGCTCTCTGGCACAATCCCTCTTGAAATAGGTAAGTTGAGCAGTCTAAGCATTCTCTACCTTGACGGGAATCATCTCCGGGGAACTATCCCTGAAGAAGTTGGAAGTTTGAGACATCTGAAGGAACTTCACCTGTCGGAAAATAGTCTTAACGGGTCAATTCCAAGATCAATTGGGAAATTGGTCAACTTGAGTGTACTCAGGTTGCACCATAACCATCTTTCTGGTTCTATTCCCGATGAAATGAATAATCTTAGAAATCTAAGACATTTCTCCATAGGTGAAAATAAGCTTATAGGGCGACTACCAGACAACATATGCCTCGGAGCGTTACTTGAAAATTTCATAGCATCTAATAATCACTTCGATGGTTGTCTTCCTAAGAGCCTGAAGAATTGCAGTAGCATATTGAGGATTCGACTTGATGGAAACCAACTCACAGGAAACCTGACAGAAGATTTTGGTGCATATCCCAACTTGAAGTACATTGACTTGAGTTATAACCAATTCTACGGCGAGCTTTCTTCGAAGTGGGGCTGTTCCCATAACTTAACAATCCTACGAATCTCCAGTAATAACATTTCTGGTGGGATACATCCCATGATTGGGAATGTGACTCAGCTGAGAGTATTGAACCTCTCATCGAACTATATTACTGGTCAGGTTCCGAGGGAACTGAGAAGATTGACTTCACTGCTCGAGCTTGATCTACATGATAACAAAATCTCTGGTACCATCCCTCCTGAGATTGGTCATTTGTCTACACTGGAGAAGCTCGATTTAGGGAGCAACAAGTTCGGTGGCTCGATCCCGCCGCAATTAGGACAATGCAGAAGCTTGTGGAAATTGAATTTGAGCAACAACGAAATTCGAGCCAGTATTCCTTCGGAGATAAGCAATTTGCAGTTTTTGCGTCATCTTGATCTGTCTTTTAACTTGTTGGCAGGAAATATACCAGAAAGCATCGGAAAGTTGACAGCTTTGGAAGTGTTGAATTTATCCTACAACAGCATCTCTGGCCTCATACCCCAAAGTTTCAACGATCTGTTGGGATTGGTATCTGTGAATATATCCCACAACGACCTGGAGGGTCCGATCCCAAACATCAGAGCCTTTCGTGATGCTCCATACAGCGCAGTTGCAGGCAATAAAGCTGGGTTGTGTGGTGTTGCAGCTGGTTTGAAGAAATGCTCCAAGAGGACCCGTAGTAAGAAAGGAAACAAGTTTATGATTCTAATCATTCTCTCACTACTCAGCTTCATCATCCTCACATCTTTATTAATCGGAGTGATATTTCTAGCTTGCCAAAGGGGCAAAAGAACAGAGCAAGACTCATTGGAGGCGCGAGTCCCAGGAGATGCTTTTGCAATATGGAGCTATGACGGAAAAATGGTGTATGAGAACATTATTAAAGCCACAGAAGGATTTGATTCCAAGTACTATGTGGGAGAGGGAGGATATGGAGTCGTATACAAAGCCAAGCTATTCGATAATCAAGTTTTCGCAGTGAAGAAAATCCATGCGCCGCAAGACAATGAAACTTTGGGATTAATGTCACTAGAGCGGGAGGCCACCGCATTGGCAAATATACGACACCGTAACATCGTCAAGCTCTATGGGTACTGCTTCCATCCGAGAGACTCGTTCTTGGTGTACGAATTCATGGAAAGAGGAAGCTTGAGAAGGGCCTTGAGTGACAACGAGATGGCGAAGGAGTTTGATTGGGCTAAAAGGGCAAGTGCGGTCAAGGGCGTGGCGGATGCATTGTGTTACATGCTCTCCTCCATGGATTCATAGAGACATCACTAGCAACAATGTGCTTCTAGATGGTGATTATGAAGCTCATGTTTCTGATTCTGGCACAACAAGGCTTCTCAAGCCAGATTCATCTAATTGGACTTCATTGGTCGGTACAGTTGGTTATATAGCACCGGGTATGTATGTGCTTGCACGTTTATTATTACATATCGTTATCTGTAACTTTGGCTCACTTCTTTTTCAAAAATCGGATTGCACTGCTAAAGATTACAAGATGACAACTTAATGTTACCCTTATATCTTGCAGAGTTAGCATATTCAACAGTAGTTACTGAAAAATGTGATGTTTATAGCTTCGGAGTAGTAGCATTGGAAGTAATAATGGGAAAGCATCCAGGTGAGCTCATCTCAAGCTCACGTCAGTCGTCAACATTGTCGATACAAATGGAATCCGGAACGTTACTGCAAGACATGCTAGACCGACGTCTCTCGCTTCCTCTGGACAAAGACGCGGAGAACGTGGTCTCGAGTGCTAAACTAGCACTTGCATGCTTGCGAGTCGATCCTCATCGTCGACCCACCATGCAAAAAGCCTGTCAAGTACTCTCAATTCAAGTGCCTTTAGTGAAGCCATTCTCGGATGTCAGATTGAGTGAGCTGGATGGTGTCCAATGGTTGAGGTAGCTGAACGTTCGAGGATTGACAGAGGAAGAGCTTAATCGTTTCTTGTCTTTAAATGTTCAAATTAAATGCAGTTTTTCATTTTAAGTGCTATAAAGAGAAAAAAAGAAAAAAAAGGGGGAAGTGCTAATGCAACATAGATTCTCTAATTCACCCTACTCAACTTCGCATAGCCCTTCTTGCTAGAATAAGATTGGGAAAGCACTGCAAAAGTCCAATACATGTAATGGGAAGATATGAGAGAGTATTCATAAGTCGAACTCATTGATAATCTAGTTAAACCCACGTTCATTCAGAAACTTAATTCATTCAGTATGAATCAATCACATATTATCATTATCGACATTCAATGCATGACTCTCTTTTTTCCTCCACACTACTCAAATGTACACACAGGAAACAATAAAAGGGTTAAGAAGATTATTTATGACTTTCTAATAGGTTCTTTCTAGGGTGCTTGATACGACACACTTGTTTTTAAAAAAAAACTACTGGATTGGAAGTATTGGCTTATGAATAGTTGTACAAAAGATGACACGGCCCGGCAATATTGATTGTTTAACCAAGCACATGCCATCTTGTGCTTCCAATTTGCCTACTTAATTATGAACACAACATTACTTTTTGAGGCGTAACATCTAACTCATCAAACCATTGTCGTGTAAATTGATGTGCGCACCACAAGTCCGAGCATATAGGTCAAGTTCATCGACCATTTGAAACGGAGGCCCGACCTGATAAAAAGAGTCACCCAGATTTGGTAGATCGCATGGGCACCAAGCTACACGGCCCGATCCAAGCAAGACCCGGTCCGTGACCGCGTTACCGGGTCGCGGCCTCGTCAACGACACGACCGTCGGCTTCTTTTACAGATCCACCCAGGAAGGCAATCCTGCTTCGGACGAAACGGTGAAGGCGAATTGTCGATAAAGGCGTTCTTTTTGTCCTCGGACAAGTTCCATGGGCTCCGTCTCCCACGGCAAAGATCGTTTCTTTGTCGGTGTTCAAAGGGGTCGATCCTGAGTAAGTGCCCGTGTTTGATCACCCTTTTCTTGATCTTTTTTCTTTAGAGATCCGAAATCTTGTGGTAGAATTCTTGAGATGCAGCTCGTGCAGTGATCGTTTTGTTGGGAAAGAGTGAATTTTTTTTAAGTGGGCTACTCGAGATTTTTGGGCTTTGGGTTGCTGTGTATGGTGCAATTGGAGTGACTGTCTTGTTCCTATTTTTGTCATTGCTTGTCGGACCTCAGGATTTTTGTGACGAGGGTAGTGCATTCCTCGTAGTCTGATTCTTGAACTTCTTGGCTTTTGGCCTTAGCTGAAAAGGGATCGGTTTGGGACTACATTGGAGTTTGTTTTTCTGAGTGATCCGTTGAGTTGAAAATTGGGATTGAGTGTTGTAATCCCAAGTGATTAGCAATCATCTGCATTTCTCGATCCTTTGTCATTGCGCATGCTTTCTAAGTAATAATTACGTTTAAGTCCATTGCGTGAAGTCACCCAGAGGATTCATCTTTTGAGTGCTCTTGGGTGGGTAAAGTGGGCTGGACTATGGAAATATTTTTCTGCAGAATTTAGAGTGTCGCTGCAAATGATTTCTGTTGCAAAGTTGTTTAAGTTTCCGTTTCTTGTGCCAAAGATACTCCATGACTGGGAAGTTTGTAGTAACTACTGTTTTGTGGCAAAGATAAATCAGTCTTGATTGTCACCATTGCAATTGTTGTGATTGCCAGAGTTTCTTAAGGTGTTAATGTTGCATGCGCATGAGATCAACGTCTGTGCAGTCTCTCTTTTCTTGGTGGGCAGTCGAGATTTTTTCATGTCCGACTGGTGTTATATAGTAATAAGGCAACTGGATCTCCAAGGTCATGATCAGATTCCGAGGGTTTCTTTTGGGGCCCATGTCTTGGATTAATATGGTGTAGCTGATGGCCTTTCTTGTTGACTATAGCAGTGCAATAGAAAATCCCTTGGGATAAATTATTGACCTTTTCACCTATCAAAAAATGGAATACCTCTTGTTAGACACTTAGATCAGTTTCATAGCTCTTGCTCTGTATTTATGTGTGTATACCTCATATGTATTTGGATTATCAATTTTTGGTACAATGAGGTGGCAACTCTTAAGGTTCCAGCCAAAGGTATGCAAGGGTTTATGACAACATGAATGGCCCATCTCTATCAGAAAATAAACCAGGGGGAAGCAAAACAAAGACCTGTCTTACATATGGTCTAGAAGTTTAAATATGCATTGATGGGACTGAATGCTCTCTGAAAGCATGAATCAGTTCATCCACATAAATTGAAAAACCAGAAGTAGTGCATACTTTCGACGACACATGGTGCAACCAACAAGTGTTTGGTTAATTTGGTACTGTTGGCCCTTTCACTTCTTCATGTCTTGGGTGCACTTAATTTTCCATATTATCTGCTAACTCCTTTTCATGGGTCCTTTTTGCGGATTTAAGGCTTAGTTTCAGGCATCAGTGGTCCTCTTTCAAAAATGGCTGGTTTTAATGATTTTTGCAAAGATAACATACTTGGGAAATTTATCATGTTACTTGTCCTCCTCCTTGGAGTCAGTTCAGTCTCAGTTTTGTTATGCTTTATGTTCTCTCCAATGGTAAAATTTCCATTGTTTGATGCCAAAGTGGTTTTATTAGCACCTCTCTTCCTTTGCCTTGGTGCAACAGTATCACTTCAATCTTCATCCTCACTTGAATCAGAAGATTTAGCTCCAAATTCCTCATCATAGAACCCTTTTTTTTTTAATGTAGTCCAGCCTCTCAATATGTTGTTTCCTAGGAATACGGATGGAGACATCTTTGTCAGCGTCTCCTCCAGCAAAGATAGCAGTTCACCCTTCACAATTTCCTTCTTTTCAAAACTGTTTATAGAGCTTCTTCTACCACCACCTCTGTAGGACTTAACCTCATCCACTACACCTCCTATGGCGGCTGCAAGATCCTCAAAATAAGAGGTAAAAGTCATAATCAGCATCAGGACCAAAAACATCATCTTCCAAATCAGCAGAAGGCTAACCCATGCAATCGTATTTTAAAGGAGCCCCAATTTATCAGATGCGATATTACGTCCAGATTCATCTCCCAAATCTTCATCAACCTGAGGCGCATCTATGTCATTATCAGCATCATCGGGTCATTAGAAAGAAGACCTAAATTTGGGTCCTCAGCATTTTCAGCTGTTGCATCCTCAGGAAAACTTACTCCCAGTGTCGGTAATAGAAAGATTTGTTCCTTCTGATTCGTTCAGCGAGTCCATGCAATCAACTCTAAAATCACACCCAGGGCATAGCCAACGGTGGTCTGTAGGAGAATGTCTTCTTGATGCAACAGTGGTTCCAGGTAGTATAGATTGAACCCACGATCACAAGCACCATCGCACAGAATTATTTTGTTGTCAGCAGTCAACTTTTGAGCTACACGTTGCATAGAATGTATCCTCACTTTCAATCATTGCTTCTGATACAAATTGAGCTTCTGGCAGCTTTCCTTAAATAGATCTCTTATTCTCAGCTTGCGGTATACAATTTCTGATGTGGCCCGTTAAAATTCCTTCTCCAGATTTATCTTTTCCAAGCTTAGGCCTTTCTACCCTTCACCAGAATCAGCATCAATGAAGCTTCTCTCATAGCTAATTCTCTCTAGCATTTAACTTAGGTTTTTCCTAATTCTAGAAAATTCACCAGCAATAGCTTTCCTTGCTTGCCTCTTCTCTCTCTGCTTTCTTTTTACTTCTTCACTAGCATATATGTTTGGACTCAGCAAATTATCCTTTGATCTCAAGTGAAGACCTCTATTGCTGCCACGTGATGATCTCAATGTTGCAACACCGATGGATCATAACTAAAGCCATTGTTCAGTTCCTCAATGTAGACCTGCAGTTGCTCATTAACAACAGAATCCCCATTAAATTCAATATGTTCCAAAACAGAAGAACCAATCTCCACATTAGATCGTAATCCAACACGATAGTACTCACTTGAACTGATATATTTTCAACATGATCAGGTCCAAGTAACTGATTGCTCACACTATCAGATTCACAATGGGTCTCATTAGATATAAGATTAGGGCACAGACCACTTCTAGCTTCATCGCTCATTCTTACATTTGGAGAAGGCAGCATCCTGTATTCAAAGTTGAATTATCATAAAAGGGCTCATGCAATTGCTCAGTAATAAAAATGCACAATGGACTACTAGTTTCTTTTATTCCAAGTGTGTCTTCTTTCTTCTTTACCAACTGAATATCCAGAACAAAACTGGTGTGTCATTCCATAAGCATTTTCCTGATTCATCATATTCTACACGAAGGCATGGCTAGAAGGCATAATTGTCGATCCGTCAGCACCAAGTTGACACATCTTTTCTTGGATTGAACGTGCACCATCCATACATTCTGAATCAAACTTATGAATGCCTTCCCCGATATCTTCTCTAGCACTTGCAATTTCAGTGTTATTTGTATTGTCTATCACAGTTTCAAGAGAAATTGCAAGATTCTTCACCTGGGATGGATCTTCAGAAGGCATTCCCAACCTCTTCATTTCTAGATACATGTCCTCCATCATCCACAATGTCTGAGCAAAATTGGCTCCCCATATCCACAAGCCCAATCTGTAAACCTTCTAACTTGCATTTCCGATACTTCTGATTGGTGATAAAAAAAAAAGGGGGAAATGTAACCTCTATCCAGCTTGATCCCCTCAACTACTTCTAGTTCATTGTATAATGTCTTCCATAAGAGATTGGGATAACACCCGCCCTGCCAACTCTTCCATGGCCTTTGCGATTAATTCACAATTTCCCACTCACCATTAGCTGATATTGTTCTAACCTGTGCAATTTCCTCTGATGTGATGATCTTCCGTGCCCTGCGTTTTAAATTTGTTGCCACTACTTTAACTGCCATAGTGAAGCCACGTCTCAAGTCTATTGTATTCTCCCACCTACAGCGGACCTGCATCTCTTAGTGGAAATTGCTCGTGTGAGGATTATAGCGCTGGTGCCATCTCTGGCGACATCAAAGGTTACATTTGCAGCCTGTTTTACATACTAGCACTAATGTTTTTAATTCTATCCTTGAACTCTTAAAACTTTTTACCACGGTAACACAATCTCTTATCACCTTGGGCGTACAAAAGCTTTATTCAATCATCACATCACGACCTTTCGAGCCCATTGTGACCTTCACAACATCTGCAAGGCTTCCTCACTCTTAAGCATCAATGCACACGTCTCAACCCTAAATTCGATATCCTTGGCTACATAATTCCTTGTCTAGCTTGTTCTGCCTCTTTCAAGTTAAGACTTTGATCATAATGACCCCTTTTTATCTCCTTGTTGAAACCGCTCCTCGAGAACCTTAAGATATATTCTTGGTATCGAAGAAAACAACTCATTCGCCCTTATGATCCCTTAGAAGGCGAAACATGCTTCTCTGAATCAGAATTGATGATCACTTGGACCCAAAATGGAACATATGTCTTAGCACCTAAGAAAAGACTAAAAGCGTCATAAACTAACACACAAGCTCACAGCATCCCATTAAACCTAGACCCAAAATATCATAACTTAAGTGCCGATACCACAAATGTCGCACCCACATCCTATAAGGATGAGGGAGTGACACGACCGTCCTTTCTCCAAAGGATGTAGTCTCATGGCGCGCATGACAACCATTATGTTCCAGAAACCATTTTGGAACAAAATAGATTTTTCTATTTCTATTTCTAAAAGAATTTTTAAGCAAAAATAACCGTTTGATAACGATACAAAATTTCTACACTAAAAATAGAAATTTGTTTGATAACGGCATAAAATTTCTTCCTTTCGAATGGTGGTGGACCGGCGGATAGCGTTGGCGGCGACGACCGGCGGCGGCGGCGGCGGCTGGCGGCCGGCCGTCCGATGCCGGCGGTGGTAGCGGTTGGCGCGACCGGCCAATGCCGGCCCGATTGGCGGCATCGGCAATCGGCGATCGACGGCAGTGGTGGTGGGCGGCCATGGGCGACAAGTGGCGGCAACTTGCAGCCGGCGACCAATGAACGGTGGTCGGCGACAACAGATGAAGGACCGGTTGATGAATGATGAGAAAAATTTTTATTTCTCATTTCTGTTCTAGAAGTTGAGAGTAGAAAATTTATATTTCTGATTTTTATTCCAAACCTATTTCTGGAATAGAAATCTATTCTAGAAATAGAAAAACGGAATAAGTTTATCAAATGGATTTCTATTCCAGAAATAGGTCCGGAATAGAAAAGTTGTTTCTGGAATAGAAATAGGCAATTGTCATGCACCTTCTCAAAGTCTACCCTAAATATACACCTCCTAGTAATTCCCACAATAATGCTCTTGTTCTATTGGCTACTAACTAAGGTACTTGAAAAACATGATAAAAAAAAAAGGAGTGAGCTACCAAAGCCCGATGAATAATGCTTTGCTTCTAAGCAGATTGAGCAATTACTATACACATTTAAAACACAAACATAACTCACTTTCGCCAAATTTAAAAATTTAACAAACCTTAAAGACCAAAATGCAATATTTCTTACTTTAATATAATATGTTCAAAGTAGAAATGTTCAAGATAATAACAAGCAAAATACCAATGATCCAACCCATTGGTCAATCTTATAAAAAATACATGTCAATGGTCTATTCCACTGACTTTTCTCATACCACACATCGATGCTCTATCCCATTAATCCATCTCACATGAAAATACACATTGATGGTCTATCCATCGACAAATTTTTTGTTCAAAATTATCATAACACAATGTCTAGTGATAAGGTGACCAAGATTCCCTTCTTAATTAGGTCTTTACCTATGATTAGTTAATGATTCAGCCTACAAAGATATCTTAAACCAATATGCATATACCCACAAGCCCCTCACTAGGATTGAGCATTACTATCAATCCACAATATCATCCACAATTCACCAAGCCAAAATTAGAAATCATTTCATATATCACAATACCTTTCACAAATGAACCACATAACCTTTATCAACTCAATTCAATCGTAGAAGTAAAAAATATTCTCAAATCGCTTAATATTCAAATCAAATTAAATCAAATGCATGACTTAAATAATTTCATAAATCGATATATATAGACACACACACCCACATAACATTTCATAAGCCATGCTCAAAGAGCTTTTCATAAATAGATTTCACAAACCCAAAATATATAATATTTCTTAACTTCGTTCACCAAAAAAAATATATATTTCCACTAGATAATTCTCACACCATTCATAAATACTAAAATGTAGTAAATGTCTTATCCAAATTTTATGTAAAAAAAATACTTATTTATAACTTGTAAAAAATATCAAATATTTATAATTTTGAAGACATAAGTTTACAAATTCTTAGAAGTAATAGTATCACTCACTTGAAAAAAGCCGAAAACCAACCTATGGTAGTTACTCAAGCCGACACACTTGCATACCTATCAATTAATCGAAAAATGATATTTAAATTAATACACAACTTTAACAAATGATTCGACTAAACCACGTTCAACCGTCAGCGTATCAAATCCTAAGCACTACGAAGAAGCTCATTTATGGCATGTGTTTGTCTTTCACCATTACGCGTGGCCTGCATGCAAAATTTCGAAATTTCGTTCCAAACAAACCAGACTTTGAAATCGAGTTTCGTCAAACCCCATCGCGCCACAACGCACTAGACTACTATTTCCATGAAATTCGCAGCTCCAAAAACTCTTTAATCAAATCTCATAGTTGAAAATCTACATAACTCCAAATTTGTGCCCTAACTTCCAAAATCACTTCGATTGGACAAAATATCGGCCCAAATGCTTATCAGGAATTGCAAATCGTAGCTGATTAGACTAGTTGAATTGTCCGGATCAACTACGCATGAAAATTTTTCCTCTCTCTTCTTCCCCCTTATTCTTCTCTTCACGGACGAACGCACTCTCTTCTCTTTTTTCTCTTTTCTTGTACGGTCCGCCGCTTCCCATTGTCACACACAAATTTGATAAAGGTAGAAAAGAAATTGGGCTGGGCTTTAAAAACATGGGCTGAGCTGACCCATATATTACAATCTAGGGAAAATGTCACAATTGTTTTTTAGACTTTTACTTAATTTGTGATATCATCCCTGAGCTTTCGATTTGCTCAATTTGGTTCGTGAACTATTAACAAATGTTCAATTCAGTCCTTTTGTTCAAATCATTAAGTGATGAATGTTTTTCTTTCTTTCTTTCTTTTTTTTCCTTCTTCTCTCTTCCCTCCGCCGGTCATGGCAAAGGGAAGGGTGACCCTGGGCTAGCTAGGGCCACCCTTGCCAGACACAAGCGAGAGAGGCCCTCGCCGGGTGCGGGCGAGGACGGCCCTTGTCAGATCTAGCGAGGGCACCCCTTGCTCGATGCTAGCGAGGGCCTCCCTCGCCAGATCTGGCGAGGGATGCTGAAGAGGGCCACTCGACACCAACGAGGGCTCGCCCTCGCTTGCATCCGGCGAGGATGGCCCTCACCTGATGCCGGTGAGGGCAACCCTTGTTGGACACTGGCTTCCTTCGCCGGCTTCACCATGGTTGGCAGAGGGAAAAGAAGAAGAAGAAGAAAAAAAAGAAAAAAAAAAAAAAAAGAAGAAAAGACCAAAATGCCCAATTCCGTTAACTTTAACTAACGGAAGGACGAAATTGGTCAATTTTCAAATAGTCAGGGACTAAATCGGATATTTATCGATAATTCATGGACCAAATTGAGCAAATTGAAAGCTCAGGGACGAGATTGCACATTAAGTAGAAATCCAGGGACCATTTGTGACATTTTCCCTACAATCTATCCTCCATAACTTGAAGAAGGTGGACTTTTTCAACCAATTAATCAGGACGAAATCCTATCTTTTCGTGACTGGTTGCAATTAATCAGGACGAAGTCCTATCTTTTCGTGGCTGGTTGTACACATGTCTTTGATAATGTTTATGTGGTTCGAGTCCAGCTATAAATACCTTAGTATGTAGTTAAAGCAATATCATACAACTTTTTAGTGCAGAGATTCATGGTCTCTTCCATATATTCAGATATATCTCAATATAATTTTGTTTCCATGAAGTTATCGCTCTACATCAGTACAATCACGATCACAGTTTTCGCCTCATCCCTTGTTCCAGCTTATTTCGGTGCTGAAGCGAGCAATGTAACTGCAAAAGGAGAGGAAGCGCATGCTCTGCTGCAGTGGAAATCTGGTCTGGACAATTCTAGTCAAGCTCTTTTATCTTCATGGCAAGGGAACGACCCTTGCATATGGAGAGGGATCGGCTGCGATGGCTCAGGAACTGTCTCAGGGCTTAATCTCACGAACATGGGTTTGCAAGGTTCGCTCAGCAAACTTAACTTCACTGCTCTGTCAAATCTAATTAGCCTCAATCTCTCGGCAAACTCACTCTACGGCCCCATTCCTCCATCCATAGGTAACCTCTCTAAGTTGTCCACTCTGTCTATTTTTAGCAACTCACTCTCTGGCACAATCCCTCTTGAAATAGGCAAGTTGAGCAGTCTAAGCATTCTCTACCTTGACGGGAATCATCTCCGGGGAACTATCCCCGAAGAAGTGGGAATGCTGCACTCTCTTTCAAGCCTCACCCTGTATGACAACAATCTCACAGGTCGTATTCCTACTACTATGGGAAAATTGAGCAACTTAACCTTTCTTGCCTTGGGGCACAACAATTTCATAGGGCCGGTTCCCCAAGAAATTTACACCCTAAGTTCTCTTACCTTCCTTTCTTTCCAAACTAACAAATTAACTGGTTCCATTCCTTCGTCTATAGGAAATCTGAGCAGTCTAAACGTCCTTAACTTAGAAAACAATTATTTTTCTGGTCCAATTCCCCAGGAAATAGGAAGCTTGAGATCTCTAGAAAAGCTTACTTTTTCCGATAATGATTTTAGTGGCCCGATTCCTATGTCCATCGGAAACTTGACTGTCCTAACTTTATTAGTCCTCGCTTCGAACAATCTTTCCGGCTCCATTCCTGAAGAAGTTGGAAGTTTGAGACATCTGAAGGAACTTCGCCTGTTAGAAAATAGTCTCAACGGGTCAATTCCAAGATCAATTGGGAAATTGGTCAACTTGAGTGTACTCAGGTTGCACTATAACCATCTTTCTGGTTCTATTCCCGATGAAATGAATAATCTTAGAAATCTAAGACATTTCTCCATAGGTGAAAATAAGCTTATAGGGCGACTACCAGATAACATATGCCTCGGAGGGTTACTCGAATATTTGACAGCTTCTAATAATCACTTCGATGGTCATCTTCCTAAGAGCCTGAAGAATTGCAGTAGCATATTGAGGATTCGACTTGATGGAAACCAACTCACAGGAAACCTGACAGAAGATTTGGGTGCATATCCCAACTTGAAGTACATTGACTTGAGTTATAACCAATTCTACGGCGAGCTTTCTTCGAAGTGGGGCTGTTCCCATAACTTAACAAGCCTAAGAATCTCCAGTAATAACATTTCTGGTGGGATACATCCCATGATTGGGAATATGACTCAGCTGAAAGTGTTGGACCTCTCATTGAACTATATTACCGGCCACCTTCCGATGGAATTGAGAAGATTGACTACACTGCTCGATCTTGATCTACATAATAACAAAATCTCTGGTAAGATCCCTCCTGAGATTGGTTATTTGTCTACACTGGAGAAGCTCAACTTAGGAAGCAACAACTTTGGAGGCTCGATCCCGCACCAGTTAGGACAGTGCGGAAGCTTGTGGAACTTGAATTTGAGCAACAACGAAATTCAAGCCAGTATTCCTTCGGAGATTGGCAATTTGCAGTTTTTGCGTTATCTTGATCTGTCTTTCAACTTGTTGGCAGGAAATATATCAGAAAGCATCGGAAAGTTGACAACTTTGGAAGTGTTGAATTTATCCCAAAACCACCTCTCTGGCTTCATACCAAAAAGTTTCGACAATATGTTGGGATTGGTATCTGTGAATATATCCCACAACTACCTGGAGGGTCCAATCCCAAACATCGAAGCCTTTCGTGATGCTCCATACAGCGCAGTTGCAGGCAATAAAGCTGGGTTGTGTGATGTTGCAGCTGGTTTGAAGAAATGCTCCGAGAGGACTCGTAGTAAGAAAGGAAATAAGATTCTAATCATTCTCTCACTGCTCAGCTTCATCATCCTTACATCTTTATTCGTCGGAGTGATATTTCTAGCTTGCCAAAGGGGCAAAAGAACAGAGCAACACTCATTGGAGGCACAAGTCCCTGGAGATGCTTTTGCGATATGGAGCTATGACGGAAAAATGGTGTATGAGAACATTATTAAAGCCACAGAAGGATTTGATTCCAAGTACTATGTGGGAGAGGGAGGATATGGAGTCGTATACAAAGCCAAGCTATCCGATAATCAAGCTTTCGCGGTGAAGAAACTCCGTGCACCGCAAGACAATGAAACTTTGGGGTTAATGTCACTAGAGCGGGAGGCCATTGCCTTGGCAAATATACGACACCGTAACATCGTCAAGCTCTATGGGTACTGCTTCCATCCGAGAGACTCGTTCTTGGTGTATGAATTCATGGAAAGAGGAAGCTTGAGAAGGGCATTGAGTGACGACGAGATGGCAATGGAGTTTGATTGGGCTAGGAGGGCGAGCGCGATCAAAGGTGTGGCAGATGCATTGTGCTACCTGCACCACGATTGCTCTCCTCCATGGATTCATAGAGACATCACTAGCAACAATGTGCTTCTGGATGGTGATTATGAAGCTCATGTTTCTGATTTTGGCACAGCAAGGCTTCTCAAGCCAGATTCATCTAACTGGACTTCATTGGTCGGTACACTTGGATATATAGCACCGGGTATGTATATGCTTGCACGTTTGTTATTTTGTATAGTTATCTGTAACTTTGGCTCACTTCTTTTTCATAAATTGGATTAAACTGCTAAAGGTTACAGGATGACAACTTAATGCTACCCTTATATCTTGCAGAGTTAGCATATTCAGCTGCCGTAACTGAAAAATGTGATGTTTATAGTTTCGGAGTAGTAGCATTGGAAGTAATTATGGGAAGGCATCCGGGTGATCTCATCTCAAGCTCACGTCAATCATCAACATTGTCAATACAAATTGACTCTGGAATGTTACTGCAAGACGTGCTAGACCGACGTCTCTCGCTTCCTCTGGACAAAGACGCGGAGAACGTGGTCTCGAGCGCTAAACTAGCACTTGCATGCTTGCGAGTCGATCCTCATCGTCGACCCACCATGCAAAAAGTCTGTCAAGGATTCTCAGTTCAAGTGCCTTTAGTGAAGCCATTCTCGGATGTCAGATTGAGTGAGCTGGATGGTGTCCATGGTTGAGGTAGCTGAACGTTCGAGGATTGACCGGGAAAGAGCTTAATCGTTTCTTGTCTGTAAATGTTCATATTAAATGCAGTTTTTCATTTTAATTGCTGTAAAAAAGGAAAGTGCTAATGCATAAATTATTCTCACACACAACTTCTCGTCCACCCTACTCAACTCCCCATTGCCCTTCTTGCTAGAATAAGACTGGGAAAGCACCGCAAAATCCAATACCTATAATGGGAAAATATGAGAAATAGTTCATAAGTTGAGCTCATTGAAAATCTAATTGAGTCTACCTTTATTTAGAAATTTAAATCATCGAGCATGAATCAACCACGCATTATCATTACCCAGATCCATTGTGGGACTTTTTTTGTCCTCCACACTCTCAAATATCCACACCGGAAACAATAGTAGGGTTAAGAAGATTAATTTACAACTTTCTAGGAGGTTCTTTCTTGGGATGCTTAATATGACATGTTTAAGAAAATTACTGGATTGAAAGTACTGGCTCATGAATATTAGTATAAAAAATGACACAGCCTCACAATATCAATTGTTTAACCAAGCATATGCCTTACTACGCTTCCAATTCGCCTGCTTAAATCATGAACACGGCATTACTCTTCGAGGCGAAAAATATTACCTAATCAAGCCATTGTCGCGACGATTGATGTGCACACCGTAAGTCCCATTAGATAGATTGAGTTCATCTCGACTATCGAAAGGAAGGCCCGACCTGATACAAAGACTCACCCAGATTTGGTAGGTCCCGTCGCGTGGGCACCAAGCTACACGGCCCGATCCAAGCAAGACCCGGTCCGTGACCGCTTTACCGGGTCGCGGCCTCGTCAACGGCACGACCGTCGCCTTTCTTTTACAGTTCCACCCAGGAAGAAGGCAATCCTGCTTCGGACGAAAAGGTGAAGGCGAATTGTCGATAAAGGCGTTCTTTTTCGTTCTCGGCAAGGATCGTTTTTTCTTTTCGGTGCTCAAAGGGGTCGATTCCGAGTAAGTGCCCGTGTTTGATCACCCTTTTCTTGATCTTTTTCTTTAGAGATCCGAAATGTTGTGGTAGAATTCTTGAGATTCAGCTCGTGCAGTGATCGTTTTGTTGGGAAAGAGTGAATTTTTGTTAACTGGGCTAGTCGAAAGCTCTTCAAGATTGGAGATTTCTGGGTTTTGGATACTGAGTATGGTGCAATTGGAGTGACTGTCTTGCTCCTATTTTCGCCATTTCTCATCTGAACTCGGAATTTTTATGACGAGGGTAGTGCATTCATCGTAGGCTGATTCTTGAACTTCGTGGCTTTTGGCCTTTAGCTGAAAAGGGATCAGTTGGGGACTACATTGGAGTTTGTTTTTCTGGGTGATCCGTCGAGTTAAAAAATGGGATGGTGTGTTGTAATCCCAAGTGATTAGCAATCATCCGCATTGCTCGATCATTTGTCACGCATGCTTTCTATGTAATAACCACCTTTAAGTCCACTGCGTGAAGTCACCCAGAGGATTCATCTTTTGAGTGCTCTCTGGTGGGTAGAGTGGGTTGGACTGTGGAAACATTTTTCAGCAGAATCAAGAGTGTCACCACGATTGAGAGTTCTTTTGCGGAGTTGTTTAAGTTTTGGTTGCTTGTGCCAAAGATACTCTCCAATACTGGGAAGTTTGTAGTAACTACTTTTTGGTAGCAAAGATAAATCATTCATGATGCTCACGATTCCAATTGTTGCGATTGCCAGAGTCTCTTAAGGTGTTACTGTTGCATGTGCATTGAGATCAACATCTTTGTGGTCCCTGCTTTCTTGGTGGGCAGTCAAGATTTTTGTGTCTGACTGGTGCTGCATATAAATAAGACAATCGATTGTCCAAGGTCATAATCAGATTTCAAGGGTTTCTTTTGGTGCCTGTGTTTTGGATTAATATGGTGTAGCTGACAGCTATTCTTGTTAGCTATAGCACTGCAATAGAAAATCCCTTGGGATGAATTATTGACCTTTTCAACTATCAAAATATGGAATATTTTTTACCTTACCAAAAAAACAAAAAATATGGAATACTTTTTGTTAGACACTTAGATCAGTTTCATAGGTCTTGCTCTGTATATATGTCTGTAGACCTCATATGTGTTTGATGCAACCAACAAGTGTTTGGTTAATTTGTTACTGTTGGCCCTTTCACTTCTTCATGTCTTGCGTGCACTTAGTTTTCCATAATATCTGTGAACTCCTTTTCATGGGTCCTTTTTGCGGATTTTAAGACTTAGTTTCAGGCATCAGTGGTCCTCTTTCAAAAATGGCTGGTTTTAATGATTCTTGCAAAGATAAGATACTTGAGTTGACACCTGTAAGTCCTAAATACATGTTGACCTGAGTCTTGAACATAGTCCTTGGCCAATGGAATTGTATTTTTGTGGTGAAGAGTGTCCTGAACAATATCTCTGGTTTAATATTTATCCTTGGATGCTCTCCGTGATTCATGCAATTTTCTCCTACTATAATCTAGTTGGGTCCATTGTTTATATGATTTTCATAACTTAACGAAGATATGTGCGATGGGTGCCACAGGACTAAAAGACTATTTTGATATTTGAGTTAACACAATAAATAATTAATTTTGACAGTGGATTTAGAAGAAGAAGCCAGTGAGAACCCAGTTAAAGGTGAGAATGGTGACCAAGAAGAAAATGCAATTTCAGAGCCATACGTGGGGATGGAATTTGATTCTGAAGAAGCTGCCTGGAAATTCTATATTGACTATGCAAGACGGGTTGGATTTGTAGTTCGTATAATGCAGCGTCGACGGTCAGGAATTGATGGCAGAACACTTGCCCGTCGGCTTGGGTGTAATAAGCAGGGTTTCTCACCAAATCAGAAAGGTTCTCATGGACCAGACAAGAAGCCACGGCCCAGTGCACGAGAAGGTTGCAAGGCCACAATTCTAGTGAAGATGGAGAAGTCTGGAAAATGGGTGGTTACAAGATTTGTAAAGGATCATAATCATCCTTTGGTTGTACCTGCGAATGGATTCGGTACAATGGTGAGTTTGCCATTTAGTCTTGTTGCTTGTGGCTGTTGGACTGGTGGACTTTTCATTTGTAATATATCTGCTTGTCACAAAATGCCTGAAACTTCATTGATTTTTTGTGAGGAGCAATCCATTGGCCAGTAAATCTTTTTTTACACGAAACACTTCAAATCATTCAAAACTTACAAACATTGGCTTGTAGATTTGCATATTTTAAAATTATAAAAGTAAGTTTAAAATTTAAATCTAAGAAAAAGTAAAGAATGATTTAAACTACCACAACGAATGCATGTCTTTATCACCAAAAGCCAGTGACTCGTGATTTCAAGTTCCATCTCATACTCCTTGGTATTGCGTCGTGGCTGTTCAAATAGCACGTCTCTGGTCGAACAGCATTTCATGGTTAGTCTTTTTGCTTGTTCATGTCATTCAGTTTCGGATACAAGATCTATGGTGGCTACAGATTAATCCGTTCATAGTTTTAAGTAGTTGAGCTGTCGTGGGTAACATGCCAGTAGATAATTTCTGATGATGGGGCGAATCATAGTCATGATCTTGTGCTTGTCTCGACGACTGCAAGAGATCCTTTCTGCAGAGAAGCTTTTAGCTTTTCGAATAATGCAGAGTCGGGGCCATCAAAGAAGGAAACAGATACTCGAAATTTACTTTCTACTAGAAAATGATGATTTATTAGATGGATATACGCACTTTGTATTCCGATGCTTCTTGGAGAATTGTTCAGGAATGCATTCCTGCGGGACGCCTCTCAGGGGATTACCCAGCCCTCACAGGTGGCCACACTTCCTTGCTTTCCGCACAGGCGACTCAACCGTCTGGAGAATTGGGGGTCCTTGGTTGAGAGAACAGGACCCAAATAACAGTAAATTCAAGCTCGAGCTAGAGCAGCTGGCCATAGCTTTTGTTCTTCCCATTAGAATAAACCTTGTCTGGATATGCATCGTGCTGGTTGTAAAATCTAAAGATTCTTCTCCCTTAATTCTAACTGAAGAAAGCTTAAAACCCGGTTTATTCCTCAAAATAACTTACATTTGCTACCCCACCCGATGAGATTAGATATCAAGAATTTGACTTACGATCTTTTACGCTTGATGATGCTAGTGCTATTGAAGGAATTGATTCTTATTTGTCCATCACTTGAAATATCTTTGCCTCATTAAATTAGGCGGTCTAGCCTTTTGCAATATCTTCAATTTGGGCGTTAATATCTCAAAGAATTATTGATGTAGGGACAAAAATGCACATTTAAATGGATAATGGTTATCATCATCAAAGAAGTCTCGCGTTGGAATATAGTATAATATGGAGAAGCTAGTATATCCTAATTAATTTATAATTTATTGGCTAACTGAATATGTTAATAGGTTCGAATTTAAGTTTATTTTTATGATTTGTTCAGGTTTAGGAATTCTTGAATTTGCGTTGATCCCAACAACAGCCATGGAATGAAATATAGAGATGTCAGTGGATCCAAGGAGGACTAATTCGAGGGAACAGTTGATGTCTCATTAGACTCCTATGCTGGGTGGATGGAAATTCAACTTCTGTCTGGTAATAAACCTATCCTTTCGTCCGACAACAACGTTTATTTTCCGGATGATTATGACGCTCCAACTACCCGAGTCTTTTGCTCCCTTAGTGGGTCTACGTCAATGTCAACCACTAAATTGGAGGACCCCTCACCTTTTGAAGTTATTGGAGTTAACATCAGTAACATTAGCGCAGAAGCTACCAGATCGTGGAATTTACGTGAAACGCGAAATTACAAAGAAAATGAATGAGAAATAATAAAAGATGTTAAAGATTTATGTAGTTTGGTATCGAGTGTTGGTACTTACATTTATCAAAAGAGTCAATAATAAATAATCCACTAATAATCGAAGAATCCAAATTATAATCGATCACATTCGTGTAATTCCCACACTTAGATTGAACTCAAACTTAAAGTGTTTGTAAATATACAGCTCCAATGGATATAATACTCGCAGCATAAATTCACATGCGTAGCTCCAAGCACTACACTTTCTAAATTCAATTCAATTAATTGAGGATATTTTGTTTCACAAAAGAGTGGAGCACAATGAATGAAAAAGAGCATGGGAGGGAGATATTTAGAAGGCCTATCAAATGAATTTTTGCTTCGGGAATATAAATTTTGTGTGTTATTGAACGCATATCTTTACTTAGAAATTCGTTCAGGGAATAGAAATAAAAAAATTTATCCCCGAGAAATAAATATTTCAAAAAATAAAATAGTTATAATTTGCGCCCTAAGCTCTCTTCCTTCTTGTGCGCCTACACTTTGCTAAAGGAACCATCTCCATGCTTCTCAAAGAAAGAAGCCCCTAGCAACCATTCACACGATGAGGAACTCACTGGTAGCTAGCTCAAGAGAGGCCAGAGTAAAACGATCTAATACCTAAAAAACCTCCAACTTTAGCTTTTGTTCCAATTCTATCTTTTGTCTAAAAAAATCTAAATTTGTTTTCGTTGTCCTAATTCTAGATCCAAAACTCCAGGTTGAATCTCAATTCTACTCTATTTTTTTTTTTCATAAAAAACCCTCAACTTTAGGTTTAGTATCAATTCTACCCTTCGTCTCATAAAAATTTCCAATTTCAATTTTACTCAATTTTTTTTTTTTTTGGTAAAGGTAATTAATAAATAAAGCTTGGACAAATGTACAAAACGGCGCCAAAAGCTTACGCTCTAAGTGCAATAGCAAAAAGAGTGGAAGGGAGCCGAAGTAAAGAAGCTACAAAGCAAAGGAGGAAACTACAACAACCGAAAGCAGAAAAGATGAAGACATCCACAAAAACTACAACCCGCAACAGCCCGCACGACCATCGACCAACTCCAAAGAAAGAGACAAAGAACGGAGAGTTGAAGACAGCTTGTAAGCAGGCCTACGAAAGAAACCACGAACAAACTACAGAGTCAAAAGATGATCGGTGAAGATGGAGGGGTCAAGACCCCAGCTTCTCTCTGGAGACACCTGTTTACTCAATTTTTTGTCTCATAAAATGTCACGAACTTTTACTTGAGTCTCAAATATGCCTCCATTAACCCTCCATCCAAATCGTCCTTTGTGATTTTGTGCTCAGTCTTCGATCTCTTGTCTTTGGAAATGTTCCATCTCTTGTAGTCAGAGAGCTCACGCTCGGGATGGTCGGACAACTTGTGCTTGGAAGTTTCCCATCTCTCAATTGTCAACGAGATTTTTATTTTATTTTTTATGGAGGGTTGATGCGGGTAGATTTGTAATTCAAGTAAAAGTTTGTGGTTTTTTATGAGACTGTAAAAATTTTAGAGTAAAATTAAGACAAGATCTAAAGTTGAGAGTTCTTTATGACACAAAAAAAAAAAAGTTTAAGGTAGAATTAAGACTAATCTAAAATTAGAGTTTTTTCATGGATTAGGGTTTTAGGCCAAGTAAAACTCTATATTTTATTTTATTTATTGTCTTCTCTCATGTGACGTTTTCACCCCCACAATAGATATAATATTAGAATAAAGCAAACCCCTTTTGCCTTGTAGTGGCAGATGACATCTTTCCCCTCATTCGTCCAACCTTTTACAAAGGCGAGTCCTTAAATAATTATCCAATCAACACGGTTCTGTAAACGATTGAAATTCGAAATATAATTTAATACTTATACTACTATTCTCCAAGTTCAAATTAGGAATGGACCAGCGCTTAAACTTATCGCTAGGGTCACTTGACTTCGGTTGACTTGCTAGAGAGTCTTAGAATCATGGCTTGCTCTGACATGTGAAACAAATGCACATTTCGGGTGGCTGGACTTGATGCTGATGGTTCATGAACGAGCCAACTTCTGATCAAGAATCCATCTACATACTCAAACAACATAGATGACCAAGCTTGAGTGATGTGACCTTTTCACCCCCACAATAGATATAATATTATAATAAAGTGAACCCTTTTTGCCTTGTAGTGGTAGAGGACATCTTTCCCCTCATTCATCCAACCTTTTACAAAGGTGAGTCCTTGGATAATTATCCAATCAACACAGTTTCGTAAATGACTGAAATTCGAAATATAATTTAATACTTATATTACTATTCTCCAAGTTCAAATTAGGAATGGACCAGCACTTAAACTTATCGCTAGGGTCACTTGACTTCGGTTGACTTGCTAGAGAGTCTTGGAATCATGGCTAGCTCTGGCATGTGAAACAAATGCACATTTCGGGTGGCTGGACTTGATGCTGATGGTTCATGAACGAGCCAATTTCCGATCAAGAATCCATCTGCATACTCAAACAACATAGATGACCAAGCTTGAGTGATGTGACATTTTCACCCCACAATAGATATAATATTAGAATAAAGCGAACCCCTTTTGCCTTGTAGTGGCAGAGGACATCTTTCCCTCTTTCCCTCATTCGTCCAACCTTTTACAAAGGTGAGGCCTTGGATAATTATCCAATCAACACGGTTCCGTAAATAACTGAAATTCGAAATATAATTTAATACTTATACTACTATTCTCCAAGTTCAAATTAGGAATGGACCAGCACTTAAACTTATCGTTAGGGTCACTTGACTTCGGTTGACTTGCTAGAGAGTCTTGGAATCATGGCTTGCTTTGACATGTGAAACAAATGCACATTTCGGGTGGCTGGACTTGATGCTGATGGTTCATGAACGAGCCAACTTCTGATCAAGAATCCATCTGCATACCCAAACTGTTGGATTTCAAGTCGGCGGAAGACGACTTACCTTTATCCGATGCGCAAACAGCAATTAACCCCGGAACAAATGTTGAATTGCGGATGAGTCACAAACAAAACTATCTCACTTTGGTTTGGATGCGATCACAAGGAAAACATCCAATTTTCACGGTGTAAATGCAAACTGTTCTCATAAAGAAAGAATGGAACGCCTTGATGGAAAGGGGAGAGAAAAGAAGAAAACTTTCTGAACGTACGTTCATTCAACCGATCCAACGGTTGTCTTCAGGGAGCCTTTTATACAACTCCCTTCATACCCTTTCATCGTAGCATATCAAGGCGAAATGGTGCGTGCCAATCGCACCCCATCATGGACGTATTAATTAATAAAATACAACATCTCCCACTCGGACATGATGGGCTTGATAGCTCTCTTTCAAGAATATAAGGCGTTCAACATTCATTAACTTTACAAAACAATTCATACTGGCAAGTAAGCTGTGCAACCAATGAGTACACTTGCACTTGGGAGCTCAAATTATGCACATTTTAGAGATGACATAATGGCTACAACCCTAAAAAGAAATAAACAATCGATGTCTCACAATGCCCCAGACATATTTTGTTACATCAATCCAAGTATACCTATCCCTTAAAGGCTATACTTGACTATTCTCAAAACAACATGTATTTACAATTATATCTGCAACCACAGAATGTGATATAATTGGTCGACTAGTAAATACATGTGATAAATGTAAAACAATAATAGTCTTCTTTCGCACTCATGTTTCTCTTCATTTCAGAATAACTGCTTTCCTAGACACGTCCCATAAAGTCATATCTATTCATGACCACCGGTAACATACTAAAGTAGCAAAATTGATCTTTCACTTCGAGAACATAGTCGGAAGTAACATATGGCACAAAATTGAGGTAAATTATAAATTACCTCAAGGGCTCACACGATGAGTAAATAAGGATAATTTTATTCACATTTCCTTGTCGGTCAAATAATGCATATGTAGTATGAATTACATGCTATAGTGGATTTCTCTTTCTATAAGAGCGTATGTTATTTATTAAACATATCCACTATACGGATCTTAGCATAAACATAGTCACGTGCTCCTCACGTACTCATGTTTAGCTTGAGTGCTATATTAGCTCGCTTTCTATAGCGCCCAATTAAGTACTCGCATCCGGCATCTTTCAGGCATACATAATTGTGGGATTATCATGTTCGATCTTATTACAAACAAATCATAGACCTCATCTTGACTCCAATTAAAGCGACATATTATATTATATACTAAACTTGCTCTTCAGCATTTATTTATACATAATGTCTTATCTCAACATGCTAACTGTAGCACTTGAGGCGATTGCTCGTATGAGTGAGTCAATCAATACCTGCTGACATACTTTTCAATAATATATGTGTGTAGTGCTAGTCTCATATTGTATTCGTACTTATCGATAAATAAAAAAAAAACATCAAGTCACTAATAAACAAATAAGTACAATACATATGTTCACAAATACATAAACCAATGATCCTCTACAATAACACATATCACATTCTACGCAATCCTAGTAACATCCTATGGGTCAAGAATATGTCTCTAGGAATAGCCTTCATAAATAGATCAGCAACCATTCTATTGGTTGAAACATATTGTAGGATCATTTCTTTCTGCGCTATTATATCTCTTATGAAGTTGTTCTTTTATGTCAATGTGTTTTATCATTCGATGATACTTGGGATCCTTTACATAGGCAATGGCTACTTGACTATCGCAATAAACTGTCACCGGTCTTGGAACTTCAATGACAATGGCTAAATTTTCCAAGAAACGTTTTAGCCATACTGCTTCTTGCACTACGGTAGAACATGCAATAAATTCTGCCTCCATAGTAGACAATGTCGTGCATGTCTATTTCTTGCTATTTCAAGAAATTGCACCTCCATTGAGCAATAACGAATATCCAGAAGTCGATTTACGCTCATCCAGGTCTCCACCGCAATCAACATCTAAATAGCCTGATAGGTGTAAATCACTTCCTTGGTAACAAAGTCGATAGTCCATGGTGCCCTTCAAGTATCTCAAGATCCTCTTCACTACTTTCCAGTGTGCTTGACTGGGATTTGATTGATATCAGCTCACCAATCCCACGGCATAACATATGTCGAGTCTAGTACATAGCATACATCAAACTTCCGACTACACTAGCGTAAGGAACAGTTTCCATTGCTTTAATTTCTTCTGGAATCTTAGGACACATCTCAATACTTAGGCTTTCACCTTACATGACAAGGGTATCAATGGGATTATAGTACTGCATATTAAAACGTTCAAGAATCTTCATAATATAAGACTCTTGTGATAAAATAAGAAGTTTCCTTGATCGATCTTTCGATCTTAACTCCTAATATATAAGCAACTTCTCACATGTCCTTCATCTCAAAATTGGAGGACAGCCATTCTTTTATGGTGATAACGAAAATTTTGTCATTTCTAGCCAACAGAATATCGTCTACATAAAGTGATAAAATCACAAATTTATCTTCGGACCGCTTGACATATACACAGTGATCTTCTTTGATCATCGTGAAACTAAAAGTTGTTATTACTCGATGAAAATGAAGATACCACTGTCTAGATGATTGCTTAAGGCCATATATTGAGCGATGAAACTTGCAAATTTTATGCTATTGACCTTTAGCTATGAAACATATTGGTTGTTTCATATAGTTTTCATCATCTAGTTCTCCACTGAGAAATGCCGTCTTTACTTCCATCTGATGTAATTCAAAGTCCAAATGTGCAACGATGGCTAGAATAAGGCATATTGAGGCAAACCTTACAACTGGTGAAAAGGTTTCCTCATAGTCTATACCCTCTTGTTGAGTATAACCTTTTACCACAATGTGAGCCTTATACTTTTCAATGGATCCATCCGTCCTTCGTTTAATCTTGAAGATCCATTTATTTTCAATGGCCTTACAATTGGATGGTAGATCAACCAAGTCCCAGACATGATTTGCCCTCATAGACTCCATCTTATCTTCCAAAGCTTTTCTCCATTCTTCCTTATCAAATGATGAGAGAGCCTCTTGAACAGTCTTAGGCTCGGCATCGTTATTCTGAACAATCATAAATGCTTCCCCTTCAATCTCAAAACGACGACGGGGAATACTTTTACGATTACTTTTACGTAATTGAATTTCTCTTGAATTCAATTCATCAGGTGATGCAACACTCCCATTAGGTCTTGCATGTTGAGGTGAATTTTCATTTTCCTCTACAACATCAGTGGGTGTGTTATCAGGATCTTCCATCTCATATAATTGGAAGTCATTTTCAATCTCACCTTTACTAGGGAAATCGTTCTCCAAGAACGTGACATCTCGTAACTCCATTTCGGTCACACTTCCATCAGCTTGTTCACCTATGAACACGTACCCTTTAGAGTGTTCAGAATATCTTCTAAAGATATATTTCTTCCCTCTATGACCTAATTTACCATATTTATGGGAAGAATCATGAACATAAGCTGCACATCCCCATGGGCGTAGACTACTCAAGTCTGGTTTCCTACCATACCATAATTCATAAGGGGTGAAAGTGACCAATTTTGAGGGCACTCGGTTAAGTATATAGGCATCAGTCAATAACGCATCTCCTCAATAGGAGATAGGTAAATTTGCTTGCGTCATCATAGACCTAACTATTTCCAATATGGTTCTATTCTTTCTCTCAGCTACCCCATTTTGTTGTGGAATACCAGGAATAGTCAATTGTCGTACAATTCTCTTTTCATCACAAAGAGCCTTGAATTGCTCTGATAGATATTCGCGTCAACGATCAGTTCTCAATGCCTTTATTGTGTTGTTCAACTGATTCTCTACCATCGCTATATATCGTCTAAAGCAGTCTAATGCTTCTGACTTATGGGAGATCAGAAAGACATAACCGAAACGTGTGAAATCATCAATGAAAATGATGAAATATGAAGCTACATACCTCGCCCTCACATTCAAAGGACCACAAATGTTAGAATGTATGAGATGTAATGGAAATTCAGCTCTAGTTCTTTTACCGAATGGTTTTCTAGTTGCTTTTCCCGCTAGACAATGTTCACATATGGATAAACTAACATTAGTGAGTGACCCTAAAAGGCATTCTCTAGCTAATCTTTGCATTCTTTGCAATCCAATATGACCTAATCTAGCATGCTAAGTACTTGCATCAATCTCAACATTACTAGAAGATGCAATTAAAAAAAACAACCATCGACATTAACATTGTATTGATCATAGTCAATGTCTAACACCATAAAACCATTCGATACATGACATGAACCATAATAAATTGTTCCATACAAAATATTAATACAATTACCATGGAAATTCAATACATAACCTAAGTTAAGAAGAATAACTACAGAGACCAAGTTTCGTCAAATATCTTGAGCATAAATGACATCATGCAGAAATAGGTTTCGACCACCATGTAAGATTAATTTACATGTGCCGATATCCTTCACTTCAACTCTTGAGTTATTCCCAACATATATACATCTTCTTCTAGGTTGTATCCGATGATACTCCACAAATGCTTCTCGGTCTCTAGCTACGTGGTATGTTGCTCCTGAATCTACAGTTCACATTGGATGAGATTCAGCAAGCATTACAGTATTAGAAATAAAAACATTACTCAAAATAATGGAGTAATAGGGTACCTTTTTCGGCTCAGTACATTGACGAGCAAAGTGACCCATCTTGCCACAATTGTAGCACTCTATCTTGGCCTTGTCCTTCTTCCCACAATGCTTCTTGCGTCGGAAGGTCTTAGCCATTTTTGGTGCCTGATCAGTATTCTTCCCTTTGTTGTTGAACTGAAGATTCCTCTTGCGCTTGAAGCCCAAAGCTTTGCGCAAACTCAATTCAGCAACATAAGCATGGGTAGAGGATCTCATAGCCTCTAGGCGCTCATCCTCTAATTCCAAATGATGCGCAATATCATCAAAGTGACAATGTTCTCATTATGTGTCATATTGATCTTCATATACTCCCAATTGTCAAGAAGAGACCTTATAACAGCCTGAACTTAATGTTCATCAGTAAGGGAGTGACTTGCCGACTTCAGCTCATGAATCATGTTTGACATCTCCCGAAGATGCTGCCTCATCGTTACATTTGTGCACTTTCGGAATGTGTCAAACTTGATGGTAAGTCTTCTCAGCTTAGTGGCAGATGTACCCCCAAACTTATATTTCAAGGCAACCCACATAACTTGAGCTTTATCATAACTTTCAAACTCACACATGAGATTATCTTGCATACAGCTCAGCAACGTGATGCGAGCAATACTATTTTTCTTTTTCCAAGCTTGATAAGCTTTGAGATCTCTCCTGTGTTGAGCTGAAGTTCCATGCTCAGGTTCATCCATAGTATGGTTGAGGGTTTCCAAAACATCTTGCTCTTCAAGGATGTACTGAACCTTTCGGTGCCAAATATCATAATTGTCACCGTTCAGCTTCTCATTCTTATTGAAATTAGCCATAATGGTCTTGGATGCGGAAGCCATAATTAATTGTTATAACACATTGACATAATAAACGCAGAATCAATACTAGCACACTTTACAAAGTAACGCACATATTTAATTTGCAGCAAAGACAAACTAAATTAATGATAATTCAACAAAAGACACAGAGGCAAAAGTCCACTATGTTCCCAATCAACTTCTATATATAATTGTTCTATTATCATTAATTAGTTTAATTTGTGCAAATTTTAAGTTCTAGGTGAGAACTCTCTCAAATTCTACCAACCTATAAACTTCCATTAGGAAAAATAATTACATAACCTTATGTAATTTCTACATTTTTCCATTAACACAAAAATATAGCATGATATGAACCAACATACAAACAACAATCATGCTTCAACTATTAATCAAAATTGCAATTCAACATGTAATGGATTTCATACCATTGTTCGAAATTTCTAGCAACTAGAAAATTGCAAGTATATTAAACTATATATATGATATCATCGACCCAAGCTCTACACAGCATATATAACACCATAGTGTAGAGGACACTCATACGAACTAAACACCGCTGACCACGCTCCAATCGAACTTCACACTCGCCCACACGCGCCACCTGAGTGCACGGTGCGTGTGGCGCACGCGCCAGCGAGCCAAATGGCTCATGGCTGGTCCAACCGTTGACCGGTCAACGGTCAGGTCGGGTCGAATCTCGGGTTGGGTCGGGTCGCCGGCCGATGACCGACCGGTCAACTATCGCCGATGATGACGTCATCAATGGCATCATCTCAACGATTACTGACCATTGGGTGACGTCACGATGACGTCATCACGTGCCGGTTCGCCAACCAGCGCGTGACACGCACTTGCCGGTTCACCGACCGACGCGTGTGGCGCACACGCTAGCTTTCCCAGCACTTCAGGCGCGTGGCGCCCACACACAGCGGCTTTAGGCCGCGCATGTGGGCGGGTCCAGCGTCCTCCGGTGACGCTCGACCCATCAATGGACTCATCTCGACGAATACTTTCACCCTGTATATTTAAAAATTGATTTTGGTCAAAAAAATGTTTCGAAAAATGGCCAAAACCGCACAGATGCACGCGACCCCAAACCCATTCTTTGCTTCAATTTGATTTTGAGTTTTCATATTGCAATTCCGACCAATAATATCAAAACAATGTAAGATACAATCTCTTGATCTCAATATCAAATGGTAAATGAGAAAACTCAATGAAAAAACAAGGCAGAAATCGCGACTAGGCTCTAATACCAATGTTGGATTTTAAGTCGGCAAAAGACGACTTACCTTTATCTGATGCGCAAATAACAATTAACCCCGGAACGAACGTTGAATTGCGGATGAGTCACGAACAAAACTATCTCACTTTGGTCCGGATGCGATCACGAGGAAAACACCCAATTTTCACGGCGTAAATGCAAACTGTTCTTGTAAAGAAGGAATGGAACGCCTTGATGGAAAGGGGAGAGAAAAGAAGAAAACTTTCTGAACATACGTTTGTCCAACCAGTCCAACGGTTGTCTTCAGGAGCCTTTTATACAACTCCCTTCATACCTTTTCATCGCAGCATATCAAGGCAAAATGATGCGTGCCAATCGCACCCCATCATGGACATATTAATTAATAAAATACAACACAAACAACATAGATGACCAAGCTTGAGTGACTGACGGCCCGCACATCTGGGAGGATTGAGCTTCTTGATCTATCATCCATTACTTCAGCCATTCCAACACATATAAGAGGACAAATGAGAAAAAAGAAAGAAGAACAATGAAGTAATTGGACTTTTACAACCAATTAACGCAGGGCAAGTCCTATCTTTCCATGACTGTTTCGAAGACAAGCCGACAAGAAAGATATTTTGCATGGTTTTGTCAATGCTTGTGTAGTTCAGGTTCAGCTACATATACCTCAGCATGCTGTTAAAGTAATATAATGCAAATTTTTGTGCAGACACTTACAGCCCAAGTCATGGTCTCTTCAGTAGTTTCAGATAAACCTCAATCTAAATTTGCTTCCTTTAAGTTACTGCCCTACATCAGTACAATCACAAACTTCGTTTTCGCCGTATCTCTTGTTCCAGCTTTTTCTTCAACAGCTACTTTCAGTGCTCAAGCGAGCAATGGAACTGCGAAAGGAGAGGAAGCGCGTGCTTTGCTGGAGTGGAAATCTGGTCTGGACAATTATAGTCAAGCTCTTTTATCTTCATGGCAAGGGACGACCCTTGCATATGGAGAGGGATTGGGTGCGATGGCTCAGGAAGTGTCTCGGGGCTTAATCTCACGGACATGGGTTTGCAAGGTTCGGTCAGCAAACTTAACTTCACTGCTCTGTCAAATCTAGTTAGCCTCGATCTCTCGGCAAACTCGCTCTACGGTCCCATTCCTTCATCCATCGGTAACCTCTCTAAGTTGTCCACTCTGTCTATCTTTAACAACTCGCTCTCTGGCACAATCCCTCTTGAAATAGGCAAGTTGAGCAGGCTGAGCATTCTTTACCTTGACCGGAATCGTCTACATGGAACTATCCCTGAAGAAATAGGAATGCTGCACTCTCTTTTGAACCTCACCTTGTATGACAATTATCTCGCAGGTCAGATTCCTACTTCAATGGGAAACTTGAGCAACTTAACAGTTCTTGCCTTGGGCCAAAACAATCTCGTAGGGTCTGTTCCTCGAGAAATTTACACCCTAGGTTCTCTTACCTTCCTTTCTCTCCGAATGAACAAATTAACCGGTTCCATTCCTTCGTCTATAGGAAATCTGAGTAGTCTAAAAGTCCTTAGCTTCCAAAGCAATCATCTTGCCGGTCCAGTTCCCCAGGAAATAGGAAGGTTGAAACCTCTGGCAAAGCTCATTCTGTCTTCTAATACTTTCAGTGGTCCAATTCCTGTGTCTATTGGAAACTTGACTGCCCTAACTTTATTATACCTCTTTTTGAACAATCTCTCTGGCTCCATTCCTGAAGAAGTTGGAACTTTGAGGCATCTGAAGGAACTTCGCCTGTCGTCAAATAGTCTCAACGGTTCAATCCCGAGATCAATTGGAAAATTGGTCAACTTGAGTGCACTGTCTTTGTTCTATAACAATCTTTCTGGTTTAATCCCGGATGAAATGAATAATCTCAGATTTCTAAGATGTTTCTACATAGGTGATAATAAGCTCATAGGGCGACTACCAGATAACATTTGCCTTGGAGGGTTGCTTGAAAATTTTACAGCTCCTAATAATCACTTCAATGGTCATATTCCTAAGAGCCTGAAGAATTGCAGTAGCTTACGGAGGATTCGACTAGAAGGAAACCAACTCACAGGAAACTTGACAGAAGATTTGGGCGCATATCCCAACTTGACGTACATTGACTTGAGTTATAACCAATTCTACGGTGAGCTTTCTTCGAAATGGGGCTGTTCTCATAACTTAACAAGCGTAAGAATCTCCAGTAACAACATTTCTGGTGAAATACATCCCATGATTGGGAATATGGCTCAGCTGAGAGTATTGGACCTCTCGTCGAACTATATTACTGGTTGGCTTCCAAGGGAATTGAGAAGATTGACTTACCTGCTCGAGCTTGATCTGCATGATAACAAAATCTCTGGTAATATCCCCCCTGAAATTGGTCATTTGTCTACACTGGAGAAGCTCAACTTGGGAAGCAACAAGTTTGGAGGCTCAATCCCGCAACAGTTAGGACAGTGCCGAAGCTTGTGGAACTTGAATTTGAGCAACAACAAAATTCAAGCTAGTATTCCTTCGGAGATTGGCAATTTGCAGTTTTTGCGTGATCTTGATCTGTCTTTTAACTTCTTGGCAGGAAATATACCAGGAAGCATCGGAAAGTTGACAACTTTGGAAGTGTTGAATTTATCCTACAACAGCATCTCTGGCTTCATACCCCATAGTTTCAACGATCTGTTGGGATTGGTATCTGTGAATATATCCCACAACGACCTGGAGGGTCCAATCCCAAATATCGAGGCCTTCCGTGATGCTCCATACAGCGCAGTCGCAAGCAATAAAGCTGGGTTGTGTGGGGTTGTGGCTGGTTTGAAGAAATGCTCTGAGAGGACTTATAGTGAGAAAGGAAACAAGTTTATGGTTCCAATCATCCTCACGCTAGTCAGCTTCATCATCCTCACGTCTTTAATCGTCCGAATGATTCTTCTAGCTTGCCAAAGGGGCAAAAGAGCAGAGCAAGACTCATTGGAAGCACAAGTGCGAGGAGATGATTTTGCGATATGGGGCTACAACGGAAAAATGGTGTACAAGAACATTATCAAAGCCACGGAAGGATTCGATTCCAAGTACTGTGTGGGAGAGGGAGGATACGGAGTTGTGTACAAAGCCAAGCTATCAGCTAATCAAGCTTTTGCCGTGAAGAAAATCCATGAGCCGCATGATGAGATTCTCGGGTTAACATCACTAGAGCAGGAGGTCGCTGCATTGGCAAATATACGACACCGTAACATTGTCAAGCTCTATGGATACTGCTTCCATCCAAGACACTCGTTCTTGGTGTACGAATTCATGGAAAGAGGAAGCTTGAAAAGGGCCTTGATTGACGACGAGATGGCGATGGAGTTTGATTGGGCCAGGAGGGCGACTGCGATCAAAGGCGTGGCGGATGCATTGTGTTACATGCACCATGATTGCTCTCCTCCATGGATTCATAGAGACATCACTAGCAACAATGTGCTTCTGGATGGTGATTTTGAAGCTCGTGTTTCTGATTTTGGCACAGCAAGGCTTCTCAAGCCAGATTCATCTAATTGGACTTCATTGGTCGGTACACTCGGATATATAGCACCAGGTATGTATGTGCTTGCACGTTTGTTATTATCTATCGTCATCTGTAATTTGGCTCACTTCTTTTTCATAAATTAAATTGCACTGCTAAAATTTACAAGATGACAACTTAATGCTACCCTTATATCGTGCAGAGTTAGCGTATTCAGTAGTAGTTACTGAAAAATGTGATGTTTATAGCTTTGGAGTGGTAGCATTGGAAGTAATTATGGGAAGACATTCGGGGGATCTTGTCTCAAGCTCACGTCAATCATCAACATTGCCGATGCAAACCGACTCGGGAACGTCACTGCAAGATGTGCTAGACCGACGTCTCCCACTTCCTTCAGACAAAGACGCGGAGAATGTGGTCTCGATCGCTAAACTAGCAATGGCATGCTTGCGAGTCGATCCTCATCGTCGACCCACCATGCAAAAAGTCTGTCAAGGACTTTCAATTCAAGTGCCTTTAGTGAAGCCGTTCTCTCATGTCAGATTGAGTGAGCTAGATGGTGTCCAATGGTTGAGGTAGCTGAATGTTCGAGGATTGAATGGGAAAGAGCTTAATCGTTTCTCGCCTTTAAATGTTTAAATTAAATGCAGTTTTTCATTTTAATCGCTGTAAAAAAGGGAAGTGCTAATGCATAAATTATTCTCATACAAAACTTCTCGTCCACCCTACTCAACTCCCCATTGCCCTTCTTGCTAGAATAAGATTGGAAAAGCACTGCAAAGTTCAATACCTATATTGGGAATATTCAAGATATAGTTCATAAGTTGAGCTCATTAATAATCTAGTTGAGCCCATGTTCATTTAGAAACTTAAATCATCATGTGACTCAATCACATCTTATCATTACCCACATCCAAACTACTCAAATGTGCACACAGGAAACGATTGTAGGGTTAAGGAAATTAATTTATGACTTTCTAGCTGGTTGTTCTTGGTGTGCTTAATATGACATGTTTAAGAAAATTACTATATTGAAAGTATTGGTTCATGAATATTAGCACAAGAAATGATGCGGCCGGACAATATTGACTGTTTAACCAAGCATATGCCATCCCGCACTACCAATTCCCCCGCTTAAATCATGAACATGACATTACTCTTCGAGGCGGAAAATATTAACTCATCGAGCCATTGTTGCACAGATTGATGCGCGCACCATAAGTCCGATTATATAGATCAAGTTCATCTCGACTATTGAAATGGAGGCCCGACCTGATACAAAGGCTCAGCCAGATTTGGTACATCGCATGGGCACCAAGCTACACGGCCCGATCCAAGCAAGACCCGGTCCATGACCGCTTTTACCGTGTCGTGGCCTCGTCAACGACACGACCATCGCGTTTCTTTTACAGTTCCACCCAGGAAGGCAATCCTGCTGCAGACGAAACGGTGAAGGCGAATTGTCGATAAAGGCGTTCTTTTTCGTTCTCGGACAAGTTCCTTGGGCTCCGTCTCCCACGGCAAAGATCCTTTCTTTTTCGGTGCTCAGAGGGGTCGATTCCGAGTAAGTGCCCGTGTTTGATCACCCTTTTCTTGATCTTTTTCTTTGGAGATCCGAAATCTTGTGGTAGAATTCTTGAGATGCAGCTCGTACAGTGATCGTCTTGTTGGGAACGAGGGACTGTGTTTGGTGCAATTGGAGTGACTGTCTTGTTCCTATTTTCGCCATTACTCGTCTGAACTCGGAATTTTTATGACGAGGGTAGTGCATTCCTTGTAGTCTGATTCTTGAACTCCGTGGCTTTTGGCCTTAGCTGAAAAGGGATCAGTTTGGGACTACATTGGAGTTTGTTTTTCTGAGTGATCCGTCGAGTTAAAAAATGGGATGGTGTGTTGTAATCCCAAGTGATTAGCAATCATCTGCATTGCTCGATCATTTGTCGCGCATGCTTTCTATGTAATAACCACCTTTAAGTCCACCGCGTGAAGTTACCCAGAGGATTCATCTTTTGAGTGCTATCTGGTGGGTAGAGTGGGTTGGACTATGGAAACATTTTCAGCAGAATCAAGAGTGTCACCACGATTGAGAGTTCTTTGGTGAAGTTGTTTAAGTTTTGGTTGTGCCAAAGATACTCTCCAATACTGGGAAGTTTGTAGTAACTACTTTTTGGTGGCAAAGATAAATCATTCCTGAGGCTCACCATTGGAATTGTTGTGAGTGCCGGAGTTTCCTAAGGTGTTTCTGTTGCATGGCCATCGAGATCAACATCTGTGAGGTCTCTTCTTTCTTGGTGGGCAGTCAAGATTTTTGTTTCTGACTGGTGCTGCATATAAATAAGGCAATCGATTGTCCAAGGTCATTATCAGATTTCGAGGGTTTCCTTTGGTGCCCGTGTCTTGGATTAATATGGTGTAGCTGATGGCTTTTCTTGTTAGCTATAGCACTGCAATAGAAAAACCCTTGGGATGAATTATTGACCTTTTCAACTATCAAAATATGGAATACCTTTTGTTAGACGCTTAGATCAGTTTCATAGGTCTTGCTCTGTATTTATGTCTGTAGACCTCCTATGTGTTCAGTGCAACCAACAAGTGTTTGGTTAATTTGTTACTGTTGGCCCTTTCACTTTTTTATGTCTTGGGTGCTCTTAGTTTTCCATATTATCTGCGAACTCCTTTTCATGGGTCCTTTTTGCAGATTTTAAGACTTAGTTTCAGGCATCAGTGGTCCTCTTTCAAAAATGGCTAGTTTTAGTGATTCTTGCAAAGATAAAGATACTTGAGTTGACACCTGTAAGTCCTAAATACATGTTTACCTGAGACTTGAACATAGTCCTTGGCCAATGGAAGTGTATTTTTGTGGTGAAGAGTGTCCTGAACAATGTCTCTGGTTTAATATTTATCCTTGGATGCCCCCTGTGATTCATGCAATTTTCTCCTACTATAATCAGTTGAGTCCATTGTTTGTATGATTTTCATAACTTGATGAAGATATGTGCGATGGATGCCACAGCACTAAAAGACTCTATTTTGATATTTGAGTTAACACAATAAATAATTAATTGTGACAGTGGATTCAGAAGAAGAAGCCAGTGAGAACCCGGTTAAAGGGGAGAATGGTGACCAAGAAGAAAATGCAATTTCAGAGCCATACGTGGGGATGGAATTTGATTCTGAAGAAGCTGCCCGGAAATTCTATATTGACTATGCAAGACGGGTTGGATTTCTAGTTCGTAGAATGCAGCGTCGACGGTCAGGAATTGATGGCAGAACACTTGCCCGTCAGCTGGGGTGTGATAAGCAGGGTTTCTCACCAAATCAGAAACGTTCTCATGGACCAGACAAGAAGCCACGGCCCAGAATTGTGCATAATAATCTTCCGATTGCGCATATTATTGATTGATATGTTATTTTAGATAGTTATCTAATGAATCATATAAATAAATTGATGTCTTTTTTCGTTGGAAAATATCGAAATATTCCAAAATTTTACAATGACACCCTATTATTAAGAAAGGCGGGTTAGCTCATTCGAGCTTGATCTGACTTGTTTTCCTTTCTTCTTTTTACTGAGACCAAGTTAGACTAACATGACTTGACTTGACTTGACCCAAATAACAATAAATTCAAGCTTGAGCTAGAGCAGCCGGTCATAGCTTTTGTTCTTCCCATTTGAACTAAACTTGTCTGGATATGCATCGTGCTGGTCGTAAACTCTAAACTAAAGATTCTTCCCCCTTAATTCTAACCGAAGAAAGCTTAAAATCCTGTTCATTCCTCAAAATAACTTAAATTTGCCACCCTACCCGATTAGATTATATATCAAGAATTTGACTTGTGATCTTTTACGCTTGAAGATGCTAGTGCTATCAAAGGAATTGACTCTTATCTGTCCATCACTTGAAATATCTTTGCCTCATCAAATTAGGCAGTCTCCCCTTTTGCAACATCTTCAATTTGGGGCGTTAATATCTCGAACAATTACTTATATAGGGACGGAAATACACATTTGAACAGACAATCGTTATCATCATCTTGTGCAAGGGCGCTAAGCAAGAGATGTCTCATGTTAGAATATAGTGTAATATGGAGAAGCTAATATATTCTAATAAATTTACAACTTATTGGCCAACTAGATAAATTGGCAGGTTCAAATTTAAGTTTGTTCTTGATGATCTCTTTAGGTGAAGGTATTTTCGAATTTCTAATGCGTTGATCAGCAATACCTATGGAATGAAATGTAGAGATGGTAATGGATCCAAGGAGGACTAATTCGGAGGAAGAGTTGATGTCTCATCATAAACTCTTATGCTGAGTGGATCATAATGTTTTACTCCCTGAATGGGATGGAAATTCCACTTCTCTCTGGATAATAAACCTGTCCTTTCATCGGGCAACAACTTTTTCCGGAAGTTTATGACACTCGAACTACCACCGATTCTTCTGCCTCGTTGGAGGCTCCACGTCAATGTCAAGCACCAAATTGCAGGACCCCTAACCTTTTGAAGTTATTGTAGCAACGTGAGTAACATTAGCGTGGAACCCATCTGAATCGTGCAATTTACGTCAACATAAAATTATAAAAGAAAAAAAAGTAATAAATGATGCTAAAGATTTATCTAATTCGGTACCGAATATCGATACTTACATTCATGAAAAGAGCCAACAATAAATAATCCAATAATAATTGGAGAATCCAAGTTATAATCGATTACATACTCGAGTATTTCTCACATCTAGATTAAACTCAAACTTAAAGTGTTTGTGAATAAACAACTCAAATGGATATAATACTCACAGCACAAATTCACATGTGTAGCTCCCGCTCATTGCATTTTCTCAATTCAATTCAATTGATTAAAGATTTTTTATTTCATGAAAGAGGGGAACCACCGGCCGTGATGGCTCTGCTAGGTAGGCTTCAGACCTTAGAGGGAAAGGTCGGGAGTTTGAAGCCCCTGCAACGCAAGTTGCAAGGAGGCTGGTGGGCCATTAGGTGATTAACGCGTGGTGTCGGGGTGGTGGTTTCCCCGCTAATGATACCCGGGGGTTTACGCGGTGGCTATTAGCCAAGATGGTTCCTCCAGCATCAAAAAAAAAAAAAAAAAAAAAAGGGGGGGAGCGCATTGAATGAAAAGGAATATGGGAGGGAGATATTTAAAAAGACCTATCAAACGAATTTTTGTTCCGGGATTATAAATTTTGTATTGTTTTTAAACGCATGTCTCTGCTTAGAATTCTTTTAAGGAATAAAAATAAAAAAATTTATCCCTGGCAAGAAATTATTCTAAAAAATAGAATGCTTATCATTCTTCGCGCCCTAAACTCTCTTCCTTCTTGTCTGGCTACACTTTGGTGAAGGAACCATCTCCATGCTTCTCAAAGAAAGAAGCCCTAGCGACCATTCACACGAGAAGGAACTCACTAGCGACTAGCTCAAGAGTAAAACGACCTAATACCCTAAAAAAACCTCCAATTTTAATTTCTATTCCAATTCTACCTTTTGTCTCATAAAAAGCATCTAACTTTTGCTGTAGTCCCAATTCTAATCTAAACTTTTTTCCATCCTATAAAAAACCTCCAACTGTAGGTTGAGTCTCAATTATAATCTTCTTCTATTTTTTTTTTTTTTTTTTTTTGGTCTCATAAAAATCCACAACTTTAGGTTTATTACCAATTCTATCATTCGTCTCATAAAAACCTCCGGTTTCAATTTTAATCAATTTTTTTTTTTGTCTCATAAAATATCACAAACTTTTATCTGAGTCCCAAATTTGCTTCCATAGACCCTTATCCAAATAATTAACATTTATACTGCCGTTCTTGGATAATTATCCAATCAGGTCGGTTCCGTGAATGACTCAAACTTAAGAAATAATTAACATTTATACTACTGTTCTCCAAGTTCAAATTGCGAATGGACCGGCGCTTAAACTTGACGCTAGGGTCGCTTGACTTTGGTTGACTTGCCACAAAGTCTTGGAATCATGGCTTTCTCTGACATGTGAAACAAATGCACATTTCGGGTGGCTGGACTTTTGATGCTGATGGTTCATGAACGAGCCAACTTCTGATCAAGACTCCACCTGCATACTCAAACAGCATAGATGACCGAGCTTGAGTGACGACGTCCCCACACATCTGGGATGACTAAGCTTCTTGATCTATCATTCATAACTACAGCCATTCTGATACATATCAGAGGACGAATGAGAAAAAGAAAGGAACAATGAAGTAGTTGGGACTTCATTTAACCAATCAATGCAGGCAAGTCCTGTCTCTCCATGACTGCTTCGAAGACAAGCTGACAAGAAAGATATCGTGCATAGTTTTGTCAATGCTTATGGAGTTCAGGTCCAGCTATATGTACTTCAGCATGCTGTTAAAGTAACACCATGAAAATTTTTGTACACACTTATGGTCCAAGTCATGGTCTCTTCAGTAGTTTCAGATAAACCTCAATCTAAAGTTGCTTCCCTGAAGTTACTGCCCTATCTCAGTACAATCACGAACTTCGTTTTCGCCTTATCTCTTGTTCCAGCTTTTGCTTCTCCAGCTACTTTCAGTGCTCAAGCGAGCAATGGAACTGCAAAAGGAGAGGAAGCGCGTGCTCTGCTGGAGTGGAAATCTGGTCTGGACAATTATAGTCAAGCTCTTTTATCTTCATGGCGAGGGGACGACCCTTGCATATGGAGAGGGATCGAGTGTGATGGCTCAGAAAGTGTCTCGGAGCTCAATCTCACGAACATGCGTTTGCAAGGTTCGCTCAGCAAACTTAATTTCACTGCTCTGTCAAATCTAATTAGCCTCAATCTCTCAGCAAACTCGTTCTACGGTCCCATTCCTCCATCCATCGGTAACCTCTCTAAGTTGTCCACTCTGTCTATCTTTAACAACTCGCTCTCTGGCACAATCCCTCTTGAAATAGGCAAGTTGAGCAGGCTGAGCATTCTTTACCTTGATGGGAATCGTCTACATGGAACTATCCCTGAAGAAATAGGAATGCTGCACTCTCTTTCGAACCTCACCTTGTATGACAATTATCTCGCAGGTCAGATTCCTACTTCAGTGGGAAACTTGAGCGACTTAACATTTCTTGCCTTGGGCCAAAACAATCTCGTAGGGTCTGTTCCTCGAGAAATTTACACCCTAAGTTCTCTTACCTTCCTCTCTCTCCGAATGAACAAATTAACCGGTTCCATTCCTTCGTCTATAGGAAATCTGAGTAGTCTAAAAGTCCTTAACTTCCAACGCAATCATCTTGCCGGTCCAGTTCCCCAGGAAATAGGAAGGTTGAAATCTCTGGCAAAGCTCACTCTGTCTTCTAATACTTTCAGTGGTCCAATTCCTGTGTCTATTGGAAACTTGACTGCCCTGACTTTATTAGACCTCACTTCGAACAATCTTTCCAGCTCCATTCCTGAAGAAGTTGGAACTTTGAGACATCTGAAGGAACTTCGCCTGTCAGAAAATAGTCTCAATGGGTCAATCCCGAGATCAATTGGAAAATTGGTCAACTTGAGTGCACTGAGTTTGCACTATAACCATCTTTCTGGTTTCATCCCGGATGAAATGAATAATCTCAGAACTCTAAGACATATCACAATGGGTGAAAATGAGCTCGTTGGGAGACTACCTGATAACATTTGCCTTGGAGGGTTACTCGAAAATTTTACAGCGCCTAATAATCACTTCAATGGTCATCTTCCTAAGAGCCTGAAGAATTGCAGTACCTTATCAAGGATTCGACTAGAAGGAAACCGACTCACAGGAAACTTGACAGAAGCTTTGGGTGCATATCCCAACTTGAAGTACATTGACTTGAGTTATAACCAATTCTGCGGTGAGCTTTCTTCAAAATGGGGCTGTTCCCATAACTTAACATGCCTAAGAATCTCCAGTAACAACATTTCTGGTGAAATACATCCCGTCATTGGGAATATGGCTCAGCTGAGCGTATTGGACCTCTCATCAAACTATATTACCGGTGAGGTTCCAAGGGAATTGAGAAGATTGATTTCACTGCTCGAGCTTGATCTACATGATAATAAAATCTCTGGTACCATCCCTCCTGAGATTGGTCATTTGTCTACACTGGACAAGCTCAACTTAGGGGGCAACAAGTTCGGTGGCTCGATCCCCCCGCAATTAGGACAGTGCAGAAGCTTGTGGAACTTGAATTTGAGCAACAACAAAATTCGAGCCAGTATTCCTTCAGAGATAGGCAATTTGCAGTTTTTGCGTGATCTTGATCTGTCCCATAACTTCTTGGCAGGAAAAATACCACGCAGAATCGGAAAGTTGACAACTTTGGAAGTGTTGAATTTATCCCAAAACCGCCTTTCTGGCTTCATACCCCAAAGTTTCAACGATATGTTGGGATTGGTATCTGTGAATATATCCCACAACGACCTGGAGGGTCCGATCCCAAACATCGAAGCCTTCCGTGATGCTCCATACAGTGCAGTCGCAAGCAATAAAGCTGGGTTATGTGGGGTTGTGGCTGGTTTGAAGAAATGCTCTGAGAGGACTTATAGTGAGAAAGCAAACAAGTTTATGATTCCAGTCATTCTCTCACTAGTTAGCTTCATCCTCCTCACATCTTTATTCATCGGAGGGATTCTTCTAGCTTGCCAAAGGGGCAAAAGAGCAGAACAAGACTCACTGGAAGCACAAGTGCAAGGAGATGCTTTTGCGATATGGGGCTACGATGGAAAATTGGTGTACGAGAACATTATCAAAGCCACGGAAGGATTCGATTCCAAGTACTGTGTGGGGGAGGGAGGATACGGAGTCGTATACAAGGCCAATCTATGTGATAATCAAGCTTTTGCCGTGAAGAAAATTCATGTGCCGCATGACGAGATTTCCGGGTTACTGTCACTAGAGCGGGAGGCCACTGCATTGGCAAATATACGGCACCGTAACATTGTCGAGCTCTATGGGTACTGCTTTCATCCGAGACACTCGTTCTTGGTGTACGAATTCATGGAAAGAGGAAGCTTGAGAAGGGCCTTGAGTGATGACGAGATGGCGATGGAGTTCGATTGGGCTAGGAGGGCAAGCGTAATCAAAGGCGTGGCAGATGCATTGTGTTACATGCACCACGATTGCTCTCCTCCATGGATTCATAGGGACATCACTAGCAACAATGTGCTTATGGATGGTGATTATGAAGCTCATGTTTCTGATTTTGGCACAGCAAGGCTACTCAAGCCAGATTCATCTAACTGGACTTCATTGGTTGGTACACTTGGATATATGGCACCAGGTATGTATGTGCTTTCACGGATGTTATTATATATCCTTATCTGTAACTTTGGCCCAATTCTTTTTCATAAATTGGACTGCATTGCTAGGGATTACTAGATGACAAACTTAATGCTACCATTTTATCCTATAGAGTTAGCATATTCAGCAGCAGTTACAGAAAAATGCAATGTTTATAGCTTTGGAGTAGTAGCATTGGAAGTAATTATGGGAAAGCATCCGGGGGATCTTGTCTCAAGCTCACATCAGTCATCAACAGTGTCGGTACAAATCAACTCGGGAACATTACTGCAAGATGTGCTAGACCAACGTCTCTCACTTCCTCTAGACAAAGATGCGGAGAATGTGGTCTCGATCACTAGACTAGCACTTGCATGCTTGCGAGTCGATCCTCATCGCCGACCCACCATGCAAAAAGTCTGTCAAGGATTCTCAATTCAAGTGCCTTTAGTGAAGCCATTCTCGGATGTCAGATTAAGTGAGTTGGATGGTTTCCACGGTTGAGGTAGTTGAACATCTTGAGGAAATTGATAGGGAAAGAGCTGAATCGTTTCCTGTCTGTAAATGTTCAAAATAGATGCAGTTTTTTTCTTTTTAAGTGCTATAGAAAAAGGGAAGTGGCAAGGCATAATTTATTTTCATACACAGGTTCTCTAATTCACCCTACTCAACTCCGCATCGCCCTTCTTGCTAGAATAAGATTGGGAAAGCACTGCAAAAGTCCAATAACTATAATGGGAAGATACAAGAGATAGTTCATAAGTTGAGCTTATTGATAATCCAATAGAGTCCATCTTCATTTAGAAACTTAAATCATTGAGTGTGAATCAACCACATATTATCATTACCCACATTTATTGCAGGACTTCTTTTTTCCTCCACACGACTCAAATGTGCACACTAAAACAATAGTAGGGTTAAGAAGATTAATTTAAGACTTTCTAGCGGGTTCTTCTTGAGGTGCTTAATACGACATGTTCATTAGATTGAAAGTGCCAATTTATGAATGTTAGTACAAAAAATGATGCAGCTCGAAAATATCAACTGTTTAACCAAGCATATGCCATCCCGCACTTCCAGTTCACCCGCTTAAATCATGAACATGACATTACTCTTCCAGGCGGAAAATATTAACTCATCGAGCCATTGTTGCACAGATTGATGTGCGCACCATAGGTCCGATCATATAGATCAAGTTCATGTCGACTATTGAAATGTAGGCCTGACCATACGAAGGCTCTGCCAGATTTGGTACATCGCATGGGCACCAAGCTACACGGCCCGATCCAATCAAGACCCGGTCCATGACCGCTTTTACCATGTCGTGGCCTCGTCAACGACACGACCATCGCCTTTCTTTTACAGTTCCACCCAGGAAGGCAATCCCTGCTTCGGACGAAACGGTGAAGGCGAATTGTCGATAAAGGCGTTCTTTTTGGTTCTCGGACAAGTTCCTTGGGCTACGTCTCCCACGGCAAAGATCCTTTCTTTTTCGGTGCTCAGAGGGGTCGATTTCCGAGTAAGTGCCCGTGTTTGATCACCCTCTTTCTTGATATTTCTCTTTGGAGATCCGAAATCTTGTGGTAGAATTCTTGAGATGCAGCTCGTGCAGTGATCGTCTTGTTGGGAAAGAGGGAATTTTTTTGAATTGGGCTACTCGAGAGCTCTTCAAGATTGGAGATTTCTGGGTTTTGGGTACTGTGTTTGGTGCAATTGGAGTGACTGTCTTGTTCCTATTTTCTCGTCTGAACTCGGAATTTTTATGACGAGGGTAGTGCATTCCTTGTAGTCTGATTCTTGAACTCCGTGGCTTTTGGCCTTAGCTGAAATGGGATCAGTTTGGGACTACATTGGAGTTTGTTTTTCTGAGTGATGGGATGGTGTGTTGTAATCCCAAGTGACTAGCAATCATCCGCATTGCTCGATCATTTGTCACGCATGCTTTCTATGTAATAACCACCTTTAAGTCCACTGCGTGAAGTCACCCAGAGGATTCATCTTTTGAGTGCTCTCTGGTGGGTAGAGTGGGTTGGACTATGGAAAAAAATTTCAGCAGAATCAAGAGTATCACCACGATTGAGAGTTCTTTTGCGGAGTTGTCTAAGTTTTGGTTGCTTGTGCCAAAGATACTCTCCAATACTGGGAAGTTTGCAGTGACTACTTTCTGGTAGCAAAGATAAATCATTCCTGATGCTCACGATTCCAATTGTTGCGATTGCCAGAGTCTCTTCAGGTGTTACAGTTGCATGTGCATCGAGATCAACATCTTTGAGGTCCCTGCTTTCTTGGTGGGCAGTCAAGATTTTTGTGTCTGACTGGTGCTGTATATAAATAAGGCAATCGATTGTCCAAGGTCATTATCAGATTTCAAGGGTTTCTTTTGGTGCCTGTGTTTTGGATTAATATGGTGTAGCTGATGGCTTTTCTTGTTAGCTATAGCACTGCAATAGAAAATCCCTTGGGATGAATTATCGACCTTTTCGACCATCAAAATATGGAATACCTTTTGTTAGACGCTTAGATCGGTTTCATAGGTCTTGTTCTGTATTTATGTCTGTAGACCTCCTATGTGTTCAGTGCAACCAACAAGTGTTTGGTTAATTTGTTACTGTTGGCCCTTTCACTTCTTCATGTCTTGGGTGCACTTAGTTATCCATATTATCTGCGAACTCCTTTTCATGGGTCCTTTTTGCAGATTTTAAGACTTAGTTTTAGGCATCAGTGGTCCTCTTTCAAAAATGGTTAGTTGTAATGATTCTTGCAAAGATAAAGATTCTTGAGTTGACACCTGTAAGTCCTAAATACATGTTTACCTGAGACTTGAACATAGTCCTTGGCCAATGGAAGTGTATTTTTGTGGTGAAGAGTGTCCTGAACAATGTCTCTGGTTTAATATTTATCCTTGGATGCCCCCCGTGATTCATGCAATTTTCTCCTACTATAATCAGTTGAGTCCATTGTTTGTATGATTTTCATAACTTGATGAAGATATGTGCAATGGATGCCACAGCACTAAAAGACTCTATTTTGATATTTGAGTTAACATAATAAATAATTAATTGTGACAGTGGATTTAGAAGAAGAAGCCAGTGAGAACCCAGTTAAAGGGGAGAATGGTGACCAAGAAGAAAATGCAATTTCAGAGCCATACGTGGGGATGGAATTTGATTCTGAAGAAGCTGCCCGGAAATTCTATATTGACTATGCAAGACAGGTTGGATTTGTAGTTCGTATAATGCAGCGTCGACGGTCAGGAATTGATGGCAGAACACTTGCCCGTCGGCTGGGGTGTAATAAGCAGGGTTTCTCACCAAATCAGAAAGGTTCTCATGGACCAGACAAGAAGCCACGGCCCAGTGCACGAGAAGGTTGCAAGGCCACAATTCTAGTGAAGATGGAGAAGTCTGGAAAATGGGTGGTTACAAGATTTGTAAAGGATCATAATCATCCTTTGGTTGTAACTGCAAATGGATTCGGTACAATGGTGAGTTTGCCATTTAGTCTTGTTGCTTGTGGCTGTTGGAGTGGTGGACTTTTCATTTGTAATATATCTGCTTGTCACAAAATGCCTGAAACTTCATTGATTTTTTGTTAGGAGCAATCCATTGGCCAGTAAATCTTTTTTTACACGAAACACTTCAAATCATTCAGAACTTACAAACATTGGCTTGTAGATTGGCATATCTTAAAATTATAAAAGTAAGTTTAAAATTCAAATCTAAGAAAAAGTAAAGAATGATTTAAACTACCACGATAAATGCATGTCTTTATCACCAAAAGCCAATGACTCGTGATTTCAAGTTCCATCTCATACTCCTTAATATTGTTTCGTGGCTGTTCAAATGGCACTTCTCTGGTTGAACAGCATTTCATCTTTTTGCTTGTTCATGTTATTCGGTTTCGGATACAAGATTTATGGTGGTTACAGATTAATCTGTTCATAGTTTTAAGTAGTGGAGCTGTCGTGGGTAACAGCCAGTAGATAATTTCTGATGATAGGGCGAATCATAGTCATGGCTTTGTGCTTGTCTCGACAACTGCAAGAGAACCTTTCTGCAGAGAAGCTTTTAGCTTTTTGAATAATGCAGAGTCAGGGGCATCAAAGAAGGAAACAGATACTCTAAATATGCTTTCTACTAGAAAATGATGCTTTATTAGATGGATATACGCACTTTGTATTCCGATGCATCTTCGATAATTGGTCAGGAATTTGTCCAAAACAAATGCATGTACTGTAGGGCTGTCTGCCAAATGCAAGTAAAGATGAAAGGAAGTTCTGCTTGCTGGAGCTCTAGATTGTCCTATGGATACTAATCTTCCAATTTTTGTTTATCCTTTGCGCCCCTCTTATTGCAGGGTGACAAGGAGAAGAAGATCGAAGAACTTACTTTGGAATTGGAACATCAGGAGCAACTATGCATGGCTTACCGGGAACAATTGCTTAGTTTTATGAATAATGTAGACCAGCAAAATGAAGAACTATCTTCGAAAATACAACCTATTGTTGAGAATCTAAGGAAAATTGAATCAGAAACGCAAAAGCATTCTATCTATAGATAGTGTCATCCATTTTGCATTGTGATGTACCATAAGTGCATGAAATTTGTGAATTATTCATGGTCAGCTCAATTGAAGCTTCTTGTTTGCCACAAGATTTGGTGTATCGATCCCTAGTTCTACATGTTTAGTTTAGCATATTGGGGAGAGGAAGAATGAGTTCTGCTTAGAAGATATAGCTCGTGTGTGATGGTTCTGCATAGAGCAATGGAAAGAAAATGGGACCCAAGCTGCTTTCCTAACTCTAGTAAGGATATTCAGTGAACAGAGACCAACCTATATAACCAATCAACTTTCCTGCTTTCCTAACTCTAGAAAGGATATACAATGAACAGAGACCAAACTATACGACCAATCAACTTTTCTTCTGATGTTTGTGTCCCATTTTCTTTCCATTGCTCTATGCAGAACCATCACACACCAGCTAAATAGATGTTTCATCTTAAGGGCGTGTACTCATTCTGTATGGGATGGTCATGATCCGTTTGAGAAAAAGAGTTAACTGAAGACAAGATACATTTTGTATCTGCGCAATCAAATGAGAAGGAATCACCGAACTGTCTCAAATTTCTGAATCTCATCCATGTATCTACCTCTTTTGGCAAAAACAGACAAATGAGTTAGAAAAGCAATAGATTAGTTTGTGCCTCATAATTTCCATTGAATTCCTTGTTATCAGTCTGGATAGTTCATATATGCCATGCATTTCTCGGTTGCTATCAAAAGCAAGACACAACTTAAGCATGTCGACAGGAAATGAAAAGAGAAGAAGGGTATGCAGCAGCGAAAAGCTATCACACGGATGGTAAGAAGGTGCACAATGCGAATGGACGAAACTTCCGTTTTCGCCATGAACAACCTTAAGAATGTGTTACAGATGTAGAGTGTTTGAAATTTGAAACACAAGACGTTTCCATTTCTTTATACATGCAAAAACAATATAGACTCTAAGAAAACGATGTTTTTAGAGTATCAAGACGACCCTAAAGCAGCAAAACCACCGCCCTTCATCATCTGCTTGAACTCCATGTAGTTGACCATCCCATCTCCATCCACATCCACCTTGTTTATCATCTTCTTGCAATCCTCCAAGGTCCTCCCTTGCTTCAACCCCAACGACGCCAAGACCGACCGCAGCTCCTCCACCGTGATGAACCCATCCCCATTCTGGTCGAACACGTTGAACGCCTCCTTCATGTCCTCCTCCTCGTCCCTCTCATCCATGATCGTCTGGTACAACGCGCCAAACTCATCAATGTCCACGTACCCATCGCCGTTCACATCGATCTTCTCAATCATCTGGGCCAGATCCTTGTCCGAGATGTGGATGCCCAGGTTCTGCAACGAGTCACTCAGTTCCTTTCTTGTGATCCGGCCGTCGCCATTCCTGTCAAACATCTGGAAGACACGACGAAGCTCAGCCGGATCCATCAACACACCCTTCCAAAAGCCCGAAACCGGAAAGGCAAAATCCCCGGAAGTTTCTTGATACGAGGGAGCTTATAAACCAGCAAAAGAATGTGGATTGCCGAAAGGAAGAAGAAACGGGAGGACGTGCACGCAACGTATTAAAGGCAGTGCATGGAGCAGGAGATGTTAGGAGGAAGAGAAGAGTCTGGCGGGGAAGGTGAATCCCAAGCAGATTTTGTGGTGAACGTCGCCACGGTAGTTGGCAAAAGTGAGTTGAGCAGTTCATACCACGCCCGTCAAATACGCAAGTTCGTTGCCTAAATATAAACCGGTTGCTTTTTTTGGATTACTTCGGGTGCCTACCGCCTTTTTCTCGACTTCTTTTCTTTCTTTTTCGGTTCTGCTTATAAATTTGTCTATATCGCATTCGTCGGCTTGATCTTTGCTTTGTCGTAAGCTGTACGTCGTTAAACATGATTAAAGACATTGGACCGACGCAACCTGCTTTTAATTTTGGTAACATGTATAGAATATGCCCAGTCATGCCATAGGAAACGGTCAATACTCTTGAAGAGTCCAAGCCAGTCACGGTAGAGGTGAGATAAGCGGGAAGCGGGCCATGGAGCACCACCAGTTAGGGTGGTGGTCGGTCTCATCGGACCATTCAATGCCTTTGCCCGAACCCTATTAGTTATTGATTACACCTAATCCCTTTCGATGAGATCGGTTAGACCACCCATCGAATTTCAGGGAATTGCAATGAGCTCGACTTTTGAAGATGAGATGAGAATACACGGACTTGAAAAAGTCACGAAAAGTCACGACGTTCTTTCCATTTCGCTTGGTGCGAATGTATTTCGTAGCACGTAGTTTTATGTCAAACCAAACAGTAATTCTTTCGGGAGGTACGAAATTGACCGTCAAATTTTCATTAGGAAAAAATGGGGAGAAAAAGTCATGACCGGTTTCTTCTCCGTCATTCAATTTGATCTTTCCTTCAGGCACTTTTGCTTTTATCAGAGAAACGAGGATACCCAATAACCCAAGAAATACAAGGGTTGAATCAAACTCTACTCAAATAAAGTATAACAGAAGAAATCAAACTAAACTCTTTAGCCAAAAATAAATATATAGATTAACAAAGGAATAGACAGATAATAGAGCTCTTTAACGTGGCACAGCACCTCAAGAAGAGTGGAATCACAAGAGTTGCCAGCAAAACTCAGTGTTTCGTTCTTTCTTTCCTGGACTCTCAAATAAGAAGTTCCTTGCTCAGTTCTGGATAAAATTCTGTCTCGTTCATAAAATTCAGAAATATAAAATGGGCAGAGAGAGAGAGAGAGAAGAGAGAGACAGAGAGACTGCAAGACCAACGAATTCCATAAGCAGCCGACGCAAGTAGACACTTGCTCTCATGATCAACCAATTCGATAAGCTCCAGAAAGTATCATGAGGAGCATTAGTACGTTTAAACTTCTGCAGCTGTCTCAAAAGTAGTCATGGATCTCACCTCACTTCCTAATGTAAGATGACTGTCAGATCTAAAATGGGTTGTCCTTAGAAAAGTGTCCTGTTTCCTGGTGCAGTTGCCAGCGAGTGCAACTTTCAGAAAAGGGGATTGGCTTCAAGGTAAGACATGCATGATATGGAGGAGTTCATATTAATTTGATTATGTTAATAAAGTAAAAGACCGGAGACAATCCAAATAGGAGGAATCAACTTCTATGCACATGATAGAGCCACAAAGCAGCTCTCAAACTATTTGCTTCAACCACTACATATTGAACGTGTCTACCGAAGGTTTTACACAGAACGGAGCTTCTTCCAGAACTTGTAAGGCTTTACACAGTATAAACCTTCATCAAGCACTCGAGGCACTCGAGAATTTCAAACTGCAAACCCATAAAGGATAATCACTCAACAAAAGCCCCTGCTGAAAGTTACTCTCAGGTCTCACCAACTTTAGCTCACCACTGACTCATGAGATCTGTCTGTCACAATAACCACAGTTGGATGAAATGAAGAACTTGAATTTACTGAGTCTATGATCTCATCTAACTAGCTTATGTCAGCCCATTCTAAAAGCAAAATAGATATAACTCTAAAGTATGATCGCCATAGAAATAAGAGATGTCATAATCTTAATAAACAAATGTCAAGCCAGAACCACACCGTCTTTTCAGTACTTCTCGATGACTACCAGCTATAGGCATGGCTATTATAAACTCCAAGACAATTTCTTTTCTCTAGAACTAGGCAACTGAGGATATCCAACACAATGTGTGCCAGGAAACGTGTTTGCAAAAGAGTAGCTCGAATTGCAAATGACATTAGTGTCTACCCATAGATGGTTCCCAACTACCCAACATGCACAAAGAGACCACGAAATACATACAAAGCGACCACAAAATACATACAAGGCGACATTGACATTTCTCTACACAAATGTGGCAAAAAATGGTGACGTGCAACCTATAGATGGTTCCCAACTCATAGCTCTGATGTTCACAATTCTTCACCCTGAACCTTCCAGACCTATGTTCGGAGGCGACAACAACAAGCCTTATTCAAATAAAGTATTTGGACACATCTACCATTATCTGTAAACAAGTTTTACCATCCAAAACAGAAGCTCCGATCAACCACAGCAGAAAAGACAAAATTAACTGAATATCATGATTTTCCAGGAATATGGAATGGGCTTGGCAGGCATTTCAATCAGATATGATACACATTACTTTTTACAATGCCTACAGCAAAGAAAGCCACAGTCTTTGCTGCGTTAGTTAGAAGAGTTGGGACCTTCATTTGAGTAATTAATTCTTAATGTAGGAAGTATAAATTTACAAGTTCACCCTAGGCAAGCAATACTTATTGAATTACCTTTGTCCCAATCCACAATCCAAATTCTGCTAGCAGCTTGTGAAAGCAGAAATATAAAAACTTATTAACCATCACCCCAAAAATCAAATGCTCACATATCCTCTTAATGCCAACTATCTATGAGGACACAAGAACAAAAGCTGTAAATGGCATATATATGGCCCCGTCCTTAAAACCACATCTCTTGGCTAATTGCCTATGCTAGCCGATCAATTGTGGTTACCCAGGTATCAAATGACAACAATGTCTGATCGTATAGAGAGTTTGCTTACAATTCAAAGTTGTGACTATTACGTAACCGTACAAGTAGAATTTTGAGTACGCAAGCTTCCCCACTAGTTTTCATTTCATCACCAGCCACTACGTGATCATCAGCAAATCCGTTTTCATTTCTATCACCAAATGAAGCATCTCTACATAACGCAATGAACAACCAAAGCTCTGATCAAACCAGAGAGGCAAAAAATCCTTTAATCCTCATACTGAGACACCAGCATGTCCGAACAGCGAAATTCAATTCCAATTTCGGCAGATCCCAAATTGACAAGAAAATCACGAAACAGACCGTTTCTTCCAGAACATTGTTCTCATTATTCACCGACAACACCAACCCCCACCAAATCACAAAGGAACCCCGATCGAAAAACCCTAACTTACGGGATATCCCAGGGCTTAGGCTCGGGGACGGCGACGACCATACCTTGGAGATCCTTCGTGAGCACCACCTGGCACCCCAACCTCGAGTGCTTGTTCAGAACCCTAGCCCTCGAGTTCCGCTTCAGCACGTACTCCTCGTCGTAGCTCCTCGGGGGGAGCCGCTCGAGCCACTCCTGCGCGATGTTGACCTCGCACTCCGCGGAGCAGGCGTCGATCTCCTCCAGCCGGTGCGACGCCGGGTCGATGAGGCCGCAGTTGGCCAGGGCCTTCAGGAGGGTGTGCCCGGCGAGGCCGACGACCTCGCGCTTGCGGCCGTCGACGTCGATGGCGAAGAGCTTGACGATGCGATCGGAGACCTTCGCGGAGGGGGAGGACGGGGAGGAGGGGGAGGGAGGGTGGGACGAGGTGGCGGAGGACCTGGCGAGGACCGGCCGGAAGGAGGAGAGGGACGGGAGGCGGTGGACGGCGCCGGCGGAGAGCCTGTGCAGAGTCGAAATCGCCATTGTTGTACGGCGTCGAGGTTCGATGAGCGATTTGCTTATGACGGGAGGGGGCTGAAGTGGCGCTGTAGTAGCGGAGCAAAACGCTGCGTTGCGGGATTTTTTTAATGTGTGAATTGGAAATCACATTTTTAATTTCCCATTAAATTTTTTTTTTTTTTGGAAAAATAACACAAATAATTTATATGATTCCCAAACTTTTAATTTATTTAATATAGTCAATAAACTTTTAGGATCTATTCAATTTAATTATTGAATTATATGAAAATATTGATATTGTTCGATTTTTATCAAGTTATCCCTAAAAGACTTGAACAAGAGGTTCATCCATAAGAGAGAAGGCAAACATAACCTTATTATGCTTTTGCTAAGCCTACTTCGTTATTTTCTCCTATCCACTCTATTTGACAACTCATCCGCCAAACCCCAAAAGAAGGAAAAGAGTAAGTCTAGTCCTCCAAGTTTGATCAGCATCCCATTCCGGCTACTAAGAAGGAATATTTCGTCACTCTTCAAATTCCGCCAGAATTTCCCAAACAGTGGACCCAATAGGGATACTCTCACGTCCATTATGGAGTTGTTCATCTTACTCTTATCTTTCACAATCGAAAAGGCTTGCTAGTCATGACTAGAATAGCGTTATTGGATACTTGGTTTTTAGAATACCAACATGCCTGTATTGGCACTGTCCAAACTACTTTAAATGCTTAACAATCTTTATAACCTTATATCCAAACTTCAATATCACTCTTTCAGATCCCCAGCTATGCTCCTTTCTAAAAGTCCAAATTCAGCTCACTAGAGCTCCTCAAATCGTTGACTCTATTGCAGCAACACTGCACTACCAAATGATTTATCGAGTACAGAATCATGCTCTTGACTTGAATTTCCACAATGGGAATGAAGATGCTCTATCCATCTCTATGCAGAATGATCAAGTATGCATTCATGTTCCTAGACAAATCCCAAAAGAGAAGCTAGCCAAGCTCTTTCCAAAAACCTAGATTATCAACTATGAAAAACTACATTAGAATAACAAGCATTTCCAATCCTCAAACTCCGAATTCATTAGAAAGAAAGATGGCACTATTTCCATCAAATTTGGCAAAAAAAATAAAGAAAATCTTTCTATCTTCCAGACCCTCTTTATGATTGAACATTGTGTTCCTAAGTCAATTTCCGAGCCAAATCCCAAAAGACTTGTCCAATATTTTCAGAGTAATAGAACCATGTCCATTACTACAATGACCAATATGATCACTGTTTTTGGGACCATTTTTGTCAATGCTCTTATTGTACAAATTCTCCCGGTGAAGTAGACCCAAATGCAAGACCCCGACGAAAACACAAGAAGTCAAAGAATACTATATACCAAAGGTACTTGAACGGAGACTCCTCCGTTGATACTCTTGGTGAGTCGAGGTTCGATGGGCGATTTGCTTATGACGGGAGGGCTGAAGTGGCGCTGTAGTAGCCAACCAAAACGCTGCGTTGCGGGATTTTATTTTATTTTTTAATGTGTGAATTGGAAATTATTTTTTTTTTAAGAGTGTGAATTGGAAATTGCATTTTAAAGTGTGAATTGGAAATTGCCATTAATTTTTTTAAATGACACAAATAATTTATATAATCCTCGAAATTTTAGTTTATTTAATATAATTCATGAACTTTTTAAGATTTATTCAATTTAGTTATTGAATTATATGAAAATATTCAATATTGTTGCTAATTTTAAATTAATATAAGAATTATATTGAGTGATTGCATTGAACATGTATCGAAAGTTCGGGGACAATATTAAACAAATTAAAGCTCAGGGATCACATCGAATATTAGACTAAAATTTAGGAATCTTATTAAAAAAATTAAAACATCATTGAGCATATTACACATTGGACTAAAGTTTAAGGATCATTTGTGTCATTATTTTTTTTTTTTCAAAAATGAGTGACATTTTCAATTATAAGAAGATAAATCATAAGAATGAAGTCTTCTAATTTTGTTTCAACTAAAGTTGCTTGATTTATTATTAACTATCACCCTTATAATTGCACTATAAATTTGATAAAATTGTGTCGAGATGTGTTATGGTATATGTAATTAACATTAGAATTCTTCTCGATACAAAAAGGAAGTCTTTATTATGATTTTATCATGAAGCTAATAGGGAGTTTTAAGTTTAGACAAATGCTTGGTAAGGAAATTCATGATGAAAAAATTTAAGGTTTAGACAAATTCTTAGTATGGAAATTCATAACATTAGAAAAAGGTAAAATCTCCCACTGCAAATTCTTCCCCATCTTAGTATGGAAATCCATAGTAAAATGGAAAAGCTCCCATTCATAGCATCTAATTTGATGAGTACCTTTAATGATATGCATGCTCTCCATCCTACTCTTGAACAGAGCCCTGCCAGTTTGATTTTCATGTTCAGAGATTACTCATCTCTGTTTCCCAACTAGAAAAAGCTGAATAATCCTTCTAATTCAAGGAGCCTAAGTGCCTTACCAGTGATTTTCAAATGAGTATGATCAACTAATTTTGTAAAGTTGATCTGCAGATCTTGTTCATCCTTTTTCTTTTTCCTTCTGCTGCAAGATTTGCATAAACAAATTAAAGGAGAATGAAGAAAGGGAGATATGCTGAGCTCCTAATTGTTCCATGAGTGCCAAAGAAGAAACCTCGGAGACAAGCAATGGATCCAAGGCATAGCTAAAGGCTAAAGATCAGAATGTCTTTATGTTAATTCTTGACTACCCTTCCTATGCAGGGTAGTTCAACGCTTCTTTGCAGTCATTCCGGTGTGCACTACAAATCTGGAGAGAGGCCATGAGTACAACCAAAAAGAAACCGATTCCTTTACTTGTTCGCATCACGAAGTACATGAAATCTGTTCACAGCAAAATGACCAACCGTTTGATTATGGGAGCTGCTATTCCCTCCGGACACGGCATGATCAATGGAGAAATTGTCATCGTGGCAGATCCAGGGCACTCAGGACCCGGTAGATCAGCTTCCATTCGACTTTGTAGCAGCACCAAGGACCCGAGTAAGTAAAGGACATATCAACTTGCCATATATATGCAATTCATGTGCAGAAGGCATGAGAATGCTTCAATTCCCTATATGTTGTTATTTATACTTATATATAGAGAGAGATATATAGTCTCGAGGCTGAGAAGGATTGGTCAACACTCAAGTACGTGTATAGTTTTTTTTTTTTTTTTTTTTTTTTTTTTTTTTTTTGTAAAAGGTAATGATGTATTGAGCTTTGAACTAACATTTACACAAGATCCGGCACCACAAAACTTGAACTCAACAAGACAAAGAATCTAATCGAGTGGAAGGGCGCCGGATGCAAAGAAGTACGTGTATAGTTTCTTTTCATGTTCTCTCAGGTTCTGTGTACCATGGTAAAATGCCTCTCTTTTTAGCATCAATCATGAGAATTCTTGTTCTCACCTCACATGGGTGTTACATGATGAAGGACCAAATAGTCGGTCTTTGTCTTCACTCCTTGAGCCGCCAGCCCATATTCAGCTTGTCCTTCCAGCTGTTAGTTGTAATTTTCACAGTAAAATCACCTGAGGATAATTATAAATACCACCTGTTAATGTTGCATTCTGGAAGTTGGATCTTTCTCCTGAAGAAAATCAAACATGTAGCAGAAAAGGAATATTTAAATCAAACCGTGCACATCACCTTCGCCAGTCTATGAAAAGATGCAAGTCTGAAGTTAATGTCATCGTAGACATTCCGAAATAGTTTTAACACGACCAGGAAAAATTTCCATCCAGATTGGATTGAGAAAGGAGTCTACTATGCAAGATGCACCTTGGAGTTCAGCAAATCAACACCCACTTCCATTCCCCATTCCTTTCTCCTGTAACACTATGCCATTCATGCGTTATTTATCCCCTCAAAGTTTACATATGTCTAAGCAATACACCCGAAAGTTTGTGATTTGGCAAGTAGAAGAGCAGAGCAAGTATCCTGAAAATTCGAGCAACATAGAACACTTGTCCTTAAGGGAGTGCTTCATTCTATTTTGGGCCATTTCTAGGTAGTTTTTATGAGATGTGCTTTGCATCAGTAACCAAGTTTCCTGGACCACTGCCAATTCTCTATTATTTAGGAGCTTGATGAGGGAAAAAGGTGACAAAAAAGTTAATATAAGATTTATTCTTTAGACAAGCTGGATCATTCACAATTACCAAATGAGTCTGGATTTGGCAGCTTAAAATAAATGGACCTTAAAGTTGGTAAAGTTACTTCTGCAACAAGCATAATGGGTTCTCGGAGCCAGAACAACCCATGAAGTAGCAGCTTCTAAGATGTTTGAATTCACAGCTGATATTTTTCATCTTTGTTGATGAACAGATACTGGCAAAGGGAAGTTGAGCAAGAAAGCAAGTCTCAGGCATGTAAAGACTACGAAAGACAAAGGGCTCAACATCATTATGTACAGTGTAAAGTTCAAAGTGGAAGCAGAATTTGGAATTCCGGGAGCTTTCCTCATAACCAATGGGCACAAGCATAAATTCTTCCTCCAGTCCGCCACCTTTGAGGTCTCAAGTGTTGAGATCATCCACTTTGATTGCCAATCGTGGGTATATCCCATTAGAAGAACGAAGACAGACAGAATTTTCTTCTCCAATACTGTAAGTCATTCACATGATAAGTTATTTTCTTTTGCCCTCAGACGAAAATAATTCACTTACGTCCATCTTCATGATAGTGTTATCTTCCACACCAAACACCCGCAGCTATGGTAGAACTGAGACGAGAGGAACTTCATAGCTTGAGGGGAGATGGTAGAGGAGAGAGGAAGGAATGGGAGAGGATATATGAATACGATCATTATGATGATCTTGGCAATGCCAACAAAGGTCACGAGCATGCAAGACCTGTCCTAGGTGGGACGCAAGCACATCCTTATCCTCGCAGGATTCGAACAGGGCGCACTTGTAGCAATAAGGGTATGATCCTGGTCTGTCTTTCTTCATTGGTTCCCAGAATCTGGCGATTGCTTTCATAGAAGAATCGCCAAAATAAGACAAAGTTGACTTCTTGGAAATATGACTGACATTTATAATTTACCCATCTCTGCTTTTTGTTCCTGCTAATTGTTTTGATCGCACTTTAAAAACTTGATCACTTGCTGACAGATCCAAAAACTAAGAGCCAACCTGAAATGATCGACTTAGATATATTTGTCCCTCCTGATGAGCAACTTCACCCAAAAAAGTTACTCGAGCTGCTATCAAATTCAATCCAGTCGGCGGTACATTTTATTATACCAGAGACAAAATCCTTAATTAAAGAGGACTCAGAAAGTTTTGATTCATTCATAGAGATACTTGAAGTGTTTTCTGGCAATCAAGGACAACAGGCAGAGAAAGTTCCTGATGAAGTTAGAAAGATGGCACCAAATAAGCAACTTAAAAGAATGATTCACGCCAGAAAAACAAATCAAGCAAAATTCCCACTACCTCAGATAATAGCAGGTAACTTGGGCTATGATTGGAATTTGAAGTTTGGGGCATCTTTCACATAACATGCAGAAAATGTGACATACCTATCTGTTCCTTTTGGTACTTAGAGAACAAATGGGCCTGGAAAGATGATCGTGAGTTCGCCCGGCAAATGATTGCAGGAATAAATCCAGCAAGAATTCGAAGGTTGCAGGTGTGTTAACAAAAACCTAGGTTCTCTACCACTGGTTTAATAGATATATGATTACCCAAATGCTAGAAACCTATCCACCAAGTGATACATGCAAGCGTAAATGCATGATACACTCATGCATTGATAGAAACAAACATGAAACCTGTACCTTTTTCCTTAGAATCTTTGTTGACATTATAAAAATGCCACAAGTGTGGTGCATAGCACATAGCAGGATCCAACAACAGAGAAACTTAGCTGCCTATGACAGGCTAAAACTTGCAGGAATTCCCACCACACAGCAGAAATGGAGTAAGAAGTTCAATCAAGGCGGCCCATATTGCGCATAACCTCGAGGGCCTGACTATTGAGCAGGCTATGAGTCAACATAAGATATTCATCTTGGATCATCATGATTATCTTATGCCATTCCTCAACAGAATAAACACAAAGGGCATCTGTGCTTATGCATCTCGGACATTGCTATTTTCTAGTAAAGATGGGTCACTAAAACCAGTGGCAATAGAACTGAGCTTGCCTGGCTCTTCAAGCAGCGAGGAGGATCCCTGGGTATTTGTTCCAGCAAGCCAGGGCATTGAAGCAGCATTATGGCAGCTTGCTAAGACCCATGTCACAGCAAATGATTCTGCTCATCATCAACTGATCAGTCACTGGTAAGTAGCATCATCTTCTCTGAAGTTAAAATAGCCACACTATATTTAGCACTCGAAGGTGAGTATCATTTTCTTTTCCCAACTGAAGGCTCGAGGTGAGTGATTACATATCTATAAAGGCAAATGATTCATAATTATCTTCTTGGGAAGTATTTGCTATATGTATCAGGCTCTAATATGAGAAGACTTCACAGCTAACATTGATATGATAGGTTGCATACCCATGCTGTAGTTGAGCCATTCATAATTGCTAGTAGAAGACAATTAAGCGTGATGCACCCAATCCACCAGCTATTACGTCCACACTTCAGAGACATCATGCACATAAATGCACTATATAGGCGTATCCTCATAAATTCCGGAGGAGTCCTGGAGAAGACACTTTTCACAGGAGAAGTGTCAATGGAGTTGTCATCCAAGTTCTACGAAGAGTGGAGATTTGACGAACAAGGCCTCCCTTCAGACTTACTGAAAAGGTACTCTTTCCTTATAGATGATTCTTAGTCGCTATTCATTTTCTTGTTCAATTACGTCAGTCGCTGGACGGTGATAGTCCATACCGTAAAATGTTAAGGGAGAATAGGAGATCTCTTATCTCCAGTGTGCCAACGTCAAGAATAACAGATTAATCAATAATACGTTTTTCATGATTAATGGAATGAAGGGATTAGAGTACTTTAACATGACGTGAAGATCTACCACAGGAGCGAACCGAGAACTGGGGATATTCCATTTATAACATAACGATCATAAGCAACCTAGTTCGTTATTTATTCCCCATATAGCATGGTATCTAACTAAAAAATAGTTTAGAATATCCATAAGCATGTTCTAACACAGATTATTATCCGCCAAGAACTTTTCAGAGGCATGGCTATACAAGATCCAGAGAGCCCGACTGGTGTTAAGCTAATCTTCCATGATTACCCTTATGGTGAAGATGGGCTTGATATATGGCTTGCTATCAAGACATGGGTTAGCGATTTCTGCTCCGTGTTTTACAAACAAGATGGCCATATCCAGTCGGATGAAGAGCTGCAAGCATGGTGGTCTGAAATCAGAAATGTGGGTCATGGTGATAAGAAGCGTGAGAAATGGTGCGAAATGAAAAATCTAACCGACCTCATTGAGGTTCTCACCACTCTCATATGGATTTCTTCAGCCCTTCATGCATCAGTAGCATTCGGCCAATATGCCTATGCTGGTTACCCTCCAAACCGTACCACGCTTTGTAGAAAATTCATTCCCGAAGAAGGTACTTTCGAATTTGCTGAGTTCCTTCGAGACACTGACGGATACTTCATCAAAATGCTACCCAGGAGGTCTGAGATGACCCTTTGGATAGCACTGATGGAAGTTCTGTCGCAGCACACTTCAGATGAAGAATACTTGGGCCAGAGGTCGATGGTACAGTGGACTGATAAGGAAGAGGTTCGCCAATTATTTATGAAGTTCAAAAGGAATCTAAGAGACATACAAGGAAGAATAATAGAAAGGAATAGAAATCCAGAACTTAAGAACAGAGGCGGACCTGCCAAAATCCCCTACGAGCTTCTCCTTCCTAATATAACGGATGACAGATCCACAGGAGGAATAATAGGGAAGGGGATTCCTAACAGCATATCCATTTGATCAATCGTAATGTTTAACCGAAACAACATGAATGTTTTGCATGAAATGCTTCCCTCGAGAACCAAAAAAAAAAAAATTAGAAGCCATCATGAGATGCCTGCTTATTCCACATAGGAATAGCCAAAATGTTGAAGATAACCTGAAATCATGCAGGAATGCAGAACGAAGGCCTAAGTTGAACAAAGGCTGCGTTTGTGGTTGCTGTTATTGTTGGTGTCGTATCAATCTATTGGTCGACCTTGTCGGTATCTTTTCTTTCTTTTGGCCAGAGTCAACCGCGTCAGGTTTGCAAAGTGAAAGACAAAACAAGACTACCAGACGGCAAACTTCAATAAGCTCTAGCGTTCACCTTCCCAGGTGAATTTGATATATCAGAATTTTGCAAAGAATCGCCCTCTAACAAAACTCCCGTGCTTGCAGATGCAAACCTCCACATTACCTTTTCCTCCAACACGGACCCTTCAGTCCCTATTGGGTAATATAGCACCATAATAGCATAAATAATGCAGCCTTCAGATGACAATTATCGAACTTGTCGAAATAGAACATATAGCTGCCTTTAAGAATTATAAATGTTCAGGAATTTGTTTCGCAGTCAGTGCAGCAAAAAGAGGGTACACCTTGATAATCTGAAAGAAACCAACATTGAGAATGACTTGCAAATGAAGAAAATGTCCAAACACCTTAATAAAATTACAACATACAGCCTGAAATTTTGATGGTCTGCTATGCTTCCTAAATATCAAGAAATGACATTGAAACACCAGCAGATTAATGACGACAGAGTTGAAATGCCCTTCCGTTCTCCCCATTTCTGTCAGCCATCAGCAACTTGACCTTCAACTGCAAAAGGTGCAAAATCAACTTTTCCCTGGTTTCCCATTACCATATCAGCAACCATTTCAGCGGTCCCCAAAGCCTGCCAGATGAATTACAACTTGTAATCCCAAACCTAGTACTTTATCAAATTGCCGATACAGTATCATGTTGTTAATTGACAGATCGATCACTGGCATTTGCAACGGGAAGTAGAATATATGAAAAGATCGTAAAACTACAAGTACCAGGGAACATGAAGGTTCAATACATTCTAGTCTTAAAATAACTGCAATAGAAAGAGAGAAAGTGACATTACCAAAGAAAGTCCACTTCCTTCATGCCCCGATGCAAGGAAGACATTTGACAGACCAGGCACAGTTCCAATTACTGGCTTCCCATCAGGCACTGAGACCAGAAATTCAACGGGCAAAAAAATCAGCTCTACTGATCAACTTCTGGCAATATCAAATGTATATAATGGGTTGTAAATCTTCTAAAGTTGCGGAATCCAACCAATTAACAACTTACTATATGGGCGTAACCCAATTCTCACTTTTCTGTCCTTGCCAATTTCAACTAAATTCATTTCTCTCAGTTTTGGGAAGAACTCTTGCACCCTCTTCCAGATGCTGTCAATGATCAAAGCATCTGCTTCGGTGCTGAAACCAACAAACTGACGGCTACTCCCTGTAAAGGCAGCTCCTTTATGAAAGGGAAAAATGTTTTGCAACTAAAATATGGCCTGCTCTAAGCCCTTGAGATGAGAAGTGGCATGAAAAGAGGGAAGTTGGAAGAACTGGAATATAGACGATCGCAGAAACATTCTGCTAAAAGGTTAGAAGTACATCTACAGGCATCAAAAATAGCCTTTCAATTGCAAAATGAAATCCTAGCAGTCGCAGATCTTCAGAGAAATGACTTGTCATTATCAATCTGAAATCTGATATGACAATATTAAAGGACAATGGAAGAAGGGTAAACGAGGGTAACACCACAATAGGCATCATTGAAAACATTACTAGATTTATCCTCTTTTTCAACTATGTAACTTTGTTTAACCAACAAATGAAAAGAGGCGCTTATGAAGAAGGAACTTTCTTATAAGAGAGAAAAAAGTACAGTGGGCCACGGATAAGATTGACCACATGAAAGAACTCTTTACCAACTTCCTGTCAAGCCCCAAGCTTCATTCTCAACTCACCGGTGTCTCCCTGTGTTTAACGCCATTAATCAACTATTTCATTTCATCTCAAGACAATTTGCCTCAATTCTTTCTCTCTTCTTTCCAATTTTGAAGAAAGAATTGAACTTGAATGAACGTGCCTTTACGCAGTTACAGCAAAAATAAAACTGAAAAGTGCAAGTCAGCCTGAGCTCTTTTTTCATCTGTATTTTGGTGTTGCTAGTAGTTGAATTGTTTTCTTTTTTTAAGTTCAGCCAAGGGAAGCTAGAACGGAAAACAGATTTAAAGTCTATTTAAGACCGCTACATGACTTCTTTGCACAATTTGAAATTTCAATGGAGAATAGTTAACCCAGTATGGTCAACCCAGTGGTAGCACAAACCCTTCAATTAAAATCCACACTGTGTTTTTGCTTCCTGTCCTCCCTATCCCACTGACAGTGCTGCCTCCAACGTATTAAGCAAGAAAAAAAGGAAAAAGAACACCATTGACTTTCAACAATTAGCACTGAAAAGCTAGGATATATTTCCTTCATTTCCATATTGAGATTAAAGTATGCTATCTGAACCAGAGAACAAAATTAAATGTACCAAGAACTAAGTTTCCCATAGTGTCTGTTGTAGCTGTCATTGAGATGGACAACATCTCCTCATCATTACAGAGCCCTGCAGCTGAATGCTGCTTTATCTGTTGATGACTAACATAACCAACTTCCATAAGGCCATGATTCAGTTGAATCTGATCGAAGTTCTCCAGCACAAGCAGATGACCCTGTCATTCAGATCAAGTTCAAAGAGAATCTCACAAAAAATAGAAATGTAAGATATTTACTAATATTCAACATTTCAGAACAAAATTACAGGATTTATTTGAGTGATACAGGAAGTTATTGTAGCTTTCAAAATCAAAACTCAGTAACTTAACACCTAGGTATGCCACCATTTAAAAAATTAAAGCTTGTCAGCAAGCAAAGATATTTAAATCACAAGGAGAAAGATACCAAAGTCTCATGTAAAAGGAACGCATTGCTTGCGTCACATTCGTTATTGTGCATGAAAATACTTGGAAAAGGCTTTTGTATTGCAAAAAAATGACATTCACAACTTAAGAGCACAAGGCGAACCTTTCGGGGTTTTATAGGAACATGCACCCCGATATCCAAGTCTCTCATCAAAGATCCAGTCCAGCAACCAGCTGCAACAACAATGGCCTTCTTACAGTAGAAGGTGCTTTTGGAAGTTAAAACAGCTTCTACTTCACCATTTTTGCCAGATCTGCAGATTTTACATTCTAACCGTCACCCTCAACTACTTCACCTAATTAGTTAAATGTCTAGAATCCACTCGGATTTCCATTAGAGAGACCTCCTGGTAAGTTTTTGAAGTCTGATGAAGAGGAAAAGGATGACGAGAACATTTACCTTAACAAAGATATTACCGGATCATGATAAAACTCCGCATACCTGCCTTGAGACACAAATTGTCTGTTGCCCTACATATAATACACTCTGAGAAAGATGGAAAATAATAAAGGATTCTGCAAAGAAAATGCTATTAGTAATATATTAGAGGATATTCATATAAACCTCTTCAATATATGCTACTGTTCGGTGAGCATCCAATTGGCTATCATTAGGCAGCAAAGCAGCCCCACTTTCTTTGTCAACAAAAAGGGCTGGTTCCTCCAAGAGTAACTCATGGCTAGACAAAAATTCTGCTTCCACTCCCGCTTCAGAAAGTTGCTCCACTCTCCTCTCTAATAGGGCTGACTCTTCAACAGTTTTACCAACTACCAAGCTTCCTGTAAATAGAAATCCGATATGGTTGCATGGCTTCAGCTAATCTTTTAAAGTGAAAAACTACTTGCATCATCAGATATCCACAAGTTTTTAACACCATGCAATATCCATATAACTACTCGATCACTAAGTTAAAGGAAGATGTGATTCCTCAGATGATTCAGAACTATTTCTGTTCTGCAAGACTAATCAAGTGGTTGAAAAATTAGCAATCCTTACAGGATTTATTTTCCTTTCTTACATAATACTAGATGTGAAACAACTGTTGCTGTTTTGCACTGCTAGTCCAAATGAAGTATATACATTTGCCAATTGCCAATATCATGGGTTTTTACTTCTTTGCCTTCGAACTCTTTGTACATCAATCCATTAGATTAAAGCTAACGCCTCCATGTTGAAAAAATTAGCAATCCTTGCAGGATATATGTTCTTTTCTTGCATTATACTAGATGTTAAACAACTGTTGCTGTTTTGCACTGCTAATGCAAATGTATATGCATCCACCAATTGCCAACACCATGGGTTTTTACTGCTTTGCATTTAAGCTCTTTGTACATTAAGCAGATCCACTAAATTAATGCTAGCACATCCATGTTAGTGACATCTCTAGACCATTTGCATTAAAATATATGCTGAAGTAACATCAAAATTTCTGAAAGTCAAGCTTTTCAAATTAGACTGATGATTATATGCCACAAAACAATGGTTTTAAATAGAATGAAAGCAAAAAAAAAAAAAAAAAAAGTTCGAAACCTCCTCTACTTTTGTCTCATTGAATCTGAGCAGACGTGATTGTCAAGGTAAATGAAAGCTATAAAAGAAATGAAGTTGTTCAAAAGAGGGCAGTCAGGAGTCTTTATAATAAACAGCCAGGAGTATTTGTTTACCGGTCTTTTTCCATCCCAACACTTCTTGAGGGTTCAAGCCTTGATTGTGTAAGTTCTCTGCCAAACTTTCCCACAGTTGATGACTTCTCAGTGCCAGCTCCCAGATGTCTGATCCTGGGGTTTTGGGAGCCATCCAGATATAGCCCTGCCCTACATTCAGCTCAAAAGCCATATAGAAGCCGAAGACATCCTATGACCAATCAGAATTCAGGAAAGAAATTTGCAGCCACCTAATACATTTTAAAACCTCAAATGCTCAGGCAATTCCAACATCATTTCACAAGCGTGAGCTAGAAGAATACACAGAAACTGCCATAATTTCAGGATGGCCACCAAAGTACATAAGTCAAAATAAAATGATGGACCACCTTAGTGAACAACAGTACAAACTTTGATCAAATATGCACCAATTCTTTAAATGATCCAGTTCCATATGATATGTACACTGAACACCACTTAGAAACATCTGCATAAAAACCATAGATATTTGTTCCTCAGTGAGAACCAACAGCACCAAAAACCAAGTATCATAATTCAGATCAATCACACAAGCGGCAATCAGAAGTTGGCAACAATTTGCGTTTGAAGCTTTGCCATCCAAGAAAGCTCCAAGCTAGAATTTGCATCTCCTGCAAATGTTTGCAAATTGCTGCTGACACCTCACACTTTACGATATTTTTCATTTGTTGATCACTGTAAGCATGAACCCAGTTTTTTTCCCCCTCTATGCATGGAAGACAGATTTAATCAACCAAAAAACTAGTCATCCAGAGTTGCCAAACCGAAGAAAGCCCGAGAAACTACCTGCACCAGTGGCACCGGAACAAGGGACCGCCTTGTCGACCACGGCGACGGACAAGTCCGACTCGAGCAGCAACTGCCGGGCAATGGTCAACCCGATGATGCCGGCTCCGACGATCACGACATCGAAAGAATGCTGGGACGCGACTACCGGCCTCCAGCCGACACGAACGCGCCCGGGCGGTCCATTCAGGGGAGTCCAGGCAGCAGATAGATTGACGGGGATCCTGGATCCCAACAGGCTCGAGCGCAGAGCCAGAGCGCATGGAGGTGGTCTCCGGGAAACTGCGGAGCACGAGGGTTTGAGGCGGGGTTTGGCGGCGGGACGGTAAGTGGAAATGGCGGCCATTTGCAGGGAGTATCTTCGAGCTGTTCGATGCGACCGTTTTCTGTGTTTCTGGTCAACTGTGTCTTCCCGTTCGAAACCTCGTACGGTGCGTGTCAACTGTTTGATGCCTTGTCACTGACCAAATGGAGCTGTCTGAAAGCTACCCCTGGAAGTGCCTATGATTAAGTGCTAACCGACTCCTGCCACTTTGGGTAAATTACACATCCACTCCCTCGTTAAAGCAAAAATGCGATTTGCTTACCAAAGATTAAAAGTCTTTTCACTTCAGCCCTTGATTTCAATACTGGTATACCCTCGAATGGGGGGCATGGCTTGCTTTCTTTCTAAAAGGAGACATTGTCTCGAGGTGAATTTATCGCGTTGGAGACATGGATATTGAATCTTTCCAGGACAAATATTGAGTCGACATCCCTTACTTACCGAGTATGTTCCAGTACAAACACATCCTTTCGCACTATTCTTTGAGTGCATTCTCAGGCTGTATAGCCCATTAATTCGAACATATTATGTATAGGTTCCTGCCCTCCAAATGCGGATGACACGGCCAGGATGTTGAATCTCAAGTTCCATTCAAAGACGACCGATGTCTAGAAAAGATGGGATCACGAGCTAATACATGCGTTAGATGTATAGAAAAGTGCTCGCATGTTGAAAAAGATCAATTTCATGCAATGAGGCAATTGACTATTGACACTCGAAACACGTTCTAGCCGTTCCTCGCATCTCATCATCTTCCAGACCGGAAGAAAACTATAAGAGAGGACATCAAAGAAGCTCAAAAAATAACCAGTTCTTTCATAATTTCATTATTTTGGCCAAAAAAGGCTCTGCAAATACTACTTTTCCAATTCCCAGCACCGAAGCGACAAGGTTGAAGATCAAATCTACGTCTAACCAAAGCAGCCACTTGGTTAAAACAAAAGGGGGGGAAAAACAACAAAGCTAATAGAGGTTTAATTACTGCATAAGAGGGGACAAAAATCGATGCATTAATCATAGAATGCTACATCAGCTAGAACCCCAAGTGAAATTAAGCCAAACCAGCTGCTCAGAGAAATTAGGATCTCCAAGAAAATCCCCACTGATTGAGAGCTTCCGGGAAAACAGAAATGTCTTCGAATGATGTTGCAAGGAAGCAGTTGATACCAAACTAGTCACACCTTAAATATTGAGTGACCAACTTGAAATGCCAGGGCATGATAGTTTTCAGGAGCAGCAAAATCAGCCTCTCATAGCTCTGGCACATGATCTCATGAACCTCACGTGCAGAACCTATTGTCTGGCGGAATAGCCATCTATTAATTCAGAGTATAAAACATCACTTCCAACTGCTACATACAAGAGGTTGCCAGAACATTGTGCCATGGCCCGAAGGAACTGCAGTCTTGGATGCAAGTCCTATATGCGAAGTAGATAATTATCACAAATCTTCCAAGTAAATCATGGACTCGCTACTGGATTGTATCTCATAATTCTTTCTCGTGGAATGATCTTCAGAATAGTCATCATGATTCGCAAAGTCGCGGTCAAAGGCATCAGCTAAATCTGCCTCAAATAAACCCAGCCCACATAATTTTACGTACGTCCCATAACCTGCAGCTTTTAAGCCTTCCGACACCAAGTCCCACAATGGTCCAGAAATGTCACTACTGTTCATTATGCTCAAAAGAGTTTCAGATAAACCTGGTTGCCAGAATATGACAATAGCACAGCTCTTATCTACCAAGCGAACATCGAAGTTTTCAGAGAAGACTTCGTGTGACCCCTGGAGCTGGCTCTTCAGCAGTTTAGCTGACAACCCCTTTCTAAATCCCCAGAGAAAAACCACATCCTTGCAGTTTACCCTTCTAGTATCGTTTCTCCAAATGCTGATAGACTCTTCAAGTGGATCTGCAGAAGGCCATGGTCTGTAGATGTTGGCAAACCGTTCCAGGGTCCCAGCCTGATGATTACTATCAGATTTGCTGCTCTCAGAAGCAGATCTCAGTATGGAACACAACTTCGCAAACAAGTGACATATCCTTACAACGTTAAGACCATGAATCTTGCCTTCACATCCAGTAACTGATGAAGCCAAATATGGAAAGCAGAGGTTAGTCAAATAAAATTCAGGCAACAATGAATGTTCTTAACTTTAGTGAATTCTTCAGTAAGATATATATGTATGTACATTAACCAGTGTATTTCATAAGTCTTCCCCAATCAGATACTCCAACGTCAGGTCTCTATCCATATAGATTACAATGTGGACCTTTTAACTGTTATAGGACAAATGTTCACACAGAGAGGCTACGTTAAATGTTGCAATTAGGCACCTTTAAGGTAGGGATAGTTTCCTGATATCGCAGTCGGACAGCAATACCTTTCCACAAGACCACCCCCTAAAGTAGGTGCCTCCAGTAAAAGTAGAAAATGTCCAGAAATAAATGTTTTATGTGCATGCTTACAAGCAATAGTGCATCAACCAACTGACCTGGTGAAACTTCCACATCAATGGGTGCAACAAACCGATTGTTCAGGAAGGAAAGTGCCGTGGGTATATCGGTTGTCTTGGCCAAGGGAGCAATTTCCTTCATCAGATGATTGACATCAAATACTCGGGGGAAAACTAAGCATAAGGACTGAAGGAACTCATCCACATTTGAAGGCAGTGGAGCGAGGAACATTGGATAGATAGATGTGAAATCTGTTTAGGATGAAATTAAGTCTACAAATAAGAAGAAATGATAGATAATAGTAATATAATGAAAAGTTTAGAGATGGAAATGGCAACGTATGGAGTTACACCATTAAGAGAATTGTGGGAAACAATAGGTTTCTGAGCAGCAGAAATCAATTCGATCACCTCTCGGAAACCTTGAAATGCCTTTGTTTGCTCATGTTCAAGATTTCGAAGCTCTTGCTGTAAGCCACAGAAAGATCATTCAGATGAGAATGTATAACCACACAAATGTGTAATCTGTTGACCTCACAGACCTACCTCTAGAAGAATCTTGTCCTCTTTCGAACTTGTTAGTATGACACGAACTGCCCAGGCTCCAGCACCCTTTGCTGGAATAATTAAAGGAACGAGATCTTCAGAGAATTCCGCCAAAACCTCCAGTATGCCAAGAGATTAAGAGAATCAGCAGTACTCAAAGATATGGAACTGAAAAAGCTGAACAGTTACCGAAAGAGCCAACTCATTTCAGCCAGGTAAATTAAGTAATTTCAGTGAAAGTACCTCAAGTGCAAGTTGCACTTGACGTTGGCTACAAACATCTAGAGTCATGGATGGTCTTGATCCATACTCTTCACTCCCTAAGATAAGTTTCCTCATTGATCTTACAAAAGGTTCTGTGCATGAACAATAGAAATTAATTGACCACATAAAAACAAGAAGGTAACATCAGAAGGCAAATGAATCCACAGCAATGATATGTTTACCATCATTCCTTGTGCTTGAATCCTCAAATGTATTTTTCCATTGCTTAATGCGAGATCTGATCCTCTCGAGAAAAACTGCATCTGCTACAGAAGGGCTCGAAGAGGATTTCTCCAGATATTGACCATGTACTGGAATCCCCTTCCAAACTTTAGCAAGACATTCTTGCTCTCTGGATAAGTATGAGATTCCTGTAACATAAAGCATCAATCTTCTATTCATCCAATGTTTGCTCACTTGTTATCTGAAAAATTGTCAAAGATTTTGCCTTTCCTCAATAACGGTCTGCAGTGATTTACTTCTTGCAAAACCTAAAAGCGTTACTAGTCATTGATAAAGGGAAAGTGATGCAGACACGCAAAACTGAACCCTCCTATGAGGGCTGTCCTTGTCCCTGAAGTATCAGAATGTGAATTATCCATAAAAATCTGATCCACTAAGGAGCATCATGTCAATTTCCAAAAGTGACATCTGTAAGAATTAAAAAACTTCTTGAGTAATGACAAGTTTGAGTGAATCTCAGTTATCAAAGGGTACAAAAGAGAAGCAACAGAGTCTCAAGGCATTAATTGAGGATGAAGGATTATCTCAATAGGACAGCCATTCTAAAACAAAATCCCATCTACCCAGTATGATGCAGTATTGACTAACAGAAGTGAAAATATGGTTCGCAATACAAATCTCAAGAGTTTCTAGGCAGGAATCCCCCGATAAGGACCAGGCTCACCATCATAAATGCAGGCATTGAAGTCGAAACCTTCGTCAACCATGGAAGCCAAATGCGACGACTGACACATGAAGCTGTAAGATGGCCTCTTGATATCCAGCTCATCTCTAGGGAACAAATGGAAGTTATATCTGCATCAAACCAACAGACAGAAATAATCAAAACTTCCTCTTTGCCATTACAGCAGTAGATTGCACTTCATGGAGCAATTCCATCCAACACTGCCACATTTGAACTTTTCAAGATGCTTAAGGCAAAAATTCAAACGGCAGCAGAGATAACAAGGAACATAAACACAATTTGTGTAGGCTAATTCATCAAGCTCTCTTCTTACAGAACAGATAAAGGAGAAGCAATTTCCAAGTCCCATTCTAACACACCAAGCTAATAGCAACTTCAGAAACAACTAGAACCATAGAGTTCTGATCATTCCTGTATACAACGTCGAAGAGAAGAGAACGCGAACGCTCCACTTCTCAGAGGGGAACAAAGCTCGGCGGCGACGAGACGGGGAACTCACGGATGCGCGACCACCTTGGACGGCCCGACCTCGAACGGGCAGACCGCGAACTGCAGGACCTGGAACTTCTCGGCGGCATGCCTGGCCTTGGCGTAGGCGGTCTCCAGGGTGTCGAGGCGGGAGACGCGGTGCCACGGGCGGAGGGCCAGCCGGTCCGCCGCAGCGACACGGCGACGAAGTCGGCGCCGGAGACGTGGGCCCGCAGCCGCTCGAGGGAGTCGGCGAAGTTGGACTTGAAGACCTGGGCGACGCTCCACTTTCGCGCGCTGGCGCTGGCGCTTGCGCCGGAGGTGTTCGTGCAAATGCGCCTGAGAAAGGGTCCCCCGGCCATTTGCTTCGAGCGCCGGCCGATCTTACTGGACTTTGGCCTTTTTATACTGATTGATCATCGAGCTCGTCGCGCGGTGGTTTTGGGCTCAGCAATTGGGCTCCGACTCGTGCCGTCCCAAGTCCACACGAAACAAATCCACCGGAACCGTTGATCGCCGGCTCTGATCGCTGTAATTCCATGATTTTTTTTACAATGGAGTCGGTTGTCTATGATGGGCGGGCGCTCGTATCTTAAGTTGAACCAAAATTTAGTCTTTTTGACCCGGTCGAAAGATGATTATAGGTGGATTGATTTGCGGATCATGACCATAATTTCTCTTGCTTTGCAGCTACTAAGGCCTTGTTTGGTAAAATAAAATTATGTTCCCCAAAATAATCGTTTATGTTCTTTTGTTCTAGGAAACTATAAAAAAAAATAGTATCCTATTTAGTAAAATTTTTGTTTCTAGAAACAAAATATCATTCTTTTTTTTTTCCGGAACTTTTTTTCGGAAATAGATTTGGAACAGAAACAAGAAATAGAAAAATATTATTTATTGATCCCAGGAACAATTCCTAAGAACAAAAACAAAGAATTTATTTTTTCTTCTCCCCTCTCACCTTCTCTTTTCTTCTTTCTCTTTCCTTTTCTTTATCTTCCTTTTGGCCAGTTGCTAGCCTTGGCCATGGCTGGCACCGACGACCAGCCAAATGAGGGTCAGCAACCTCGCCGAAGTGTTTCTGGCCCCCGGCGATGCCAAGCCACGACGAGACTTGTCGACCCAAGCCTCATCATGGCTAGGCAAGGCTTGGCTTCTCTCGATTCACCGGTGGCTGGGCGAGTTCGACCTCACCCGGCCAAGGTGAGGCTGAGCCTCACGCAACCACAGCAAGGCTCGGCCTCCCCAGCAAAAGCAAGGCTCAGCCTTGCTAGCCGACTCCGCCTCGCCATGGCCAAATGAACCTCCGATGAGCTCACCGAACCTCGCCCAGCCAATCACCAACCACCACCCTGGTCGGCGATCGGCCAAAGAAAAAAAATAAATAAGAGAAATAAGAAAATATAATAAAAGTATTAAAAAATTAAAAATCCTACCAAACGCATTTCTATTCCAGGAATAAAAATTTTATAGAGTTACCAAATGCATTATTTTATTAAGAAATTGTTTCAAATAACAGAATAAAAAAAAATCATTTATGATAAAAAATTGTTCATTGAAACGGAAACATTCCCAAATGCGCCCTAAACATGTTTATTGGAATCTTTCGATAAACTAGCCCAGTCAACAAGAACAAGGCTACAAAAAAACAAACAAAAACGTATCTGTAATTTCATGTGCACTTATGTCGTAAGTTACATGCTCATGTACCAAGCAGTGAGATGGATTGCTTGTGACTACTATAGGGATTTGCATATGCTTTTCTCCTTTCACGTTCAAGATGTGAACTTTACGGGAGAGATGCAGAGGATGAAAAGGAGAGAAATTTTGATCACTCTGCCAATTTAACTGTTTTCCCTCCGTTTCAAATGAATCTTCACATTAGCCCCCTAAATGTATTACCAGAACAATGCAAGCAGAGTGACCGGTTCTGTTTTTGTCCAGTCGATAGTTTCACCATCAGCAGATCAGTGCGCTTCCGCGGGGAACAACAGCCAGAGCATTTTGATGTTGGGAATTGAAATGCACGTTTGTTGTCCCTCTGTATAAACAATTTGTGTTCTATTGACATCTTTATGTTCCTCCAAATTTCATATCAGAGTGGAAGGAGAAAAGCACGAGATGGAAGAAAGTATTTCTCTGAATCTCTCTCTCCCTCCGCTCTCTATTCTGCAATTACGGGCATTGAAAAGCACGCCACTTTCCCATCATATCCGCTTTCCTGCCAGAAAACGGCTGTAGAAATCCAGTGCCTCTCGAGGTTTGTATTCTGGAACCGTGTGTCCAGCTCCCTGCACCAATGAAGACCAGAAGAAATACTAGTAAGTCGAATATCGTTACAGCTTCTTAACATACTGCAGGAGAATGCATATGCAAAGCACATTTTTGCAGACCTTGATGGTTAAGAAGGTGAGGTTATTTTCATATCCTTGAAGGTACCTGCAGCCAAATGAAGTATTAAATATTGCAACCCCGAGTTCACAATAATGGCTCAAAAATCTAAGAAGGAAGTAAAATCTTCAGACTCTGTAGGGTCATGCTGAAATACCCGGCAACTTGATCATTGGAAGTCCAAGGCCGCCACTCATCCACAATTTTATACCCCATAGACCTTGTCCATGCTTGGGTACCGGTGTAGGGAAGGCCCAGATCATGATCACCACTGCCACAAGCAAAACAGTTGCAAATTCCATCAGTAGCTGAGGAAGAGAAACTCCGTCACATTCGTGTGATTAATAACGTCAAATTGGCCAAAAGTTCACTGATACATCTGCAGGTGCATGTCAAAATATCTCCATGGTGTAGAGGAGGAAACAGGACCAGGAATCATAGACAAATTCACATGTATAAAGAAATTAGTCTAAAAGCAGTTTAGAGTAGTTTTATTATTATTCCCACAGGTACTTAGTGTCTCAGTAATCGTAAAAATTCACAAAAAGCATCCATATGGAGGTTAAAGAACCACAGTAGTTTCCTTCAAATATCTCAAAAATTCAGCGTACACCAGGGACCCTGATAATCTCCTGAACAGTGCTGACAGTGCATTTCACATGGTTGAAGTTAAATTGCAAGGAAGGCATTTAATATAGAAGAATTGCTCTTTATGTTCCTCTGTCACAAGCGAATGAATCGACCTTGAATCTTTGAATTTGATGTTGAGACTTTTTCTACTATGCCTTACTATCAGTGTGTGAATTTCCAATAGTTGCTTTGGCTCAGACCCAGCACTCTTGTATCTTTATTCATCAGTGTGTCCATCTTTCATCAAACACATGCACAAGAATATAGTGGCCCGCTGGGAAATCTTTAGACATCAGCATTCCATTTGGGTGCAGAAAAGCATGACACAAGTATAAGGGAAAGCAACGACTCCAAAGTTGATAAGGAGGGATATATTAACAGCATAAAAAGGTCGAGTTGAGTCATATTGCCAGAGTAATATATATCTCTCTTGCCTCAATATATTTTGACCATATTTGCACTGTCTGCCAGTAATAAGTCTGACGAGTTTTTGCAAGACAACCATTCTAATACAAAAGCTCATAGGCCTGCATCTTTTAATGAGCTAATAAAGCACTGATACTAAACTGCATTAGGCTTTCTACCTGTATATGAGTGCTCGATACCCCCTAGCAGTGAGGTTTTTGTGGTACTTAATCATGCTTCCAGCATCATGAAAAAACGAGATTCTGTCTGTGCATAACTCCCAAGTGCCCGCCACACTTTGCTGTTTGTAGTTCAAGGACCATATAAGTAATAAACCAAGAAGAAACGGGAAGTTGCAAGTAATTAATGATATTTGCGAAAGCACACCTCTTCTGCATGAATCGCTTTCCTGACATCTTTATCATTCAGCCATGTGGTCGCAACTTCATCATCCTGGAAAGGTGTATGTAGTTCAGAATCCTCAACTAGTTATCGAGTGAAATAAGATATAGATACTGGGGAGAAGGTCGGGAGGAAACAAGATGACCAACGAGAACACCTAGATGAGAGTGCCACGTACACCGAATAATAGAACAACAATCAACTGTAGCTGAAGGGATGTCTTACCAAAAGAAGTAAAGAATAACAAACATGTTAATATACTGAAAAGTTAACAGCATATAAACCATGAATACAATGCAAGCAATGTGCAAGGATGCAGATTGATATAATGAAAGCAATTGCAATAAAATAAAAAAAATGACAAAAGGCAATAGAGTTTTATGCAGAAATAGTTCGTAAGCAAGGTCTTTTAGGCAAGGCAAACTTACAGTTCATGAAAGTGGACAAAAGAATCAACTATAAAGAGATGCAGTGTGCGGGGACTTACAGTGCATGGAATAGAGTTGCTATTGAGAAGCTCCGGCCATGTTGGAACACGTCCATCCCTCACAGGAGCTCTAAGAGGCCACGCACGGCCAAACATCCTCTTTCTCAAAGGAAGAGGCCGCTCAGTCTCTCCCAATCGCCTAAAGCTAGCAGGTAACCTGTCATTATTAGCCGTAACCAACCACATTGATGGCCCATGGTAGCATGGTTCTAGGATGTCATATATGTTTAAACCACCTACATCCTGGGATCAATCAAACTCTTGAGTGATAGGAGAAATTTTAACAAAATCATCCACTATCTTCATTTGCATGTGATAAAGGGGCAGTTGTCACACGCACCTGATCAACTTTTGTGAGTTTGCTCTCACAAGTTGAACTGAGCGGCTTATAGTAATTCCCCTTGCATTCCCTCTTAACCTCCTGCAGAATAGCATTATCAATTTTGCTGCTCGATTAATTTAATCACATGACAGATGCATTAGGCAGTTCTTGTCCCTCCCAATTAGAACAGTAGGTTGGTCAGTCAGTAGTCTCCAGGGGACCAGATTAGCCTTTAGCTCTCCAAACCGACAATCATGTGAACAAATTAACAACAGCACAAGCATTGAGAAGAAGATTGAGTAAGCAAATACTGAGGCACTAGAAGGCTATCAACAAAAAGCTTCACAAGAAAAGGCTCAATATTTATGCCCAAAGCAGCAGCCAAAAGGGGCTTTACTCTACCTCAAACAAGTCATCTGAAATCAGGCCCATCCCGTGCGCAAATGGAATGACAGCGTTGCCGTCAAATTCCTCATCAGTGTCTCCATTACCAACAATATAACCCTGTCAACTCAAACATATTATTTGACCAAAAAAACTCAATTCTGTTAGAAGCATTTGATCAAATTTGACAATCTGGTTGCCTAGAGAATGTACCTTGAGATTGAGAACGGGCTTCACTCCAGTATCAATACCTGCCAAAGGATTTATATTTGCAATTAAAGGTCAATACTAAATCAGGTACTAAAAACTGCAAGAATGCGTACCATTCGCTACTTCAATCGCAAGAGTTGGCACATAGATCCCTGCATACGACTCTCCAGCTATGAAGAATGGGTTGGGAAGGAACTCCGGGTAGAGCTCAAACCACTGACTCATAATGCAACATGTTGTCAAGACAAATGGATATGAGAGAGAGAGAGAGAGAGAGAGAATATCATACTTACGAAAACTTCAACTTTTGTACCTTGAGGAGAAATGTATGAGAATCAAGAGCGGTCTTTATGTCACCAGTTTTGTAGTCGCTCAAATTTTTGGAATAAGAAAATCCAACACCGGCAGGAGAATCCAAGTAAATAATGTTGGAGACCTATGATGTCAAAATCAGAGGAGGCAATCTCATTAAAAGCGTGACATTCATAGTTGACAAGAGGAGTATCATCTTATGTTCAGCTGCTTCAGAATTTTTTTTTTTTCTGTGTTATCGAAAATCCTTTGGACAAATCTACGATCTTACCAAAAAAAAAAAAAATCTACAATTAGGTTTCAACCTTGGACCAGCTGTAGGGATTCAAATGCAGTTGCGGTAGGCTTTGCTGTGTCTTTGCTGCTTCAAAATTGAAACATCCTGCAGAACGTCATGTGGTCAAGTAGAAGTGTACAAAATGAAGTCTTACATTCTAAATTGAGCTTAAGATGACAATTTCATATAACTACAATCTCAGGGAATCTTTCAGCCAAGATGTTGCTCCAGAGACCTTCGTGATAAAAACAAAGCTTACGTGTTGCATTATGTAGTGAGCACAAAATTGAAACTGCCTATCATGACGAGCTGTGCAAAAGACAAGTGAAAACCTGAGAGAGGGTAATCAGATGATCATCTCTCACACCAGTTAGACAACTTTATTCCCATTAGCAACCATGAACTTACCAAAACAATAACCAAATTCCAGTGAAGCTCATGGTCTAGAATCCCCAGACAGAACATGATTCCACTACGGTCGGCGATGTGAAAGTTAAATCTTGACAAAATGAGTCAACACGAGTGTGGTTAACAAAATGTCTGTACCATGCTCATACACGAAACCATCAAAGCTCGAGCATCCCGGTCCTCCATTTAGCCACAGAACCACCGGATCCTTCGACGGGTCCCCTTCCGATGTCACCAAATAGTAGAACAAGCGCTTCTCATGGGCCGCATCAATCGTCACGTACCTTCATCCAAAACCCGACTATGAGACAACAATTACGAGCAGACACGATACAACAGTAACGAACGCCAGAACCAGCGAATACAGAGTTTCATCTTCCCCCTCCATATCAATATAGTCAAAGACCCAAAGGCTTCGATAAACAACGTTAAAGTAGCGACCTTTGAGTGTGAATCAGAATTAAGAGGCGTACCCAGAATAGTGTTCGGAAGGGAAAGAGCCATTGAACCCGGGAAGCTGAGTAATCAGAGCGCTCTCGGGAGCACACCGAGTCAACACAAAACAAGAACACAAGAGAACCAGCGCACCACCGTACAAGACAAGACCACTCTTGGTCATTGAAATGTCCTGTCCTCGGTCCCAGTGATGGATCGATCCTCAATGTCCGCAAAAAAACAAGGATAATGATTGATATGTAAGAAGAAAGACTATTTATATAAATAGATTGCGAGCCAAGAAAAGAGATACCATCTGGAGTGTCGTCGCTTTTGTGCTACGATTTAGAAGACAAGGTGAAACGCTGCAAAAAATTCATGGTCTCTCCACTAAAACCGACACAAACCGGCAGGTGCCGCGTCCGCAATGATTCTCTTCCCACTGGCTGGGTGGTTTAAAGAAAACCCATGTTTTCTTGGAATGATCCGGACATGGGTTTCTTGATTTTCATTGGACCCGACATCATCATCATCATTATCATCATCGTTACAATTAGCGTGGCTGTGTTAGAGTTTCAGGCTTCCGGTATTCGAGGGTCAAATCCGATCTGGGGCGTGAGGAATCTTGGCGAGGGCGTGAATTAGCAGTTCGGGCAGCGCTGAAGTGGCTTCAGCGGCACCAGATGCACGAAGTGCTTCTGTACTTCCCGCTGATCTGCCAACGCCCGTATCAACCCATAGCTTATCCGCGGTTAAATGTATTATGGGCCGGTCCAAAACGGCATGGACTTCTAGGTCCAAGATTGCACTAACCTGCTGGGCCAATTAGGAGGAATTATTATCCGTTTTGAACAAGAGATTATAATAAAACGGTCAACTGGGTCGCTAGGCCCACCGAGCCAGCTCTCTCAATGGACTGGATTATAAATTCATCCAATTCCCTTTGATTGCTCTTTTGTTCGAATTGATCCTTTTGTAATCCGTCATTTTCGGTTTAGTAATGAACATCAGTTTTTCTGATAGAAAAAATAAAAAGGGAGGCCAACGAGGCGGGAGAGAGAGAGATTGAGATTGATTCCATCCAAAGATAAAGAAAAAGAAAAAGGCTCTTCTCAGAGAGAGAGAGAGAGTGTTTGAGTTGTCCTTGCCCATTTGTTGGCTTGCCAATCATCATGGAGGCGTCAAATTCCATTTTTCTCTGTCTGGGTTCGGATTGCGGTGGTGCGAGCGTCCAGTGGCGGGTTTCTTGGTACAGAGAAACATCGTGAAAAAGTCGCGTGATAGGCCGCAACGATTTCACACAAAATGAATGATTTGAAAAATGCTATCGTAAAAATGATTTGTAATGATCATAAAATGCTATCTCTACCAAACTGGCCTTTTTATATCGATCACACGAGCGTCGCATAGCAATTTTGAGCTCAGCAAATGGGCTCAGACTTGTATCGAGCCCAAGTCCACACACAAATCAAATCCATCAAAACCGTTGATCAACGGCTCTAATAGCCATAATTTCATGATTTTTTTTACAATGGAGTGGGTTGTCTATAATGGGCAGCACTCGTATCTTTAGTTGATCTGAAATTTAGTCTTTCTAACCCGATTGAAAGATGATTATAGGCGGATTGATTTGCCGATCATGACCATAATTTCTCTTGCTTTACGGCTACTAAACATGTTCATTGGAATCTTTCCACTTCACTAGCCCAGTCGATGAGAACAAAGCAAGGAAACAAACAATTAAGTATCTGTAATTTCATGTGCGGTTATGTCGGAAGTTACATGTCCGTGCACAAGCAATGAGATGAATGCTCGTGACCGCAATAAGGATTTGCATATGCCAATTTAACCGTTTCCTTCCATTTCGAACGAATCTTCACATTTAGCTCCCTAAAAGCATTACTAGAACAATGCAAGCATAGTGGCGCGCCTCAATCCATTCGAGACCGGTTCTGTTCAGTGTGCTTTCGCAAGGAACAGCAGTCTGAGAATTTTGATGTCGGAAATTGAAATGCACGTTCGTTGTTGCTCTGTATAAACAATTCATGTTCTATTGACATCTTCATTATCTATCGAATTATCAAAGTCCCCGATATTTCATATCAGAGCGGAAGGAGAAAAGCACAAGACAGAAGAAAGTATTTCTCTGAATTTCTCTCCTCCACTCTCTATTCTGCAGTTACGGGCATTGAACGGCACGCTATTCTCCTATCATATCCGCTTTCCTGCCAGAAAACGGCTGTAGAAATCCAGTGCCTCTTGAGGTTTGTATTCTGGGACCGTGTGTCCAGCTCCCTGCACCAATGAAAACCAGAAGAAATACTAGTGAGTCGAATATCGTGACAGCTTATTAACATACTGAAGGAGAATGCATATGCAAAGCACATTTCTTGCAGACCTTGATGGTTAAGAAGGTGAGGTTGTTTTCATATCCCTGAAGGTACCTGCAGCCAAATGAAGTATTAATATCGCAACCCTGAGTTCACAACATTGGCTCAAAAATCTAAGGTAAGTAAATTCTTCAGACTGTGTAGGGTCATGCCAAAGTACCCGGCAATTTGATTATTGGAAGTCCAAGGCCGCCACTCATCCACGATTTTATACCCTACAGACCTTGTCCATGCTTGGCTACCGGTGTAGGGAACACACATATCATGATCACCACTGCCACAAGCAAAACAGTTGCGAATCCCATCAGTAGCTAAAGAAGAAAAACTCCGTCACATTCGTGTGATTAATAATGTCAAATTGGCCAAAAGTTCGCTGATACATCTGCAGGTGCATGTCAAAATATCTCCATGGTGTAAAGGAGAAAACAGGACCGGGAATCATAGATAAACTCACATGCATAAAGAAATCAGTCTAAAAGCAGTTTAGAGTAGTTTTCTTATTATTTCCACAGGTACTTGGTGTCTCAGTAATAGTAAAAAAATTCACAAAAAGCATCCAGATGGAGCTTACAGAACCATAGTAGTTTCCTATACCAGGGACCCTGATAATCTCCTGAACGGTGCTGTCAATTTATTTCACATGGTTGAAGTTAATTGCAAGAAAGGCATTTAATATAGCAGAATTGCTCTTTACATTCCTCTGTCACAGGCGAACGAATCAACCTTGAATCTTTGAATTTGATGTTGAGATTTTTTCTACTATGCCTTACTATCAGTGTGTGAATTTCCAATGCTTGCTTTGGCTCAGACCTAGCATTATACCTTCAGGACCTAGCATTCTTGTATCTTTATTCATTGGTGTGTCCATCTTTCATCAAACACAGGCACAAGAATATAGTGGCCCACCAGGAAATCTTTAGACATCAGCATTCCATTTGGGTGTAGAAAAGCATGACACGAGTACAAGGGAAAGTGATGACTCCAAAGTTGAAAGGAAAAGATATATTAACAGCATAAAAAGGTCGAGTTGAGTCATCTTGCCAGAGTAATAGACATCTCTCTTGCCTCAATATATTTCGACCATATTTGCACTGTCTGACGGTAAAAGTCTGACAAGTTTTTGCAAGATGACTATTCGAGTAAAAAAGCTTGTAGGCGTGCATCTTTTAATAAGCTAATAAAGCACTGATACTAAACTGCATTGAGTTGGCTTTCTACCTGAATATGAGTGCTCGATACCCCCTAGAAGTGAGGTTTTTGTGGTACTTAATCATGCTTCCAGCATCATGATAAAACGAGATTCTGCCTGTGCATAACTCCCAACTGCCTGCCACGCTTTGCTGTTCATAGTTCAAGGACCATATAAGTAATAAATCTAGAAGAAACGGAAAGTTGCAAGTAATAAATGATATTTGCGAAAGCACACCTCTTCTGCATGTATCGCTTTCCTGACATCTTTATCATTCAGCCACGTGGTCGCAACTTCATCATCCTGGAAATGCATATGTAGTTCAGAATCCTCAACTAGTTATCGAGTGAAATGAGATATAGATACTGGGGAGAAGGTAGGGAGGAAACAAGAAGATCAACGAGAACCCCTAAATGAGAGTGCCACATAAACCGATTAATAGAACAACAATCAACTGTAGCTGAAGGTACATCTTACCAAAATAAATAAAGAATAACAAACATGTTAATATACTGAAAATTTTACAGCATATAAACCACAAATACAACGCAAGCAATGTGCATGGATGCAGATTGATTTGATGAAAGCAATTGCAATAAGATAATAAAGACAACACAAGGCAATAGAGTTTTATGCAGATATAGTTTGTAAGGCATTTTAGGCCAGGCAAACTTACAGTTCATGAAAGTGGGCAAATGAATCAATGATAAAGAGATGCAGTGTGGGGAACTTACAGTGCATGGAACAGACTCGCTATTAAGAAGCTCCGGCCATGTTGGAACACGTCCATCCCTCACAGGAGCTCTAAGAGGCCAGGCACAGCCAAACATCCTCTTTCTCACAGGAAGAGGCCGCTCAGTCTCTCCCAATCGCCTAAAGCTAGCAGGTAACCTATCATTATTGGCCATAATCGACCACGTTGATGGCCCATGGTAGCATGGTTCTAGGATGTCATATATGTTTAAACCACCTACATCCTGGGATCAATCAAACTCTTGAGTGCTAGGAGAAATTTTAACAAAATCATCCACTATCCTCATTTGCATGTGATAAAGGGGCAGTTGTCACACGCACCTCATCAACTTTTGAGAGTTTGCTCTCACAAGTTGAACTGAGCGGCTTATAGTAATTCCCATTGCATTCCCTGTTAACCTCCTGCAGAATAGCATTATCAAGTTTGCTGCTCGATTAATTTAATCACATGACAGATGCATTAGGCAGTTCTTGTCCCTCCCAATTAGAACAGTAGGTTGGTCGGTCAGTAGTCTCCAGGGGAAAAGATTAGCCTTTAGCTCTCCAAACCGACAATCATGCGAACAAATTAACAACAGCACAGACATTAAGAAGAGGATTGAGTAAGCAAATACTGAGGCACTAGAAGGCTATCAACAAAAAGCTTCACAAGAAAAGGCTCGATATTTATGCCCAAAGCAGCAGCCAAAAGAGGCTTTACTCTACCTCAAACAAGTCATCTGAGATCAGACCCATCCCGTGCGCAAATGGGACGAGAGCATTGCCGTCAAATTCCTCATCAGTGACTCCATTACCAACAATATAACCCTGTCAACTCAAACATATTATTTGACCAAAAAAGAACTCAATTATATTAGAAGCATTTGATCAAATTTGACAATCTGATTGCCTAGAGAATGTACCTTGAAATTGAGAACGGGCTTCACTCCAGTATCAATACCTGCCAGAGGATTTATATTTGCAATTAAAGGTTGATCCTAAATCAGGTACTAAAAATTGCAAGAATGCATACCGTTCGCTACTTCAAACGCAAGAGTTGGCACATAGACCCCTGCATACGACTCTCCAGCTATGAAGAATGGGTTGGGAAGGAACTCCGGGTAGAGCTCAAACCACTGTCTCACAACGCAACATGTTGTCAAGACAAGTTGATGAGAGAGAGAGAGAGAATATCATACTTAAGATAACTTTAATTTTGGTACCTTGAGGAGAAATGTATGAGAATCAAGAGCAGTCTTTATGTCACCAGTTTGGTAGTCGCTCGAATTTTTGGAATAAGAAAATCCAACTCCGGCAGGAGAATCCAAGTAAATAATGTTGGAGACCTATGATGTCAAAATCAGAGGAGGCAATTTTATTAAAAGCGTGACATTCACAGTTGACAAGAGGAATATCGTCTTATGTTCAGCTGCTTCAGTTTTTTTTTTCTGTATTATCGAAAATCCTTTGGACAAATCTACGATTAGGTTCCAACCTTGGACCAGCTGTAGGGATTCAAATGCAGTTGCGGTAGGCTTTGCTGTGTCTTTGCGGCTTCAAAATTGAAGCATCCTGCAGAACGTCATGTGGTCAAGTAGAAGTGTACAAAATGAAGTCTTACATTCTAAATTGAGCTTAAGAAGACAATTTCATATAACTACAATCTCAGGGAATCTTTCAGCCAAGATGTCGCTCCAGAGACCTTCATGATAAAAACAAAGCTTACATGTTGCGTTATGTAGCGAGCGCAAAATTGGAACTGCCTATCACGATGAGATGTGCAAAAGACAAGTAGAAGCGTGAAGAGAAAGGGTAACCAGATGATCCTCTCTCACACCAGCTAGACAACTTTATTCCCATCAGCAACTCATGAACTTACCAAAACAATAACCAAATTCTAGTGAAGTTCATGGTCTAGAATCCCCGGACAGAACATGATTCCACTACGGTCGGTGGCGACGTGAAAGTTAAATCTTAACAAAATGAGTCAACACGAGTGTAGATAACAAAAAGTCTGTACCATGCTCATACACGAAACCATCAAAGCTCGAGCATCCCGGTCCTCCATTTAGCCACAGAACCACCGGATCCTTCGACGGGTCCCCTTCCGATGTCACCAAATAGTAGAACAAGCGCTTCTCATGGGCCGCATCAATCGTCACGTACCTTCATTCCAAACCCGAATATGAGACAACAATTACGAGCAGACCCGATACAACAGTAACAAACGCCAGAACCAGCGAATACAGAGTTTCATCTTCCCCCTCCATATCAATAGTCAAAGACCCTAGGCTTCGATAAACAACGTTAAAGCAGCGACCTTTGAGTGTGAATCAGAATTAAGAGGCGTACCCAGAATAGTGTTTGGAAGGGAAAGAGCCATTGAACCCAGGAAGCTGAGTAATCAGAGCGCTCTCGGGAGCACACCGGGTCAACACAAAACAAGAACACAAGAGAAACAGCGCACCACCGTACAAGACAAGACCAGTCTTGGCCATGGAAACGTGCAGTCCTCGGTCCCTGGCGATGGGTCGATCCTCGATATCCGCAAAAAGCAGGGATGGCGATTGAATTGGATGAATCAAGACTGTTTAAATAGACGGATTCCGAGCCAAGAACGGAGACACCCTCTGAGAGTGTCGTCGCTTGTAAGCTACGATGAGGAAGACAAGGTGGGACGCTGCAAAGTTTTATGGCCTCTCCATTAAAACTGACACAAACCGACAGGTGCCGTGTCGGGATTGATTCTCCTGCCAGTGGCTGAATGTTTTAAAGAAAACCCATGTCGGATTTCTTGATTTTCATTGGACCAGAATGAAAACTCCTGTAAAAAATTTTCATCAGATTATTATTATTATTATTATTACAATTCCTGTGGCTGTGTTAGAGTTTCAGGGTTCCTGGGATTCCTGGTCAAAATCCGATCTTGGGGCGTGAGGAATCTTGGAGAAGGAGTGAATTACTAGATGCCAAAGAGGCCAACGAGGCCAACGAGGCCAGATAGAGAGAGAGAGAGACATCGAATCCCCCCGAAGATAAAAATTTAAAAAAAAAAAAAAAAAGAGAGAGACAGTGTTTGAGCTGTCTTTACGCATTTGGTAGCTTGCCAATCATGACGGAGGCGTCGAATTCCATTTTTTCTTTTTCCGTCTGGGATCGGCGTGCGTTGGCGCGAGCGTGCAGTAGCGGGTTTCTCGGAGCAGAGAAATATCATGAAGCTGTTGCGTGATGATGCGCGCTTATTTCACACAAAAAAATGATTTGAAAAATATCGTCCACAAGTAATTGATCATATTACTTTAAAAAGATGAATAATAAATTGTGATTAATTTCAAGTCAATCATTCATTACAAAACAAAATTATAAAAAAAAAAAAAAAACCCATTTTGAGATATTACTTTTTGACTTTTCTGGTGTTTAGATAATTGAAACTATCAATATACAGAAAATGTTCTTTATAGACTAAAAACAACAAATTTAGATCGGGGAAAAAATGACTTCTCCTTATAGTAAAAAGGAAATCATTCCCCTAAACAATTAAATAAATAAAAACTAATCATTTTCTTGAAAAATGATTTGCATGAAAAATATTTTCTTTTATCTTGAGTTCTTTCACATGAAACAAACACATTAATATCATATAAGTTAAGGCCATCCGAATTGTTGATCAAATAAATCCTATAATAGGATCACCTAATTAATTATTCAAACGATACTGATCAAGAAGACCTAAATCGATAGACCATATAATAATTTCTCAAAAGATATAAGTCACTATGTACGTTGGGTCCATTAACATGAAAGAAAAGAATGAGAAAAAATTAAATATATTTCGTTCTCTCTTCATTCCAAACAATACAAAATAATATAACATATTTCATATTCCAACCAGATTCTTATATTTCTTGCAAACATATGTTAAAGTAGACAAGTTAGTGAGAGTTGCTTATGATACCTCATATGTCACAAAACTCTTTTGACTCGTTCACCCCTTGATCTAGCAGAGGAGAAACGAGTATTTGGGAGAAAATGCTTCTAGTGATTCTTATTTTTTTGGATTTGTAGGATGATATAAAGGGAAGATTTCCTACATATACTTAAGTCCCTCTAATTATTACCACAGATCTCTCGTTGATCCGGTAAAGATCCAATCTCCATCTCTATGACCTACACATTAATTATAAGAATTTCTCAAAAATACAAGTATACATTTTCCATATTAATCTAGGAATATTTCGCAATACCCATAGAGACCTTAGACCTTGCTCGATCATCTTGGCCACCTCTTCGGCCTATTGAGTTTTGATAAGCTCCAATGTGTGATGAATGCAGCCTTTCCGTGATACTAATCACATGATTCATCATTGGATTGAAAGGAATCCATTAATTGGTTTCTTAAGATTATTTAAAAGCACTCTATTCTTTTGGTTTTGTTATAAGCAACACATATTTGAAATAACGTATTTGAGACTTATATTGTGCTAGGACCATGCAATATGCACGGTCCAACTTATGGCATGAGTCATTTCGATCAATTTGATATTGACCCTGCAATGTCATATCTCGATGGGTCTTTTGCTTTTCTATTATCGAGTTGACCTTTAATTAGAAATTACTAAATTTGGAGTGAAGGATCGACAGCACGTCACCCTTGCTTCGCCGCAAGCCTACAAGAAATATACCCTGAGATCGTCAGGAAACCGAAGCTAGCGTGTGTTGACCGAAGAGAGGGTTCCTTAATCTTCCAGCTTAAACCAGAAGGTAAACACAGATCATATTCACTCAGCAATGCAACCAGCTTTGACTGCCTTTCTTTCTCACCATGTCATTACCAGAAAGGAAGGGGTGAAATGGCACTTTCCCAAGTCGAAGCTTTCGACAAAAACATGCCCTGATGAACTTACCGAATCGCCTTCTCAATTAAGAAATGCAGATCCTGGTAGATCCCCATACGCTAGACAGCTTGATCTTGCATATTTTTTTTTTCTTCTGTATTCGTAAGATGACCTTATTTGTGTCCAACTGTTGCGTGTCCACAGGCCAAGATTTTATATGGCAAGTGAAGAAAGTTCATATGAGTGGCTGGCCATACATAAGATGAGGCCACAAGGAGAAGCTTTCTTGCAAATGCAATCTGCATCAACGACACATCGAAGTTAAGGGAATGATCAAGCACGTATATGACGTTTTTTGATGATTCGAGATCAGTTTGCATTAAGTACCATAACTAGGAGATGTTTCCTACAAGAAGACTTCAAGCATTAATCAAGTTCATTCATGGGAACTTTGAACTTCATTCCAACTGTGAATCGCTGAGTATTCTTGATAATAAATTCGCCACCAGTCCCCATTTTTTTCCCTAACTGGTATATATCTTGATCAATAGCCCCACAAGATCTACATGGATCACACGGCGAGATTTGCTTGGATTGAAGTATTACAATGAGTCTTGGGTAATCCGCTTGCCATCACGTTTGAGGTTTGCGAAATGGACGACACCGTGTGTGCGGAATTCTATTGTTCTATGTCCAAAAATACGAATGCTTTTTCATGCTCGTATATAAGTGTTGGTTAGTGTCAAAAAAAAAAAAATGTTGGTGCAAAAAATAACTTGTGTCCTTTTCTTATTTTTATGAAGTTAACAGTATATTTTGGTGGTTTTCAAATTCGTGATTTTTGCACTAACTTAACACCAGATTAGCATGTAAATCAGGTATCTGCAAACAATATTTAACAGGCAAAACTTTGTCCCAGAGATTATTGGGTTGAGCCTTGAGGCCCCGTGCTAGTTTCATCATAAATCCTCAATTAGTCATTTCAAGAGATCTATAACTAAGACTACCGCATTTCTTAGGCTTGAAGATGGACGCCGAATTCAGGAGAAAAAATCAACGTTTGTTGCTAGCGTCTCCCCATATGAAACACGACAATTCTTTTCAATCTCAACAAACTTAAGTTAGACTTTAGTGTACTGCATGTTTTAATATGGTTTGACATAATTGCCAGACTGGGCCAAAGTAATTCGACCTGTCATTGACAAGCTTTCAGATTTCCATCCACCGAGCCTTTTTTTTGTCCTCCCTAATGCAGACTGAAAATGCCTTGAAGAACTTCTTCTATGAATCAAAGGCACTCGCAGATATTTGCCCAGCTCCGCACGTGCACCAAAACCAGAAATCTCGCTCAAATTATGTCTCAGCCCCAGAGAAGTATTTTTTTAACAGAAAGTTTTAGTTTTAGCCTTGCTCACAATCTATCTTATTCTATTGTAAAAATCACCTAAACATTCCATGATGACATCCATTTGATCTCTCGAAGCCTCCCCCAGTAATAGGATATTATTCGCAAACATTAGATGAGAAATTTGTTGTCTATTACTTCGAAAGCAAAAAGGGTTCCACCGTTTTGATTTTATTGCATCATTAATAAATAAGATAACACTTCCATGCTTAACAGAAAGATGTATGGTGGAAGAGCATCTCCTTGACTTAGTCCTTACTTGGAAAGAATTTCTCTATTGTGTTGCCATTCCACAACAATTGCAAGGATGATGATGTATAATTAGACGAGACGAGTTGTGGAGGCACTTCCTTTAGTCTATTCATGATCACTTTGGTGAGAATTTTGTAAGAATCACTAAATAGACTAATTGGTCTAAAGTTGTAGATTAATTCGGGTTGTTTCACTTTTGGGATCATTACTAAGAGAGTTTTATTAATTTTAGTCCAATTACATTTCCAGATCATGCCTCAACAATAAGTTACCATTTTTTATAAACTTCAATTTTCTTTCTTAACTTACCATCTTTTCTCGTGAGTTACCAATTTTTATTTGTCTTGGTCAACAATCTATTTTAATTATATACTCTTTTTAGAGACTACCAAACTAAAAACAACATGACCTGCCAACTATTCTCCTATTAAATTACCTCATAATATTGAGTTACCAACTCTCATTGTAATTAGTTAAAAAAATGAATTTCTCCGATTTTCAATTTTTAGTATTGTTCAAGAATTTTTATTTGAAGGTCTTAGCATCGCTTTAAATTTACCAATTTTTTTCTAGCTATTACCAACCTTAACTACAGTGAATTGTCAACTTTTGTTCAGTCGAGTCACCTACTAATTTTGGATTAGCAACTCTGATTTGTGCCACTTACCGAGTTTGATTTTCTTTTAATTACCAAGTTTTCTGATCTTTCACTCTTTTCTATTTACCTTTCTTAAGCTGCACTTCAAATTTACCAAGATCGCAGCCAGGAAGTCCAGCTTATGCGCCAAGCAGTGAGATGGACGCTTAGTGACCGCGTCAAGTATTCGCATTTTTTTCCTTCCATTTTAAAGTCGTAAATTTGTACTTACACTCCATTTTGAACTCACATTGTGCTAATCTTCTTCATACTTAGCTCACTAAATGCACTGCCAAAACAATGCAAGCAGAGTAGCGCGCGTCAATCTATTCGAGACCAGTTTTATTTCAGGTCCGTTCAATACTTTCGTGGTTCGAAGATCAGTGCGATTCACAGGAACAACAACAGTCGAGCATTTTGATGTCGGGAACTGAAAAGCAGTTGAGCCTCTGTATAATTATTAATGTTCTAGTGACATCTTTACGTTCATCAAATTATCAAAGTCCTCAAAATTCATACCGGGTGAAAGGAGAAAAGTGCAATATGAAAGAAAGAATTTCTGCAATCTCAATCTCTTTCCTCTCCGTTCACCAGCATCGGAAAGCAAGCTTTTCTTCATATCCGCTTTCCTCTTAGAAAACGGCTGTAGAAATGCAATGCCTCTCGAGGTTTGTATTCAGGGACCGTATGTCCAGCTCCCTGCACCAATGAAAACCAAAAGAAATACACGTAAGTGTAAGTCAATTATCGTTACTGCTCATTAACATACTGCAGGAGAATGCATATGCAAAGCACATTTCTTGCGGACCTTGATGGTTAAGAAGGTGAGGTTGTGATCATATCCTTGAATGTACCTGCAACCAATTAAGTAAAAAAAAAGAAAAAATCACAAACCCTGAGTTCACAATAATGGCTCTATATTTTAAAACGTAGGTTTTACAGACTCTGTAGGGTCATGCTAAAATACCCGGCAACTTGTTCATTAGACATCCAAGGCCGCCACTCATCCACGATTTTATAACCCATAGACCTTGTCCAAGCTTGGCTACCGGTGAAGGGAATGCACATATCATGATCACCACTGTCACAAGCAAAACAGTTGCAAATCCCATCAGTAGCTGAAGAAGAGAAACTTTATCACTTAGTGGGATTGACAACCTCAAGTTGGCCAAAAGTTCACTGATACATCAGCAGCTACATATCATAATATCTCCATGGTGTAGAGGAGGAAACAGGACCAGGAATCGGGAACAGACTCACATGTATAAAGAAATTAGTTCAAAAGCATTCAGAGTAGTTTTCTTGTTAGTTTCACATGTGCTTTATGTCTCAGTAATTGCAAAACTTCACAAAAAGCCTCCTATGGAGGTTCTGTAACCTCTGTAGTTTTCTTCAATTATCTCCAAAATTCAATTTACACCATCGACGCCAATAATCTCCTGATTAGGTGCAGTCAGAGCATTTCACGTGGATGAACTTAACTGCAAGAAAGGCATTTAATATAGTAGAATTGCTCGACTTTCCTCTAAATCAGTGTCTCAAGCAAACGAATCGACCTGGAATCTTTAAATTTGATGTTGAGACTTTTCCTATTATGCCTTACCATCAGTGTGTCTGAATTTCGAATATTTGCTTTGGCCTAGACCTAGCATTTATATCTTCTGGACCTAGCTTTCTTATACACAGGCACAAGAATAAAGTGGCCTGCCAGGAAATCTTTCAATGTCAGCATTCTATTTGGGTGTAGAAAAGCATTTTACAAGGATGAGGAGCGACAACTCGAAAGTTGGAGAGAGGTTGTGAAGTAATGCAAATGCTCCTACCTGAGCCTTGACCCTGGGTGGATTGGGGGTAGGGTGTGAAACTAAACGTGATAAACCACTCGAGTTAGTAGGTAGGGATTTAGTCATCTTGCCAGATAATTTATCTCTCTTGCCTAAATATATTTCAGACCATATTTCCACTATCTGAAAGCAATAAATATGACAACTTATCGAAAGACAACCATTCTAATACAAAAGCTTTTAGGTAACCATCTTATAATAAGATGATGAAGCACTGATATAAAATTGCATTAAGGTGGTTTTCTACCTGAATATGAGCGCTCGATACCCCCTGGCAGTGAGGTTTTTGTGATACTTAATCATGCTTCCAGCATCATGATTGTAAAAGATTCTGCCTGTGCATAAGTTCCAATCGCCTGTCACGCTTTGCTGTTTGAAGTTCAAGGACCATATAAGTAAGAAATCAAAAAGAAATGAAAAGCTGCAAGTAATTAATGATATTTGCAAAGCCACACCGCTTCCGCATGTATCGCTTTCCTGACTTCTTTATCATTCAGCCACGCGGTCGCAACTTTATCACTCTGGAAATGCGTATGTAGTTCAGAATTCTTAACTGGTTATCGAGTGAAATAAGATATAGATACTGGGAAGAAGAAGGTAGGGAGGGAGCAAAATGATTCAACGACCCCCTATATGAGGGTGCAACATAAACCAATTAATGGAACAATAATCAACTGTAACTGAAGGGACAAGTTACGGAAAGAACTAAATAATAAAAAACATGTTAGAAAATGGAAAGTAGTACAGCATATAGATCAACAATACAACACAAGCAATGTGCATGGACGCAGATTCATGTAATGAAAGCAGTTGCAATAAGACAACTAAAGCGACATGGGGCAATAGAGTTTTGTACAGAAATAGTTTCCAAGTAAGGGCGTTTATAGCAATGCAAACTTACGGTTCATGAAAGTGGACAAAAGAATCGACAATAAAGTGATTCTGTGCGGGGGGACTTACAGTACATGGAACGCTGTTGCTGCTGAGAAGCTGCGGCCATGTTGGAACAGGTCCATCCCTCACGGGAGCTCCAAGAGGCCAGGCACGGCCAAACATCCTATTTCTCACAGGAAGAGGCCGCTCAGTCTCTCCCAGTCGCCTAAAGCTAGGAGGTAACCTTTCATTATTAGCCGTAACTGTCCATGTTGATGGCCCATGGTAACATGGTTCCAGGATGTCATATATGTTTAAATCCTTTATATCCTGGGATAGATCGATCCCTCGAGTGTTAGGAGAGATTTTATCAAAATCATCTGCTATCTGCGTTAGTATATAATAAAGGGGCAGTTGTCACACGGACCTCATGAATTTCTACCATTTTGCTCTCACAAGTTGAACTGCGCGGCCCATAGTACTTCCCTTTGCATTCCCTCTTAGTCTCCTGCCAAATAGCATTATCAGTTTTGCTGCTGAATTAATTTAATCACGACAGATGCATTAGGCACTTCTTGTCCCTTCCGATATTGTTGGTCGGTTAGTGGTCTCCAGGGGACAAGATTAGCCTTAGCTCTCGAAACCGACATTTATGTGAACAAGGAAACAACAGCACAAGCATTAGGAAGAAGATTGAGTAAGCGATTACTGAGGCACGAGAAGGGCTATCAACAAAAAGCTTCCCAAGAAAAGGCTCGCTATTTATGCCTTAAGAAGCCGCAAAAAGAGGCTCTACTCTACCTCAAACAGGTCGTTCGAGATCAGGCCCATCCCATGCGCGAAGGGAACGAGAGCGTTGCCGTCAAATTTATCATCAGTGACTCCATTACCGATAATATAACCCTGTCAACTCAAACATATTATTTGACCCCAAAAACGAAAAAAATACTCAATTATATTAGAAGCATTTGATCAAATTTGACAATCTGATTGCCTAGAGAATGTACCTTGAGATTGAGAACGGGCTTCACTCCAGTATCAATACCTGCCAGAGGATTTATATTTGCAATTAGATTTTAATCCTAAATCGGGTACTAAAAATTGCAAGCGTGCGTACCGTTCGCTACTTCAGATGCAAGAGTTGGCACATAGATCCCCGCAAATGACTCTCCAGCTATGAAGAATGGGTTGGGAAGGAACTCTGGGTAGATCTGAAACCACTGATTCACAATGCAACATGTTGTCAAGACAAACCGATGAGAGCAGAGAGAGAGAGAGAGAGAGACGACATCATACGTATGATCAACTTTAGTAAAATACCTTGAGGAGAAATGTATGAGAATCGTGAGCAGTCTGGAAGTCACCTGTACGGTAGTCGCTCGAATTTTCAGAATACGATAATCCAACACCGGCAGGAGAGTCCAAGTAAATAATGTTGGAGACCTATGATGTTGAGAAATCAGAGGAAGCAATCTTAGTTAAAACATGTCATTGATAGTTGACAAGATGAATATTATCTCATGTTCAGCTGCTTCGGATCTTTCTTTTTTTTATGCCCAAGATCCGCCGACCAGCTCTCCACTTAAAACGTGTTAGCAACTGCGGAGTTTTGACCCTGAGACCTTTACAATGAAGTGTCCAAAGCCCAACCAACTCAGCTGGCTACCAGTGGGTTTGAATTTTTTTTCTGTATTATCAAAAACCCATTTTACCAATCTATGATTAGGTTTCAACCTTGGACCAGCTGTAGGGATTCAAATGCAGTCGCGGTAGGCTTTTCTGAGTCTTTGCGGCTTCAAAATTAAAAGGTCCTGCAGAACGTTGTGTGATCAAGTTCAAGTCTTTCTAAAATGAAGTCTTACATTCTAAAATTTTGCTTAAGATGACAACTTCATATAACCACAATTTCGGAGTCTTTTATTCAAGATGTCGCTCCAGAGACCTTCAGTGCGATAAATAGAAAGCTCGCTGTGTTGCGTTTAGTAGTGAACACAGAACTGAAACTGCACATTATGATGAGATGTGCAAAAGACAAGTAGAAATGAAGAGAGATGGGGTAGGTAATCAGATCACCATCTCCAACGCCAGTTAGACAACTTTTACCCATCATCAACCTGTGAACTTATCAAAACAATAACCAAATTCCAGTGAAGCTCATGGTCTAGAAATCCCGGGCAGACTAGCGATTCTACTACGGTTGCTGGCAATATGAAAAGTCAAATCTTAACAAAACGACTCAACATGAGTGTGGATAACAAAAAGACTATACCATGCTCATACACGAAACCATCAAAGCTCGAACATCCCGGTCCTCCATTTAGCCACAGAACCACCGGATCCTTTGAAGGGTTCCCTTCCGATGTCACAAAATAGTAGAATAAGCGCTTGCCATGGTGCAGATCAATCGTCACATACCTTCGTCCAAAACCCGAATATAAGACAACAATTATGAGTAGACCCAATACAAGAGTACCAAACTCCGGAACCAATGAACACAGATTTTATCTACTACTTGATATCAACAGTCAAAGACACATCTCACCAAAAAAAAGAACAGTCAAAGACACTAGGCCTTAATAAATGACGTAAAGCAGCGACGGTTGGGTGTAAATCAGGATAAAGAGATGTACCCAGAATAGTGTTTGGAAGGGAAAGAGCCATTGAATCCAGGAAGGTGATGAACCCGAGCGCGTTTAGGAGCACATTGAGTCAACACAAAGCTACAACACCAGAGAACCAGCGCACTGTACAAGACAAGACCGCCCTTTGCCATGGAGATGTACTGTCCTCAGTCCTCTGCGACAATTTGATCTTCAAAATCTCGCCAAAGCATGAACAGTGATTGATTTATACGAATAAAAGACTGTTTACACAGAAATATTCCTAGTCAAGGAAAGTGACACCATATATGGTATGCACGCGCAACTTGCCTTGGAGGGTCGTTTCTTATAAGGAATGATGGGGAGGACAGGATAAGACAGGGTAGGGCTTATGGCAATCCAATTCAAACTGACAACTGGAGCTGCCGTCTGGAGACTTCATTTGCTTTCCCGGGGCTGAGTGGTTAAATAAGGAAAGCCAGCTTTTTGGGAATGATCCTACCTCTGTGTCCTGTTATTGGACCCGAATGGAAATCCTGTAAAAATCTTTGATTGCCCAAACATAGAAAAGCTTTTTCCGGAGAGTGTTGGCGTCAGTGTGCATCTGTTCGCTTGCCCGTTATGACGAGGACACCATTTTCTTTTTCTTTTTTCTGTTTGGAATCTGAACACGGGCGTGCAATGAGCGGATTTCTCGTGTGAGAGAAAAATTTCACAGGAAGAATTGCATGATTAGATACCATGTGAACCAAGTACATTTGAATCGTGATCATGTGGATTTTACGGTGTGATCACATTATTGATGATTCAAATAATTTTGATCTAGAAAATATGGATTAATAAAGGGTAGTGCTTTTTCCACTCCTCCTAACTTAGACACTCCAATTTTTGGTGTTTTGTTCGTTTTATCCCTTATGGACACACCACTTTTGATGTAACTTTACAAAAATAATCTTTTTTATTATTTGTCAAAGCTTTTTTTTGTTTTTTTTTTTTCACGTGGGTCTTGCTTTCCTTTTTCTTCTTTCTTTCCACACATGTCTCAGTTCTCTATTCTTGCAAATCTGTCTTTTTGTTTCTCTATCTTATAGGCCATTCACTTCTTTGTACACCTCCTCCTTTCTCTTCTTCCTCCACAAATCTTTCCTACATCACTAATCTTCAAGAGTACTTCTTACTTCAACACTCCAATATAACACTAAAAATTGCAATAAAATTAAATTGCTAATTTGAATCCCACTTCATATTACCTAAAAGAAATTATTTGTCTATCGCCTTCAACTTTTATGCCTACACATGGTAGAGACACCTCTTCTTTCTCTAGGTACCTACATGTGCAAGAAGAGGAGAAAAATATATCTATATCTATATATATAAAGGGAAAGAGAAAGAAGCAATGCCTGTTTTATATAATAAAAAAAAATAAGGGATAAATGCAATAGAAAGAAAATTTGTCACGAAAATGCAATTGAGTCATAAAACTTACAAAAAAATGCAATCAAGTCCTAAAACTTGTCAAATTATTTCAATCGAGTCCTAAAATTAACACTGTCAAACTTACTAATGAAATATGCCGACGTGGCTCGAACATGATATTTGAAATAAATTTTCATTTTCCACATGGCTTTTTTTTTTTTATTCAATTTAAAAAAAATAGATTTAAAAACTAAAAAGAAAAGTTAAAATTTATTTTTAAAAATTATTTTTTAAAAAAAAAAAGCAGAAAAAATGGTAGCTCCTCCTCCCCCGCCGCCGCCGCCCATCGCCGGAAGGGCCGGCCATGGGCGGCGGGGAGGAGTTGCCATATTTCTTTTTTTTAACAATTTTTAAAATAATTTTTGCTTTTCTTTTTAAATTTTTAAATCTAATTTTGAATAAAAATAATTTTAAAAAAGCCATGTGGAAAATGAAATTTTATTTAAAATGTCACGTCCGCGCCACGTCAGTATTTTCCGTTAGTAAATTTGACGATGTTAACTTTAGAACTCGATTGAAACAATTTGACGAGTTTTAGGACTTGATTGTACTTTTTGCAAGTTTTAGAACTCAATTGCATTTTCGTGACAAGTTTTAAGACTTCTATTGCACTTATCCCGATTTAAAAAGGAGGAGTGGGTGGCCTAAAAAGAAAAGAATGACCAATGAGAAAACAAGAGAGAAAACAAAGGCATGGGAAAAAAAAAAAAAAAGAAGGGAAGTGAGATATGCAAGAAAAGAATTAAAATAAAATAAAATAAAATAAAAGGCGTTCACTGAATAATAAAAAAAGATTTGTACTAGAACTGGCAGGCCTCACAAGGAATGGTATGGTCAAAACACAAAAAAAGTGAAGTGTTTAAGCCAAAGGAGGATTAAAAAACTATGGCCATTAAGAATGTTGGAAATTCTATAACTTTTTTTTTTAACTCACCTGAATATCACTTCATTTCAAACAATATAAAATAGTATAAAACATTTCATATCCCAAATACATTCTTTTATTTTATTTTATTTTTTTAAGAGTCTCCGGCAGCGAGTTCATCCTCTTAGCACACAAGGCAAAGCAGATTTCCTCTCTTCTTTGCTTGAAGCCAACGCTCTCTTATTGATCGAAGCAACTCAATGAGTCTGATGAGGAGTTGAACCTTTGTGGCCAGCTGGTCGAACCGGCCGCCATACTCACCATTGAGGAGTGCCTAAACATAAGGTGAGCTCAGAAGAAGAAGCTTTCTTGCAAATTTTGCACTCTGCATCCATTTTGCATTCAATCAAAGCAACACATTTGGGAAAAGCATCAAAAAAAGTCATGAACCTATTATATTTGTGTCAATTTAATTCTAAACATTTTGACTTGATGTCAATTCAATTCTAAACCTTTTAATAGTGTCATTTTAGTCCTAAACGTTTTGAATCAATGTCAATTCAATCATTCTAGCTAATTTTGATTGGATTTTACTAACATGGATATTGGTCGGCTTATGTGGTACTACTGATGCTGACATGGATAATTTTTAATAATATTTTAATTATTTTTTGAATTTTTATTCTTTTTTCTTTCTCTTTATCCTCTCATTTTTTCTTCTTCTTCCTTCTACAAGTGGTTGGCCACCAATCATGGCCAGGTGGACTAGCCTCGCGTAACCATGGCGAGGGGAGCCCTCACCAAAGCTCATCCTCACCCAAGCCATATCCAACGAGGCTAGTCCGCTCGATCATGGCCCGTGGCCGATGGCCATTCACCAGCAGAAGGAAGAAGAAGAAGAAGAAAGGAGAGAAAAAAAAATCAAGAAAATAATAAAATTTTAAAATATTATTAAAAATTATACACGTTAGCGCTTGCAATGCCACATAAACCAGCCAACGTCCACGTCAGCAATATCGAGCCAATTTAGCCCAAAGAACTAAATTGGCATCAAGTCAAAATATTTAGAATTAAAGTAACACTAGTTCAAAAGGTTTAGGACTAAACTGGTATTATTAAAGGATTTATGACTTAATTGGCCCCAAGTCAAAGGGTTTATGACTAAATTGGCACAATTAAAGGGTTTAGGACTGTTGACACCCAAAAGTGCTTGATATTTAGTTATTATCGATATGCAATGATCATTCAGAAGTAACAAATGTGGACTCCACAACCTCATATGCAACTGTCAAAATTAACGGAAAAAAAAAAGGGAAAAGAGTGAAGAATATACTATACAGGTATATTTGATCATCCATAGAGGAAGCCAATTTAATAGATTGAAGATTGGTCGATATTTTATGTTGATGATCGTTTCAGAAGATTGCATCTAAGGCTCAGGCATGTGTAAATCCATTAAAGATATCATGGAGAATAGTTAGGTAAAAATGGAGAATGAGATTTCTATTTTGAAGGGAATTGACAACATGGGAAAAGAAAAACTCCTTGGAAATAAGGCTACTATTTTGAAGGGAATGGACACCATGGGAAATAAACAACTCCTTGAAGATAAGCCTACTATTTTAAAGAGAGTTGATAGCGTGAGAATATGGGACCATTATTTTTTTTAAGTGTCAAACTATAATTCAACTATGAAGAAACTACTCCCAAACGGTGATGATAGAAGGTCTATAAATATCAAAATCTGTCAATTGGAAGAGACCTTTGGACAATCACATTGTAATCTTTTATTATCTTTACTTTCTTGTACTTTATTTTTCCTTAGTTATAGCTTTCCAATTCATTTCGTCGATTAAATTCCAACACGTATGTTTATCCCAATGCTTTGCCTTTGATTCAATTTCAGCGTGCATCTCTATCATGGGTGTCGCACCGTCAATTAAATCCGGCATTATATCCTTGCACATTCTCAAGCTTTGTCATCGATTAAATTACAACACAGTTTGTGCACATGTATTGCTATTGAAATGGTTGTATTGTCAAGCCTTATCGTTGATTGAATTCCAGCATGATTTGTATTACAATTTGGTTCGGAGTTCAAAATAAAAGTTTGTCGTTATTTCTTGTTCACCTGGATATTTCCTATTTGGAATTGCCACAGAACCCGTCTCCTCTCATCAAAATTCAAAAAATGACTTTTGGAGAAAATGTTTCATCGTCAATTAGATTCCAACGAAACAATGACTAAATTAACACCAATGCAATAAGTTTAGAACTTTTTTGACACTTTTCCCCATCAAAGTTAAGAGAATGATCAAGTACGTACATGAGGTTTTCAATGGCTTGCTTCGAGATCGGTTTGCATTAACTACCATGGCTTTCCCTGAATTAATCAAGAAGTTGGAATCGACGTGCTCTATATGCAAACAAAATTACCAGGAGACGTTTTCCACGGGAGGACTTCAAGTGTCCATTGTGTTCTTTCATAACCACATTGGAACTGTGTCACCGGGTGTCATCGATAATAAATTTGGGGGATATGTTCAGTATAAGTCTTAAAACTTGTGCAGAAAGTGCAATTGAGTCCTAAAACTTACAAAGAGTTCAATCAAGTCCTAAAACTTGTCCGAAAGTGCAATTGAGTCCTAAAACTTACAAAGAGTTCAATCAAGTCCTAAAACTTGTCCAAAATGTGCAATTAAGTCCTAAAGTTAACACCGTTAAGAAAGTTAACGGAAATTGCGACGTGGCGACGTCATATTTGAAATGATTTTTTTATTTTTCAAATGGCTTTTTAAAATTATTTTTATTCAAAATCTTTAAAAATTAGATTAAAAACTAAAAAGGAAAATCTAAATTTATTTAAAAAAGAAAAATCTAAATTTATTTAGAAAAAAAATTGTTCAAAAAAAAAAAAAAAAAAAAAAGGACGGTGGACTTCCGCCGCCGCCCATCGCCGGAGGGGCCGGCGATCGTCACCGCCCGGGCGGGGTGGCCGGCCCTCACCGGGGCCGGCGACCGTGCCCCACAGGCGAGGCCTCGCCCGGGGCGGGCGACGGTCACCGTCCCTCGCTTGGGGCCGAGCGACCGTCGCCCGCCCGGGCGAGGCCTCGTCGGCCCTCGCTCGGGGCCGGCGAGGCTCGCCAGATCTGGGGAGCCTCGCCGAGATCCGGCGAGCCTCGCCGACCCCGAGCGAGGGCCAACGAGGCCTCGCCCGGGGGCGAGGCTCGCCGGATCTGGCGAGGCTCGCCGGCCCGAGCGAGGGCCGACGAGGCCTCGCCCGGGGCGGGCGACGGTCGCCGGCCCCCGGTGAGGGCCGGCCCCTCCGGCGATGGGCGGCGGCGGAAGTCCACCGCCCTTTTTTTTTTTTTTTTTTTTTTTTTTGAACAATTTTGTTTTTCTAAATAAATTTAGATTTTCTTTTTTAAAATAAATTTAGATTTTCCTTTTTAGTTTTTAATCTAATTTTTAAATATTTTGAATAAAAATAATTTTAAAAAGCCATTTGAAAAAAAAAAAAAATCATTTCAAATATGACGTCGCCATCGTCAGCAATTTCCGTTAACTTTCTTAACGGTGTTAACTTTAGGACTTAATTGCACTTTTTGGACAAGTATTAGACTTGATTGAACTCTTTGTAAGTTTTAGGACTCAATTGCACTTTTTGGACAAGTTTTAGGACTTGATTGAACTCTTTGTAAGTTTTAGGACTCAATTGCACTTTCGCACAAGTTTTAGGACTTCTACCCGAACATATCCCTAAATTCGGCACTAGTCCTTTTTTTTCCCCTGAATAGGTGTTGATTAGTGTCAAAAAATTTTGGTACCAAAAAAAAAAAAAAAGAGTTACGATTTTCTTCGGGTAACTTGTTGGTAACTACCGACACTATCACGATGTTATCAACTCTCTTTTGTAGTTTGTGAACTCACAATTTTTTCACAAACTTACCAATTTGTGAAAAATTAGAGTGATTTACCTACCTTTTTCAAATTGAATTACCAACTAGTATGAGTCACCAATTCTCATGTGGTTAGTTACTAACTTCAAGGGTCTGTTTAACTTACCAGCTTTTCTTTTGAGTTACCGATTTTTATTTTTCTCGGTTAACTTAACTCTTTCTAAAGATAACGAACTAAATTACTATGACTCACCAACTTTTACCTCATCAAGTTACCTCATAGCATTGAGTTACCAACTCCATTTGAGTTAATTACCAGCATTTAACCTTTTTTTTTTAACAGTTTCCAACTTTTAATATTGTTTAAGAATTTTTCTTTGCAAGCCTTAGCAACGCTTTGAATTTACCAATTTTTTTTTCGAAAATACCAACCTTAAGTATAGTGAATTGCCAGCTCTTCTTTAGTTATAAGTCACTTTATTAGCAACTCCGATTTGAGTTGATTATCGAATTTAGTTTTCTTTGAATTGCAAAATTTTCTTATCTTTTACCAAGATCTCATGTGCAGTTATATCGGGAGTTACAAAACTGTGAAGGCCAGCACACGTCGTGCTAAAATAGCCGGCAACTTGGGCAGCGCATGGTAACGTTTCCGTTTCTCCAAAGTTCTATTCTTTTGTTCCCCGGAAAAAAAAAAAAAAAAAACAAAAATTTGTTTTGTAAAACATTTGTTCCCAGGAACAATTTCTCTAATTTTTTGTTCCCGAGAACAGTTTTGAGAAACAAAAAAAAGTTGGTTCTTGTTCCTAGGAACAATTTCTAGAAATAAACCAATTTTCTTTTTTTTTTCTTTTGTTTCTCTCTCTTGCCGCGACCACCTCCAATGGCCCGAAGCCACCGCCGATCGCCGCCAGCCACCGCTCGCCGCCTCCCACCACCCGCCGCCACAGCCCGCCGCCGCGGCTGCACAATCGCCCGCCGGTGACGGTCGGCGGCAAGCGGTTGTGCAGCAACGGCGGCGAGCGGCGAACGGTAGCGAGGCGTCGAGCGGTGGCGACCGACAGTCGATGATCCGTGAGCAAGAATAAAAAATAAATAAATACAAAAAGAAATTGTTGCGTTACCAAACGCATTTCTATTCTTTTTCTATTCCAATAGTAGAAATTTTGTGTAGTTACCAAACAAGTTCTTTTACTCAAAAATTATTCCCCGGAACAGAAATAGAAAATAACTATTTATGAAAAAAAAAAACTCTTCCCCGAAACAGAAGCATTGTCATGCGTAGCCTTGTTCATTAGAAGTCCAAGGCCGCCGCTCATCCACGATTTTATACCCCATAGACCTCATCCAAGCTTCGCTACCGAACGCACATATCATAATCACCACTACCACAAGCAAAATAGTTGCAAATCTCATCAGCAGCTGAAGAAGAGAAATTTCAACGCTTCGTATAGTTTATAACATGAAATTGGCCGAAAAGTTCGCTCATACATCTGCGGCGACATGTCAAAATTGCAGTAAGTTGGCTTTCTGCCTGTATATGAGTGCCCGATACCCTCTAGCAGTGAGGTTTTTGTGGTAATTAATCATGCTTCCAGCATCACGATCATACGAAATTATGTTTGCATAACTCCCAAGCGCCCACCACGCTTTGCTGTTCGTAGTTGAAGGAAAATAAAAGTAATAAATCAAAAATAAAAGGAAAGTGGCAAAGTAATTAATGATACTTGAAAAACCACACCTCTTCCACCATGAATCGCTTTCCGAACATCTTTATTATCCAGCCAGGTCGCAACTCTATCATCCTGGAAATGCGTACGTAGTTCAGAATTCTTAAGAGGTTATCGAATGAAATATTGGGGAGAAGGTATGGGAGAAACAAGACGATCAACAAGAACCCCTAAATGAGGGTGCCACATAAGCCGAGCCGTACCTGAAATGGATGAATTACCGAAAGAACTAGACAATAATAAACATGTTATAATTCTGAAAATAGCACAGCATATAGATCAACAATACAACGCAAGCAGTGTGCATGGACGCAGATTGATGTAACGAAAGTAATTGCAAGAAGATAACAAAAACGACGTGAGGCAATAGGGTTTTATGCAGAAATAGTTTCTAAGGAAGGACTTTTAGGCGAGGCAAACTTACAGTTCATGAAAGTGGACAAACAATTAAAGATAAAGAGATGCAAAGTAGGGGGACTTACATTACATGGAACGCCGATGCTGTTTAGAAGCTGTGACCATGTTGGAACAGGTCCATCCCTCACGGGAGCTCTAGGAGGCCAGGCGCGGCCAAATATCCTCTTTCTCACTGGAAAAGGCCACTCGGTCTCTCCCAATAGCCTAAAGCTGGCAGTTAACCTATCATTATTAGCCGTAACCATCCATGTTGATGACCCATCATAGCATGGTTCTGGGATGTCATATAAGTTTAAATCATTTATATACTGGGATTGACCAAACTCTTGAGTGTCAGGAGAAATTTTATCAAAATCATCCACTGTCCTCGTTACTGTGTGATAGAGGGGCAGTTGTCACATGCACCTCATCAACTTTTGCGAGTTTGCTTACACAAGTTGGAGTGCGCAGCTCATAGTAATTCCCTTTGCATTCCCTCTTAGCCACCTGCGAAATAGCACTACCAGTCTTGCTGCTCAATTTACTTTAATCACATGACAGATGCTTAAGGCAGGGCTTGTCCCTCCAAACCGACAATCTTGCGAACAAATTAACAACAGCACAAGCATTAGGAAGAAGATTGAGCAAGCAAATACGGAGGCACTAGAAGGGCTATCAACAAAAAGCTTCACAAGAAAAGGCTCGAATGTTATGCCTAAAACAGTAGCGAAAAGAGGCTCTACTACCTCAAACGGGTCATCTGAGATCAGGCCCATCCCATGCGCAAAGGAAACGAGAGCGTTGCCGTCAAATTCCTCATCAGTGACTCCATAACCAACAAGATATCCCTGTTAAACAATTATATAATTTGTCCAAAAAAAAAAAACTCAATTATATTATGAGCATTTGATCAGATCTGACAATCTGATTGCCTAGAGAATGTACCTTGAGATTGAGAACGGGCTTCACTCCAGCATCAATACCTGCCAAAAGGATTTATATTTGCGATTGAATTTTGATCCTAAATCAGGTACTAAACAGTGGAAGCACTCTTTACATTACCAGCGTGGTAGTATCATACTTATGATCAACTATAGTTATTGTACCTTGAGGAGAAATGTATAAGAATCAAGAGCACTCTTTACATCACCAGCATGGTAGTCGCTCGAATTTTCAGAATATGAAAATCCAACACCAGTAGGAGAATCCAAGTAAATAATGTTGGAGACCTATGATGTCAAGAAATCAGGAAGCAATCTTAGTTAAAATATGTCATAATACGTGACCAAAATTTATGATGGACTTGATTGATGCCAACCAAAGTCTAGGTAAGTGTTTTTCTCTTCCATATTTTTATAGATTGAGATAGCTTTGTGGATCAATATCATCATAACCATTAATTATAGTTTAGGCAAGTCTCGCCGGTGGCCAAGCGAGCCTCACCGAGGCTGGGCGAGGCCCGCCTGGCCACCGGTGGGGCTGGGTGAGCCTCGCCGGTGGCTAGGCTTGCCTTCGGCGAGCTTGCCGAACTGGTTGCCAACGACCAGCATACGGCAGTGGCCAGCAGTGGTGTACGGCAGCAGGGCGGACAACAACGGACGGTGGCAGACGCAACAAAGGAGGGGAGAGAGGAAGAAGAGTTCCATTTTTTTTTTTCTTTTTTGTTTCCGGAACAAAAATCAAGTTTTTATTTATTTTTTTTATTCTATTCTAAATCTATTCTCAGAAACAAAAATTTTATCAAACGTGATTTTATTCTCAAACTGCTCTCAGAAATAAAAAATTAAAATCAGATATTGTTTAGATGGTTATTAATATGCATTTAGTCAACACAAAAAAACAACATAAGAGAACCAGCGTACCACCGTACAAGACAAGACCACTGTTTGCCATGGAAATGTCCTGTCCTCGGTCCTTCTGATGGATTGATCCTCAATATTCGCCAGAAAAAACAAGGACAGCGATTGATATGTAAGGAGAAAGACTATATATACAGATAGATTCCGTGCCAAGAAAAGAGACGCCATGGATTTTTTCCGGGATTTGTGGGTCAAATCTGATTCGGTTGTACGGAATTTTGAAAAGGAGTGAATTACTAGAAGCCAAAGAGAGATTCCAAAAGAAACAGAAAAAGCCAAAGACATTCTTTTTTTCCCATTTGGGATTGGATTGATCTGTGAACTGTGTTGATAGGAGCGTGGGATAAAGGGATTCTTGTAAGAGTGAGAAATGACACAAAATAGATTGTATGATTCAGATCAAATAAATCGTGTCCATCGGAAGTGTTGATCGCATAGGTTTTATAGTAGAACCACATGTAATCGATGGTTTATATAATATGCAAGGAAAAACACTTATCGAGACTTGGATCGACATCGATCAAGTTCATCATAAATTTTTGACATGTGAATCCGACATGAATTTGAGATCTCGGTAAGAAATATAGATTATTTTGTATCTATTTCAATATATAAGACAGTATAATACATTTCTTATTCCGTGTAGAAGATTTATACAAATCCCTCGAGATTATGAAAATGGTAGATTAATGGCTTGTTAGACAATCAAGCCAACCATACCGGTGTTAGATGATCTGAAGAATATAGCCGTCCTTTAGTCGACTAATTTAGTGCATGTAAGTATAACGTCGTTCAACCAAAAAAAAAAAAAAAAAAAAAGTATAACGTCCGAATGTATTTCAATTTATCACTTATCTGAAGTTCATAGTAGTAGAAAAAATTGCCATTAGATCGTTGCATTTCTTGTGGATCAGAACCATTCTAGTGGATCAGGAATCGATGTTTTTAGAAACAAAGTACTAGTCAAATCGACTTGCTCCCTCAACCACTTGAAGCCGGCAATTCCTAGTCATGGAATGGAAACCAGTGTTGTCCGCCCTTGAGAGAAAGAGGGTGCGTCATGTCACTCACTCGAGCATCAATTCAAGGAAGGGTAACTTAAATTGTTCTAAGATTTTATTTTTATTTTTAACTGAAATTGTTCTAAGATTGAGATTGACCTACCTTAGCCAATTTTTCTCGTCATACAAGTATGGGTGGATATAGCATTACAGCTGGTAGAAGTACTTCAATCCGCTCCAGGATTTCAAACGTGATGGTTTAGTAGTAAGTGTCAAATATGACTCGAGTTTGAGCGTTTCTAAAATGCGAAATTTGGTGGATTCGCGTTTGAGATTTATTGGACTTTCGACGGATTTATAAAAGAGGAAGCTTCGGAAGACATTCTCTTTGCGTGAAGAGGAATGTGGTCGCTGAAGAAGTCCCTGTACGTAAACAAATTAGGTGGGCCCAAGTCAAGAATTTGACTTTTCTTGGGCACACGTATTTCCTATTTCGGCGGCCGCACGAAGACCTACATAAACCGAAAACCCTATGTAGAGAGGAGCCAGACGTTAGAGGAGTTTTTCGCATATCCGCATCGCTTGCAAAAGCCGCGAAAGAGATCCTTTTTCGAGGGTGTTGCTGCTACACCCGTACGAGAGAAAAGGAGGAGTCGCATGTCTTCAAGCTAAAGCGCGATCAAGAAAAAGAGTTCTTTTTCAGCGTTTGTTTTGAGCTTGTGTGATAATTTTAGTGCCATGGCTTGGGTTTGGGTGTAATTGGGGCTTGGGAAACACCGAGAGAGTGTTTGAGTGACTTGAGTGTGTAATATCCTTGTATCGTTTGATCTATAGTGAAATTCGATGATGCTCTCCCCGTGGACGTAGGTCTTTACGACTGAACCACGTAAATCTGGTGTCCGATTTATTTTCTTCTTTCGTCTATATTTTGTTCGATCGCTCGCCCAATCGCAACAAGTGGTATCAGAGCTAGGTTTGGCTGAGTTGAAGCGAATCGATGGCAACCGAAGAAGTAAAAGTGAAAATCAACAGATTTGATGGGAATAATTTTAGTTTCTGGAAGATGCAGATTGAAGATTATCTTTACCAGATGAATCTGCACTTGCCTTTATTTGGGGAGAAACATGAAGCAACCTGATTGGGATTTGCTAGATAGACGAGCTATGGGTGTTATTCGTCTGACGTTGGCTCGTAACGTCGCGTTTAACATCCTGAAGGAGAAGACCACTGCTGATTTGATGCAAGCCCTGTCGGATATGTACGAGAAGCCCTCTGCGATTAACAAGGTCCGTTTGATGCGACGTCTGTTTAACTTGAAGATGAGCAAAGGTGCGTCAGTTGCTGATCATATCAATGAATTCAATGTGATTGTTAGTCAATTGAGTTCAGTTGAGATTGATTTTGAAGATGAGGTACGTGCTTTGTTTCTATTATCCTCATTGCATGATAGTTGGAATACTACCATTACTGCTGTTAGTAATTCCTCTGGGTCAACAAGTTTGACGTTTGATGGGGTTCGAGATTTAATTCTGAGCGAGGATATTCGTAGAAGGAATCTGGCGAATCTGTATCCACTGCTCTAGTAGGTGAAAATAGAGGAAGAGCTGTAACACGTATGGGTAATGGTAGTACTAATATTAACAGACGTAGTCAATCTAGGACTGCTAATGTTGTCTGTTGGAGCTGTGGTAAGAGGGGGCATCTTAGAAGGGATTGCCTTAAGCTGAAGAATGAAAAGGGTAAGGGAATTATAGTTGATTCTGCAGATAATGTTGCAGCTGTAGCAGATAATGTCGATTATGTCTTGTCTGTCACTAATGATTCATCGCTTGATGGATGGGTTATGGATTCTGGTTGTTCTTTTCATGTCACACCAAATAGAAACTGGTTTATTACTTATCAGTGCACGGGTAGTGATAAAGTTCAGTTAGGGAACAACGTTGAGTGCGATGTTATGGGTGTTGGTGATGTTAAAATCAAAATGCATGATGGTATCGTGAGGACATTGACTGGAGTGAGGCATGTTCCAGAATTGAAAAAGAACTTAATTTCCTTGGGTGCCCTAGATTCAACGGGTTGCAGGTATTCTTCAAAATGTGGAGTTCTGAAGGTTGTTCGAGGTGCCCTGGTGATAATGAAAGGAATCAAGCACGATAGCCTGTATAAACTTCAAGGTGAGACAGTGATAAATTTCGCTGCGAAGACGTCGGATGCATCTGTTCGAGAGTCTATTGACTGCTCAAGGAAGACTCGGGTGTTTGTGCCAAGGCACAAGTTTGATGCTGGTGTCAGGATCTCGCAGTCAAGAGCTTTGATCGAGACGGAGACTGGTAAGTCGATCAAGCATGTGCGGACTGACAATAGCATGGAGTTCTGCTCGGAGCTGATAAATAAATTCTGCATGAAAGAGAGCATAGTGAAACACCGCACTAGTGCTAGTAAATCACAACAATTTGCAAAATTGACGAGCAGAACATTACTAGAGATGGCCCGAAAAATTATCTCTAGTTCTAGTATGACTAGGAGATTCCTGGTTGATGTGCTAAGTACGGTAAGCTACCTGGTGAAAAGATCCCCATCAACTGCTATTGAATGGCGGACTCCTGAAGAAGTGTGGTCAAGTAACGTTGCTGATTATTCTATTATTAGAATGTTTGGTTGCCCGTGTTATTTTCGAGTAAGTGATGGTAAGCTCGATGGGAGGGCAAGGTGCATATTTCATGGCTATGCACAAGGTGAGCGGGGTGATTTCTTGTGGTGCCCAGATATAAATTCACATGTTAACAGCAGAGAAGTTACCCTTGATGAGTCTCCAATACTTCTGGCTAGGAGTGATTATAGAAATGTTAATACGGATCTAGACGGTGTTCAGCTTGAGGTGGAGTTGCAACCAGAAACTCCTGAGGTAGCGAGTACGAGTACTAACAAAGTAATCGACACAAATTGTGCTTATAGCGAGGTGGAGCCTATAGAGCCAATGGTTGCTGTAACTGCTGATATTGACAAGGTATGTATTCGATCTCCTGACAAATATGAATGCAACAATGGTTTTGTTTTATCTGCGATTAAGGAGGTTGTGTCAGAAAATCCTTGCGGAGTAGTTAAAAGTGCATGTGGAGTTGGTATTCTGATGAGGTCCTCAGTTATGGTGAAGTTCAAGCGATACTTGGACTTGGATAATATCTGTGGCGGTTGAGCCCATCGGGGCTATGGGAAAGTAGCAGCAGAATTTGAATTTTTTGCGAACGTCGAGTCAAGGTAGAGATTGTCAAATATGACTCGAGTTTGAGCGTTTGCTAAAATGCGAAATTTGGTGGATTCACGTTTGAGATTTATTGGACTTTTGACGGATTTATAAAAGAGGAAGCTTCGGAAGACATTCTCTTTGCGTGAAGAGGAATGTGGTGGGGCCCAAGGTCAAAGGTTGACCTTGGGCACACACGAACACACAATGTTCAGCAAAGCAAGTTTCCTCGTCGCTGAAGAAGTCCCTGTACGTAAACAAATTAGGTGGGCCCAAGTCAAGAATTTGACTTTTCTTGGGCACACGTATTTCCTATTTCGGCGGCCGCACGAAGACCTACATAAACCGAAAACCCTATGTAGAGAGGAGCCAGACGTTAGAGGAGTTTTTCGCATATCCGCATCGCTTGCAAAAGCCACGAAAGAGATCCTTTTTCGAGGGTGTTGCTGCTACACCCGTACGAGAGAAAAGGAGGAGTCGCATGTCTTCAAGCTAAAGCGCGATCAAGAAAAAGAGTTCTTTTTCAGCGTTTGTTTTGAGCTTGTGTGATAATTTTAGTGCCATGGCTTGGGTTTGGGTGTAATTGGGGCAGAAATACCGAGAGTGTTTAAGTGACTTGAGTGTGTAATATCCTCATCGCTTGATCTATAGTGAAATTCGATGCTGCTCTCCCCATGGATGTAGGTCTTTACGACTGAACCACGTAAATCTGGTGTCCGATTTATTTTCTTCTTTCGTTTATATTTTGTTCGATCGCTCGCCCAATCGGAACAGTAAGAACAACGAGAATTGTTAGTATGGAAACTTTCTGAGTACAACCTTAGAGTTCATGACTAAAATCAACTCGAATCAATCCTTTGAAAGTACAATTTGCATTTCATACGAAGCAAAAAATGGGGGGAATCAAGATGATGGTAGACGGGAACATGAAAATTCACGCAGCATTTCACAGTAATGCCGAAGAAGCTGAAGAAGTTGTCTCAGAAGAAGCTACGGCAGTCAAAACTTTCAGTATGGTAACCACTTCCTTCACTGCTAGATGAGAGCTCGCATGCTTTGATAACCGATAACATCCTGGATGGTGGTGCTGGTGCAAGATCTGTTGAACCTGGAGACCTCAGTGGGAGGACCGGAAGCGAGACCTCGAAATTCAAAACGCTACTTACTTCTCTCATGGACGGTCGACGAGTGTAGTCCAGCAACTTACACCAGAGCCCAACCCTGATCAAGCACTCCACTTCTTTCTCGTCGAAATTTCCACCAAGTCTCGAGTCTACGACATCCAGCAACTGCTCTGTTCCATACAGATCCCGAACCCAGTCCACAAGGTGGACCTGATCTTCTACTGCTCTCAGCTCAACAACTTTCCTTCCACATACTATCTCCAAGAGGACAACCCCAAAGCTATAGACATCAGATGCCTTATTTGTCTTGCCTGAGTAAACACATTCAGGGGCGATGTAGCTGATAGTACCAGCCAATATAGTCGTTTGCGACGCTTTAACACAATCGACTAGTCTTGCCAAGCCAAAGTCCCCCAACTTAGCATTAAACTCCGAATCGAGTGTGACGTTGCTACATTTTATATTCCTGTGCACCACGCATTTTTCCCATTCTTCATGGAGGTACAACAGCCCCGAGGCCAAGTCTTGAGCGATCTTATACCAAGTCAACAAGCTTCTCCCTTTGAACAGATGTGAATCCAAACTCCCAATCGACATGTATTCATAAACAAGGAGTTCTTTCTTCTCGCGGCACCAGCCAATGAGCTGCACCAAGTTTTTGTGCTTAAGTGGGCTAATGGTCGTCACTTCTATCGCGTATTCCCTGATTCCCTGTTTGGATTCGGGAATTACCTTCTTGACAGCAACACTCAACTTCAAATCACTAAGATAACCCTCGTAAACTCGTCCAAAACCCCCTTCCCCAAGTAATCGCTCACTCATGAAGTTGTTCGTCGCCAGCATCAACTGCTTATACGAAAACTTCTTCGGTCCTGTTATCTTGTTGAATCTTCATCAATGGCCGGTAACATATCATCATCTTCCTCTGCTTTTTTTTTTCGGCATGCAAAGAAACCAACCAAAACCCACAAAAGCTATAAGGGACAACAAGCCAATTATTCCTAGTACTACCCATAGCCACGTCTTAGACACTGTTCTTTTAACTTGTAGACTAGAGGAAAACTGCCATAACTCAAGAGTATGCATCTCTTGCAACTCTCCACTACCAGCAGTAAAACCAAAAGTCACCCATTCTGGCAAGGTACGGTTCAAAGAAACTTGGTCCGAAAGACGGGAAGAATGAGGACTGGAGCTCCGGTCACTGGCATCCATCAAGAGGACGCTCAAATTTTGCGTTCTAGAATCGAACGTAATTTGAGCATGAAGGGGTCGACCGTAGAGAATATTGTACGTCCACCACTCGACACAGACATTGAAAGAAGAGTTGACAGTGTTTATATCAATACCGATATGTTCGCATGGAGGATCCCATGGATTTGTGGAATGGTCATAGAACGTGTCAAACTCCACCGCAACGAACACGATGGAGCGGTCGTAGCTTGTGCTATTTACAAGAGCTAGAAACCGTCCGTCTGACCTGACTGGCATCTGAGATCCATTGGGAGAGAGAAAGAAAGTCAATCCATCAGCATGCAATGTGTCACGTCGGGATTTTATGGTGAACGTAAACTCAGTCGTGAAATCTGCCATGTTGCCCGAGTCCTTATCCCAAAGGTGCATCGGTTGATAAAGTATTGCGCGACCAGTGCTCTGGGCGAGGTTCACATCAACCTCGTTTTTAGTGAGCTGGATGGCGCCATTCACCTCAGTCGCTTCTACTTCCACTAGCACGCGATTGTCAATGGGGTCAAAATTTGTGAAGTTGAAGGAAATGCTGTCGGATGATGATGAAGCTTTGGGCAGGATGATTAGGGAGAAGAAGATGAACACCACAGACAAAAGCTTTCCCATGTTGCAACCTAAGATCAATAGGCTGTGAAGCTCAACCTCTGACAAAAGGCAAGGTTTTCTGAAGTTGCCAGAGGTGATCTCTTACAGCCTCTCAGGGACACTATGCCTTTAGTTCCTTTATATTCAGCGGCTGATGGTTGCCAATTTAAGCAAGTCATAAGGGGTTAAAAAGTCAAATCAAAGCCTTTTCCTCTCCTTTTCTCCCCCATGGTCTTCTTCCACCTTCAATCAGGGGGAGAGTTTGATCTACTCTCACCCTCCCCTCCATCTCCATCCATGGTTGATTTTATATGAAGTTTTTTTGTTCTTTTCTTCTTTTTTTCTTTTCTCCTAATCTAAATCTAGGAGTTTTCTTCTCCTAATCATTCTATATTTGAGAGTATGAACTCTTCTAATCTTGTTCTTAATCTACAAGTTCTTCTTTCCCAAAATTTAAGACTTTAATAATATTTTCAGGAATTCGATACCCGTGCTTTGTCCATATACAAGTCCTATGTCTCAAGTTTCAAAAATAATTGCAGAAACTCTAGCGTCTCGCTAAACTATGAAGATTTGCTCTTCTAAAAATTAGATTTGTGTTTATTCCGTACGGCGATGGTACAGCGGAAGTCAAACCTAAGCATGCACCACCAATTGGCAACGCCGTAGTTATTGGAGAAGGAATTCTCGACGTGTACTTATCACTAACGATAATATAAGATCTGGTGATCGGCTGTCAATTAATTTATTTGACATGTCCAATCCATTCTTATGGAATGAGTGTATGCTTAACCCTACCAATGCTCTATTGATCCTTCTTGTTTTCTGAATTTGGCTTTGCTTTGTAATATTCTGGCTTTTAATCTACTTCGATTTGCTTTGCTATGAAAGTTACTTTTCATCTATTCTTTTGAGTAATGAATGTAATTTTCTTTTGACAGGCTAAGTCTGGACCCGTTTGAATGAAACAACAGCAAATCAAAACCAAAAAGAAAAATTCCAAGCTCAGTGAGATTAGTTTGGTTTGGAAACCACATGGCCCAAGACGGCTAGCTGGCCAAGCAATCATTTCGAAATTACTTGGTCGACAATGAGAAAATATATGAAAGACCAAGTCTAAACTGGAGGAAAAGTTCTAATATTGATGGAAGGGAGGACTTAGTAGAAGAAAGATAAACTGGTCTAACTTCTTATAGAATAATAGCGACATTGGACGTCAGACGACAGCGAATCGAACTGTGAGTAAATATTCTAAATGAGGAAAACCAAGGAGTCTCCATTTCAATATAAATTGTCATCATCGCAATGAGATTTAAAATACACTTTGACATGACAAACGAAAGATCGAGGAGCATCCACTGTAATAACAGGAAGCTGGAGATATATTAGGAGTATACTACCTGGAGGATGAGAGATCAAGGAACAAGTCAATGAAAGAAATGAAGAATCCTTCCAGGTCCGTTGAATTCGGTTTGACAAATCTGCCAAACACGTCAAAGCGGAATGCCTATATCAAGAAATGAATGAATCAAGCTCAAGTTTGCAATGCAATTGAAACTAATAAGCACGTATCTTCAAACTTAAAGATGAACAGTGCCCTGTGACGCTTACAATGTTCGCGTGCTGGAAGGCAATGTTTGAAGAAGAACCTTAGAAGTGATATCTGATTTGGCTTACAGAATAAACACTTCCATCAACATAAGCCATCAAAAAGGCCTTCCTCTATTTATGTTTAAATAGAAAACAATACAAATACCCACAAAAAGACGAATGAACAGAGACAGCAATATTAAGTATAGAGATCCCACTGACTCACTTCTAAAAGATAAGTATTCTACAATCCTCTCTTACATGCATAGCACTTTCAATTGCGTAGTATGATAGATTTAATTGCTGTTAGGAGATTCCACCTCTTTGCTACCATTCTCGACCAGCAAAATTGTACGTTGACTTGTTCTCTTGACATCTTGACCTCCACAATCGAAGAGCCATCGCTTGCCTTCAACCTCAAAGCATGGAAAATGCTCCCATTTTGCTATAACATTAAGTCCTCGCTGCTGAATCATTTAACTTGGCGAAAGGACGAAGCACCCAAACGCTACTGCTACTAATGCTATTAGAAATATTTTACGGCCATTAGAAGTAGATGATGCGCTGGAAAACTTGAACCTCTGAGCTTGGTCACTGCAGAACAAGGAACAAAAACGTTATTCTAGGAAAGATGTAAAGTTCCAAACAAGAGAATACTATATCCCTGGTTGGCCACAGCTCTTTTCCAATATATAATACTCATCAAGGGAGACACGCAGTTAGAAAAATCATGAGGCTCTCAGGATGTTTCTCTATTGCACGCATCTGCATGGATGCATTTATGTCAATTAGAGATGGATGCAGGTGAGCATGTAATCATGTGTGCACATGTTTGTGCATTGGCTTTTGCTTTTAAACTATCAAATATAGATAAGTAGAATGCTCAACCAAAATATTAACCTAGTCCATTCCAAGACAAACATCTATTGGAATGGATATTATTTGCTACCAGCTTATTTTCCTCAAATCAATAGGTGGTGATTAACTAAGCTGCTGCCAGTTGGCTTTGTGAGATCTTACTTCTGAAACGAAGATAGTACGCCGCAGTATATGGTATTATCAGGCAACTGAAACTCGGTTGTGTCATTTTCTGGATTGACAACACTCATATACAATTCTTGACCCAGATACCATGAGTCAAGATTCTCAGTGCGGAGATTCCAAATGCCGGCATTGTCAAGTGAAACCAAGATGGCTGTCCAAGCTCCAGGAAAAACCTGTAATACAGATGGAACTTCCTAATCATACAGAGTCTTTTTCAGCAAATTTATAAACTATAAAAATTTCCTTCCAAGTAACAAAAGATGTCTTCAGATTTCCATAACAGCAATACAGAAAGATTCTGATAAAGTAAAGCTAACAGTAGTGCCAACTAGAAGTTTGCGCTAAAAAAATGACTGCGTAAAAATTATAATAGGCACCCAACTGATATTCCACACCCTTGCAAAGATGAACAATAATTAGGCGTTCATGAACTTCCAAATATATAAACACTCTGCCTGTGGGAAAACTTTAAATGCAGGATCTTTGCCCCAAGAATTGTTTTAATACTCAGGATCAAGCACATGAGAGAGAGAGCATAGAGGTACCTGTGTAGTGGAACGAGCAACTCCATCCCATTTGTTATAAGTGGTTCTGCTACTTTCCGTCCATACTCCAAAGTCCATACTGCAGTGCACCACAATATCGCCAACTCATTTATCTTTCAAATTCTAGGGAAGAAAAGGAAGCAGAGTACCAAGCTTTTTAGAAAGACAAGGCTAGAGGCTCACCCCACGACAAAGAACGCATAGCCATCTAAGTGGTAGCTCTGGACATTAGTGCCATTGTTCTGGAAGATGATTTCCAGAAAACCTTTATAAGTTCCATTTATCAAAGAAGTATCAAGTTTGGCGGGTCTGTTCATTAGTCTATTCGGGAAATCAAGCTTGTAAAGACCGAGAAGGTTGAACTGCTGCGCAAGCTTTAGGGGAGTTAAAGGCGGTAAATAAGATATACCATTCAAGGTGGTACGCCATTTCCCATTGATAAGCTCCGGAGATCTGTTAAGGATGACATACACATCCGTAACAGTAATGTCACCATACCTAAAAGAACCTTGTGGATTGGGACGAGCAGCACCAGCAGAGACATTCCATCTGAATATCAGATTTATTTAACATCAATAAGCCAATGTGCAGGAGAAAACAAAAGGCTCGTAACTAAGTAAAAACACCAGAGTCCAAACATGTTATCTCACCCAGTTGTTATACCTAAGATGGTGAAGAAAATTATGAGCCCAAAGGAAGACAGAATAGATACAGACCAAATTAAAGTGTAAGACTTTGACATTAGTTTTGAATTGCATTCAGCACATAATAAAACTAGATGTATTAAATAGATGAGAGTTACCATTAGCTACAACCTTATGGATCTGGCTTGATTCATTGAGGCATATGCATCGTTCTCACCAGGATCAGGGAGAGGGCCCAAAGCTGGCCCTTGAGAGTTGGAGTAGTGCAACACAGCGACTCCAGCGGCTTTACTGAACTTAGAGGAGTTGAAGCTCGGAGAGGCAAATATGAAGTAGTCGGTGCTTGCATTTTGATCCATTGTGACTAAGAATGAGTATGACTGCCCCACATGAATATCCATGTTTGTATAAATTTGCTGAACCGTGTATGATCCTTCAGTCTCCACCAGTAGTAAGTTATGATTCTGTATTCTGAAATTTAAACTAGTGGAAATACCAACATTGTGCACCCTAATGCGGTAAGTTTTTGCTGTTTCACATAAAACAAAAGGTTGTGTTACTTTCTTCATCTCTAAAAAGTTGAGGATGGTACTGCAAATCAAGTGACTGCCATAAGTATAACTCTAAAATCACTCGCTATATGGCCAAAACTTATAAGCTCACAGATGCATGCCATAGCTTACCTGGTTCAACATTGATTATCTGATAAGTAATGCCATCTGGAACAAGTTGCTTGTCATATTGATAGGGACCGAAGCCATTAATTAGGATACCATCAGGAAACCCAAGGTCTTTTCCCTTTTCTAGGTATTTCCTAAGTTTCTGTTTCCAAAAGGCACATGTAAACTATCATTATATGATGAACCAAGTAGACAGCGCGAGACCAAGAGAGACTTGATACTAACCTTATGGCTTTTAGTATACCAGTCACTAATAAAAAATGTAATGTCTCCATCAGGCGTTGCAAAAGGTAGGGGAATAACATCTCTGTTGTTTACTATGATTCCCCCATATCCACCTGCCGCTCTCTGGAAGTTCAAGGATGGGAAGTAAAAGAAACTCCCTATTTGATCTTTGACCTGGAATTGGTATGTCCAATTCCATCCAGCAGGAATCGGACAATTTGTCCCCAGTACACCATCTTGCCAAGAGTTCTTCCTGTGTTGTATTCCATTCCTGACAAGAGTATGATTTAGTAGCGTTAGCAGTCAACTACTTCTGATATCCGATTACCTAGGCCATATCCAAGGATGATAATTCATATGTAGTTATGTTATAGTTTACCATGTCAAAAGCAATGGCTCATCGAGCTCATTCTTGACATTGATCACGATATTCCAATTGGTAGTGATATTAAGAATGGGCCCTGGGAACAGCCCATTAATCCCAATCACCTGAAACATTAGTCATGAGATGGTAGTATTTTAGCATTCTGATGAAGCACGCTTATCTAAGCTAAGTGTATCACAAGAAATGAAGAAAGCAAAAGATCTTCTCGCCTAAACTTGCTAGACGTAATATGCACGAACTTCTATCAGGACCAAAGTGATAGTTCTTAAAGCATCAGAATATATTTGACATGCTATACCCAAAAACGCAACAAGATAAAGACATGTAAACAATCAGCAGCCTGGAAAGAACCCAACAAAAATACGAGGAACAAACTATACCCAAAAACATCTTAAAATGAGATAATGAAAGAGTGAACATAGCCATTTTCTAGATACTTCTGACAGGAGGGTTTCTGGATTCAAAATCTATTCACTGAGATAGTACAGAGGAGAAACATAATAACTTCACTGAATAAGTTGTGAAAGAGCTGCAAAGTTCATGAGAGCATTCCCCCTATTCAATAGATTGATCCGCATATAACTTATACGATTGTTAGAACGTGGACAGTATCGAGAATCCATATGCAGTATACTCTGTAGTGTTTTATTCAAAAACGGCCAACTAAGCCAGAAGAGAAACCCAAAGGATACAAGTAGATCAGACAGGCTAAATTCTCGCCTATCACTATCCATAGGAAAAAACAAGAGATGGGCCCTCTCCAGTTATAGAAAAAGTATGCGCTACGGTTTTATGTCTTGATAAGACATAACAAATTGTACCAGCATTTCGAAGATCCAAGTACACACAAAATCATGCTTATATCTTGTCTCTCTTTCGTTTATCTAAGGTAAATCATAACGTCATTGAGTAGTAAATCAGGAAGATGAAAACTCAATGTACAATTTGGGAAGCTTGACTATAATAAACATTCTGTTATAATTATAACACTCAACACACATCAATGGTGGAGCACATTCTACTCCACACCTACACATGGAGCAAGTTGCTCCAATTCATAGGATGCCATAGGCAGATATTTATATCATAATATTGTAGAAAGCTGGCAAAGTGGTGAATGCACCCACTTTGCATCATATAAATCTGAGCAACTCGTTCCATGTGTAGGTGTGGATTAGAAAGGACTCCACATGGGTGTGCGTTGAGTGTTGTTCTTGTAATAATAATAAGAGAGTGCTCATTATAGTCACGTTTCCGAAATTCTACACTCAATAGATCAATGTACTTCAAAACTGAGAATTTAGCTTGGCTACACTATGAGCAGTCTCTGGAAGTCGAGCAAAAAGGAATAACATTGGCTTTTTCCTGGGAGGCAAAGTACAATTCAAGAGACGCAGAGCCACATAATCACTCATCATTCGGCACAAAAGAGAAATCATCCTAGCAAATCGCCATCAGCAGCTTACTAGCAGCGCTACCAGCGCAGCGCTACCAGCGCTACCTACAGCGAGAAAGAGCGGGAAAAGGAAGAAACTAACTAACGGTCAAGCTTCAACTAGCGAAGCACGGAACGAAAGCCGAAGGCGAGTAAAACCGAGAAGCGAGAGAGACCTGCTGCTTGGATCCAAGGGGCGAACTGGAGAGATACGACACGGTCCAGTCGAAGTACGCAAAAGGGTCTGCCGCCAAGCCGCTGCCCAACGACCCAAGAACCAGAATTGCCGACAACAGGGACGAGGAGGTAAAGGAGGAGGAGAAAGCCTCGCCGGAAGGCATTTGCAACGCCCTCTTCCGCATGGATAAGGACGGAGGATATCGGCTTTAGCCCTCCTTCACCGACAAGGAAATGGGAAGTCGCGTGAGCGAGTGAAGGGATGGTGGAGAACGAGACAAAGAGACAGCAAGAGTTCGCAGAAGAGAGAGACAGAGAGAGAGAGAGAGAGAACGGAGAAGGAACGAGACAACTGGGTTTTCAGAGCGGCCAGCCGCGAGGTGGGCCCCCCGGCCGGTCCTTTCTCGGCTCTCCATGTAAATTTGAAAGAGAGAGGGCGAAGGAAGGAGGAGAGACCCCGCGAGCTGGAAAGCAGCGGTTGCTTTACGACTCTTTTTCTTCCGCAAATGAAAATGGTGGGGCTCCAGCGGAACAGTGGCGGCAGGAACTGGTCCGCGGGCAGCAATCATGGCGGTGGAAAAGATTCCGGAGCGACTTCGCTGCTTAAACCCACGAGCGATTCTGAGTTCCCACTTGACAGTGGCAAGAACTGCTGCCTGAAAATCAGGAAAGAGAGACGCGCCCCAAGACAGTAAAAAGGAAGACTTGAGATCCTTTCGTTGTTCTGTCGAGCACGACAGTAACATCTTAGGAAAACGACATAATTAACTCCTAAGTTTTGTCCTAACATACAATATGATTTCTAGACATTTACATTATTTAATGTAGTCCAATTTTAGTCGAACGTATAATGTTATCGCTAAAATTTTAAATTATTTAATACAATCCTATATTTTCAATATATCTTCAATTTAGTTTATGAATTGTACGAAAGTATATCATGTCATCCTTAAAATTGAATTTGTGAAAGGATGACGTAGGAATTAAATTGAACCTATATTAAAAATTTAGATATTATGTGAGGATCTTTTGTATCATATGCCCCGACACGTTCTCACATTTTTATGGCCTTCGGACAGATAAAAAAGAGTAAATTATCCATCCACTGATTGTAAAGATTCTTGGGTTAATTATTACAAAGAAAGATCGAGGACTACGAAAAGGCAGGAGATCCGTCGCAGCCCGCAGGACGTTCTTGTGCACGGTACGCAACCGGCAAAGCCACGAGATGAAGCAACATATGGGCCTGATATAGGGCCCGGCCCATGAGACCCATTTCATCCCACAACCGCTTCTCGAGTGTTTTGTTCGGTTCTTTGGGCTAAGATCAAGCCCAACCAGTGTCGAAACGACCACTGAATATTCGGCAAGTTTTGGGCCGTTTCGCAGAGGTAGGCAGAAAATTTGAAGGGTATCAATCACAACCGTTAATTGTATGAGTTTCACATGATTCTCACAAAATTTATGGGCCGTTTAGCAAGAGGAAGGCAGAAAATTTGAAGGGGATTAATCACAACCGTTAATTATTTATTAGTTTCACATGATTCTCACAAAATTCAACGGTTATTATTACATCTTATTCATTTTCAAGAGTCTAGATAAGAAAACCCTCTCTCAAATATCTTGCTAATCTTAATCATGGTGATTGGGGTTACCTTTTAACCTCCAAAAAGGGGTCACATGAAGTAAATATAGATCAAAGGGTCTTAACCGATCGACTAGTCCAACCTATCAACGGCATTCCGGCATTTTTATTATCTTGCTCGATCACGAGCTCACATTGCTTATACCGGCATCTAAAACTCTATTTCAACGGTACCAAACACGTCCCGTCAAAACTTTATGTTCTCCGTAGGCACTAGTACCCCCAAGATGCCCACTCAAGAATCTCAATCTTTACATTCCCCCATTTTGATGTCCCACTTAAGCACGAGCTCGCTCACAATGCTCTTATCGGCACCCAAAGCCCCGCCCCAGCGGCACCGAACACGTCCCGTCGAGCACCGGTACCTCAAGATGCTCTTCGGATTCCGATGGACGAGTCATTTTTAGCTGTCTTTTCGTTTTATTGCACGACCCTGGCCTGTGCTTTGGCATGCACGTTCACTTCATCGGCTGGATTGCTCATACCATCAATCATATCAAGCCTTCAACGATGGGAATGAGTTAAAGGCAGGGATCTTCTTCGTACGACCCAGGTGATCTTGGTTCTGATTCCTGAAATATTGTAACGTGGTGAATTATTGTGGTCGATCTAATGGACTCGCTGCCAGGGACAGATGGGCTTGTCAGTCATGCGAGGGAACATCGACCCAAAACTCATTAGTGAGTGTTGAGGCCGATTGAAAGGACTAAAGGTTTGATAAGAAAAGAAGAATGGGAAAAAAAAAAAAGGACCAGGGGATGTGACCCCAACAGCAATGTGAATTATATAAACTTGTGAAAATAAGGTTGATTTTGAAAGAAATAGAAGTTGAATTGAATGCAAGATAATCCACGAGAAATAATCAAAAAAATTTTAAGCTTATGGTGTTTATGTCAATTCAGTTATAAATATTTTAATTTGATAAATATAATCATAATTTTTTTGATAATTTACTAATATCATTATTTCAGTCAATTTTGATCAAAAACCACTTACACAAATACTAATTATCTTGTATGGTATGGATGGTGCTAATGTAAATAATGTTTATAATTTTTTATAAAATTTCTAAATTTTTATTCTTTTATTTCATTTTTCCTCACTTTTTAACTTTTTTTCTTTGTTTCTTTTCCTTTTGTTTCTATTGAGCCCGATGAGGGTCACAACCCTCGCTCAATGTTCGAGAAGGGTCACCAATCTCACCTGGGGTCAGCAAGGGTCGATCAATGACCCTTGCCAAACTTATGAGGAAAAAGAAAACATAAAGGAAAGAAGGAAAATGAAAAAAAGAAAAATTATTAGAAATTCATAAAATCTTTTAAAAAATTATAAAAATTCCCATCCTATCATATGTGACACTTCCAATGTCCATATCAGCAATTTCTACTAAAATTAATCAAAATAACTAAATTGACAGATCATAAATATCAAAATATTTATAGTTGAACTTTCCAAATTAAAAAATTTATAATTAAACCGACATAAATGTGATATGTTCAAGACTTTTTGATAATTTTCTCTATAGTCAACTATGTTACACTTAGTATAATTTAATAGGATCACTGACAATTATTTAAAAAAAAAATTGAAACATAAATGGTTTAATAAATTATTTAAATTTCATAACACAATCTCCTCTTGATTTTTCACATAATTCTTTTGATTGCAAAAGTTGATGGTTAAATTTGAAAATTGAGCGAAAGACAATGATCGGTACGAATAACCTAGACGAATAATACAATCGAAGATAATGCACATATCACATCCGTCACTAGTCTCGCCTCACTTATCTTGACAAATTATGTTGTCACTTCACAGAGCAAATTACTAATTCCAAGCCGATTGCCATTTTATCCACATTTGTTTTCTCAAATCTACAACGGAGCTTGATTTTGCGAAATACTCATATTTGTACAGGCCAACAACACATATTCCCACATGTCGCGACCCCAATGCACGATACTCCTCGGCTCGCCTGATCACGCCTAACCAAGATCTCATTAAAATCATTATTATCACCACCCCCCCCCACAGTCGGAACCATTCGCATCGATCTTCCTTGTAGCGTCGCCAATGAATGCCGATCGATCCAGCGACATTCGCATTGATCTTCCTTTGCCTAAATCCAGCCTGCGACTCGGCCGAGGCCCAAAAAGAAGAACTCAGTAGTCTAATCCCACGCGTCGAACGAGGGCCGTACGGACGCATTCCCCGCTCGAACGAAAGCATCGCCCCCACGCATTTATAGTCCTGTTGGGCTCGCGACAAATTAAGGCGGTCTGAATTATTGTTGTCTTTCCTTAATTATTCGTGTCAAGACAAAATCATCATCATCATCACGCCACGACTTCCTCCCCACCTCTCACATGCTTTGTCTCCCCCCAATTTCCGACGTGGAATTTAAGCAAAAAAAAAAAGAGAGAGGCCAATTCGCGATTTTTCTCGCGCCCGTCCACGTCATCCCCGTCCGACTCAGCGTGCTCCGCCCCCCGGTCCACGTCACCCCCCGGGGCCCCCCTCGAAATCACGGCGAGAACCGGGGGGATCGCGACACGCGGCGGCCCCGGATTGGCCCGGGGCCGGAGGAGGGGGCATCATCCCACGTTGCTGCGCGAGACAGCACGGCACGCTTTGTGATGGTCCGGAGGTAGGGGGGGCCCGCGCCCACCAGTCACCACCAATAATTGACAAGCTCTCTTGATCCTATCTGTACTCAAGCTGTCATCACTGTCTCCTTCTTCACTCCACTTTCTCTCTCTACGTTCTCTCTCTTCTGCCAAAAATCCCTGCAAAACCTCGAGCGCCACCGCCATCGCTTGCGGCGGCAGCAGCAGCAGCAGCAGCAGGAGACGCGCGCCTCATGTCCTGACCCGACCCGACCCCGACCCGCGATCGCCGACGCCATGCTCCACCTCGCCCTCCTCGCGCTCCTCCTCCTCGTCTCGTTCCTCGACTCCCTCGCCGCCACGTCCATCTACGAAGTCCTCAGGTCCCACGGCCTCCCGATGGGGCTGCTCCCCAAGGGGGTGACGGGCTTCAGGATCGACCCCGACGGGCAGTTCGAGGTGTACCTGGATCAGGCCTGCAACGCCAAGTTCGAGAGCGAGCTGCACTACGACCGGAACGTCTCCGGGACGCTGAGCTACGGCCAGATCGGCGCGCTCTCCGGGATCTCCGCGCAGGAGCTGTTCCTGTGGTTCCCCGTCAAGGGGATCAGGGTCGACATCCCCAGCTCCGGCCTCATCTACTTCGACGTCGGGGTGGTCTCCAAGCAGTTCTCGCTGTCGCTGTTCGAGACGCCGCCGGACTGCACCGCGGTGAGGGAGGAGGAGATGGGCGGTTTCCGCGATGGGGAGTTGATCGCCGAGGCCGTGTCCGAGGTCTCTGCTTTACTTTCCTCTGCTCGTTTCGACGGTTTGCGTAATTGACAATTTGCTTGCTCTTCAGAATTCGCGCACCAGCTGCATTCCTCCGCGAAATGCTGGGGTGTCTCTGTGATTTATCTAAAAATGTTTTTATTGCTTTTCTCAATATACGTTGCTTGTTTGAGCCGAAATTTGTGTTTTTAACGAGCGTGGAATGCGGATTTGGTGAAAGGTTGTGCTTTGAAATTTCTCCGCCAAGCTTCTTTCAAGTGTTGTTTGAGCATTACCAAGCTCAGTTGAGCTCGATCACGCGTTTTTTCCAATCCCAAAACTGTTGCTTGCGAATTCCTAGCTTCTGTGACCGACCCAAAAAAAAAATATTCTAGCTTTTGTTTCCCTTCTGGTATTATCAGCAGGTATTGCGGAACTCTTTTTATTTTATTTTGCTTGGCCTTCATGAAAGCTGGACAATTTATTTAATCAAGGTGATGTTTGAATCCATCTAAGCTATGATCATTTGTCGTGGGTCGGGAGTCCTTATTATATGAGTGTCTTCCACGTTTGAAGTTAGTAGCTTTTGATATTGTCTGTCCCCTTGTATTGAAACTCTGTTTTCTTTTTTCTTTTTTTCCCATAAGCAGGGTCAATCGGGGAAGCTGCAATATCAACTTGATCAGGGGCATTTCGCGAGGGAAGTTCTGTAAGCGTGCAAAGAGAATGTGATCATCGAAGATGTGAGATAGCTCAGCTCCAGGATTGCTCGAATCCCAATTCCCCTGTATATGCAATACGGCGAGTTTGGTTTTTAGGAGGTCCTGCACTTTAATTCAGTCAGTGTGCTTGCTGCTTGCTTTTTCCTTCGAATAGTGCAGAGTGTGCATGTTACATGGCCTAGCTCCAGTCTAAAGAATGATGGCGGATGATTGAGAGGAAAAGTAGTTCAGGTGCCAACTCCATAATAACCAGTGTCCCACCAAGGAAAAGATAAAGGGAGACTGGAGCACCGAGTGAAATTATTTCAGGTGAAAAGGCTCTGCAAAAGTTCATTTTGTTTGTTCAATTTGTTGAGTTATCGGTATAGTCATGATCGATACCTTGAGGTCTCTTCTTATAGTATAAGCATTTTATTAAATACACATGCCTCCCTAGCAGAAGAAATCAAAATAAGAATCTCTGTCCAGTCTCAGTATTTTCAAAATTTAGCTCATCCGTTGCAATACCTGTTCCCCATTTTCCTTAATTGATACATGAATTTTTGTGGATTGTGTTCTTGAGTTCTTGCTGCTGTATGATCTTTAGAGGATATCATGGTAAACTCTGAAATGCCATGTGAGATCTCTATTAAGTGACTCGTGTTCACATTCTTATGCTCAGGTAAAAACTCTAGTCGGAGTTTCAAATATGGGAGAGTTTTGAGCAAAGGTTTTTTGAAGGAGTGATCGTGAGTGTATATCTCTCGTGTAGATTTTCTTGTTAGCATCTTTTCTCTTAAAAAAAAAGGAGAAAAAACTGGTTTCAGGTCTGCCACTGGATGAGGAAACAGCAGTTGAACTACAATCCATCGGTATCTTGTTTTGTACAGTGGTGCAGCTTCTTATCTGCAAATTTGATATTTTTGAAACATTATTCTCCAGCTGAGTTACCTCTGTATTGGGGTACTACATATTGGATTATGTTGCCACTAAATCTTTTCTGGACTTCAGTTTCAGACATTTTTTCAATTGCTATGTGCTTTCTCCGTCACTCTCTTTTCTGGACATTTTTCCTCAGTTTTTGCTTTGTAACAAAAGATATATGAGGAGAATCTTATCAGACTGAAGACGAGACAAATTGAAGACTTTTATTCTCTGGATGACTGCTGAATAAATTTGGATGACTATTATGTCCTAGTAGATATAGTGTTTCTTCATTCCAAAGGTAAAAGATCCACCTGCAGTTATTGGAAGACCTTCTGGAACTCGGCAAACCTTTGCGTCAACTTTCCCTAACTGATGTCCAGGGATCTTAAAATTGTAGTAGTTAATAAGTCCTGTGTAATTCCCCCTAAATATTTGAGTGATCAGTCTCAGGTGATATATAGGGGACACCCGTGGACACATAATTAACAATGTTATATATTTCTGTGAATAGGATGATTGATTCTATTGCTGCTCCAATACAAATATTTGTCACAAGCTTTCTAGGCCATCTTCTTTCAGTTTCAGCATTGTCGATAAACTTCATGCTCTTGTTTTCTTGTTTGAAGACATTGTTGCGACCAGCTGCATGCAAAAAAAGAGAATGACTAAACAAAACAAGAACAAAAAGAACTAAGGCAAAATGCCGCAGAGTGAAACATCGACAAGTAGTGGCAAATATGGAATAAATGTTTTTCTTTAGTGGAATATTTCGGAAAGTTCTGGTTGTTCCTATTTGGTATTATTTAACGTGCAAGAGCTATAATCAGTAATTGGAAGGAATAGCAGGAAAAGAGATTTAACCTAAGGTAGTATTGATGATTTCAAAAGCTTTTTGATAGAATTCTGTTGAGCTGATCCCAGAAGATAAAGAGCAATTTGAGTTTGCAAACTTGATCATGACGATGGCTCTCTCGGTCGTTTCACTTACACCACTATTCATACTATTTTAAGACCGGTGCAAGAGTGTATCATCTTATTGTCCATTGAGCTCTGCTTCACTAGGATAAATATGTTGTGTGCTCACATTCGAGAAAGAATTATCTATGAGAGGATCGAGTACGCATAAGAGAGATGCTGCTGATGCTGCATCATTAGGGTGGTTATTGCTCCGATATCATTGTCCGTGGATTGCATCATAGTAGGGATCTGCACAATGGTCTTCTGATGCATGTGATTGAGACAAACAGTTAGCCGAGATTGTTGTCTCTGCGAATTATTGCGGCTTAGAATGTCTTATTGGCCAAACTGCACGTGATCCGTTATGTATGTTTTGTTTGGGCACTCAGTTTTGCATCTTCATGTCAAAGCACAACAGGAGCTTTGGCGATCCACATGACGGCAACCTTCTTTTGTCTAGAACCAACATAATGTCCAGCAACTACAGCTGTTACAGGGAACATGATGCTGTATGACAACTGAAGTAGTAAGACTCTAAACGACTTGCCATGTCCTTGCATGAGCATCCGAACTCGATCCTCACTGTTCTATCCATTCAAGTGCATGTCTAGTAACCGAAATTGGCCCTCCAGAGAAATGCTTTCATCTTTCACCACGGTGTCCCCCAATGTCCTGTTATTCTTTTTCATCTTTCCTTTGTTCCACCATCCCTTCAGATCAAGAAACTCTTGAGATTTCCTCGAACCATATACATTCTGGAAAAAAAGAGGAAGAAAAATATGCAGTAACTTTGTGGTGGGTCGCCACAGATTTTCCAAATCAGTCAAATGGTGTCCAATAATTGTTGCAAGAATCGCCCTTCTTATCGTGGGGGAGAATTCATGATGGTAATGCGCCACTAGGAACAAATGGAATCCAACGTCACCGATCCAATCTTAATCTTTATCGCCGACTTATTGGAAACTAGAGCGGGGAGATTAAGTGCTCCCGATGTGATTGGCATCTGAGCACACTAGGCATTGAGATCAAGCACCACAAGAGGGTGAGAAACAGAAAGATCTCTGCTTTGGATTTTTGCGATTGATCATTAGCTCCACCATTTCTGTAGCGTATATTTCTGCGAGAAATTTCGATTTCATTATAAGCGTAGAGTGCCGAACATGTCAATTTAGAGATCGCCCCTTACCTCTGATCGGGTTTCACTCCCCCTCCGGTTTTGACGGATAAGCCCCTGAAATTTTGTTCGGATCGCCATATTACTATAAATCACGTGAATTGTGGATGATAAAGGATAGTTGAAATGGTTTTTACTTCGGCGATCACGTCACATGCAAATCAAGTAATTGAATTTTCGTCAAATATTAGAGTAACAGTGAAGTTGTTGCATGGTCTAATGGTACTTTGGGTAATTCCGCGCGACTTGAAATTTGGAGGGGGGAAAAATAGGAATTAGGTCTAAAAATAAGGTAACTATTTGTAATATCTCGGTTGTTTCAAGGTCTAAAAATAAGGTAACTATTTGTAATATCTCGGTTGTTTCAATGATTAGCTTCTCTCACCAATTACACACTGGCGCCAAAGGCCGCCACTCAACCTGGTAGCGCCGCCTCTTCCACCACCCACCACCACCGCCACCCGTGAAAGTGCCACCTTCTAAGGGAATGGCCTCTCTTCATTCCGTCTCTCTTTCACCCTCGCTCTCTCTCATGCGCATTCACCGCAAAGTTACCTATCGAAACCTCCTACTTTGATAAAGCTAGCCCCCACCAAAACAATTCCGCGCATTCAATGCCTGCTTAATCTTGCTCCTTTTTCCTCTTCTTCTTCACGGTCCAAAGAGACCACAAAATGTTGCTGGTACCCGCATTTCGCACGATCAATGTCGTTGCTATGTTGGAAAGGGATTGGTGAGAAGAAAAGGCAAATGGGCCTTCTAAGGACTTACTTTATTCTACTTTCAGGAACTTTTGGGTTCCGAAAGTTTTTTGGGGTAGCTCACTTAGTTCATGATAGTGCCGGGCTTTACGTAACAAACAATGTTCGCATAATTTCCGGGTTGGTTGAATAATCATGAGTCCATGACCACTGCTTTTGGCAAGTACTACCCTAACTGCAGCTCTAATGTATTGTTTGATATGAATTGTTTAATTGAAATTGAGTATTGACATTCACCCTTGAACTCGAGCAGAAAACATCATCAAAGTGCTGGACCTCAACTTTGCAATTGCTCGTGTCTCAATCTCCGAGCAACAACATGAGATCATGAACTTCGAGTTTCTACGGGGTGTTGAGTTGGATGCACCTGCTCTTGGGTGGATTATGCTGTCGAGAGGAACTAGGCTTTCCATTGGTGACCTTGCTCTAGCTTTTTGAAGGTACTGTCTTCTTCACGAATATTAGAAACTTTTGCATCACTGTCTAATCTGGCTTTCGAGATGTTGAAGCTGGTTCTAAATTCCTTGCATTTCCTTCTACTTCAGACCGTTAGTACCCGTCTCAAGGGTTCATCACGCTGTACGTGCAGAAACCGGCTGTAGTCTTTGGAGGCTAATTGCCAGGGAATTTCACAATACTTGTGTTTTAGGGGCTCAGCTACTAAGCTATGCAACTTTTGCTAGTAAAGGAGATGTTGCCTTGAGCAATCTGCTCACCAGCGTCACCATGATTGGATTAGTTGTTACCATTCTCACTCTTCTAATCAGACTTCTAGCTGGGTCTGTCGCTGAGCTGATTGATGCACTTGCAATGTCTAATTAAAGTGAATATCAAATAGAACTGTAATCTGGACTTACTAAATGATTTATTCAAAAAAATCCATTGAAGATACTTTATGCGATTCTCCAGGCTGTTCTACTTATCTGAAGCCAGTGGCGACAGTGCTATTGATTCAGGTCGTTGAATATGGCTTGTGCCCTATCCCCCTTATGATAAATTGACCAGAATTTTGTTAGCAGAGGGTCTGTTTTATTCTCTTGCGGTGGATTTCCCTTTTATGCTATTGGTCCCAGAAATCTTTATTCTGGGACAGAAGTCATGAATGCGAGTGAGACTGCTGCACATGTAGTTGACAATATGAAGCAGCCTAATTCCAAATTCGGGCCTATTTTAGATCCTGGCAGTAAACAAGTTCTGTTCGATTGTACTCCTCTTTCTCTGAGCCTCCTTTCCTTTTCATTTCACAGGCAAGAAGAAGTGAGCAGGACAATGTCATGGGCACACAGAAATGCAGAATTTCCCTCTCACCAGGGTTCTCAGACACGGTTCCTTTCACCACTCAGGCCTTGCCATGGCCATCTCAGGTCTTTGCCTAGCCTCTTTCTGGGGGCACCAGTGCTCAAATCTATGACTAGACGCCACTACTCATCATACGAGTCAGTTCGAGGGCAAAGTTATATAGTCATCAGAATGGTTTAGCTGCCAAAACGAGTGTATATTCAGCAACAGTCCCGAGCTGAATCTTTGACATGTTGCACATATGTTCAGTATGTTGTGCGAACCAATGATAAACTTTAAGATTCCAATGTTTCAATTCAACTGAAAGCAATGAGTTTCAGACACAAATCAAGCTTGCTATCTGTTTGGATACGAAGTGAATTTTTCGTGCAAGTATGACTTGCAATAGGTTGCTTGCAGAGCTTGGTTATCCTAAGGTTGACTACATTGTTCAATCCAAACACCACGCTTCATAGTGTAGAGTAACCTCCATCACATGCTGGATAAGCTCATTCGTAATGTCCCTTCACACTTGCAATATTCATTGCAATGACCACACATGACATGATCCAGTCTGTCGGGCTTGCTGTAGTTACGACAGCTACTGGTGATTCTAGTTTGAGCATCCAGCATCGACTTAATTGCCCACAGATTCACAATGAACTAAAGTAAATAACTATTTTGACTGACCTGATGTTACATCATTATAGACCAAACTACGACTATAAGTATTGACAATGGGAAAGCAGGTCCACGTTAAAATTGTCACCTGCAAAAACTTTCCAGTGTTGCAATGTACACGGTTCTCGCTGCTGGATAGTGAACTGAGCATACAGTTGAAAATCACCATGACTTGATTAATCTGTGATCTTCCGTAAGAAAATATTCTCCATGATATATCAAACTTCAAATAACCATTTTCGGTTCGAGAAAAATAAGAGGCGATTTTTAATTTAGGGATTTATTGAGAAATTATTATTTGCTATCTCCTCATTTCCTCTTTCCATTTTTTGACGACGAAGACATTTTATGGAAAATTGGCATCCAACGAAAAATTATTTTGCTTTCACTTCCCCACCGAGAAAGATTGGATCGGGTGGAAAGATCTGCATAACAACTAACTCCAAGCTGATCTATGTTTCACAGGTATAGAAACCAATCACATTCACACCAAATATGCACGTACGCTTATAACATGTTGGACTTAACTGGTACTTCAATCACAATCTGATCCATCGTAAAGGACTGAGGTTACTATATGTCTTTTCCTGCTAAGTCTGAATTCTCTATTAATCATTGTTCATGGCCCACAAAAGCATTTGATTAATAGTTCGAAATCGGACCTTTTACACGCACTTTTCAAACGAAATGTCTCAACTATAGCCAATGTCTTATCAAATTTTTCAACCGGATTCACATAAATTTGTGAAAATGAACTACTAACTCCTGCAACATTAATTTTCACTGTAATTCCTACGACAGGTTATTAGTGAAGTATTATAAAATCTTTAGCACAGTTGTGAATTCATATTAAAGCAGGTTTTAAATAATTAGCATCTTCAGAATTCTCATGAACGACAAATTCTTTTTAAGTTGCTAACATGTAAATTACGGAAGCATTAGGTCATCAAACATTTTGTTCCTCACATTAATTCTAGCTATAAACTCTGCATTTCTTAGAAAATTTTTGTGTTCCATTTTTCAACTCTACTAAGATTGAAAATTCTCTGACAGCTTAGAGAAAGGCTTGTTAGCATGGAAATATTTTGGCGATCACAAATAGAATTATAAAACCTTTAAAGTTTATGCTGTCTAATATTGAACTATTAGTGGCTAATTTAATTTCAAATTGCACATAGATCATGGATTCATTTCAATATTACCACAACTTCTACTACAAAAATTATGCTCGGTAATTCACACAGTAAAATCCCGTTCCAAACATATCTGCATCATTTAGTGTCCTCCAAAAAGAAATCTTGATTAGAATAACATGTAGAAAGAATGAAGATTTAAGCCTATAGTTATATTCTAAAAAAAAAAAAAAAAAAAACATCTCCAAAGGTTCTACATAAATTACTATTGAGCAAAATATGTAGTTTTAAGATCATTTAAAAGGGAAACGTGACTTTAGGAAAGAAACAGAAAATAGAATAGGAGGAAAAGTATCATTTGCCACTTGCTTTGTGACTCAAGGTTACAAATGAATTCGAAGTGTAAAACTAAATTTTTTGTTAAGATTATTAAAAGACTCATACTATCATTCGAAAACAATTGGATAAAAAGAAAATCATTTTGCAGCTTTGAAGCATGCACCCGAAAGGGCTTTAAAACACGATTCACCAACTGATTCTCCTGGTCTGAATCTCTTATAAAAAGATGGCCTCGAAAAGAAAGAAAATGAATAAAAACATAGATTGGCTGTGAATGTTCATTATGAAAATGGATTTTAATGCAGATTAGTGCGTTTCAGAACATCTAATCTTATTTGGCCCAAAAAACAGAAGAAAATCTTATCTTCATATCATTCCAGCTTGAGACTCGAGAGGAAAGAAACGAACACACTTGATCTGTGATGGAGCAACATGAAGGTACAATTCCTGGAAAAAGAAAAATTGAAAGGGCCTTTTTCGCCTCTATCCTTCAACTTTTGAAGCAAAAAAATTATGTCACTCATGAATAGGCCGGTGAAAATTTTATTTCATCAACACCAGGGAATAACTCAAATTGTTAAATGTATTTTTATGCTGAAAATTGGGTTAAATTTGTGATTCAATGCTGTTGTTAGCGAAACTCACCAGCATATCATTGAACCATGAGTACTAGCTACAAATTACTTTGTATGGATGAAGTATTATTTTGTTTATTGCTTTTGCTAATGCTTAGAGATTGGACAAAATTTTAAATCTTGGGGCAATATTATAGGAACAATAATTATGAAGGCAGTATGTCTTTCTGTAAGGATTTGAGTCTCTATGAACATTTAATTTCTTCTTGAGCTGTTCATGGTGGGGAAGTGCAGATCTCTTACGCAGATTCACTATAGAGGCCTTCTACAATCTGTAGTCTAGTGATCAGAATTCAGAAGTTCTCATTTTTCCAAATTTTCACATGCAGAAAAAGGAGAAGAAGAATAAATTTATTTTATGCTATAACCCATGCAATTTTTTGAGAAATAGTGGGTATATAAAAAAACTCCATATGATAAGTCATGTGGCAAACTATTATCCAACTTTTAATATGACCCATTTGCTTAAAAAGACCACTTACAGTCAATTACTTCACTCTAAATTCCAACTTTGTAGACTAGTCTTGGAACTCCTAATAGTATCCTTTCCTAAAAATATTTAGGATATCACACAGAGAGTAATCGAGAACAATAATGTTAAGGGAAAGGAATTTTTGTTTTTGGGGGTGTGAGTTATGAAGGAATCATTTTGCAAGCAGAATTCAGGTGACTTGAGAGGTGACAACCCTAAAACATGGAAAATTTGGTGAGACATGCAAGGGTGTATCTCCTAGAGATAGGGAACACAATCATGTACTGCTTGGACCCCACTGTCTCTATAACCAGATTCTCTCTACTAGCAAATTGGAAGTATATTTGATCTCTTATTTGTTCTTGTAAACTTTTAAAGGACCTGGAGATTCTTTTTCCCCAGAACATCATACCTTATTCATAGACTCACCTTGATGAGCTCTTACTGATTCCAGTAATTCCTATACAATACTTGAATAGAAATCAATCCATAAGGTACGGTTAGAAAGAAAACATGAAATGGATATCTTCCAATTAACTGACACGGCAATTAATTGTCCACCATAGCCCATCAGCAAAAAGTTAAAAAAAAAGAAAGAAAGAGAGGGGGATGAAAAAAACACAGAAGCACTTACAGAGAATTACAGACCATTGTTGAAAAACTATTTAAATATACAGACGGTTGCTAGAAACCCGTTTTTTTTTTTGCACAAACATGGGTCATCACTTGTAACAGATATTTATTACAATATAGCAGTTCATTTATTTCCCAGGTTCTATTTTGCAAACATGCACCTTGGAAGTTTTCCTCTTCGTTTCTTCACTTACCATCAGTTCCCACCCATTATGTAGCATAACTCATATCTTGGTCTCATTTACCAGTATTTTTTTCTCTCCACAGTTTAAGACTCAGAGGGAATAAAAATCTGCAATACTTCTCATCACCTTTACCTGAGTGATCAGACACTTGATGTAATGAGCAGTCTCATCCAGAAGACAACAAAAGTCCATAGCTTCGCCCCCAGGCACGAGCTTCTGGAGCTTCTTTGCATGCCCAAAACTGTGCTCTTCATTATCCCTCTTCTTCTTCTTCTTCTTCTTCTTCCTTTTCCTCTTTCCAAGAGATCTTTCTCTAGAATTAGATTTCAAGCATCTCCCGTAAAGAAGATTGCGTTGACGCTCACCATTCCGGGCCCTCCAGAGGGTCGCACGGCTCCAGGCTCTCCTCGTCCCAACTGCTCTAGCCATGGAAACGTAGGCTGCGACTTTGACTCGACGGCATCGTTTTAGGAATTCCCCATGAGAAGATGACGAGGACGATGTGGGGTTGTGCTTTCTTATCCTGAGCAAGGATTGAAGAAAGACTTGAGTGAACCTAGATCTTAAAGAACCAGGATTTGTGGGTGATCTCTGAGGATTCTTCATTTGAGGCCTGGAAAGGAGAGTTTTTGTGGTGAAATATTAGGGTTTCTGGGGTCGTATAATGTGGAATTTTTATGGCTTTTTTTTTTTTTTTTTTCTGTAGGGTTTCCGTTTTGACAATTGGATCAAACGACAAACGGAAAGCAAAAAACAGATGGGGAATGAAAGAGATGTTCTTCTGACACAGAGGGGCCAAATTTGCTCAGAACTCAGAAGTCTCAAGAATAAGAGGAGAATTTAGTTCTGACAATTCTGACACACTGTATCTTGAGAGAGAGAGAGAGAGAGAGAGAGAGAGAGAGATGTGGTTGGGGATGTTTATGAAGGAACCACAAAACATGTGAAGAGAGGGAGGGAGGGAGCGGGAGAGATGGAAAATGGGAGGTGTGACAGGAGGAGGATGGGGTTTGGGGAATCAAATTATGAGATCACATAAAAAATATTCCTTTTACATATGATAAATGTAACTTTTTATTGATAGTTTTAAATGTTTGAAAAAATTTATTCTTTCTAACATTATGAATTAAATTTAGAATTCTCTCTTTTGAATTCATATATGTATACGTTATAGATAAGACAGGTCATGTAAAATTAAACTTCACGCAGACTCGCATAAACGATAAAAAGAACACATTACAATAATGGGATTATGTGGGTTTGGTTCTTTCATTTTCAGCTTAGCATTTAGGGGTGTTAAAGTGAGGGAGGAAGATGTGGGCCTGCAAAGGGCCAACCACCATATGAGTGCACATGGTTCCATTGCCCCACTTGTGGATTGTGGGACCCCCCTTCTTGACTCATTTTGTTCTCTTATAATGGTATTTAACCTTTAAGCTAAACCTCACTTGATAATATTTATATTCATTAGCCTTATCTATCAATACCTTTTGTTAAGCCCTTCACCCCAGCTAACCACCTCCTTTAGGCATCTAATTCTCTTAGGCAATTTTCAAATGGGAAAAGATTTAGGCCCCCTCCGACGTGAGACGTCTCTTCTCTCTTGTACCAAGAAAAGGAGTAGTAATGAGAACGATTTCTAAATACCAGACGAGTGGATCATATTGAGTATCGTGTATTCATTACAACTTACGTCGATTCATGATGATGACTTGTGGATTAGTCAGGGGTCGAAAGAAGCTTTTGCTCTCCAATGTAATCACTAAATAACCTAATTGATCATAGTTTCACCTCTTGGGTTGCTTATATCAAACCACAAAGCTTATTAGAGTTGTGGATATTTTCTTTTGCTCATCATGGCTATTCATGCTCACTCATCTAATTATCATCAGGATAATTAACATGTCAAGGCAGTATTATTCTCCTACTCATCAATGAGATAATGTTATAGTATATGCTCTCTTTTTTCATGACAAAACTATATCTTAATATAGACTATGCAAAACAGCAAATAAATGAAAAAAGAAGATATGCTGACTTTGCTGGATTATTTAGGACACTTTACTGAGGGAGCTTACTTTCATCATCAATGTAATTTTAATTAATTTCAAGATAATTGCTAAAAAGAAAAAGGGTCACCCTTTGGGAGTGAAATATGATACGATAATAGGAAAATCAGAAAGGCGTATTAGGCGGACAATAAAATGAAATGGCACCTAAACGAGATTGGGGTGATACTTGCATAGTATATATGTATATGGTAAAGTTGCTTTTGGAAACGTTTCTCAATATGGAAAGTAAAAGTAGGGTTTTGTGAAACCATGATGGTAATGATTTAGCAGTTTAGCGCAGCACATTGTTTCCCATGGTTTGAGGCCGGCTCACATAGTATTAACTCATACACTTTCGTCGTCATTTCTTCATGAATTTCTGGACGTAATCCTCTCTTTTTATATATCAAAGGGAATTAGTTTATTTTTTCCGTGCAAGTAATTCATTTCTCTACATATCGCTCTCCTGTATTTGTGGACCTAATCCTAATGGTTTTTATGCGATGCATTTTCTCTTCAATTATATCAATTTAACAGGAAAAGAAATGGAGATGGCATGTGAACCAACCAATCCTTAAAAGATGAGAAAGACAGTATGTAAATAGATGATGATTCGACCGAGATTAGATTAGGAGGTTAAGACGGACAATCGACACAATATTCCCCCTTGATTAACGCACATTACATCAGATGCAGGAGAAGATTAGGAAAATCCGTGAAGCTTTGTCCTCGCCTCACAACATGGCCTTTCTAGAGCACGAAGATAAACATTTAGATTCGCCATGTTCGGCCGAAACAGTACGTGGATTCCGCGACCCATTTGCTATGGCGACCGCCCGTGCCGTGGACCACTGTCAAGTTGGCATGCACGCATGGTATCGGAATAATGAAAGCATTTATATATATAAATAATTGCTGGATTAAATTACTGATATGTTGACAGCTTGAGCTGATTCCAGCTTGGAGATTGAAGGTTGATTTGTGGGCATGGTCTCGTTTTCAGTCTCCATGATTTGAGGCTATCTAATGCTTAGCCAATCCTACTCCTTCTTTTTTTCCCCTAAATAAGAATAACCCTAGGATTTGCATTGAGTATGTAGTGGCAACTTCTCTCAGTTCTGGTTTTAACAATGTGTCAATAGCATTCCTTGGCATCACAAATCCTGCAACAATCATTTTCATCTTCTTCTTTTATTTTTTTGTATTTCACCATGTTGTGATTTTTTACCTAATTGATTTCTATTGAACTTTCTCAGAATGATGTCTAGTTTGACATTGGTATTTCATATACAATTTTTTTCTACATATAAATACGTGCAATCATAATTATATCAGTTTTTACTTTTCTTACCTAATAACTTAATTGTGACATTCAGAATTTTTCATTAGTTGGAAATATATGGAATACATGGATAATAAACATTTTGCTTGGAGTTTTGGTTGGCACGTGTGAACTCTCCATTGAGTCGCTAATTTTGTGACGTGCGGAAAGTTTGAAGGATGACTTTCCGCGTCCGTGATCGTCCGAAGAGTGATTCCATTAGGATTAAATTAACTCTAGGAAATAAATTGAAAATGTGTGTTTACTAATTTTACTATACACTTGAATTAATAGATATCAATATATATGCGTTGATTGTGTAGAAAGATGGTTATCAACATACTACTATAGTAATTGTTGATGGGTACAGATGTGCTCCAAAATACATCTTGGATAATTGTCAAAAATTTACTGAACTAGATTTTCCTGACGTCCAATAGCTTTAGGCCTACAACTTTCCTTTTCAATTTCAACTTCCAATCTTTCAAACATAAGCAAATTCCCATACTTGTGTTATTTAATCTTTAATCTCATCTTTCAACTGTCTACAAGGTAAATTCATAGACTTTTTTTTTTCTTTTTATCAAAATTGTTTTGTTGTTTTTAAAGATTGAGAGTTCTTAAGTTTTGTTTTTATTTATTCTACTTTGAAGGTGATCAAGGTTTTAAATTGTTCAAGTCTCTAGTCAAGGTAACTACAAATTTTAGGAGTTAAGTTAGGTTGACCTACTTAATAAGACTTGATGGATTGATGTTGGTTAATTTAGTTCGAGCTTTTCATCTTTAGTATAATTAGGTTTCAAGAATGGATGTTGACTTATTGTGATTGCTTTACTTGAATTGATAAGTTTTTAAATACCTAGGCTGTGGTTGATTGATTCCCAAAAGGTTTGGCAGCATTTGGATTGGAAAATGTGACACCAGTGAAACTAGATCTATCGGCCAAAAAAAAAAAAACTAGATCTAAAAGTGGCATTTTTGTAAAACTAACCAAGTTACTGATTTTCTGGCTAAGCATATAATTAACCAAATTGTCGATTTTCTGACTAAGTGTTGGCTGACTAATCAACTTACCGATTTTCTGACTAAATTACCAATATTTTGACCTAGCTATTGATTGATTGTCCATGATTATCATTTTCGTGTGTCAACAATAGTATAAACTATTTATTCATGTGTCTTTCATATGAAGAATTATAAAAAATGATTGAATTTTAGAAAAAATGGATTTAGAGTATAATTCGTCCTACTAAACTATGAATTTGTAAAAGTACTCTGATGGAAAGGATGATGGATTGGCGGAAAGAAGATGGAGGTTAATATGTTAAAATGTATTTAATTGCCATTGTTTACATAGGAAATGCTAAGAAATTAATGTCTTATTATCAGCGAATGTGGCTACCAAAATATACATAGCATATTATATCTACAAATGAAATTGTGTGTGAGTGATGCAATGTGATGAAGACCTTTGTTATGGCCTATTCGCTAGAGAGCGAACCTTTTGTATATGTATATGACTAATTTAAATAACTAAATTTCAGGAAAGGACACTTGTTGTGCGTAAGGTATTGTGGCTTCACACTAATGGTTGTCATTATTTATTTAATGCCTTACCAAAATAAATTTTCGAGTTTATATGTATCATTAGTCTCAATTCAATGCCAAATGCTGATTATCCAAATCAAGATATGGTGCAACAATTTTTTCTTAATTGTTTTCTAAATGTATTGGTTTAAATTGGGAAAATTACACTATCATCCTAAATCTATTGTATGGATGCTAATTCAATTCTAAACTTTTCAATTTTGTCAACTTGATCTTAAATCTTTGTGCAAAATTTCAATGTAATTCTATCCATTTTTCTAATTATATATGGATCTCCATTAGTAAACTTCTCATATATTTACGTAAAATGCACATATGCACATGAATTTCAATAGATAATTCTTCTCCCACGCTTTTGTTGAACTTTCGGAAAGATACTCGTTCTATTGCAGAAAAGCAAATTATACGTGTATAAAACACTCCGTTATACTTGGGTAAAATTACTTTAATTTTGAATTAGTTTTATGCCTTTATTTAATTGTTACATTACAAGTCTTATTTATTTACCCAAAGTACGATTTTTTTAATTCATGTTTACATAAACGTATAATATTCTTGTAGCTTCTCATTAGATAGCGTGGATCAAGAATAAAATTCAATTACTAGATACAATTTATAAAATTTTGCAACTTAAGTAGCTCTATTATTGTATGTAAGCTTTTCATGTTTAGAATACAATTTTGAAGTGAAATCATGATAATATCATTTTACAATTCTATTATATCGATTCCAAAGTTTTTTTGACTTATTTTTAAGGAATATGACGATATGTATCCATTCATATCCCGAACCATATAATCGCCAACCCGTGTATTACTGCCAAAGATACAGATATTAGATAAGATGTATAGGCGAGTTGATGAAAGTTTACATTACGAGCTCACAATATTTGTCATTTTCAAGAACTCTACTTCCCTTTATGAGGCGTGACCATCACTCTTCAATTTCCATCATATTTCTTTTTATCTTTTCTTTGCAATGGAGATGCATTCGCTGTGACAACGAAACTTTTAAGGATCCTTGTCCATATCTACCGTCATGACAACGCAACCCGAGCGTATCATACGTCAAACATACTTGTTATCAAGAGAACATTATTTAAAAAAATCCTAAACCCATTACATTTATACCAATTTAGTCATAAATACTAAACATTTTTATATTTTGTCAAATAAGTTCATCTAACCAATTTTGAATGGAAATAGCTAACATAAATGTTGCCAATGGACATTTTTTAATTAGATCTTAATTTTATTATTATTATTATTTTCTTTACCTTTTCTCTTTGGATAGAGGGCTGGCAAACTTTTTCAGTTGACCCTCACCGGCCAAAGGCGAGAGGTGAGACACAAAACATTAACTATACATATCATGAGAACAGTCAATGCATCGAAAATTAGGGGTGTTTAGCTTTAAAGTGAGTAGGTTCCAAAGCTAGAACTTAGACCCTGCCCTATTATAATCAATTCCTAGTTTTTTGACCCTAGAACCAACCTTGTTTGCTTGAAACCAATTTTGGAATCTACCATGTTTTTCTAGTCTAGTTCCGGGGTCTACCCAAGAACCTATTTTCTTTTTTTGTTCCTTTTTTTGGTTCATGTTTTACAACAAAATCATATAAGGCTATGAATAACAAAACAATTCAAAGTAAAAGATAAACAACAAAAATTTATATGTGCCAAAAATAAAAATCTATAAGATACAATTATAAACGATAAAAAATTCAAACACACATAATATAAAACATAAATTATATAACTCTATTTCTTATTTATCCGTAAAAGTTCAAGGGAAAAGAAAAGACTAGCAAAGAATTTCGAGGAAGAATAAAGAACAAAAATGTGCTGAGGTTAGAACTAATGGGGAAAAAAAAATTAGGGTTTCGGCTTTTTAACTTATGAAATCGATTCCAAAACTGATTCCAAAACAAGATAGTTTGGTCCGGTCCTTAGGAGGGTATTTACTTGGAATATCTTCCCAGGCCAATTCCAATTGGTTCAAAAAATTTGGAACCTGTTCACAGACCAATTTTAATGGGAACCGGTTCCCAAACTTATTTTTCAAGAGATCTAGTCCGATTCCTAAATAGAACCGGTTTGGTTACACGCCCCTATCGGAAATTACACTATATCCCCGTTTACTTACTCAACAAGAGATCGAGAGGGGACATGACCCTTTTCCCCAAAAGTCCAATTCGATTAGGTAAGAACTCTCGAAAAAGAACATGATGGAAGGGCAAAGAGAAGAGAGAGCCCCCCTCACTCAATGCAAGGTGCTCCATTTGTTTTTTCCGAAAAGGGTCTTTCCCTTCAATGGAGGAAAAAGCAGGGGAACGTGGTGGTGGGCCTGGGTTTGCTTGCGAATCGCCGTGCAAGGGGAGCCTCCGGGGGATTAGACTCCCTAACCAACTCATAATTAAGGGTTAGCGTCGACATAACTATAAGCAAATGAGGGAGTCGCGACCCGACCCCTCCCTTTCTTTCTCTATTGATTTCGTCTCTCTCTCTCTCTCTCTCTCTCTCTCTCTCTCTGGCTTTAGGACCACCACCAGTTTTTCGTCCTCTGACTCAGCCACGGGTGTCGTCGAATGGAGACGCCCGAACCGACTTTTCGTCGCCTCGAGGCGTGCTTGCCGACGTCCCTCGCTTTATATATTCTTGATTGAACTCGGGCTCCAATGGCCTTCCTAGCAGTTGGGGCATAAACAGATTTTTAGTACGTCCTTGTATAGAACGTTATCTTTAATAGGCTAATTATCTACGGCGTGAAAGTGACATTTTTCATGCAAATTCATGAACATCCCACTAGAGATCTCTAACTTTGATACCATGTTGAAATTTGATATTTTGATGTATACTCTAAAATTTTATACAAAGAACCATGAATTGTACCTTTCATATCTAAGAACTTTTGTATAATACCATTCCTTTTTCCCATTTTTCTCTTTTGTGATAATTTTCGTAGGGGTCTGAGATTTCTTTTTCATGAGCTGAGCGCTTCCATTTAAAAGGATCTCATTTTAAGCAAAAGCGTTTCGATTAATTGAGTCCCATTTTTGCAAAGGTTACGTCTTAAACAAAAAGCGATTGTGAGAGCAAGTTCTCTCATCGAAGTTTCTTTGATGTTCATTATAAGTCATTTCCAAACATAGAGAAAGACTTATAACTATATATTCTCGTGATTTTTTTCGTGGCACTTGTCTATCCAATTAAAATGAGAGAAAAAACTAAAAAAGAGAATAACCCAAGTGACATGTCAGGGTGAACTTTTGCCAAATAAATAATCTTTTTAATCTCTAGTAAGCCACCCTTCATAAATAATTTGACCAAATTTCGCTGTAAATAATTGCAGCTGATTAACATCAAGTAGCTATGACCGGCTTTTCCATGACATATCAAATCATGGTCCATGATGGCTTCCTAATTTAACTGGCATGGTTTTCTGGGGGTTAATAGAACGGCGTATTAGTTCTAATTAATTTATTAGAAGCTTCTAATTATGGAATCAATGTCAATATCCGGGGTCTTAAAATAATCTCAGGAACGTGCCTTCATAATGAGATTGTAGTTTCAAAAGCGCAGCCTGCGATTAAGAAGTCAACATGACTCGGAAAAAAAAATATATATATTTAGGAGTCAATTTCAGACCTTGCCGTCTAATCCCCGGAAACAACCTGCGAATATCTTTTTGACAAACACCAAAGAGACAAAGCAAATGCCCTCTGCCTTAAGTTGGTTTCAATCCAGATTTCAGCCGACATTTTTCCCTTCCTTTCACTCTAAGAAATTCACACACAACTGTCCACGAACCGGTTCGGTGAAACCCTCGAACGTTGTGATCATTCAAGTTATATTCCCACAGAAAAACCTAACCCGAAACTTGCCACATGTTGTACCACATCGGTTGAAAACAAAAATTGATTGAATTTGTCCCAGCAAGAACTGGTTAGTGATCTTAACAGTACAGATCTCGTTTGATGTGATTTCGAGTGGAATGCACATGAGAAGAAGAGAAAAGAGATGATTATCATGTTTTAAGCGAAACCGTTGACATTATGGTGGAAACAAACTTGGCTTGAAAGCACTAGCAAGAAACTTTATCGGAAGGTCAAGCCCCTCAAAGGGTAACTGGCTGATTATAGCAATGGAGGGTGTGCTTCAATAATCGATGACATCTGTGGCCGTGAACATATAAAGCATGGGGGGAAAGAGATGAGCAACACAGCAAATTGTGAGTTCAAACCGCTTCTTCTGATTTGAGATGCTGCAGTTCCAATGCTGTGATCTTGATTTGTTCATTTGCTCTTCCAAAACTCGAGCCAATTGGGCCATTTAATTAAACCATCGTGCTGCAATTTATAAGAAATAAATCAAAACTAGATCGCAAAAGTCTAAAAAACATGCCAGCACATGGACAATACTTTATGAGAACTGGTGCAGTCATGTTATGAGCGATTGGATAGAGACTTCTGGCATCTTAAGCTCACTATGACAAGACACGGAAAGCACATCGCTGAGTAATCAGTACTCTGCCCAGCTAAAGGCAGCAATTCATGTCCTTGTTAGTAGAAAAGGTAAAAAAAAGGTGTAATTGAGTATCTCTGCCCCATTAGGGACAACATTTCATGGGCAAGTTGTCCAGAGTAAAGATCAAAAAAGCTACAAAACAACACCCAGCCAGGAATTATTAACACAGCATACGAAGGCGCTACAATTTAGACTCCATTGAGACGAACAAAAATGATTGAAACAGAGAATCAGCTACGTACCTTGAGGCTCTCTAAAATGCTATTTCCTGAAGAACTTGAAGTGTCTTCTGATGGACCTAGATAAGAGAAAAGAGGCAACTGGCATTAGCAGGAAGTACACAAAGATGAGAAAAATTATTTCAAAAGCCAAATTAGGATGTGAATCGTAAGTAAATTATGGCCGCTCAAGAGTCTGACAACCCCATTTAGCGGTGTTAATTTATCGTCTCTTCCTATACTGGTTGGGTTTTGAGAACCATGAGAGACAACTGACACAAGCTTTACAAAATTTTTCAAGAAAGAAAGATAAAGGAGTTAAAAAGGACCGCTAAGTTGATCAAGCTACAAAAGCAATTTCTGAGAATCCATCACAATTGAGAGAGAGAGAGAAGAGGAGGAGGAGGAGGATTTCTTTTCTTTCTGACCAGTGAAAAGGATATCAACACACTAAAATATTACCCATTCTAAGTGCTGGGCTGTGATGCCAGACACATTGCCGGAATATATACCGCCTAACACCTGCAATCAAAGGAAACGCTCAGGTCAGTGACAGAATGGACATTGATCCAGCATGGTCTAGCTTTGTGAAGATGCTTCTGCAACAAGCTTAGTGTCTTCAGTGCCTTCCCTCAAACTTTTGAGAAATTTTCATAAAATTATATCTGTAAATATAGAGATGTTTCTCAAGCTTGTCTAGCCCACCAGTCTTTCTAGAATTATATAGTAAGCTTGATTTAATTTGCTTTATAATATGATGAACAAGTACTCAAGAATTAACTAGTACCTTAGTGACAGTCTCTAGAAACATGCCAGGCCGTACAGGAAGTGGTCTGCATCCAGAAAGACTTGCCTGGAAATATCAGAATTTATGCTTCAGAGCCGGATGTCAGTAGCCAAACGTTCCTCTTCAAAATACAAAGAATGAACCTCACCCTTCCGGTGATGCCACCTGAAACTTTTTCACCGCTATTTTCCTCCGGACTATTATCTGCACCTTCATCTTTTCCTTCCATTACATTCTTTATCATCTCCTGTACAGTTTTTCCTGGTTTCAATGCTACAATCTTGGTTAAGAAATTCACCTGCAACAAAAAAATCAAGAGTCATGCCAGAGCCACCATGCGGGACAAGAAAAAAAACAGGAGCGGTTACATGATAAAAGTACAAAAGTAAAATGTATGCAGAGCAAGTGGCCATGACGTACTTCAGAGTACCACTAAATGTATCAATAAACAGACCTCTGATTCAGGGAGAGTACTAAACCCACGATCATTTCTTTCATCCAGTATTCCTCCACCCATCATATTCCTTGCCTCTTCTCTTATCAACACAAGCCTTGAAAGTAATTTTCTGTCAGGAACAACATCCCGAGTTTCCATTGTCTGTGAATATTGGCAGAGAAGTTATTCATGAATAGGCACAAGATAACAATAAGCAAAGCATATTCATGTAAAGTAGTTGAACACGAATGATCTCAAAACATAGCAAGTTGATAAGTTCCATGCAGATCTGATGTGAGAATTACAAATTCCAAAGAAAGTTTGAAAGGCTTGGCTTTGTGCCTTCTGCCTTAACAGCAAGACAACATGATATCCACCACTGACCAGGCATTAATTGGAATGAAGCGTTTCACGGAATTAGAATAAGAGAAAAAAGTATTTCCCGGCCACCTTGAGTGTCCATGGAAGGATTATGTATGCAGGGCATTGTACAACAGAACAATACCAACAATAATGGATGAATTAAGACATCAGAAGATGGAAGATCCCAGAAATAGCAAAATTGGAAAAAGTACAGAAGGCTTTGTCTACTTCTGCTATTTACCTCCAGCAAATCATCAGCCTGATTTGCAATATCATTTAGATTTGCTCCTGGAATATGAACTTTGGTGCCATTTTCACCTTTAAATGCCCCACCCCCAGCAGCCACCCTGCGCAAAAGTTCATGCCTGCTTTCCTTCTGCGGTGTTCTACAAAGCAAGCCAATTACTTGAACCTAGAGACAAAAGCAGAAATATCAGGCTTTGACATTTGCAGAATAACAAATACTCTCCAGTTAAAGAACGTCCTTACATGTGGGGGGCATTTCTTTGTTAGATGAGCTAGCACAGTCTCCTTGATCACCTCTAACAGAGACTTACGCTGAAGAAAGGCAATTAGAATCAGTCAGTTTTTGCTTCTTGACAGTTGATTCCATAGTACTCTTACAGGCTATAAGAGATTGTGCCATCATCAGAATCATTCAAAGGAGAGAAATGCCAGTAAGAGACCATAAATTCCCCCTTTACGTGTTGATATAAATAGAAGGCTCCTCAGATATTGGACTACCAAACAACTAGGACTAGGCAACTTTAACAATTAAAACAATATTTGGCACACGAATACTCAATTCAGGAAACAGTAGAAGATGTATCTCAACACAGTTAAATGCGTATTATTCTGATGCTCAGATGCTCAAGTAGTACCTCATCATCCTGGTCCCTTTCGGCAAGTTGGATCATGTAGTCCAAGGCCATCATAAACCCCGGTTCCATCTCATCGACTCTTTTTCCAATGACTCCTTGTGCAGCCAATTCTACTGCAACCTTCTCAGATGCTTCATCCATCTTCATATCTTCCAACTGCACACACCAGCAGACATCAGAGACCAGATTCAAGCAAAGCACCTTAATCTTTAATGAGGACAATATTCAAATATGGAAGAGCCACAATTATTGGATTGAAATATGGCACAGGAAATTGTACATGAACCTCCAAGGCGCAATATATGTTGAGAATAGCACAGAAACTTTATCAAACACCTGAACGCTGAGGGCAGCTGTTCCCAGCAGGCCCTTTTGGTCCACGAGTGATCATGAGAAGAAAAAAGAGTATCACCACAGAAATACTAAATGTTGGAGAAGATACATATTACCAACAAAATCTGCAAAAGAAAGAACAAATTGAAAAAGAGCAATAAGATTTGCAATGGCAGACAGACCCACAGGCCCCCGAATTGGGACAGCTGCTCTCACTACCACATGCTTGACAAAGTTTCCAAGTCAAACATAAGAACATGTTTTTGGTTCAAATAAAAATTCAAGCAAAATTTCTTATCACCTCTCCCCACCATCCCCAAACACCCCAACCAGAAATCGGGTCCTTAATCTGCATAAGCATAAGCATCCTGATGAATTATAGAAGTGAATTCTCACTACCCAGTTAGCAATGTCCGTTGAAATATAACCAGGACCGATGTCACTAGCTCATCATCTACTCACCAATTGGTTAGCGAACTTTGTTCCTGTTCTATTATAAGAAGTTGTCTACAACAAATTCAAACGCAAGGAAACCAATGAAAAATGGGCGATGCGAGAACCCTTCAACTTCATTATCGAAAAGCTAGACGCCTCCAATAACTGAAGCATGCGCAAAATTGCATTATAAAATTAAAATACAAAATACAAAATCAGACAAACAAAACAAACCGAAACCAGCACATCATCTATGCGTTCGGCCAAATGCCTCAACCAGCAAATTCACCGCGATTCTCGCCCGCGAATCGGAACCGAACTTACGAGGGTGATCATTTCTTGGAGGACGGAGGTGACTTGCTCGCCTCCCTTGAGGAGAGCCTCGTACTGGGCGCTGTCCACCTTCTGATTCCCTTCTTGGGTCGCCCCCAACCGGTCCTGCGGGTCGAGCTCCTCATCCGGGTACGCCCCTCCGACTTCGTAGGAGCTGCCGGACGACGAGCAGCAGCAGCACCAGAGCCGCCGGCCGCTCCTCCTCCTCTCGGCCGGCCGCTCGAGAAAGCGGCGGCGACGGGAGAGAGAGAGCCGCGGTTGCAGGCGAACCGAGGAGAGGCGAGGAGGGAGAAGGGTCGGCTTCGGCGAGGGAGATGGGCGAGGGGAAGCGGGAAGGAGAGGAGTGCTGCTCGGTAGCACCATTTCTGGAGCTTCTCTTGATTTGGAACGTGGGGAGTTTGGGTGGGTTTTTGAGTGATGAAAAAGTATTTTCTTAGAAATGGAAAAAGGGAAAAAATGAAGAAAAGAAATAAGTAATGAAAAAGCATTTTCTTAAAAAAAGGAAAAAAAAAATTGGAAATGAGGTTTTTGAGTGATTTTTTTTTTTTTTTGTGATGAAAAATATATTCTTAGAAAAGGGGAAAAGATTTTCCAAAAAAAGAAAAGGGAAAAATAAAATGAAGAAAAGAAATTAAGTAATGAAAAGCATTTTCTTCAAAAAGGAAAAAAATTGAAATGAGGTTTTTGAGTGATGAAAAAGTATTTTATTAGAAAAGGAAAAAATAAAATAAAATGCAGAAATTAAGTAATGAAATTTTTTTCTTAAAAAAAGGGAAAAATTGAAATGAGGTTTTTAAGTGATGAAAAGTATTTTCTTAGAAAAGGAAAAAAAAAACATTGACCAAAAAAAGGAAAAAGGAAAAAAATTAAAATGAGGTTTTTGAGTGATGAAAAAGTATTTTATTAGAAAAAAAAAATAAAATAAAATGCAGAAATTAAGAAAAATTTTTTTCTAAAAATGAAAAGAATTTTTTTAAAAGAAAAAAAAAATAAAATAAAATGCAGAAATTAAGTAATGAAAAGTATTTTCTTAAAAAAGGGAAAAAATTGAATTAAGAAAGTATAACGCCGTCTGTGGAATCGAACCCACGACCACATGGTTAAAAGCCATGCGCTCTACCGGCTGAGCTAAGACGGCTACGTTATTATTTCACAATACATTTATAATATATTTGTTTAAATGTTTGTCCAAGCACCTCCTCATAATTACGGCATCGAGTCCCTGTCGACTAGGCTTGATAGATGGTTGAATTAGATTGGGTATCCGACACATAAAGTCTTACTAGGTTAGGCATCGTTTAAAAATATTTGGGATTTAGGTATTCGAGGCCTTTCAACTTTTTCAACGGTTCGTGAACTTTTATTTTACATCAAAATTGGATGGAAACGATGGTCATCGCCGTTAAATGATAACACGATGTTTTAAATGATATTTTAAAACGAATATAAAATAAGAGATGAATAATATTAAAAAGACAAATGAATATGTTGGACATTAGAATAACGGAAATCTGAAAAAGAAACAAGAAAAAGGAAATTTGACTCAAGTCGTGCAATCTTAGGCCAAATTCAGCCCTGGTCGAGGTTGCATGACCCCCAACAAGGGCGGCCATGGTTTGGTGGCTCTCGTCGACTTGTGGGTAGAACTAACGCCACCCCCTTGTAATATCTCCGTCCTTTCCCCTTTTCCTCTCCCTTAGGATTTGGGTTTTTGTAAAAAAATCACAATGCTGTCTCGGGTCAATATATGTAAATTACCGTTGTCTATTTAGTGTATAATTGACGTGGTGTTAATATGTCAACCCACGTGGGCATTTTTGTTTTAATTCTAACGAGTCTGTATAGTTTAACAACTCAATTGTACATAAAGAAAGTCCAAGCATCAGTTGAACAATTTGAAAAAGTCTGGGAGCAATTATGCCTTTATCCCAAAAAATAATTACTAATCGGATATACACGCACCCGAGCAGACTTTAGCGGAAGGTTCGGGCCTAGTTTATCTTCAGCAAAAATTGGAAAAAATAAAAAGGAAGTCTTGCCCGTGTCGTATCTCCCTTTTTTTTTTAGACATTTTTCCACCTTACGTTGTGATGTATTACGCCGTCTTCATGGCAGAATTTCGCAATATGTCAATAATCAGGGTCAAAACAAAAATTCTATCAGGTCAATCATACATATCGACCAAAAGAAACATAAAATGGTAGCTGCTCTAAAGCATTTGTATCCGCCAAAATTATCGAGAAAATTAATAAGTCCTCTGATTACTGGGCATCTCAATTAAATGCATTCCATTGAAATATATCTAGCACAGACTCCGACATTAAATGGATTCGCGTTGGCTAATCCGCGCAATATAAACAGTAGATGTTTAATGGGGAAAAAAAAAACAGTAGATGTTTAATGGAAAAAAAAAAAAAAAACATCACAATGGCTAATGTATTAAAGGCTTCTCGTTTCACCAACGGAAATCTTCTTAAACGGTAGCTCAATTTGGGGAACTTAAATGTGATCTCCATTGCTGCAGAGACTTTGATGTGCAATTGTGATAAATTTAGTTTGATGGTAGTAGAATTCTTTATCAAGATAAGGGGCGCTAGACAAGAGAAAAGCCATGTCATATTCGGAACCCGTCATGCCACGAGAAGCCACTAGTAAGCATTCTAGGCGGCAAATCGGACTGAAGTTCTCTAGAAAGTGCAATCACGCAGATTTTGGCCAATACCACTTATTATTGATCACAAGACATTTCAAAAAGCTTACCCGACGAAGGACGAAGCACATGCCCACGAAGCAAACCGATGCATAGATGCCATGGTGGAGAAAGAAATGGAGCATCGCAACTTACCTAATTTTAGCATCTTCGATTTTGTTAAATTGCGGATCGCTCTAAATATAGATCCTAGGAGCTTCTCCTAGCAGTATTTTCTTTATACCTGTTTCTAAAATAAAGGATATATTTATTATTCAAGCACCCGTGATCAGTAATCTAATCACTACTGTACTGATTATAATGGAAATGTTTATTTTGTGTAAAATCCCGCTAACGCGGGCGGACGGACAGCACGTTTCCTATGAGCCTCCCCCCACAGCACACGCGTCAACCGAGAAAGGCTGGACAATTCCGTAATTAAGCGAGAAAACCAAGGTCATTCCAGAATATTTGAACGTCTCGTTCCCGACTTTACCCCTCACGCTGGGAAAGCCACCAAACGGTTCGGCTTCCCCGCGCTTCTATAAATACCAACACTATACTCGTACTAACTTCATTTATCCATTTCCCTCTGTCTGTCTGTTTCTCTCTCTCTTTAAGTCTTTGCTTTTCTCTCTCCTAGGGTTTTCCAGCTCTCTCTCTCTCTCCTCCTCTCCGATGGCGCAGGTTGAGGTCCTCAACGGCGGAGCGGCCGAGAAGGCCGTCGCGTCGTTCACGGCGGTGAAGCCGCAGCTGGTGGTGGAGGCCCCCAAGGCCGGCGACGCCATCGAGTTCTACAAGTCCGCGTTCGGTGCCGAGGAGCTCGGCCGCACCCTCCACCCCAAGCGCAAGGCCGACCAGGAACTCCCCCTCGTCCTCTCCGCTCAGCTCGCGCTCGCCGGCACCACCATCCTCGTCTCGGACTGTACGGACGAGTCTGCTGCTCCGTAAGTCTTGCTTTCTCTCTCTCTCTCTCTCTCCGCAGAGGACATAGCTTTGAGTGCTTCTCTTTCCGTAGATCCTGCTTCGAGAACCTGCGCTACCTCCATGTTTACGAGGCTTTTTGGCTTCTTTGCTACGTTCCTTCGGCTGGTTGTTTTTACTGTTACGTTCTGTCTTGTTAATTACCTTGTCGCTTCCGTGTTGGAACGTTTCGGTTAGTTAGGGAACCTTTTGGACCTTGAGCTTCTTGTCATTTTATAGCGAAATATGTAGACCTCGCTTTAGTTCCGCCTTGTGTTGGCCTAATGCTTGAGCCTCTGCGCCGTATGTACGTGTTCTCCGCTAAACTCGCGGACATGACGTCTCGTTCGTCTTCGGCTTTGTCATGTCGTTATCCGTTTGCCGTGCTCACTGGCGTCGCCGTGTTATATACGCGTAAATCTGAAACGGAAATGGCTCGATCCGTCCGTTCGTGCCCGATATCTGCTGCTAGATGTTCACGTAGTCTCAACGAGATTCGCTGTTTCCTCCTCTCGTAGATGTGTCTTTTCATGTGCTTTGTTTTCTAGCTTGACCTTTAGTATTCTCAGTCTCCGATCTATATTTTTTTTCTGAGCGGTCCTTTTCGCGTGCCTTATCTTCGCTGGGGTAATGGGGTCCCGTGAAAATCTCCGTTCCGTGTTCTGCGCTAATTTTTCTTTTTTTCTTTTTCTCGACATTTTGGACTTCGAGATAATTCATTATTTTATTGTCGTCGTCATCTTTGCTCGCAGTGTGAAGACCGCCGGCACCGGATGCATGCTCTGCCTGGAGACCGAGGACGTGGAAGCCGCCGTCGCGAAGGCGGTGGCCGCCGGAGCCGTGGCGGAAGGCGAGCCGGTCGAAGGCGACGGCGCGTGCTGCGGCGGTCGCGTCGGCAAGGTCAAGGACCCGTACGGCTTCACTTGGCTCATCTGCTCTCCAGCCAAAAAGTGCGCCGAGGCGGAATGAAGAAAGAGGCAGGCGTCGTATTAGCGAAGTTTTGTCGTTTAACGGCTTGGGAAGGAGGAACTCGTGCAGGACTTTTTTTTCTTTCAGTTTTTATGCGTTAGCCGTCTCCGTTATGTGGTTGTTGCTTTTCCGTCTCTAACCGTCTCGTCTTTGGGGGGCGTGGGACCCTCCTTATTTTAAAAAATTTCTAGAACCAAGAGCTTCTTTCTCTGGCCTGGTAGGAATTGGGGGATTGGGTGCCGTCATGAATAGGGCAATGAATATGTTGTTGATACGGCCATGATGGTATTTTACCCGCTGCTCATTTTGAAAATCGTCTCTCTCCCTCTCTTCCTCTCTCTCTCTCTCTCTTTTCTCTGACCTTTTCGAAAACGCACACCTGCCATTCTATTGACCAGATGAGCACGCTTCTTTGTCAAATTATTATTACTATCTAAAGGAACGCTTGTCGATCCGTTACGTGCATCGCGGGAAGCAATAAATTTTCGAAGGGAGAGGGAGAGTAGTTATGACTTTTGCAATACATGAGGACGTTTCTATGGATAATAACGCGAGGCTCAGAGGGAGGGTATTTATGAGTTTTGATGTATTAGTCAGTGTGCCTCTATGTTTGATTTTTGCACAAGCTTTTATGTGATAAGAAGCGGTTAGGACAATTCTTTAGTAGGGGAGGGGGGAGGAATATTTAATAGAGGTTGGAAGCTTTGGGCGAATGATAAAGAAAAGCCCCGAACTCTCTCTGTGCGCGAGAAGCCTCGGGCAGTGTTCGCGGGCCAAAAAGGGAAGAAGACTTCTACTGGACCCCCCCCTTCCTGCAGGAGAAGTAGACGCGGTTGGTACGGATCGTTGAGCTAGAAATGTTTACAAAAGGACGGTACGCTGAACTTATACGGGGGTATAGCCGACACGCGTCGGCGTGTTAGAAGGTTGCGAAGATTCGATGAAATCTTCGTACTGAGGATGGGATTGGACGATTGGGGGGGGTCCCCCACGGGGGGGTGGCGAAACGACATCGGACGTCGTGCTTCTTCTATTTGGGTCAAGAGATGGGCCTCCCCTGAGAGGAGAGGCGGGAACCTCGTGACGCCTTCCCCGGTTTTGACCCATCTTTTCAGGTCATGCGATTTGCAGGGGGAGTCGGGAGTGGGGCGATGACCTCTCTGCGCTGTTATTTCTTTATTTATTTATTTATTTACACTTCTATAGCGTGGGATGACGATTCTAACGCGTTCGGCTATCTATTCACTTGTGCTTCGGTGCGTGGTATTCAAGATGTATATATATATTCTAAAGAAAGTTTTCCATTAACTCGAGACCCGAACTCTGTCGATTCAACAAGAAGTGCGGGAGCACAAGATGATAATGATATCAATCTTCTAACGAACAGAGCAATCGAGTTGCAAGCACACAAGACAATTAGACTATAGATAAAAGCGGAAGCAGCATCCACTAAGAGCGTCGGAAAATGATGAGCCACACGAGCTTTATGCAGTCCGTCTCGAGATTTATAGCTCATTGAGGCTCCCCCGAGACTCCCTTGCGTAACCTGCAAAATAGCAAATGGATTATGGTCCTCCCTGCGTGTTGGATTAGAGGATTTAACCCTATCAAGGCCATGAAAGTTAGTGTCGGATTAGCATTTAACCCCGGGATAGCAAATTTCATGCATGGCCCAACACTAGCACGAGGATCTCGCGTTCCAAACTAAAAATTCGAGGAGTTCTGCTCCGGATTTTAATACCTGGGCCTAGACAGCACAAGACCCAAAACTCTTTATAGTCCGGGTCTTACTGCTTTACGCTTTTAAAGCCCAAATGACTATCAAAAGGCCTCGCCTATTAAATTCTCTTCTTTAAGAAAACCTATCCGAGGCATCGCGTACGAAAGATGGGTTAATATATCATGCTTATTTGCTCATTAGCAATTGCTAAAGTGCTATGACGTGTTCTTATTTGCATGTAATCGCGAAAAAGAGTCTGAAATTTTCCGTCATCAGCGGGAGGAGGAGAGTTGATACCTTAGCAATTGGCGGGAGGAGTGAGACCGCACTTAGCAGGCAACCCCATCGCGAGATCGGGATCGATCCCCAGAGCCGGCAATACGGCCGAGTTCTTGTACGAGCAGAGGCAGCTCAGGTCCGCCCCCGAGAGACCTTGGCAGCACTCCTTCGTCGGCTCCGCCGGGTCCGGCTTCGTCACCGCCGGCTTGCAAGCCATCAGCTGATCATCGCTCATCTTGCACAGCGTTATCGCCTCCGAACCTCCCGCCAACGCGACGGCCACTACCGCCACCGCCACCAACACCAACATCAACCTACAGGCAGCCATCCTTTAGGAGTGGTTTTGCAGGGCGCTTGTGAACTTGTGATTGGCATGTCTACAACGTGTGGTTATGTAGAGAGCAAAAGGTGGGTGCATCATTGCGCAGCAGACAGACGAAAAGGACAACGACCCGTGAAGGACAATTTGGAGGCATTCAGGGTTCACGGGGGGGGCAAGTGGTTTCTAAGTTTTGGTTCGTCCTGTACGGCTTCGATGGCCAACAGCTCTGGTGGGGATTGTTTATAGGGAAAACCGCGACTCATCGAAGAGGTGAAGCGGCAATTCTTGAAGCTTCGACGAGGCCGGTCATACGAGTTCGGATTCCGGTTTGTCTTGTTAGGTTGGTAGCGTCGGCTTGCGAAATAGAGAAAGTGGTTCTCGGTTTATTGGCTACTTTATGTCATGTGTTTGTTCTTTGATGATGGAGATCCGTTGCGCTCACATGGTTACAGGCCTTCATTCATTCATCCGTTCATCTGATTTCTTGAGCACTGCTCGTGAAAATTTGAACACGTCGATTTGCTGCACATGCGATGGCCTGGTGGACTACTAGTGTTATGTGGTAGTGACAATCTTGAAGCTCAGGAATAACTGATGAGTTGTTAGATTGGATGATAGTCAATTTCCTTTGGTCGTTTCGAAACTTACCCGTCCTTTTCAGACTTCGAAATTAGCGGTAGAATCTCACTACCTATATCTGCGGATACATGCTATTACTCGTGTTGACACCCAAAAATGTCCGATTCTAGTTATTATTGATATGCAGTGATTGTTCGAAAACAACAAAAGTGAACTCGACAATTTCATATGCATAGTCAAAATTAGCGAAGAAAAGGAAAAAGAATAGAGAATATACTATCCGGGGTCATGTCTGCATCCATGGAGGAAACCAATTAAATGGACTGACGATTGGTTGATATTATTATATGCAGTTGATGACTTAGATGAAAGTATTAACGTATGTTAACTAGTGGCAAATGATGATAGATTATTTTACCAAAGTTGTCGATAGTGTGTTAACTAATGAGTAGATGATCGTTTTAGAGGTTTGCATCTAAGGCTCAAGCACATGTAAATTCATTAAGGAGATTGTGGAGAATAGTTAGGTGAAAATGGATATTGACATTGCTATTTTGAAGGGAATTGACAATGTGGGAAATTAACAACTCTTTGGAGATAAGGTTTATTTTGAAGGAAATTGACAATGTGGAAAATGAACAACTTCTTGGAGATAAGACTACTAGTTTGAAGGGAGTTGACAACATGGGAATATGAGACTATTATTTTAGAAGCGTCCAACTACAATTCAACCACAAAGAAATCGCTCCCATACAGTTATGATAAAAGGTCGACAATCAAAATATAATCTTCTATTATCTTTATTTTCGTGCACTTTATTTTTCTTTAGTTATAACTTTCGGATTCGCACTATTGATTAAATTCCAACACCTATCTTTATCCCGATGTTTCATCATCGATTCAATTCCAACGCACATCTCTATCATGGGTGTCACGCCATCGATTAAATTCCAACGTTACATCTTTGCACGTTCTCGAGCTTTGTCATCGACTAAATTCCAATACAGTTCATGCACATATATTGTTATGAAAATGGTTGTATTTTCAAATCTTGTTGTTGATTGAAATAAACGTTTGCGGCTATTTCTTGTTTGCCTAGATATTTCATGTCCAAAGTCGCCACATAACCCTTCTCTTCTCATCAAAAAACTGAAGAACAACATTTGGAAAAAATATTCTGTCGTAAATTAAATTCCTATGAAACAAATGGCATGCCCAATGGGACCATTGTGGTTGATTTGAGGAGATATGATGGTTAAAACAGGAAATCAACTTGATCTTGATGATGGTGGTGGTGACAATTCACACCCGGTGGTAATGACAAGACGGGACACTTTGAATTGTTGAATGCATTATCGATGGCGGAGTAAAAGTGGGTCAGAGATGTCAATATCCCAAGATAATGCACCGAGGAGCAAAGAAGACAATTAGAGCCAACTCCTATAATGTTAGCCACCATGTGACGGTTCTTCAAGGAGCATAACAATCAATTGACAAACCACATGATAGCATCAACATGATCAAGCCAATTATCGTCAATACCTTCCATGAAGTTATGAACGGGCAAGCGAATCATGATAATCCTACATTTTCTGGACCTATGAGGTTGGTGGTATCAATTATGGTGATTTGCCAATGACAAGGAGGCACATGGTAACTCTTGGGTTTCCTAATTTAAAAGAATCGAATGATTAACAAATCATTCAATTCTTTTAAAAGGGGGCACATGTTGACACCCAAAAGTGTTTGATTTTTATTATCGATATGTAATGATTGTTCAAAAACAACAAAAGTGGACTCGACAACTTTATATGCAACATCAAAATTAGTGAAGAAAAAGGAAAAGAATGGAGAATATACTATCTGGGTATGTTTGGTCATCTGTGGAGGAAACCGATTAAATGGATTGAAGATTGGTTGAATATGCAGTTGATGACTTGGATGAAAGTGTTAGCACATGTCAACTAGTGGCAAATGATGATAGATTATTTTACCAAAGTTGTCAATAATGTGTTAACTAAGGAGCAAATGATCAATTTAGAGGTTTGCATCTAAGGCTCAGGCACATGTAATTCCATTAAGGAGAACGTGAAGAATAGTTAGGTGAAAATGGAGATCAAGGTTGCAATTTTGAAGGGAATTTGACACTATGGGAAATTAACAACTCCTTGAAGATAAGATTGCTATTTTGAAGAGAGTTGACAATGTGGGAATATAGGACATTTTCGGAAGCGTCCAAGTACAATTCAACCACACAGAAACTACTCTATACGGTTATGACAAAAGGTTTATAAATATCAAGTTCTGTCAATTGGAAGAGGACCTCTCATAATCAAATTGTAACTTTTTATTATTTTTACTTTCCTACACTTTATTTTTCCTTAGTTATAGCTTTTCATTCGTGCTGTCGATTAAATTTCAACGCATATCTTTATCCCAATGTTTCATCCACGATTCAATTTTGACGTTATATCTTTGCACATTCTCAAACTTTGTCATCGAATTAAATTCCAACACAGTTCATGCACATGTATTGCTGTGGAAATGATTGTATTTTCAAGCCTTGTTGTTGATTGATTTCCGGCACGATTTGTATAATTTGGTTTGAAGTTCAAAATAAATGTTTGTAGCTATTTCTTATCTGCCTGAATATTTCCAATTCGAAGTCGCCATAAAACCCTCCTCTCATCTAAAATATCGAAGAACAAATTTCGAAAAAGAACTCGTCAAAAATTTCAAAAAACTAGCATCCGAAAGAAGGGTCGGAAGCACTACTGGGTTTATTCTCGATCTTGAAAAATTTTGGTAAATTCGTGAAATACGGGCATGAGCTTCTTAGGTGTCGCGCTGGTTTCAAGCTTCCCACTCCCATTACAGTGGGGTAGGGGTGATCGGCTTGCCAAATAGGCAGTGGTGTACAGGATTTACTAACGTTAACCACCTTTTTTAAATGAGTTGATCTTTTGAGATTCTATAATAGCTTGAAATGAAAAGGGAAAGTAAATATCTGCCTGTTAAGAATGTAAATGTAATAGTCACTACATCACCCAATAAAGAGTATATGATTATATAAATAGGTTTTACTAAATGACTATATAAATTAGTAAAGCGTTAATCACAATCAATCATAACTAATCAAAGGACGTATACAGAATCTCCTAAATATATCTACATCATATTTCGTCAGAGAATAAAGCACACTTTTGAGAGCATACACAAAGAAAATAACAATTTTTTTAAAAATGTGCAAGAACTAAGAAGGATAGAAATGTCCATTTGAATCTTTGAAAGGTAGTCATGGGCTTAAAAAAATTTTTCAGCTGAAATTTGAGGTTGAAAACTACTTCTTGGTGCTTGTTTTGCGTGTAGTTTGGATTAACGGTAAAGTACAAAATGCAGACCGATCCGAGACCAGTGTCTTTGATATTACCGGCGCTCGGGCCAGGGCCACACACTTCTTGTTTGAAGAAAATGAATGGGCTTTTCATGGGACATTTTCACCGGATTGGCCCATAAAAGGCTCATTTTAGGCCCATGAAGAGGATCTGCTAGCTGTCCTCTCATCCTTTTTCAATTATAGCTAATCCGCGAGGTTGGCTTGCCAATGAATAAGCGAATTCACATGAATGAATTGTCTAAATTGACGTCTCTTTCGTCTTGGTTAAAATTCTATTTTGATTGGCATTTCTGGTAATCAATATGCCCTCGATAATAAAACTTGGTTAAATCTTTAATCAAGTCGTCAATTATGTTGACCCTTCATTTCCTCGAACAGATGTTTAGTTTGCCACATTAGTTCACATTATACAATTAGTCCCTGTTTAGAGCTGACTGTTGTTCAAACATTGATGTTTGGACAACAATATGTATATGAGAAGGCAACGGTGAGGAAAATACAAAAAAACGAATGAGGAGAGTGATTTGAGCAAAATGTTTTGTGATCTTGAGTTGCTCAAAGTTTCAACCATATGATTGTAACATGGAAATTATAATTTTTGTGGACTGCTTTTATCATGCGGACAATTCTATATTTGGACCAGCTATTCAAGTTTTGACTTGTCTTTTACCTAGTACACGATGTAAGGCCAATTGGCTTCTAAGTCCGGTTGTCTTGAAGGTGACAGGTTTGATTCCCCAGTCCTTAGAAAACCTTGGTTTAGTTGGCGAAGCAAGGGCAAGCGTTTAGGTATGTTTGCCGGTCTTGAGCTACTCCACGCGCATTGGCTGGGGTAAACACCCAATGGATAGTTGATATTTTGCTAATTCATTAAATCGAATCCAACATTCTAAATCACATGGGGTAGCTCCCAACCCCGTCCGAATCCCTTTTTTGACGAATAATTCGCTCTGAATCTGCACCAGCAGAGTACGCTCCTAAAATTCAAACAGGAAAAAATAAAAACCATAAATTCCCCAGAAGAAGTCAACAGACTTTCACATCAACCAAAAAACATCCAACTAAAAGCATTTCAAAATAAAAAGAAAATCACCGAACGGACAGAGAAAAAGAAACCAAAAGCAACGGGGAGTAGGTAGCTAACCTCGGTCTTCTTCAGCAGTTTTCTGACCTTGTGCTTACATCCTTCGCGGTGTATGTTCAATCTGAGAACAACATCCACCGACCTAATACGATTTTCTTGTAAAGAAAGAAAGAAAGAGATAAAAAGGAGCTCCACTTATAATTTATTTCACGTGTCCACTCCCCACTTTCCTTAATCTTTGTTAGTGAAGAAGGCACTAATGGATCAAAGCTAAAAAGAAGGGGAAAAAAAAAGCATTAATAGGAATCTTCTTTTCTTTTCTTTTGCAGGGATGGTGGAATCAAATACTTTGCCCAGGGCGGCATATTCAGGAACAAAAACTGAGAAGTTTGATATTCTTGCTTGTGCGAGGACAAAAGCTATAGCAGCACTTGCATATCCTCATCTCCACTTTTTGTTGCGAACTTCAATTGAGTCGGGCCATGGTGGAATCGATGTTTGAATTTCATGTTGAGTCAGGCCTGAGGACTGAATCTTTCCCAAAGGCACCGCAAGTGTACAAATGAAGTGGAATAAAGAGGAAAAGCACAGCCCAGCCATCTCCCTTATCTGCCTATCTGAAACTCCAAAAAGAACTCCAAAAAGAGAGGCCTCTCCCTTGGAGTTCTTCACATTCTCTGCACCCTTTCTTCTTTCCTTCACTCTCCTTTTCATTTTTGGGACTTAAGGGTCGAATCCAAGTAATCGAAAATATTTGGGACCACCATGAAAATCCTTGTCTAGTCAAAGCCCTGTACCTCGCCAGGGCTCAAGTTCCATCAGGCTCGCGTACTCAACACTCAGAGATCAGTATGTACTGCTCGAGCTCGACTTGATTAAATTTAATTACATATTTGTAGTGCGCTTTTCATCTGCGATTAACGGAGTAAAAAGATAGAAACTTTTAATCGTTCTATCTAAGTGAGGGGCCGCCCCTTTCGAGGCATCTTTTAACATACAATTTAGAAGAGGATTATCATACGTTATCTTCCTTTTCGGTGCGTGAAACATGCTGACATCCTCGTATGCCAATAACGAAATTAACCGACTCATTAAATTAACTATAACTAAAACGCACTTTGCACTGAGCTCAACAGGGACACCCTTTGCACGTATCCTCATTACCAGCAACGGTGGGTATTAGATTACATTATCATTAAAATTTTAAAAAACTATGAAAATCAATCAAGCAAGCATGACCAATTACTTTACTCTTTAATATTATTATTTTCAGAAAACATAAAGAACAAATACCATCAAAAATTCCCAAACTATACTCATATAATACAAATATCTTTAACTTTTTTTATATCATCAGAAATCCTGAAGTTGCTTACTATGTCATAGATATTCCCATCACAATAAAATTTAAACTTATATATATCGTTTATTCCAATTTCGTCCGAACTATGTTTTTCAAAATAGTATAAATTTGGGGTTTTGTATAACAATATTTGTGTCTTAATGGATTAATTTACGGGTTTTTAATGATACAGAAAAGTTGAAAATACGGTGTGTTTAGAATTTTTTTTTTTTTTTTTTGGCGGTATGAAGTGATTGTATAAAAAATTAGAAGGATGATAATAGAAAAGAGAAAAGAAAAAGAGAATGTTGTGGTAAATGAGAAAGGGACAAGTCATTCTCTGACATTGTCGCTGCAAGAGAGGACTGCAGCGTGTGCCAACAGTAAAAACGCAGCAGGAAAAACCGATTAGCACTTGAACAGATAAATAAACAAATGACGACTGCCAAAAGGACAAAAATCTTAGAAAAAAACACAGGAAGGGAGAAAGAAAATTGTTGACCTCAGCGTCCATCTGACTTCGGCCGTACCAAATCGAATTTAAATCGCGTCTCCCGAGCTCTCTCTCTCTCTGTGCTTTCGTCTTCGCTTCGGTTGACGAGAGAACGGTGACCGAGGAACGTTGCGCCATGGCACGGAGCACCAAGCTACTCCCCCCCTCTGGCTTATAGGCGTGTGGGGTTAAACAAGTGGTGGCGAGAGAGACAGAGAGAGGAGAGCAGAGAGGGCATTAATGGCGAGGCAGATGATAGTGTCGGTTATGTGTTTGATACAAGGCTAGCGGATTTGAAAACGGAGAATGCTCACAGCTTTCCTAATCCTGAATCTGGGATTGCACTTAATAGTACAGCAATAGATGTATTCGTGACTGTACTGTTTCTTTTAAGGGGTTATTAGAAAATGCTCATCGATGACAAAATCATAAGCATGTTTTGTAAAGAACAGCTCGCGTTTGGAAGCATCAATCCATGGATTATACGAGAAATATCGATTGCATTTTGGACGACCTATCTAGTAGGTAATTGCACTGCCACTGTCCATCCTCTTTCGGATGGGGTTTTGCCCTAGAGAAAGCAACTATGAGGGAAAAAGGGTTTTGAAAGTTTTGAAAATACTTGGTATTTTGAAATAAAAATTATTTCAATGAAATTATCACCGATGGGATAATTGGACATATAGGTGCACATGTGAAGGCATTGGTTAATTTGCAAAAATATTAGAAATTATAGTATGGGTGTTTGGTTACTATGGAGAGGGATTAACATTCCTCAATGCCCTTCCAACACTATATTTTCAATTAAATCTGTTGAATGGAATTATGGAATAATTTCCTAGAATGTTGATGCAATTTTGATTGTTCAATGACATAATTAGGAAAATCTTTCTTGACATTCCAAGCTTTGGCATGACTTCGTGTCTTGAATGAGTTAGTGTTTTGAAAATATTATGAATGAGATGAAAATATGCATTATGCCCTAAATTATGATGTGTTTGCAGGTGCAGTTCACTGTATGCATTTTATTTGATGATGTGTGCTTAAATTTGAAATTGAGCAAGTCATGTTATTATTTAGCTGACTTATCTAGGGGTACTTTTGTCATTTTAGCATCATATACTATTAGGTTTTAAAAGTTGAAAACGATTTGCTTTAGTAAGATGACTACTTTTTGAATTTTTTTTGGAAAATTCACGACATGCGCAGGTCCTCAATTCACTTTGAGGTCCCTCAGGTCACCGACTTTTGATCCGTCAGCCATCCAGCCTTTGGTCCATTGGGATGGATCCCGATGAGCACGACGTGATAGTACCATTCAATCAAACTTTTGATGAAGTAACATTTTTATGTCAAATTTGATCAAACCTTATTCAAAATTATGTGTCTATAGATATTTAACATTGTCCTTTGGAACATTTATTAACCTTACCTATTTTAAAGTGATATAGCAAATGACCCCAACTGTTAGCTTCTTGGATAACAAAGAACACATATGCTGGATAGGCATATAGTGCATTTTGATTTAAGAAGCTCTAAATGTAAAGAACTTCATAGTTTAAACCATCTAATCGCATACCTAGCTCGTATTCTGCCCTATCAAAAAGATTAACGGGTCATTTCATGAGAGAGAATTTCGGCCTGCTCACATGCACCAGTCCTTGACCTTACCTAAAGAAGTCACTAATCTAAACCGATGCGAGGGCATGCTCATCGAAATGAAGAGTGCTCCGCAAGAGAAGGGGTTGCTTCGTGAAATGGAGAAACACCCTTTAACTCCACAGAGAAAGAGAGAAGCGGCTTTATTCTTGGGTTGCTTTCTTGATGATGCATGGGAATATACACCAACACGAGCAGACCCCATCCACTTCAGGTTTTCAGGATCGTCAGCGACAAACTAGGGCAAAAGCAAAGACCCTCTGGATAAGGAAAAAGAAAAGTTGAGAGAAAGATCGTAGGGGTAGGGACCAGTCCCAGGACTGATGTGGAATATTAGAATAATGGAAGAGAAGGCATCGTAAAGAGGAAGAGAAAGCAACCTCTCCACACACACGATCTCTCTCTCTCTCTCTCTCTCTCTATATCGATCTGGTGTAGGATTTGTGGGGGGGGAATGAAGGATCACTCATGACTTAATTACACCAGCCTGTCGTTGTGTCTGCTTCTGTGAACCTTCGTTATCGGTGGGTTCGGTTCGCTTTCTCGCTTTGATTTTTACCACACCGTCTCCATTCTCTCTGTCTTTACTGCTCCCCGCATCCCCCATTCCTTTTGGCCCCTACCTCAAAGCTGCTACTCACGTCCCTGTTTTTGTACCTGCTTCTCTCTCTCTCTCTCCCACCCCGCATTGATTACGAATTCTCTGGACTTGTTTTTGAAACTCATCTATCCTGTATGAAGTGTAAGGCTCTGAGGCTATAGATCGAGGCAAGAGCGCGGTCCAATTCTATCCGGAACTGGTTTGGTCAGTTCAATTTTGAACCTGCTCTGGAAAGAACCCGCTAATAACTCTCGTGGCTACTAGCAAACGTAACTTTCATGTTAAAAGAATATGCACAAGCTGCTTGTGTAAAATATCATTTACATTGACGGTGTGTGCTCTAATTTTTTTTCAAAAGTAGATGTCTTCACGTTTTTATAATAAACTCTAATCCAAAATTGAAATCCTTGTTAATTCTAAGTTCAATTTCCTGTTTCGACTTTCTGGAGATCCCTTAAAGTGGGATGAGATAATTTAAACATCTCAAAATTCCATTTTTTCCGTTTATTCTTCTATAGTGAATGAGCCGGCTTTCGTGCACCTCAAAAGCCTTTCAACGCCTTGTAAATTGAGGCAAAGAAAGAGGGAGTTTTGCGGAAGAGTGACTTGCACTACTTGTTAAATAGTCAAATGGGTAAGTACTCTATTTTTCAACGCACCATCAGTAATAAGTACTTTAAAGATTAAATTTTTTATTTAAATCACAATTGATTCACCTTAAAGAGTCGACCCACCTACACGCAAACCGATGACGTGGCAATGCAAGGGCAATTAATTAGATTCCATATGGACACCACACCGATATTCTGTCCCAAAAGAAATGATCAAACTTTAGTGAAAGCGTGCCCAAAATTGCAACGGCCTGAAAAGCTTGGAGAGCATGAAAATTCAGTAAAGTTAAAGGGATTTTACCCTTTGTTGACCTCACTGCTTCAAACTTACTGCTCCTCCCCCTCCTCCCCCTCTCTCTCCCTCTCTCTCTCTCTCTTCCTGGGAGCCCTTGCCTTTTTAAAGAGCCTCCCGTGCCCACCTGCTTCCATAAAGCAACGAGCGAAAAAGAACACCCGATCTCGAGTTCTCTCGTCTGGCTCACCTTCGCCGTGCTCGCGTCCCTTCCAAAAGACTGCCCTCTGCAACTTCTTCCGCCTCCGATGGACGTAAGCACTTTCCTTCTCTTCGTCTCGCCAAGTTCTTGAGCCGTGCGCATTGCCGATGTTTATGCTATATGTTGGCGTGTGTATTTGTGGGTACAGGACTACAACAGGTTTCACATACCGGCGTTCGGGAGCTGGGACTGCTACGACGGCCTCCCCTTCACCCAGTGCTTCGACGAGGCGTCGGCGCGGCAGGCCGGGCTGCTCCGCTACACCTACTCCGTCGACCGCGACCTCTACGTCGCCGGCGACCTCTACCAGAACGACGTCGTCACCCCGGCCATGATAGTCGTCCCCCGTCGCCGCCGTCATCGACGGGTAAAGTCACGAACGACCGCCGTCCTTTTTCCTTTTTCCTAGTATTATTACGTGCATCTTCTGGTTTACCGATAACCGCCCCGATGTGCATCACTGTCGGTAAGTAAAATGGTACGATATTTAGTTAAAATAAGCTCACGTGAGAGACTATAATGTCTGCTAAGATTCTGTGTGTTGCATAGTGAGTCATAATCCAATGGTTTTTCTTGGGATATACTCTTTCTTGTGGATGATCCATCATCTTTTTCTGGACAAAACCCTTTTCTCCTTTCGCTTTGCTTTTTCTTCTCTTTCTTCTTTTTTTCCCGTTCTTTTTATTTTGTGAATTCTGGCGCTTGCGGTCGTTGCTGCAGCGTGCATAATCATGCGCTCACGCAAGCCCTCTTTTTATCTTTTGTGTTTCCCAGTATGAACAGCTTCAATTATTAAAAACTACTGTGGAAACGCACGCTTTTTGGGGAAAGCGAAAAAAGGCTATAAGTAAAGAAAAAAAGGAACGGTCCAGGCCAGGCTTGGGTTAGCTCGACCAGCTAGGGTTTCTGAATCACGTCTTGGGAAAGATCAGAATAAAAAAGACGGTTTTATCGGGAAGCATCGCCAGGGTTTTTTCCTTTCCCTTAAATTACTCCACGTACTTGTCACGCTCAAATCAGTCAGCTGGAAGTTCACTCGGCCGATTCGAGAACTTATTTACGTAGGCTAAAGTTTGAAACACTAAAAGTTACGTTGAGATGGGCATGTTTATGTTTGTGTTCATGTCTCAGTTCGTATCATTTCGTAACGTAGTTATAAACTCTTTTGGGATAAGATTAGTTTTTTTGAATTCGCGATGAACTTGTCATTTTTAAGATTTACCAACATAATCTTCTATAAACACGAGAAACGTCGTAATTTTGCGTAGATACTGTACCATGCTCCTTTTTCTTGATAATGTGATGAATAGTCATATATAATAAATCGATATAAAATAATCACGGGTTTTGCAATTTCTTTACTAGGGCTTTGGGTTAGACTAAACTAAGTCTATTCGTTGGAACTAGGGCATTGTTAACTAGATGAACCCATAGAGTTTCTTTTGAGAGAAAAAGTCAATTATGATAATCATAATCAAGGGGACAAGATAATGCTGTCTAAATGGTGTCGTGCATGGTGATAATTGCAGGCAAAAGTCAGTGACCCGAGTCATGATGCCAAAGAAGGGAAGGAGAAAAGTTGGGCCAGCGACTTTCAGGAGCCGATGAGCCCTCCTTTTGTATCCAGGCCAACCCCAAAACCTGTGGACGAAGACCTGTACAAAATCCCACCTGAGCTCCTTTATACCGAGCCCAAGAAGGTATCTCCTCTTTACCATCTTTTCTCCTCCTTTATTTTAGTTATGCAAAAAGAGGGTACCTAACATTTTGATGAAAGTGATTTAAAGTTCTCTCCTTTTGGACATTTCGCTGATTATTGTTTTGGGTTGCAGAAGAGAGGGTGGAGCTTCTGGTCATGCTGCTTGGTGCCCACTTGTGCTTCATGAAGCTGGGAAAGAGAGAAGGGTCTTACAGGACCAAGTACATATAATCTTATATATGATTATGATGAGGATGAGGATGAGGATGATGATGATATAGATGAGCTGAGAGTACATAGGGACAAAATATTTGTGTTATGCTGTGTTTGAATTCCCAATTTGTGAGCATTGGGATGAGAAAGCTGCTGGTTGAGGGAGGTGATGTGATATGTTGGTTTGTCATCTCATTGCTATGTGAGAGAGTATGATTGATTTTGTCAATTTGGTTATCTTTGATCTTCTAGCAAATTTCGGTCGCTTTTTGTGGTTGTCGATTATCTGCTGCTTTTTTCGAAATGAGACGTGGCTTAAGAATTTGACTTATTAAAGGACTAGCGAAAAGAGGGATCTTTAGTCCTTTTGAGGCGAATGCAGTGGGGGTGGAAAACATCGACTTGGGCAAAAAGCAAATGGAGGCAAAAGAGAAAAAGGGGAAGATCCCTTCCTTTTTTTTTCATCAGATAATACTTGATTATGAGCCAGAAAGAAAACGATAGTCTTCCCTAAAACATGATTACATCGTTTTAGGAAGATAATATTCTCTAAAACATGATAACATCTTTAGTCTAATCTGTCCCTCGCTTTTTGATCGGTGCACATGAACAGACACTTAGAAGAAATATATCTTTGCTTATGTGTTTGAAATTGGCATTTTATGTCAAATCACTAATGAGAACGGAGAAGACTTAATGATTATAGATGTCATTTCGAAATATGCGTTTCCTATTCAAGCTATTATGAGCATCGTACACTTGATAAGGATATATAAATTTTGATAAATTTTTAAGGGGAATTTGTCCAAGGTTTCTCCATGATCATCCACGTATTCCACTATCAACACCCATCAAACTTCTCATGCCATTAAAGCTTATTCAAAATAGAGATTGATCATTGTTTTTACCGAAATTGTCGGCACAGCACCATTCAAAGAATGGATCGATGAATATGAGGGGCTTTTGCTTATTCTTGAACAATAAACTAGTTTGATGAGAAAACTAAAAGTACAAAATCCAAAGGCAATTGCGCGCGTCCACGTAAAGATACACTGGAAGTTAAAAGCGAACAATTGTTGTCTATTGATTGATAGGCCATCCTTTATCCGCACAACTTCTAATACTTATTGCTACTAGGGTCAACAACAACATCATAAAATTCGGGAGAATTACCAAAAAAATCCTAAATCTAGGTCAGATAGATTACAAGAGTTTTATGCTTGATTTAACACCAAAGCAATTTCTTTACCAATTTAGTTTTAAACTTTTTTTTTGTCAATTCAATTCTAAACTTTTTATAATTGTAACAATTTAGTTTGTTATGCTAAATTTGGCTAGCTAGCGTTAACGTGGACGCTGGTCGGAGCTGCCATCCGATGAACACCGATGTGATAATTTTCTAATAATATTTTATATCTTTTTTGAATTATTTTTTTTTCTTCTACCTCTTTTGCTTCCCTACCCGCAATGGCTGACAAGGCTCTGGCAAAGAGTCTTGCAAGACACTACAAGGGTGAAGCCAAAGAAGAAGAAGACAAAAAAATAAAAATTTCAAAAATTCAAAAAAAAATATAAAATATTATTTAAAAAATTGTTAGCGTTCGTCAGACTGCCGGTGTTCACGTCAATGCTGGCCCGCACAATTTGGTCGGATAAACTGAATTAGGGCAATTGCAAGAGGTTTTGGCAAAAAAAAATTTTAGAACTGAATTAACACAATTAAAATATGTTTAGGACTTTTTTTATAATTCTCCCCATAAAATTCAGTACATGGATTTTACAAGCAGTTAGTAAATAAACCCACTACTCCAACAATGCGATCAAAAGAAAAAAAGGAAAAACAATGTGGCCTTGCGGTTCCAACAACTACCCATATCTCCCGGCCCGGCCACTTCAGCTAAGGGCCTCCACGATCTGAGGATCGTGTTGGTCTTACATTTGTATTGTACTGATCTTCACTACTGTTCTTGAGGTTGCTGGCTCCAAGGCTTGGATAACCAACTTGTTTCTACTCCATTACAAATCACATCAATCTTAACTCTCATGTCGACTAAACTAAACCTCGTTCACCGTCACTTACATCTCGTGACCTAGTAATTTTCTTTAGCTTTCGCTACCGGCAACCATTCAGTCGTCTCGTCGACTCTCCATATTTGCCACCTAAAGCCTCTCAACACCAACCAAATTTTACTTCCTGCCGAGTCTGGCGCTCGACAATCTCCTGGTCAGGAACTTTGGTCTTGTTACGGTGCCGACAGCTACACATGATATGTACAAATTCCCCGTGCACCCTCGTCACGGGTGCTTGACGTGCGATACGAACGTCAAGAAATTCAACTTTACAAATTGTAACAATTATGAATATTTTTCGCGTCAAGTAATGGGACAAAACAACTTTTTTAGTGGCTAACGTATCAGTTCCTCGGGCGCAATCCGAACAAGCTACACGTGTGGCGACACATCGTCGTGCATTGCCCGGTCGTGGTGATCGCCCATTGGCTCCACCTCGTACGAGAGAAAGAGATTTTGGATTTTTCCCCTACCTTGAGAAAAGATCCGTCGTAGCTCTTATCTGTATCGACACCCAGATCCTACTTCTTAGATTTGATCTCATCTTCTGCTCCGAACCTTTTAGCATTTTAATCTTTTTTGAATATCTATTTCTTCCATCCTCTCTCTCTCTCTCTCTCTGGGAAGCGAGTCGTGCCTGCTGAGACTCAGACGCACGACTCAGAAGACGACGGCTGCTCCTCCTCCTCGAAGCCGCTGCCGTCGATCCGGTACGTGCATTCACTCCTGGATCGTCTTCTGGGCAAATGCGGAAGAACACGAGTTCTTCATCGATTACGATTTCGCACCTTCTTGGCTTTCGTAAAATCGCGATTGCATGCACCTTTTCTGTTGTTTTTTTCTTTGCTGACCATCTATATAGTTGCACCATCCCGTCATTTCTGCAAAAAGATGGAAACATTCGTCTTTTTCAATTCCTCGTGCTTGAATTGAACTGGGTCGTCATTCCTTTTTTTTTTCTTCGTGACCGACTCGAATGATACAACCAGTTGCATGATCTCGCAAAATCCTCTCTTAGGACGTGTCGGATTCGAATGATACAACCATAGTGAGTTAAATATGACCGCGGAGATCTTCTTTAAGTTGATCTTCCACCTCCGTACAGGGAGAGAGAGATGAAGAGCCCGCTCGACCACGGCGAGGAGTTGATCAAGGCGATCACGGAGCGCGAGAGAAACGCCAAGACGAATGCATCGAAAGAGCATGGCAAACTGGCTGCTGCTCCGTCGAGCGGCAGAACATGCATCTGCTCCCCGACGAGCCACGCAGGCTCCTTCCGGTGCCATCTCCACAGAGAAAATCAAGCCACCAAATCATCCTCGACGAACTCCGAACAGCCTCCCGCTACCGTAACCGAGACCGAGTTCGGGCGCCGACACTGCTCGTTCGGTAGCCCGCATCTGCCGTCGAGATTCGGGAGGAGCTCCACCACCACGACCTTCATGTGACGGACATTCCCGTGAGTTCTCGGCAAAGGTTAAATGCACGAGTTCGAGTTGAGGCCTGAGAGGGTGGTTTCAGAGTCCTCTCAGGTTTTTTGTAAATAGTCTTTTCATCATCATTCTTTTGCAGTTCTAATCTTTCCATGCTCGTCGCACTAAAGAAGTCCTGGGGTTTGGGCGAACTGTTTATGTAAAGCCATGTTCTAGCTCGGAACAGAGGCTGTTGGTATAAAGACGTGCAGTTACTCGGGAATAAACCTGCATAGAAGTGTCTGCATTAGAGTCCCAAAGATCGATCTTGCCGCCATGAGCGCGGCGATCTCAAGGTAGAATATGATATTTTGTCATTCGGCTGGAAGAGCGAAGTCCAGCGTTTTCCAGTTAATTGTGGTACTTTATTCCTCATATGTTGTGGGCTTGACAAGCTTGTGAGAGAATGAATGCTAAGCGTGTGACGACCTGGACTTGGCACGAGCGGGGTTCTATTCCCTCGGTGTCGTAGGATATATCAGCAATCAGTAGGACTGTGCAATCGGATCAGATGGTGCGATCAGAAACCGGTTCGGTTCCGGAACCACCGTGGAAACCGAGACCGACTGGATCAAATTTAGAATTGGTTTCATATATCGACATCTTTTTCTCTATCTTTTCATTTTTTTTCTTTATTTTCTTCGACCTTACTAAAAACACTTTATGCTTTAACTATAGCGACTCACCCTCATACCTACCCTCCTCGTTCGTTGGCTGGCTGCTTGCTCTCGCTCATTCGAGCTTCACAAGTTCGAACTTCACAATCCTGACTCGTTTCTTTACTTTCTTGTCTTCATTCAATCTTACTTTACACCTTTTTTTGGCTCTTATTATTTTTCTTTCAAAAATGAAGCTTAAAAAAAGGAATATAAGAAAAAAGATTTTCGGGTAGACCCGAAATCGGACTGGAAAACACAGCAGGTTTTCAAGAAATTTTAGATCTGCAAATTATCCGCCTGAGACTCATCATCCCCAGCAATTGAAGCGAATTTTTGGAAAGCTAGCTGCTTTCCGAGAGCAACTTGTAAATTAGATTGAAGGAATGGATCTAGGGGCCTTAACGTGCGACAGGAATTTGAGGAATACAGCAAATGTATTCGAAGGTAACATGTGAACATCTATACACCTCCACGTCTGTGAAGAACACAACAAATTATCTCATTTGCCATGTAACATGAACGTTCTGCACTTGATATTCACCGCGAAACTTCCACCAAAAAATAAAGAAAGCCAAGTCTCCCTTTCAGAAAGAGAGGTATAAATATACAGCAGAAGTAGGGGCGTACTAGGAAACTTGGAGAGCTCTGACTCGAGCGGTCAGTTCCCTGACTTGGCTTCTCAGACGCTCCGGATTGCAGAAGAAGTCCACGAAGACCCGTCTTTGGAGCTCGACCTCCTGCGTGTGATGTTTCACAATCTGCCCCAAGTACAACGAACATTATTTTGGAAATTCAAAAGGAAATCTATATATAATCACTCGCACTGCTATTACGTAATAATTCCTAAAAGTGTCCTTAGTGAACACCACTCGAACTTCCGACATGCAAGATGTTGAAAATTCCCCTTGCAAGGAAAACTTTTTTGCACTCTCCACTTATGCTTCCAACTAGAATTCCTTCCCCTCCTAGATGCTCGTCTCAATCAATACAATTGGTTTTAGTGAGTTTTCATGCAGCAAATTAGCAATGTAACTCTTCCTATAAATCTTTTCCTGCATGAAATTCATTATTTTTTTCTCTTGTTATATAGTTATATAACAATGTGATTAATCCCAATATTCTTCCTATATGATATAAAAACGATAGTGTCCCCGTAGTTTATATTGATATATGATAAAAAATGAGGATTTTCCCTTTTTTGTTCAAAATAGAAGACTTGTAAGAATGGGGGATACATTACGTATTGTTCATACTTAAATACATATTTAAATTTTACACAAATGAAAAGATCCACGCCTGGACATGGTTACACTGCTCATGACCATGTAAAATAGAATGAACCACCCTCAATAAACATCAAGTACAAAGTAGCCCCACTGGTGGTTGGACGCACCAGGGTAGGAGAGAGTTCCTTTTTGCAGATTAATCCAGGTGGTAAAATGGACGTCTTGAATTCAGTTCGTCATATGGTTAATTTTCGGCCAATTGTATCATTAGATCATATAACATGTCGTGATCAATCTAATTCTAAGTCATATCACAGCATGTGAAACTAACAAAAAGACACAGGAGCAAAACAAACAGACTAATGAAGATTGTCACCAAGTACATAGGATGGTGAGTATTCGATATTCAAATGAAATTAGAATTAAGATCAACATTACCTCAATCTTTTTGCAGTGTTCAAGAGTCACCTCTTCAACCGCAGCAGCTAGTTTTGCATTAATCTTCTCCATCTCATCGAGCTCTTTCATCAGTGGCTGAAATAATATCATACTTCCCATGAGTAACAAAACCAGCCTCCAATAAAAGATCGGCAGGCATTAAGATTTTAACATTTGCACCCATATGCAGTTGGAATGTGCCACCATTGCAAACAACTTAAGATTAACAAGTGATGAACTGATGTAGGCAACAAATATTGTTAGATAACATATGATGAACTAGGGAGAAGGATCAGTGGATTGCGGCAGAAGATGACCCTGGCAGACGTACCCGAGGTGTGAGAATTGGTTGTGCAGTTGTTGAAGATGCAAAAAGCAATTGTTGCATATTTTGAATTAGGGTGCACCTGAAACATATAAAGGAAACAATAAACGAAACCGACTGAGATTTTACTCAACATCATTGCATTTATTAATCACGTATGTTTTATAAACACGTCGCATGTAAGTAAAGACATTCGAGTGAAAAAAGAAAAACATAATATGGAGGCCACAGAGGCAATTGCTCAATATTAATCAGCATAGCAGAGTCTCTCTCCAAACTAAACCATTATCCTTAAAAGACTAACTATGTTGACATTTCAAAAGTCGTACAACATTATTCAAATATTGTAAGCAACAAAACAATTACAAAGCCTAATTTGCAAACCACAAAATTGGTGTTAGAGTGCCCGTAAGAAGAAATGATAATCACCTCAAACCATAGAAATTCACATAAACATCTACAGCAAGTACATTTTTGTTCTAACAAATTACTACTAGTGAAATTCATAAACCCCTAATAGCGATATCAATCAAGTTACATTATATTTAGAGTGACAAGCTAGGATCTTGACAGCAATGGCCTTATGGGGCTGGTTAACAAAAAAACAATCAAATAATTCTCTTTATGCCATGAGGAAAATAAATGGCCAGGTTTGTGTGCATCTGTGGGGATTCCTTGAGTTCAGGTAGCTGTGTTATCATATAAGAAAAGAAATGGCAGACCTCAAGTCTGCATTTCTAGAAATTTCTTTACTTCCGCTTCACACCACTTGTCAGACAAAGAAACCAAATTGTGAAAGAAAGGTGTTGAAAACTGTCTGTTCGTGCAAATTTGGAACGCCAGCATAAATGTAGAAGCAAACATCATTCCTTATAGTAGAGCGTACATATCAAGTCTTAAACCCAGCATTTTCATGACTAGCATCTTTCTATTTCTTCAAAGCACCTTCTTCCCATTCATGTAACAGACATTCATGGAGGAAAAAATTACCAAGGAAACTCAATAAATAAGCAAATAAAAAAGATGGATGATGGTAATTTATGTAGTTGCCAAGTAGAGGATTAACCAAAACCAGCAGTAGTCTGATTGTGATTAGTAAGACGAGGTGACATGAAAAGGAATAAGCTATTTCGACATGCATTCATAGCTCTGCAGCATCCTGGAACTTACAGCTCATTGATGCATTTATTCCTTTCCTCTGGGAGGGAATTCTCAAGGTCAGACTTTAAGGCCATGAGATCTGACTGAAGACCAGATATCTGCTGAACAATGCCTGGAGCTGAGACATATGTTGACAGCCCTACTTGTGCATCTAGGATAAAAAGAGCAAACAAAAGATTTTCGATATCATTACTCCAACAATCACAAAAAAGTAACAAATACTTCTTGAAAAGAGGACCAGATCATAAGAATAGATGGATACTTGAGTAAATGCTGAGTAGGTCTCGAACACAATGTAGAAAAGTATCCCGATCATCCACTGCGCCCTGTTCTTGAACTTCAGAAGCTGCTTGAATAAGTACCATGCACCGATCCTATAACAGGCAAACATAGTTAGCAGAAGCTAGGAGTGGGCTTTCTGAGAGATTCAAAATGAAATTAGGCATAGAGCACCCAGCTTTGAACTTTATATCTAACACAGTGCATAATTTAGTGAGCTGACACTTCCCAAATGTCAGAATCTGTCCCACAAATCACTTGAAAAGCTGAGCTTAAGTCTGCAAAAAAATCTAAGGAGCACTAGCTACTATAATCTCAGTGGGCAGAAACCATCTTAAGTATATTTTAGCAACTAGATTGAAAAATTTACCAAAAGTAATTTCTCCTAAAAACTTCAAACTATTTATCCTATACCCTTTTTTGAGGTAGTAAGACATTGACTGACATAAAAAGCAATGTCAAACCCAAATGGCAATTGGAATCTACATTTTACAACAACCTCCTGCTAAGCATACCACGTGCACAGAAAGAAAGAGAGTACAACAAGAACTGCCAGCTTGACATACCACTCGTCCCTTGGTCGAAGAGAAGTACCCCTGCAATTCTGACTCGATGACCTTAAGCAGTGAATATGCTCCGAGCATGTTCTTTTTTTCCAGCTGACAAGCTATTTTCAGAAATTGATGCCTTGCAAGCTGATTAATGAGATGATGTATGAACTGCCAAAGACAACAAAAAAGTGTATATGATTATGCGTGCACAGAGAGACAAAAAAATCACATAAGCTTAACAGCAGGAGTGTTGAACAGTGTTAAGCAAAGTCTATCTTTCTGATTGTCAGTGTCACACACAGTTGTTAACGCATAATAGGTTTCATAGCCAGACAAAAGAAACAACATGTAGGCAGTAGCAACACTTACCTACCCTGATCTTCTGACCTACAAGAATATTCATAACCAGTGTCTCAAAACCTTCAGGGCACTAGCCTATCAAAATTTTCCACTCTATCTCGTTTCCTATTAATCAAAATCAAAATCAACTTGACTAAACATATCTATACAGTACTGCACTGAAAAAATCTACTGGCAGCATGACATCACCGGATACAGAACATCAACAAGGAACTTCTTTTATGAAATTTCCAAAGATTTTTCATTCCCATTTTCCTCTTGTTTCACCTTGTAATTTTTCATTTCGCATTTTTACCCTCGCTACTGTAGGTTGTTCTGACGTACATGTATAAGCTCTGCCGATTTGTTCAGCAGATTGCACTAGAGGGATAGCTATATAATCATGTACAATAGGAAGTTCAATGAGTTCTACAAACAAAATTTGAAAACCTTAACAAGTGACAAGAAGCCTCTCAAAAGTCATCCTGGTTGAGGTCATCATCACACTGAATGTTTACTTGTGCTACTAAAATTTTCCACAAGACTTCACTTCCATAGTTATCTTCACTTCTCTTTTTGGTGAGAAGGACAAGAAATCCTCATCAAGGAGAACTAAATAAGTTCTCTTAGAAATTTTAAACATTGATCATGACTAGTGAGCCAAAGTTGAATCCAGATCTAGAACTGGAAAAAGAGGAGAAAATGAAGAGTAATACTCATCCATAGTTGTACTTGCAAAAAATGAAGATCAGTTTCTTCTCTTCCCTGTTCTTTAAATGGTTTTTTAGTACAGTACGACAGCAGTAAACCAAGTTGAAAAGACGTCCAAAAGATTCAAAATCAATCATTTCTGAGCAGCAATATCATTTTAAGATATGGCAAACAATACGCTCAAAAAAAAAAAGTGCTTTTAGATGATCTTGACAGATAGAAGGATCATTTGGCTGGGAATTTCAAACACAGGTGCAATCTCAACTTAAAGAAGACAGGAACCTGAAGACTTAGGAACATTCAATATTTCCAAGCGAAAGTAACAGCAACAATGCTTCTGCTGAAAACAGCATAAAAGGATGTAAAGTCAGGTAAGCTTACCATCTTCTGCCGATTAATGTAGTACTCTTGGCGCATGACCTTCAAATCGTAATCACCTAAGTAAATAGGTTAATTGAACATAAGAGTCAATACTTTTGATAACCAAAAACAGGATTTATTTTTCTCAAGAGGGAAAAATGAATGAAGTACCTTGCAGAATATATGTATCTTGGAGTTGAGCTAACTCCCAGCAGAGACTTGGAATTGTCTAGGAAAGAGGAAAGAATAAGCAGTTAATAAATAAGCAAAAAAAAAAGCATTGCAAGAATAAAAAAACAGCCCTATTAAGCAACTAAATCTGGACTTGTAAGTTTGTTTGTGACATGAGTAAGATTATTGTGCTCCTTTTACAGCATTTCATACCTAAATACCATTGTTTGATACAAACAACTTGGATATGTTCTTTCTCAGACAGAACACATTATAGTCCACCAGTTCAACCCCAACAATCAATGTAACCGAGATCACTAGATATTCTTGAGCTTTTAAAGGTGTTGATCTTCTCATGATATATCAACTATCAAAATTTTCACACTCAGAAACAAAGTAATGGACAGATAAGAAGTGATCCAACTCAGATAAGCAAACAAGACATTATAAGGAGACATTATTTCTACACGTTACATATCATTATAAAGATGTTATGTCCTTTCACATAAAGTTTGTCCAAAGCTCATCTGCTAAACTGTTTTGTGATTCCTAGACAATCAACAAATTTTCTTTTTAAATGCTTTTTAAATACATGAAAACAATGCCTTTTAAATTGAAGACGCTGTTGAGCTTTAACTTTCGTAGCAACGGACACCCAAACACAAAAAGATCGAGATCAACAACAAAGTAAAAATGATACAATCATGCTTTCAATATGGCCAATGAGCAGTCAACAGGGACATATAAAAATATTAGATTGGGTACATTTGTTGAAGAAATTAGGATATCGCACGGCACAGAGAAGTGCATACCTCAGAGAGCAACTTTTCTTCTTTGTGGCTAAGATTTGAAATTTCTCCCACCAACTCAGAATGCTTCCTCCTGCTCAATATGCCAGCTATTAGCACCAAATATGAAAATGAAAAGCATTCAAAACAAAATAGAATAACCAGAATCAATTCTGAACTTATGGTGCTAGCCTCAAGTATGAGACAGGCTATATGTCATTATTTGTTCATTCCTGGCATGGTTTAACAGAAATATGGCTTCTTTCAGGAAAATTTAGAAGAAGCAAAGGACTCTCTGCGGACAATACTATGACAAAGACATTAATGTCTGCACTGTAAGGCCTACAATTATAGGCTGAGACATCCTTCATTTAGGGCTTGTTTGATATAACTGAAAACAAGAGCTAAAACTTTAAATACCAAATCTTAGATGCTGATGATCTTAAGTGCTGAAAATAGAAACACAAAAAGTTGTTTGAAAATTTATTAAGTTCTTTCCAGAGATAGAACAATGACCCTAGTCGATAGGTTGTAGCATTATATTTGGCAAGATTTTAGTTGCAATCAACTGTTTTGTATCCCCTCCCTTACTTACCACATTAAGTGGATTTTTAACTTAATGTCTATCAAGTCAATGCTGATTAACTTTAGCCAAAAGAAAAGAAAGTCACTGCTGATTTAGGTTATCAAGCAAGCTTGATCTCATTTAAATGTTGAAAGGCTCCAAGAGTGGTGAGATACCCAAAACTATGGATTGAACAATCTTTATGCAGAGAAAAATAAATTTTCTGCATGCAACCTACTTCTAAAGAGGAATTCGACAAATTAAACAGTGTCATCAAACGGTGAAAGTCAAGATCTAGACACAACATCAGCCATTTTGGCAACAAAATCTTGTTACTGCACATACAACTGAGTAATGAATAGGCAACCACCAACTATGGAGACAACAAAAGACCATCCTATGCAAATTTTTTCTGTCTCCTTGAAGTGCCAAATCAATGAACCCATGATTTATTTCTAATGAATTCCAAACACAAATCAAAGAGAGTGGAGCTTATATATTCATTCTCTCCCTGGATATCAAATATTGAGCATTCCGTATAAGCCAAAGTTAACCTTACTTTTTTTTTTGGCTTAAGGTAACCTTATCATTTAACCGAGCAATTTATGTTGGCAACAGTAGGGATTGCTCCTTGAAATAAACTTAACGGGTTCATAATATATATGCCACTTTCTTGGTTTCAAGTTCTTAAGGACATGTAGAGAAACTTCTTCATTATTGACAGTTTCCTTTTGGCACATTCGGTGTAGGGGTTTAAAGTTTCCATGCATACAAGCCGAGAATTCAAGCAGTTCAGCCAATACAGGAAGAACTTTCCAGAAAACACCCATACTCAAAGAACTAAATAACTCACCTCAGAGAATGAAGATCAAGGTGAATGTGTGCTTCATCTGATGATACCTGAGCCTTTAGGGCCACAAGAATAGCTTGCTGCTTAGCATTCTCAACTTGGGCTTCAACCCATTGCTTCTCACTTGTGCCAAATCTGTGCAAGGAAGAAACGATAAGGTAGGACTTATTTTCTCTTTCTGATTACTAGCTAATAACTGCATCCATGCATGTGGGAAATAAAAAAAAAAAAAAAAAGTGGAAAACTTTTAAATATGAGAGAAACCAAATATTTATGAACTCAAATCATTTTACAAAATTAATATATAGGTGGAGAAATTCAAATTACAATTTTGTTCGTACCATAAAATGGATCATTATCATAGAATTTTAATATCATATGTGAGATTTCATGAAATATTTGAGCAACAATTCAAGGCTGAAATCCTCCTGCAACTTTGCTTTATTATATAAAGAGAGATTTAAGAACTGTCTGACATGTCCCATCACCGAGTCACTACTGTTTACTTCTGTTTAAGTTTTGCAAAGGGAAGGAGGGCTTTTTACAAACTGAACAGATCACATACATGGAACGAAGCCTTTGCAATTCCGATAGCCGTTGATGCTGAGGCTTTTCTGAATCTGTTGAATTGTAAAAGCAAAAAAGGGGGGAAAGTCAGCATGTCATTACTCTAAAAATAAAAGGCAAAATACTACATTGAACAAGATAAATGTCGAGTTTACTAATTGAAAATCAGACTATATACACACCCCATAATATCATAGGGGTGAGCAGTGCCATGCAAGCCCAATAGTTGAAGGGCCAGCAATCCAGCTGGGCCCAAAATAATCATTATGTTGAAATAAAGACCAAAAAGTTTAGATAAACTCAAGACTAAGTATATGGCCTAAAAAAGAAATTCCACCAAGGAAACCACTTCACAACATGTAGAAATTACCTCGTACTAAAACATCTGAAGCATCATCAAGACTCACCCATGAACATTTGGATTTGCCATCCTCGGCAACTAATCGAAAAGGACCCTGAAAAATCCATTCAAAACAAGACGATGAACGCTAGCGACATGCTTCAAAGAAAAGCAAGCCAAAATCTGAGTGCTGCAAGCCACAAAACTATATAGTTCTTTTCTGCAGGACACAAAATGAACGATCCAAGACTAGATTATGCCACAGAAAAAATGATGACACGAATTGATGGTACTTTCGGATGCTTAGACAAGTAAAGTTAAAACCATCAGAAACTACTACTTCTCCCTCTCATGCCCATCAAAGCTCACTTACAAAAAGTAGCAATGATAAGTGGCAGCCAAGCAAAAAGTTCAACAAGCATTTGAATATATGTAAATCAAAGACTAGAAGAGTGGGATTATTTCATGTTTGGAAGTTGTTATGCCAGCACCACTTACATAAAGCATTTAAGGCTTATTGCAGTTTTTTCTTCCATTCACTGTCTTCTTTTCAAAGTGACTAATTTGAACACTAAAAATTACTTCACCAATTGGAAAGCCAGCTGACACTGAGAAGGAGAAAACTAGCTAGAAAGGTCCTCTATGCATTTCATCTACTGTCTTGGATGAAACCTTTGCAATCTAAGTATACATCACTTCATATAGTTCCAGGCATCATAAATAACAGTGGAAAAGGTTTCTAATATTTTCACTGTCAACTCCACAGTAAACTGTTGTATCTATGCTATTGTAGCTTTCCTTTATTTGCGTTGATTTTTCTCCCTATTTTACAAGAAAAGGTTTCTTTTCTCTAGTTGTTTATACTTAAAATCTTTAATGACTGCAGTATAATTTGTCCTTACATATTCACAAGCTAGGACTCAAAATTTCATTTACAATCACAAACTCACTTCCATTCCATGCATTCTTAGCCATCTACACTACCAAAAGAAACAAAAATTCTTATTCACAGGCTTTACTAGCAAATATAAGCAAAAAAAGTCTATTTATTGAAGTAGCTACAGAGTTCAACATCTGACTGATAGTCCCTCGCCAACCAGCACTTTATGGAGAATGTCTGTTTCCAAATGACATGTTTGATAAGCCTCTCAAGCATCAAATAACTTGTCAGGTTCAAGTACACCAATTGGTTATGGACCAAGCTAATGGAAACTCCTTTAACAATCAGAAAATTAATTTATAATTCCACATAGCTGGATAGGAATGCCATAGTTTTCTTAGTTGCAATGACACCTCAATATTTCTTCCAGAACAAGGGTATGACAATTTTGAAACATATTCTTACCGTGTCCAATTGCTTAGAAAACCACTGATTTAGTTCCTTCATACAGGATGAATCTTCAAGCAAGTATGGATGGAAGTCAGAATATGCAAGATAGATTCCATCCTCTGCAACAGAAATTACGAAACTTAGTGAATAATCTGCAAATTAACAGGATGACTCCAAATAATTTTATACTACAAAAGTCTGAGCAACTCAGGATGTTAAATTTTACTTGAAGTTAGAAAGAACTGAGTTGAAAACATCTCAACAAGGAACATGGAAGGAAATGCCTTGCGGAAAATCAAAAGAACGCAAACCAATTCACATTATGCATTGAGAGTACTGATGTGGTTGGATAATAGTCCAATTTTGGTGTGAGATCTTGAAGACTCGAGATTCCATTATTTATGGCTGGAGAAGTGTTTTCATTCAAACCATGAGAGTTAAGAATATTTAAGCTATAATACGAATTGAGGCCAAGTAACATGGAGTAACTTAAAGAGTGACTAAAAGAAGATTTTAGACATAACACATATCTATATAGTTCAAATTAATGCCAGTGAAACTGAGGTAATCCATGCTTGAGAATTTCAAAGAAATGCAGAACAAAAGCAAAGAAGTAAAACTATGCCAAAGGTGATGCACAAGATCATAGGCAAAACAGCTGTACACTATTCTACTATGTAATTAAATGACAGTTGACTAGCCTAAGAATATAAATAATGAAACAACATCTAAATCATACTCTGCATTATTTCCATGAAACATAAGATTTCTTAGAATAATTTAAGATAAATTGTAGAATAACAAAAGATATTGGTATTACAGAATAAATTATCCATGACAAACAAAATGAGGAAAGACAAGAGGAGTACTACCATCTCCAGAATGATAATGGGCCAACTCTTGAGCAGTAGAAGCAATCCTTCCAAGAACTGCATTCATCTAAATTGCAAAAGTAGCAATAAAAAAGCTTGTTATTTAACGCCACAAGTTTAGCCCTGAAACTAAATATTCATGATAAAACCATCTTTTCTGCGAGCGTGTTGTTGTGAATTCTTTGGCTGAGAACTTGAGAGGGCAATGCCAGGTTTGATAGTAATCTCAATTCCATGGTTGTCTCATTGCCACCAATTAACAGATAAATTATCACCGTGGACACGATTACCTGTAAATTCCTCGCTGAAAGACTGTCGTCTAGCGTAGTAAGTTGTCCATTTACAGTAGATGTTGCAGCAACTCTAGCTCGTCTCCCTTGGATCAAGGATGAAGCCTGTACAGTGAGCATGTCATACTGAGACTGCACATATCTGAGCTGTCTTTGCAACTCCAGAGCTTCAGCTTTGTATGCCAACGTCGCATCCCTAACAAAAAGCAATCAGAGCAATGCAAAATATGCACAAGAGTGAAAGCAAAAGACCGGCCTGGATAATTAGCAACCAAACAGTACAATAAACTTGCAACGCAAAGGACCCATGACAAAAGCTCTAGAAGAGAGGGCCACAAACTAACTATGTGCACCTTATATCTTTCAATCCTTCCTCCGAACCGAAAACCGCCTCCTGGTTGTCTCTCCTGGCGGAGAAAGCCGAGATGCTATCAAAGGCGAAGTCCAGATCCTCCCCCTGTCAGATCACATCATAAGCATCCGACTCGCCCTCCCCTAACCCCGACTAAAAACAACAGAAATTCAGCACCCGGACGCAAATGCACGGGGGGAAACTTACCTCCAGCAACTTCCCTTCGTCCACGAATTGCCCATACCTGAAGAAGCAAGCACAGAACGGTGAACAATCGCGAGACGAAAGCATTGAAACGACAGACGAACGGAGGATCAAATCAAATCCTCAAAAGTGCACAATCCCTAGCGGTTTTCCCACTCGATTAGAGAATTCCACACGCTCGGACAGCTAGATTCTAGAGAGAGAGAGAGAGAGAGAGAGATGGGGTGATTACTGGGAGAGATCGGAGAGGGAGAGGACGTTGGAAGGGCGGAGGTTGGTGCAGATCCAGTCGAGGATGGGGCGGGCGTCGTCGTACTGGAAGGGCCACTCGAAGCTGTCGGGGTCGAGGGAGTCGGCGCCGTCGTAGCCCAGCTCCCCGAGCAATGCGCACAGCCTCGCTCCGCTCATCCTCCTCTTCCTCCTCCTCCTCTTCTCCTCCTCCTCCGCAGCATCAGAGAGGAGGTCCTCTGCGGGAGTTTTCGAATATCGATCGCGCGCTTTTCTTCGAGGACGACGATGCGCAGGCCAGACACAGAGAGAGAGAGAGAGAGAGAGAGCTTTTTCCTCCTCGTCTTTGGCGCCGGCCTGCGATTTGGAAAATGGATGGGCGAGTGGCCGGCTCGGCGGTTGGTGCACCGAACCTGCGCTGGTTCGGTGCCCTGTACCTCTCCGAGCCGGGTTTGCCCGCGTGGAATCGGGTCCAGCCCTTTCCGGAGTTGGGGCAAACTCGTCATTTTGGCATTTTTTTGAATCTGAATTAAATGGAGCCATACGTTGGTTAATTTGGTCGCCGGTGGTTATTTTCTGACGACCCCCTCACGGTGCTGAAGCAGCCGTCGCCAAACTCAGTCAATTTTTTCACAAACCCAGCTAGTAAGCCACTGGACATACGCGTTTGGTAACGTTTATTCAAAATTGTTCTGGGAATGTAAATAGAAAAAAAACTATTTCTGTTAGATGAACAATTTTTGAACAGAGCTTTGACGCGTTTGTTAAGCTACAAAATTTATGTTACGAAATAGAAAAAGAACGTAAACACGTTTAGTAAACTTGTATAATTTTTTCATTTCTTTTAATTTTTTAATTTTTTAATATTGCAGAAAAAAAAGCAGGATTCTCAGGTACCTCAATTTTCGAAAGCAGTATTATTTCAATTGATACATGGATAATCAACTTTGGCGCCACTGACCACATAATTTGTGATTAAAGTTTTTTTTTATTTGACAATCGAAAAATACACCCTTCCTCGTCTATTTGTCTTCCCAATGGTACTATTACTTTTGTTACTAAGATTGGTACAGTTCACCTTAGCTGAAACATTACTATTAAAAATGTCCTATACATACTTGAATTTCAATTCAATCTCACATTTGTATAAAAAATATGTGAGGACAACCATTATCGTGTTGAATTCAATTTCGAAAATTATTTATTTCAAGACCATTTGACTGGCAAAATGATGGGCTTTAGTAGTGTTGCACAAGGACTATTTTGGGATCAACTTTCCAAAGGACTATGATTTTTCATTGCTAAATAAAAGCATTTCTTGTAATGCACTACTAGCAATAAAAATTATATTTCTCATCAACATTTGGGTCATAGTTCACACTTTCCCTATCCAAATTGCCCAATTTGCCTTTAGCAAAACAATCTTGTTCATCATTTCCTATAAGCACATCTTGAGTTGCGAGTGCCTTTTCTCTGATTCATGTTGATATATGGGGTCCCTATCATATTCCTCATCGTGATGGGTCTCGATTTTTCCTGACTATTGCTAATGATCATACTCGAGCTACTTGGGTCTTCCTCATGCAATCCAAGACTCAAACATTCTCCAATCTAGCAAAATTTCTTTCCTTGGTTAAAAATCAATTTAATGCATCCATTCAAAAATTTGAACAAACAATGGACGGGCATTTTCCACCACAAAATGTAACTCTTTATTTGCTTTTCATGGAATAATTTATGAAACTTCTTGCACCTACACTCCTTAACAAAATGGAGTTGTAAAGCAGACATATCGTCATCTTTTCAAAGTAGCTCCAACTCTTAAGTACCAAGCATCAATTCCTGAAATTTTTTGGGAGATTGTGTGGTCATCTCGCCATATTTGATTAATCGCATGCCAACTAGAATTCTTGACAGGTGGTGTCCATTTGAGTTGCTTTTTGGGAAACCACCAGAGTTAAGACGCCTACAAGTTTTTGGTTGTCTATGCTCTATGACAACTATGGGGCCTAGGGATAGATTGGACCCATGTGCTCTTCAATGTGTTTTCATGGAATACCCTCCCCTCCAGAAAGGATATGGGATCATGGAAATATCTATAGGTCGTTTTCTTGTTAGTCGGCATGTTGTTTTCTATGAGGATATTTTTCCATTCCAGGAATCAAATTCTTCATCTTTGACGAATAAATTGGCATCGAACAATCGACAGTTTCTATTGAAAGAAGATTTCTCCGTGACTTCACCACACTTCTTGGTTCCAACAAGAAATACATCAATCATCCTAAAAAACTCGAGTCCAGCAACCAAGTCATTAGTTTCACATCAAGAAGAAGCAGATCCTTTCGTTTCATCTCCTTTGCTATAGACCGAGACATTTCGTCTGCGATGCCAACCAAATAGCCAGTTCAGCCACCACGATACTCTGGACATCTCACTCATCCACCTACAGAGACCAAGGACTATATATGCCCCACGTCATATTTTCCAAGTACACATTTCATCTTATGTTTCATTCGATCGACTATCGCTAAAACATGTGTTGTATTAGTCGCATGTCAAAAGAACATGAGCCTTCATTATATGAGAAAGCAGTGCATCATCCATGATGGCGACAGGCCATGGAGGTGAAACTAGATGCTCTCGTTAGTAATCATAATTATGATATAGTACAAATGCATTTGCATAGGAAATTAATTGGTTGCAAATGGGAATATAAAATCAAATATAATGCAAATGGTTCTGTTGAGCATTATAAGGCCAGATTTGTTGCTAAAGGATTTACTCAGCAAGTTGGTTTCCATTATCATGATACTTTTTCTCTCGTAGCTAAAGAGATAACCGTCCATTCCTTCCTATCTATTGTTGCATTCCGAAATTGAGAATTACATTAGATGGATGTCCATAATGTTTCGTTCATAGTGATCTCAACGAATCTTTTGGGCCTTCACGGATATGGGGAGTCTCGAGTATGTTATCTACGTAAGTCCTTGTATGGACTCAAGCAGGCTTCTCAGCACTAGTACACGAAATTTACTGTTGCACTTACAAATGCGGGTTTTCAGCACTCCAAACATGACTATGCTTTATTCTCTTGGACCAAAAGTACCTCATCAATTTACTTGTTGGTATATGTTAATGACATACTAATCATGGAGAATAACGACTCTGCCATTACAAAGTTTAAAGAATACCTACATTCAAATTTTCATATCAAAGACTTAAGATCTCCCAAGTACTTTCTCGAGATTAAGATAGCTAAATATAATAAAGGGATATGTCTCAGTTAGCAGAAATTCGTCTTGGAAATTCTATCTGAAACGGGTTTATTAGGGGTAAAAGTACAGCGCAAGTGCCAAAATTTGGCATGGAGGGACACTTAACTGCCAAAAGTTTCGAAATTGACATTTAAGTACCAAAATCGGAGCAAAATGGATTACTTAAGTGTCAATCCAGCCAAATTGCTAACGTAACAAATTTCCGGCAAGGTAAGTGCAAAACCGTGTCATTTTGCACGCTGACGTGGCTAAAAAATGTAAAAATGATGTCGTTTTGTCTCTACATGGTAAATAATTAATATAAAAATTAATTTAATTTAATTTAAAACTAAAACTAAAATTATTTAAAATATTTAAAATAAATTAAAAAACTTTAAAGGGGGGGGCGAAGGGAGGCGGTTGAGGGAGCCCTCGCCCCCGCCAAGAAGGACCGGTGACGGAGAGGGCGAAGGGGGGAGGGTCAGCCGGGGTCATCGGCCCCTAGCTGAATGGTGGCGAGGGCTTTGGCCCCTAGCCAACTTGTGGCAAGGGCCCGCGAGCCCTCACCGGATCCGGGGCGAGGGCCGCCAACCCTCGCTTCAAATCGGGCAAGAGCTCGAGGGCCCTCACCACTTTGGTCGACCAACGTCGTCGGCCCTTGACCGGGGCTCGGCGACCCCGACCAACACTCCCCCGGCGTCGCCAACCCTTCCGGCGACGACGGGGAGGCGGCAGGGCTCACGGGCTCTCGCCGTCGGTCGGCTAGGGGTCGGCGACCCCGGCCAACCCTTCCCCCTCCATCATCAATCCTTCTCGACGGCGAGGACTCGGCCTTCAGCCGCCTCCCTTCGCCCCCCCTTTTCTTTGTTTTTTTTTTTTAAATTTTAAGTTTTAAGTTTTTAAAATTTTTAAAATAAATTTAATTTTTAATTTAATTTAATTAATTTTTATATTAATTATTTACTATATTACGAGATAAAATAACGTTGTTTTTGCATTTTCTAGCCATGTTAGTGTGCAAAACTCACATCGTTGGAAAATTGCCACTTCAACAATTTGGCCAGATTGACACTTAGGTGATCTATTTTGCTCCAATTTTAGTACTTAAGCGTCCATTTCGAAACTTTTGGCATTCCAAGTGTTTGTACCTCGTTTATTAGGATACAAGCTAGCGGTTATTCTTATTGAATAAAATGTCAAGCTCACAGCATTTGAATATGATAGAGGTACTTCATTGTCTAACGAAGACTAGTTGCTTCAAGATCCATTAGTTTATCAACAACTTTTTGGGAAGTTGATCTACCTCACTATGATCGGATTTGATATATGCTTTGCAGTACAGATATTCAATTAGTTTATGCATAATCCAAAGCAGTTCCATATAAATGCAGCACCGAATGCTGTAAAATATTTGAAGGGATGTTTAGGACTTAGAGTTCCATTGTTGCATGATTGTGACATGAAGATAATGGCTTATTGTGATACTGATTATGCAACTTGCCCAGAAAATCAGTTACAAGTGTTTGCGTTAAATTAGCAAAATCTCTTATTTTGTAGAAGACTAAGAAGCAATCAATCATTTCCTATCATTAGTCAAATCAAAATAATGGGCTATGGCAAAGATGGTTTTCGAAATAGTCTGGATATAGTACCTACTTTCAAATCTTAGAGTACAACTTGCTGGAGCAATCAAGTTGTCTTGTGACAATGATGCTGCACTTAAATCGGTAACAAATTCTATCTTATGAAAGCACAAAGTATATAGAGGTTGACTATCATTTCATAACTCGAGGAATTGAAACAATGGAACAACATACAATTATTTTCACTAAGCCCTAATGCCAGAGACAACACATTTATCTAGTAAGCAAGCTTGGCATCTTTAACATATATAAGCCGCCAGCTTGAGGGGGAGTGTTAGAGAAAGAGTCGATTTTATTCTAGTTGATTCAGTTATGGATATTCGAAGATAGAATAGGAAAATGTAATGGTATGTAATCATATTTTATTCTTTCTTTTATTTTCCTTTCTACTATGAATATGAGCATACTTGTACAAAGAACTAATGAAGAAATAGTATTATATTTTCCCAAATACATACTTTTTCTTCTTTCATTATTCTCCACACTAGAACACAAAACATAGGCAATATTTTCTTAGGGTTCGTTCGTTTCGTAGAAAATATTATATTTCTGGAAAACATTTTCCCATAAGTCATTTTCCGGTGTTCGGCCAAAATCTAAAATTTGAGTGAAAAAAATTTTTTTTCACCGTTCGTTAGCTCATTTAATTGTTTTGGAAAAATTATCAAAATTGAATTTTAATATTTTTAATTGACCAAAAAAATTAATTTTATTTTAGGCAAAATCTATACATCTCTTAACTTCACAAAAAAAATTATTTTTTATATTTTTTAAAAATGAATTTTTAATTATTTATATTTTTTTAAATCGAAATTTTTATTATTTTTTTTTTTTCTTTTCCTTCCTCCTTCCTCCCTCCTCCTTCTTCCTCCGCCGTCGCCTCCTTCCTCCTCCTTCTTGCCCGACGATGGCCGGCTGCCTAGTGGCCGACCAAGACCCGATGGCCAGATCCGGCGATCTCGAGGCTCGGCCGATCTTGCCCGAGCTCGTAGCGAGCTTCGCCGGGCTCTGGCGAGCTGCAAGCTCACCAGATTTGGCGGCGGAGCTCGGGCTCGCCTGGATTGGGAGCCCGAGCTTCGCCGCCAGATTCAGCGAGCTCGGGCGAGGCTCAAGCCCCGCCTAGCTCTCCGGATTTGGCGAGTCGCGAGCTCCGTTCAAGCCGGCGAGGTCATCAGCCGCTGGCTTGTGGCCGGTCGTCGGACGCTGCCATTGCCGGTCGCCGGCCACCACCAAAGAATAAGATGAAAAGAGAAGAAAGAAAAAAAAAATATAAACTCAACTTTAAAAAAAGGAAAAAATAAAAAAGCATAAAAATAAAAAAGAAAATGTATTGATAAAAAGAAGTAAAAGGGAAGAAGTCATGAAAAACGTTTTCCTCACTTTAAAGGTTGTTTTTTCTAATGATGAAAAGCATTTTCCTTGACTAGTTTATTTTCCGTGAAATGAACATCAGAAAATTCGGAAAATATTTTTTCGGAAATCATTTTCCGCGAAACGAACGGACCCTTAGAGAAAACGGTTCTTTCTTTTTCCATTATTCGAATCGGTAATAAAACTTCGGCCCAATAAATTGGGCCCACGTTTCCCTCCCTCCCACGCTCTCCACTTCCCGTACCGTCTGGACTTACTTCCTCCTTAGCAAGCCACGCTCGAAACGCAGCGAATCTCCAACGCCTTCAAGAATACGAATACCTTAACCACCGTCTCTCCCTCCCTCTCTCTCTCTCTCTCCTCGCACGCGCCATCTTTCCGTCTCCCTGCGATCATCGTCGTCACCCGGATGTCGAAGCTCGGAAACAATCCCTTTCCTTCCCCTCCATCCTCTCCTACCATGCCACGCTCCCTCCCCCAAGCAAAGCATCCCCCCAAGCGCCTCCTTCCTTCTATATCACCCCCACCCCATCCTCCCGCCATACGTATAACCCCGCTCTACACGCTCTCCGCGCTTCGCCATCTCGACTCGATTCTTTTCTCTTCTCATTTGACGCTGCAACATGGCCTCCGGCGAAGCAGCTCCGGCTGAGGCTCCCCCTCCGGTCCCCTCTCCAGCTCCAGCTGCGGCTGCCGTCGTTGCTCCGGCGGCTCCGTCCAAGTACTCGAGCCGAGTGGTGCTGCGGACGGTCCTGGAGAGGAGCGACGGCGGGCTGGGGCTGGTTGGAGAGAAGCTCGTGGTCGGAGGCTGGGTGAAGTCTTCCAGGGAGGAGAAGAAGGAAGCGCCGGCTGCCCCGGCGCCTGAGCCGCCGGTCCAGGATAAGGGTGTTGTGGCGGAGCATAAGGACGTCAGCTGCGCGGAGTTCGTCCAGACTCGGATACCGATCTTTAGGTCGATCATGAAGGTCTTCGGTGGAGGCGGCCATCCTCCACGGCGGAGGACCGAAGCTGCCAGCGCTAAGCCAGGGCCAGTGCCGTCCCCGCCGCCACCATCCATTGCCCTTTTGGAGATTAGCGATGGCTCTTGCGTCGCGACCTTGCTGGTACGTGAGTTTTCTTTAAGTTAAGAGCTTACGCGAGATTGCTCTCAAATCATTACAGATTTAATTAGACAGTAAATGAAGGTTTATATTGTCCAGCACTCTCCCTGCACGGGAATCTATCACATATCTGCCAGAATTATGATAATCTAACTCCGATGCCATGCTATGAATGACTGCGAGTGACTCTGGATGAATTCTTGGGTTCAGAGACATACCTGAATAGGCAGCAGGAGGCCTCTAGGCTGGATGACTAGGAATTAGGAGGTGTTCTTATCATCTGTTAGGTGTCCTTCTCCGACCCTTCTGACAGAATAAGATGGATTCAACATGATAGGATAGGCGTGAATGCGTATGACCTTGTGAGTGAGTCGTGACAGATTTGACATGGTTGTAATGGTTAAGGAAGTGGCCCGAAGTTAGCATCACAGTGTTGAAATGGTTTTTCTTGGTTTGTCATGTTCGGCGGTGGCTATTGGATCAATGGTAGAAATGGAAGCTTTTGGCTATAACTCCTACTCCTTTGGCTATATGAATAGTCGTTCGTTATTTTTTGGATACGAGTCAATTACTAAATCCTAATTATACATGCCCTGACGGTGACTTTCCTTGTTATACAATGTTTCAGGTAGAGGTAGACTCCTCATTAGCTTCCCCAAGTCTGCTCCTCCCTACTGGGACATGCTTGTTGGTCGAAGGCACATTGACGAAGCCAGAAATACAAGGCAAGCACACCCTCGAGCTTAAAGCAGAGAACATTCTTCACATTGGGATGGTAGATCAGGACAGTTACATATTATCAAAGAAGCGACTGCCTTTGGATTCTTTGAGAAACAGCTTGCAGTTTCGACCTCGTACAACTACGGTAAATTTTCTTTGTCGATTCGATATTAGTAGTTTAGAGCAGTAGTTGAAGAATGCTGGTGCTTCTTTTGAGGATATTTTACCTATACTTTAGGGGCAAACAAGAGAATCATCCTGTTTAATTTCAGATAAACCAACTTTCAGGTTATTTTCTGACAGAAAAAGCTTGTTCGACTGAAGTTTGCTAACAACTTAATGGAAATGTTTACGGCTCATGCAGGTGGCATCTGTTATGCGTATACGAAATGCCCTCACTTTTGCTACCCACTCATTCTTTCACGATAATGGTTTCCTCAATGTGCAAGTACCAATCATCACAAGTACAGATGATGAAGGATCTAGCCAAAAGTTCCATCTAGTTGTACTTCCTGGGAAAACAGATTCGAAGAGGGATCAAACTGTCGTGAAGGAGAGCGATGGTGTAAATGTTGAAGCCATAAAGGCTGCTGCAAGGGAGAAAAGTAAGCTCGTTGAAGAACTCAAGAGAACCGACAGCAATAGGGAGGCACTTGTTGCAGCCCTTCAGGATTTAAAGAAAACAGATGGGCTAGCATCACAATTAGAAGCGAAAGAAAAATTAAAGCGTGGAAATCCTATGAATGCTGAAGAAATGAAATTCTTTGAAGATTTCTTTCCAAATAAGACTTACCTAACAGTTTCTGGTCGGTTACATCTGGAAAGTTATGCCTGTGCCTTGGGACAGGTTTACTCTTTTGGACCCAGATTTCAAGCAGATAGATCAGAATCACATAAAGAAGCTGCAGAGATGTGGATGGTTGAGGTTGAAATTGCATTTTCCGAGTTAGAGGTAAAACTTATAAATTCCTGCCATCAATATCCAGTCACTCCACATTAAACCATAGCTGTTTTGTGAATACCACGACCATGTTAAAACCGTGTTTTGTGTAATCTCTTCTCTGAGGATCTTTAACGTATGTCCGAGGATAATTAGGCGAAGGTAGTGAGAGGGCCTCCTCCATTCTTTGTTCTCCACTTGATCTCATTATGCCTTGTGATTATTTAGGATGTCATGAAGTGTGCCGAAAATTTCTTTAAATTCTCCTGCAAGTGGATCATGGATAATTGTGCTGAAGACTTCCAATTTGTTGCTAAACGAATTGACAAATCATGCATAGATCGCCTTCGATCAATACTGTCGAAACCATCTGTCAAGATCACCTACAGAGAAGCAGTGGAGGCCTTGAAAAAGGTTAGTTAATGCCTCATCATCTTATTTGTCAAAATGCAAATACATGTAGAGCGGGCGCTGTCAAATCTGAGTCTCACTAATGTTCTGGTTTTGCTTCTAGGCCGCAGATAATAATGAAATGAAAATTGAAGAGGGTGGTGCTCTAACCGCAGAACACCTCAGGTACTGTAGATAGTGGCGGTAATATAGACCTGTCGATTACCTTGGAAAGGACCTTTCTTTTCCACTGAATGTAGCTCCTGTTTATGTTATGACAGCTACTTGGCGGATGAGATTCATAAGAGCCCTGTGATCGTCTACAATTATCCAAAAGAAGCAAAGCCATTTTACGTACGCCAAAATGATGATGGAGAGACAGTGGCTGCTTTCGATATGGTTCTTCCGAAGGTAAGGTGTCGCTTTTGTTAGCATGAATTCATAAAAGAAGGGATTCCGAGTTGCTCTCATTCAGGAATTAGTAGCCCTGGTCCTAAACCCGTTCTCTGCGTCTGGTTTGCAGGTCGGAAGACTTCTGACGGGTAGCCAAAGCGAGGAACGAATTGATTTTCTGAGCAAAAGGTGAGCTACCCAATCTGCTGTCTTCTTTTGCCAAGAAATTAAGGCAATCTATACGATGCTCTCTGAATGGAGAACATCAAACATCGAATTAGATGGATAGTTCCAGGAAAAGATTAAGCTGGCTAGTGCATGAGATTATCGTAGCTCATTGTGTTTTCTTACTGCTCAGAACTGTGCTCCTTTACCAACATAAGAATTGTTGTTGATAACATGATATGCTGCTGGGGGGTTATCTTAATTTTCAGGATGAAAGATAGGGGAGTGCCTCAGGAGCAGTACGAGTGGTACCTGGATCTTCGGAGGCACGGAACCGTCAAACATTCGGGATTCAGCGTCGGTTTCGACCTGATGGTCCTGTTTGCCACCGGCCTCACGGATGTCAGGGATGTTATCCCCTTCCCCAGAAGTTTTGGCAAAGCCGACTGCTGAAAATGTATACGAAAACGAATAATTTGGATTGATCATTATACAATTATTACCCGGAAAAAAAAAAAGAAGGAAAAAGGGGAAGAAGAAAAAGGATAGCCGGAGCGGAAACCGTACCTTTGTAGATTGCAAGACGATCATGTTTCGCTGTAACAAATTTTTTTTTTTTTTTTACGAATAACCCGAAGTAATGGAGACTCGGGATATCACAGATGTACAGTATTTAAAGGGAAATGACAGGAGATTTATGTGTGCATTCGTTTCTTTGACGCCTGCTTTCAAACCCGGAGATGCTTCTCGATGGACATCGCCATTGTCGAGCCCGTTCTTGGGTTCGAGTCAGAAAGCTGGATGTGCGCTGGAAAATTCGATGGGAGAAAAGCGACGGACGGGATCGTTCCGATCCGGAAAGCGATTGCACTGACAAAATAGAATAGGGCAAAAGGCTTTTTGACGATTGTATGGCTGGAGACCAAAGTGAAGACCACACGACAAAAAGAAGGGAAATTTCCGAATCGGGACAAGACCACTTTGCACGACTTTCCGGATGCTTTAAACGATGCTCTTCTTCGCGACTCACGGGTCCGCGGACCCAACATTATAAAAATAGATCTCAAAATAGAAAGAAATATAAAGTGTTAAAATTTATCATGAAAATTTAATTATATTTTAAATTCTAAAATTTATCAAATTGGTACAATCAAATTTTAAAATTGACATTATTGATTTGACTAACAAAAATACTAAGGTGACATTTTAAAATTAATTTTAATTTTCCACGTGGCATTTTTATTATTTTTATACTAAAAAGGAAATTTAAAAATTATTTTAAAATTTTAAAAGAAAAAAAGGATAGGTTGCTAACCCCTCCAGCAATGGGTGGTGGCAAGGGAAGCGCCCACCGACCTTATGCTTTTTTTTTTTTTTTCAGTTTTTTAAAAATAAATTTAAGCTTTTTCTTTTTAGTTTTTAAATATAATTTAAAAATTTTTGAATAAAAAATAATATAAATGCCATGTGAAAGATACAAATTAAATTAAATATGCCATGTGGAAAATACTAATTAATTTTAGAATGTCCTATTAACATTTTTCGTTAGTCAAATTGATGGTGTTAATTTCAGGACTTAATTACATCAATTTGACAAATTTTGTGACTTAATTACATTTGTGGTAAGTTTTAAGACTTAATTATATATTCATTATAATTTTAACACTTCTAATAAACATTTCCCAAAAAGAAAAGTAGCCGTTCATAAAAGAGGAAAAAATTTCAGTCATTTGATCAAACCCCATATCATATCAATAATTAATCGGGTCCCTCAAAATAATGCCTTCTTTTAGTCAAAAGCACGCGGAAATGGTACCGCCCAAAAATATAAAAGTCAAATATTCGAAACCCTTCTCCTGGCAAAAAATAAAAAACAAAGATTAACCAGTTAATTAATTAATTAAATTAATCCTCACTTAAGAATATTAAAAAAAAAAAGTTTTTCCCACCTCAATCAAAAAAACCCCGCCAATCACGCCTAGCGTCCGCCACACCGTCTTCCCTGCGCTTGTCAACGTCAAGTTTTAACTCTCTCTTCCTGTCCTTCTCCCTCCCTTTTCACACTCCACATTTTTCACTCCCTCGTCTCCCTTCGTATAAAACCAGTTCTCCTCCTCCTCCTCCACCACCGCGAAAAACCCTAACCCGAACCAGCTCCGGCATTGCGACCCGGCCCGGATGGAGGACGACGAGCGGGGGGAGGAGTACCTCTTCAAGATCGTGCTGATCGGCGACTCCGCCGTCGGGAAGTCCAACCTCCTCTCCCGGTTCGCGCTCGACGAGTTCGACATCAACACCAAGGCCACCATCGGGGTCGAGTTCCAGACCCAGGTCGTGGAGATCGACGGCAAGGAGGTGAAGGCCCAGATCTGGGACACCGCCGGCCAGGAGCGCTTCCGCGCCGTCACCTCCGCCTACTACCGCGGCGCCGTCGGCGCTCCTCATCGTCTACGACATCACCCGCCGCACCACCTTCGAGAGCGTCAAGCGGTGGCTCGACGAGCTCGATAGTAAGCCTTACTCTCCCCTCGCGTGCGCATTACGCTTGCTTGCTTGATTGATTGCTTCGCGAGCTTAAGCTGCTTGGGAGGCTGTGTTGAATCGCGTGGTTGCTGCGGGCGAAAAGTTTGAAGGCGATCCGTTAGGGTCTGGTTAAGCTTTAGCTGTGTCGATGTCTTTTCTTTTGTCTCTTTCGGTTGAAATTGAGGGCGACTTGAGTCGAAGCGGATGCAGGGATCGCTCGCTGCTCTTTATTTGGTCCGTGTGCGTGATGCTATTTTCAGTCTGGTCGTCTGCTTCCATTTATAGAGCGCAGAAAATCTGACTCGAAACCAACCTATGTTTCTCTGCAAAGATGGATAAGGATATATAGATGGGCATTCTCGGAAGCAACTAATTAGTGCCCACTGCTAGGGATGTGAATCCGATACTCCCTCGTTCCCTTTGCCACCGAGTCAAGCGCGAATGGAATGCAGGGTAGGCAAAAGGAATAAGATGTTCGATGGTTAGATTTGTTGTAGGGTGTACTTTTACTGAAGCACAAAGAAGTTTTCTATAAGGAATTTATAACACTATAGTGTTATATGGTATTTAGTAGTTTTGTTGTGCGGTAAGATGGATCTGGCCGACAATCCATTCAATCCATTCAAATCCAATTGGAATCGTTGCTTTGAATTGCATCGTGCATATCAATTCACATCCCAATTGGAAGCAAGACGGGTTTGGTTAATTTGACCGTTTGCTTTCAAGGATCGTTTAACTGCTTTGCTATTAATGGGTAGCCCATTTTAATTTTACCGTGGATCTAAAGTTCCTACTGATAGTGGAAAGCTATCTGCATTTATTGAATGATGTTTCCCTGATTGCCCATGAGCTTCTCTGTACTCTAGTGTTTCCACAATCGTTGTCTCCATGAAAATGTCCTACTTCATTTTGCGGAAGTTTCTTCTAGTCCTAGAAATATGAAGAACTTGTCTGTTTGTGTCTTGTCTCTGCATCCAAGTTTAGAAACAGTTAAAGCCTTTCAGAACATGACTTTTTAAAACCTTCTCGTGTTCATAATACCGTCCATCCATGGAAGGGCGCCTCGCATAGAGTTGTTGGTCTCTGATTTGACTTACATCTGAAAAAATGAAACTTGTGTATCGTGATTGATTAGTGTTAAACTAACTGCAAATACTGCCTATGGTGCCCCAGCATTCTTAAAAATCATGACTTTAAAGAGAATGATATAGACAGGCTAACTGAGATGATATTGATTCTTACATGAGATTTGAGAAGTGTTCCAACCTACTTCCCTTGGTATTGTGACTGCCTATGATCAAGTTACCTTCCTAATATTGCTCTGATGAATTATGCTCTGATCTAGTAAACTTATTAGCAGCAACCGACTAGCCAGTTTCTCCGAGCATTTTATTGCCTCTACCCTGCTCTTCTGACCCTAAATTCTAGAGGGCTCATGGCACCAAAACATGATGCTGCGAAGAATGCGATCGCCTTCTGCATGTTCTTGTGCCTGATTTCTAGTCAGAAAGGCTGACTGTATTTTTTTAACAATGATGCAGCTCACTGTGATACCGCTGTCGCAAGAATGCTTGTTGGGAACAAGTGTGATTTAAACAATATCAGAGATGTGAGCACCGAGGAGGGCAAAGCCCTTGCAGAAGCAGAAGGGCTATTCTTTATGGAGACCTCCGCCCTCGATTCCACGAATGTTCAGATATCGTTCGAGATTGTTATCCGTGAGATATACAAGAATATCAGCAGGAAGGTCCTCAACTCCGATTCATACAAGGCGGAATTGTCCGTAAATCGAGTGACCCTCGCCAAAAACGGTGCGGACTCCGTCAGGTCGGAGTTTCTACTCATGCTGCGCTAGATGATGTCCGATACTTAATGTACGCTCCATCAATTTTTTGGAGTCTCTTGTACTGTTTTATTTCATCAAATTTTGGGAAGTGTCTTGCACTGTCTTATTTCATCAATTTGTATCCTAATAGGTGGCCAATGAACTTTACGGTTTTCTTCCTTTTTGTCTGAAAAACCGAAACTCAATTTTATTGAGGAGAGAATTTTCCCGGTCATTGATATCAAGCATGTATCGTTGCATGGGATCTCCCTCGCTCTCTCTTTGGATTGTAGGGTGGATCTCGAAAGATATGAAAGAAAGATCTCCCTCCAAGCCGTACATACGACTTTCATCGAATACGGCTTTCCACAGAATTCGATATGTATCCATGAGATCGATCCCTATCCCATAGGTACAGCCTTTGAATCAATAGAGAACCTTTTCTTTGTATCTGTATGAATCGATATTATTCCATTCCAATTCCTTCCCGATACCTCCCAAGGAAAATCCCGAATTGGATTCCAAATTGACGGGTTAGTGTGAGCTTATCCATGCGGTATGCGGTTATGCACTCTTCGAATAGGAATCCATTTTCCGAAAGATCCTAGCTTTCGTGCTTTGGTGGGTCTCCGAGATCCTTTCGATGACCTAGTATCCATTTTCGGTAGGCGATTTCCGTTTTCTATTGGCATTTCCTTTATCGGTTCGTTACATCCATCCATGCGACCAATTTTATTTCCAAATTCTAGTGCCATTAGATCTCAACAAATTTAATCCAAATTTTCGCTTCAGGTTTTCATTCCCTTTTTAAATAAAACCAAAAATTAAAGTTTTACATTTTGAATTTATGAAGAAAAAATTATGTGAACTTCCATGTCAATTTTTGCATTTTGAGGGAGTGAGGCTTTAGATTAAGGATGCATTTGGTAATCTTCTTGTTTCTTTCTTTTTTTTTTTTTTTTTTTTGTTCCACGGAACAAAAATAGACCAGAAAATCCATGTGTATGTTTTTGTTCTCGGAACAAATTTGTTTTAGTTTTGGAACAGAATAAAAAAGTAATAAAAAATTGCCTCTTTATTCCTAGAAACAAATCAAGAATCAAACCCAAACTATTTTGTATTTTTTTTCTCTTTCTTTTTTTCTTTTTTTTTCTCTTCCTCCTCCTCTTTTGTTAGTTGATCGCCAGCCTTAACGATGGCCAAGGCCGAGCGGCCACAAGACGAGGACCTAAGCCTCATTGACACTCGTGGCCGATCAACAACTGGCCAAAGGAAGAAGAAAAAAAAAGAAGAGAAAAATGTAATAAAAATTATTAAATACATATTTATTCCAAGAATACAAATTTTGTACAATGACTAAATGCATTCTTCTGCTTAAAAAATTATCCATCTAATAGAAATAGAAAAAAATATTTTAAATAGAAATTATTTCTGAAAATAAAAATGTTATCAAGCCAGTACATTTGTGTTATCCAAAACTAAATTTTCGATCACGAATAATTTCCAAATTAGTACACCTTTAACATATTTATCCTTTATTAGTTTTTATTAAATTTCACCGTCAAATTGCTGAATTTGATAACATGTGAAAGTTGATGAGTATATTAGTTTGTCATAGGTATACCGATTTGTGTTTTTCATGATATTAATCTAATTTAACGAAAACTAACGAAAGGTTAATTTGTCACAAATGTATTAGTTCAAGGATTTTTTATGCTCAAAAAATTAATTTTAGGTAAATTTATTACAAGTGTATTAATTTGAAGTTTTTCGTGATATTGACCCTTAAGCAAAAGATGAAACCTACAAGTCGACCCGGACACGTCCTTAGAGAAAAAAAACTGCAGAAATCTAGAGAAGATGCTGCTGCCTACTTAATGTAAAACAAGAAATGGAGCGATGCTGAAGAGAGCTTCACATGTTAAGTTAGAAAACTTGGGCACAAACCAAGAGGAAATACATTTCTTGGCAGTGAATAATTTACATTAATAGAATGAATCAATGGCCGGCCAATTGCAGCTAATAACTCTAGCCTACCTCATCACCTAACATAAATCCTCACATCTAGATAAACAGCTAACCATAAGAAAATACACTGCGACGTACCAATGCTATGGCTTCCTCAAGGCAGATGTCGCACCCATGACCACGGCCAGCGCAAGACCGAGACCAGCTCCAAGAGAAGCACCAATAGTCGCAGCTGACAAAGAGGACTTACCTTGATCATCTCGGCCCATGTCAATTGACATGGCGCCCTCTCGAGCCAATTCTATGGCAAGTCTTTCTTTTGCAAGCTCCTGTGATTTAATTCAAACGAAACAGTGTCGTAAGAAGCAGCTCCAGGATTCGAAAGTGATACAGAAGAAAAGAGACTATGGAATGATGGCAGCCATGCTTTTTAAAAACCATATACTCTTCATACAAGTGGTACCATGGGACATGACCCAGATGCAAAAGTCAATTAACTAGAAAGAAATTAAAACGAGAACAGCAATCCATGAAAGTGGTATTCATTGAACTGCCAAAATGATGAAACATCCACAGAATTCCTGGAAGCTTGACCCTTTGTACATAATTTCCATCTTTGATTCGCACTTGATCACTATTCTGAAACCAAACAAACCGCATCGACTTGCTAATATATCTAAAGAGAACAAAGTATTATAATCCTAGTGTCCCATTTGCAAGTACTATTTGTGACAGCAAAACCACAACAGATTCATAAACGTGAGGTTAACTGAACTTCTGAAATGATCAGATGTCCACACAATACCCGGAAGGTTGACCCTGGAGTAATTTCCATTTATACTTTACACTCGATCACTAAACTGAAAATAAACCAACTTCATTTATATGCTGATAAAGCATAATCTTTTGAACAAAGTAATATGAGAAATGAGTCCTTTGCAAGTATTTTTCATGACAGATTGTATATCACTAAGCAAGAAAAGTGAGGGTAAGACCTGCACCAAGCAAAACCAGTAGAAAACCTATATGTCAGACCTTGTCTAATCTATAGTCATCATTATGATAAGATAACTGGAATTTAACATGACGATTTCCAAATTATGCTTACTGACAAAAAATTGATTAATCACACGAGGAAACCAGGTCAGCATACTCTCCAACTATTCCTCCCAGAAAACCATACAATTCAAAATATGAAGAGAAAATAATCTTTTGGTAGTTTACCTCTAAAGAGGCTTCCTCATGGTTCCGAAGCACTCTATGGATAAGATGACACAGAGAGTTCACTCCCTCAACTGGAAAAACAGTGTCCTTCCTCTGGAAAGGCAACCTGACAAGATTAATTGGAGCAAAGATTCGCCTTTGTGTATTCACTTGCCCATCAGAGCTTCCTGTAGCTGCGCTCCAAGACAGAGAAGTGGTTGCAGCACCAGGCATGACATAAGGGCAGGAATTGACAACCTCAGTGTGGCTTGGCATTGCTTGATACTCGTGAAGAACAGTATCAATGGCTGCTTTTTGCTGGTGTGCACTGACGGAGAACTTGTTCGTTATGGCAAGAACCCAAGGGATTCCAAGAGCTTTAGCCTCGTCTAACAAGAATAAGAGAGCTGGCCTCTTCTCCATTCCGTTTGGACTGTTAGATTGAGGTACTCGATGGGAGAGATTATGCACAAGCACGATTAAATCTGTCTTCCAACTAAGGTCACGGATTCCCTTCCATAATTCATCCCTAAATCGTGAGGTCTCCATTTTCAGCTCCTGCACCAAATAAAAAATATAAAAAATATAGGAGAATGTGAGCCAAAAATACTCAACTACAATCTTTACCCAAAAAAAAAAATACTCAACTACACAATTAACAAAAGAAACAAGTTCAATTAAACAGAAAGAAGCTAGATTCTCATTGAAGCTGGCTTTGGACAGAGAGAGGAAAGGAGGGAGGGGACACATTGCTTCTGTCAACAGCAAACGTTTCATGAAGCTAAGAAGAAACAAAGAAGGCAATCATGCTCAATGCCTCAATACCAAAATTGTTAGGTAATTAGAAGATACTCATGTCAAATAGAAATAATGTATCAAAACAATCTTATCAATCCACAAATATTGATTATATTGCATCTGTGCGTCTACACAACAGCGTGAACTTTATGAAAAGTTATAATGGCTCTTAAAAATTGTGATAAGAAAGGAAAACTGGAAAGCAAAAGAGTTACCTGAAGATTAACTCCCACAGAGTCCGAGTAACAAATGCCACCAGCAATGGCTTCTTGGACATCAGGCTCTGGAAGCAGAGTCTCGATATTGGCAATTGTCATTGTTCTGCCATGTCCCATTATTGCCTTGAATAGAGAAGTTTTACCGGCACCCTGCACCGAAAGTATATGCAACACTTAGTGATATTCTTGGCTTAAGAAACTGAGGAAAGGTATAAGTTGCACATATTAGAATGACACGGACACAAGTACCACAATGATAATAAGAATTATTGAGAACAAGTCTACCTCAAGGCCAAGCAGTCGGACTCTCCGAGTTCTAAGATGAACCTCCCTGGAGACAGTTGTAAAGTCGCTGGTACAGAATATACACAAATCAATTGGATCGGCTGGACACGTGAAACTCCCTTCCCTTGATGAATCTGAGTTTTGCATGACATTCATTTTAACAGATTCTGAACGGATCGAAGAAAATGGGGGCATCAAAGGGTCTACAACAATCTGATGCTGTGGTGGTCGTTTCAATGGAGCGCCCACTAAGACTCGCATCTTTTGTAATTCACGCTCCTCATGACCAGAAGAATATGATGGGGCGGATGGAAAACTCTCCACCGTTGTTGAGCACCTGTAGAAGATTTATTAAGTCGAGCGAACAATTGTCAAAGAGGGTAAGGGATTGAGAATGACAAAGTGAACACACAAATGTTAACACCAAAAAAAATAGAGACAGAGCACGACAAAAGTGGGGATAAAAAAGAAAAAAAATACTAATGTTGCGTGAGGAAGATGTCCACTACCATTATTATAAACAAAAGCAACTTTTGCTAAAAGAAGAAGAAGAAGAAGAAGAAGCATTAGACACTCAGAGCCCATCCCCTCTGCTAATCGAAGTAATCATAGTGCTCAGGATATATGCTCAATCTTCTCCTTGTACATCAAACTATCAGAAGCCACTTGTCACGGCTCCCGCTAGAAAATCTGCGCTAGTAGAAAATGAAGGCTTCCACTAACATGTCTGGAAGTTATACATCATAAGCATATTTAGGCTGACCGCACTAGGGGGTTTTACAAAAATTGTAGAACCATTAATCAGTCTGAATATTTTCCAAGAAACCACTATTTACAAACTGGAACACAGGTTGCAAGAAAAATAGCTCCTGAACATAGGCGTAATTCCCATCATCCACCTATAAGCAACTGATTTAGTGAATTGACACTTGGCCAAATATATCCCACAGGCTGCTAGGAGAAGCTACAACTCAGCTTGGAAAAAGATGTTTCTATCCAAGGAAATATTCTTAACAAAATTGTCAGAACCACTAATGTAAATAATGGCAATTGGTAATGTGAGTTTGCCATCAGTCTTTACTTCACATGTTCTGTCACTCAAGTCTCAATCCATAACAGGTACCAAAAGCCAATAAGATAATATATCAAATATATAAACCTCATGCTAGAATAAATAACACCACGACCATATATACATATCATCCCAGAAGGTCCGCTAAAATGCTCGTGGAACAGAAATTGCCCTGCACCATTTCACATCAGATGCGTGTTAAAGAAGCAATCGGGCAAATGCATGTTACGAATCTCCAGTAGAGGGGAACATCAACCTACACTTCACTATAAATGATCCCATGCAGCATAAGTGGGTACATGTTTCACTTCATGATAAAACACCATTGAGCTTCTTATGTTTCTACATGAGGCTGATAGAACTATCACTGTATTTCAAGGTAGTCTTTACTTTCAATAAATTTAAATTAGAAAATAGAAAGATCTAGAAAAAAAGTCCAACATGGAAAGTCCAGTGTATATAATATGAGGTGAAATGTGCCATACCAGGTACCATTCACTTGAGCATGCACAAAGGTGCACAGATGCAAACCAAAGCCAGTGATATCTATTTTAAATGGTTCTCTGTTCTTTTCTCCAAGACTACCACTCCAACCCAGAGGAACAATTGAAGTAGCCGAGCGAATGGTTGGGGCCTCTACAATGTGCCCCAGCTCTACAGTGTCAGCAGCAGCAAGACCAAGCCATTGCTGTAGATGAGGGAATTGCTGCATTTGTTCTCTTCCTACCAAAGCTAAGGCATTATCGCTCATGCAAAGATCATAGATCCTGCCAAGGAACAGATGCACTTAAAAAATGACAACATGAGGGTAGCAAAAGTAAAACCATCAATCCTTGATCCATTTGCTCATCCTTTTCCGAATACAAACCTAAGTCACCAACAATTCGTGTTGATAAGCCAAAAAAGACCCAAAGGCACTAGTGCCAGAAATATGCTCACAACAATAGCAGAATTGGATGACCAGTAAAACTATTTCCCCAAAAAGAAAATACAAAAAGAGTTATGCCTGAATAAAACAGTGAATAACTATCTTTCTTCAAAAATGTTAAGAGAAAATATACTTCGTTGCTGGAAATCAAAAAGTATGATACACTGAATTTTAGGAGAATGTGAATATTGCAGTAACCATTTTAGCATACATTTGTCAAGTCCTTAATATGCAAAATAAGAATGCATCTTCTTAGTATTAAGCTCCTCCAAAAAATGCCTCAAAATATGGTCCAAGCTTTTAAAAATTGATTTAAATGAGTTCAAATGTTAAGCAGATTCCACCCAAAAAGGATAAGAATGTAAGAAAATAAGGTGAACTTCATATGTTGTGTTTATTTGCCAAATTAAAAGAACTTCAAATGTCATGTTTGCCTTAAACCATTGTAATAAAGTATCTAGGACCTTAAAAGAATAGATGCTCGATGTAAGGAAGAGAACTCCTAGTTGAACAACATGAAAAGACATAATGCCACATTATGGCAAGATAACAGAAATGCATTTAAGCTGCAAAAATGGGAAAAACAATAATAAATTTAAGAAAGATAGAAACTGACGGATCCTAAAGTTGTTAGAACGTCAATGGCTGATAAGATGAGCAGGGTAAGTTCTGATTCTCTGGCAAATTACCTCTGAAATCGAGATCGATAAGACTTCATAGAATGAGATTGAAACCGTTCTCTTAGCTCTGCAATCACAGATCTAACCTGAAAATGCCTTTGCCAGAAGAAGCAAAAAAGATCAGAGATCCTACAAGACACTATAACACACAAGAAGAAAAAAGAACAATCATTAAATATCACAACTACACTAATTGCCCAAACATAAGAAGCAATTTCATGGCAATAAAAGCTCGTACCGATGTCAGCTTTGAATACTCCGCTCCTGACAGTGATTCCACGGATATATCGCGAAGAAGATACAACTGTTATAAGCCAGAAATTCCCAGATAATTTTATTATCAGAAAGAACTTGAAATGAGCAAAGCCTACGAGACAGATAAAAAGCAAAGCAACAAGAATGCTACTATGCTTCTCCAACAGATGAGCAACCACAAAAATAAAGTTACTTTTAACACCCTCCATTACTCCGTCAAGAAAACAAGAAAAGCTTACTGAACGATCAAGACGTCCCCACCACAACGTAAATGCTCCTACTGGGTCTAAAAACTGACACGCTACAGGTGCTTAAAGGAATGTCTTATGACCACATACAGACATATGCTTGATGTCGGCAGCTAACCAACAGGATCCAACCAGTCGGCACTGACCAAAGAAACTGATGTAGATTGACATGTAAACCTCCAACTAGTTGCCATTGACCAAAGACACTGATCCAGATTCACATGTAATCCTTTCCATTGTTAAATTAAAACTCATGCCACTACTTTCCACAGAAGGATCAACTGAACCTGACAGCTGACAACACGAACAATCAATCATCTAGCGAAATAGCTCATATGCTAGAAGTACTAAAAGTCCACTAAAAGTTGTTAATATTACTCAATGGGGTCCAAACTTAAAGGGAGTGTATCATCTACCTATATAACATATATGCCAGAAGTACTAAAAAGCCTTCAAATTTTAAGTGAGTGTTTAAACAAGTGAGGCATATGCCAAAAGCAGGTGGCTTGTTTAAATACCTAATGAGACTATACCACATTACTTAGTTAATAACTTATGGCATACTTTCTTAGTACCTCTACTATTATTAAAAAATCCCCCCGGGGACCCTTGCACTCAGATTTCCAGCTAAATCTCAGAGAGCAAAAGATGAAAACTTCAGCGCCAGAACACACCTGCCCAAATGGTACATATGAAGGTAAATAAGGCACCCTGCGCCAAGTCCTGCTATCCCCACCTTTCTTGCCATTGTTTTCCATCATCTTTCCGGGCATTGTCGTATCTGGTGACCCCTTATCTATGTCAGAGAATGGTTTTAAAGAAATACCATCAGAACCCTCTTGGATCTCAAGAGACTCTGCTTCGATTACTTCATCTTCAGGCACTGCAGGATTCTTAGTAGATGTTTCTAAAGAATCAACTTGCTTTCCACTGAACTTGTTGAATTGTCTTCTCATGCCTTCCAAGGGAACAAGTCTTGAAAGTCTCCAGAAAGATTTTTGCACAGGGCCCAATCCCAGAACCAACTGTTCACCATCATTTCCTTTCTTTAATTTCTCTTTCGGTCCCTCTCGTTTCATCATTAGATTCTGGGAACCCTCAGCATCACCTTCAGTAGGTGTCAATGGCAATTGAGTATTATAATGATGAAAATAAGCAGGAGATAAAATACGGGGCACCAAATCTTCCGGTATACAGTAACTCTTGAAGTACTTCTGCCACCCTTTTGTATTGACATAGCTGAAAGGAACATTTAAAAAAAAAAGGCTCTAAGAAACATTATGAACTACAGTGTCTACCAATATATCAATCAGAGCACATTCAAAAATATTGGTCATTAACAAAAGCAAGAACGTGGAAAGATGAAGGGAAAGCGACAACCCAAAATCAACTTAAATCACGGCAGAAGAACTCTGCAACATACTCTCTCAAAGCCGCATTTCCAACGGGGGGCTGTGAGAATGTTATGCATTTGACTGGAACTTTTTCAGTTTCCTTTGATGAAGAGCAAGCAGATATAACCCTCAAAATGGCAAGCGTAGCCAATGCTGCTACCTAAATGTACAGGAGAGGGAAGTAAACTGGATCTTAGTCTCGCAAAGCACATCTAGTTAACTAGAAGTCTGACCGTACTTACTGCTCCACCAAGTGAATGTCCACATAAAACAAGTTTCCTCTTCTTCTTCTTCTGAGCTAGACGGTACAACTCCAAAGCAGGTATTCCTTTGGCACGAGCCATAAACCCCTATACGATAAGACAATTATGACCCTCATAAGTGAAAACAGGATGGGTATTGGGCAGAAAGTTTAAGCAATAAAACAAAGCATAAGATAGAAATTATTAACAGACTAGCTGAGATCTGCTATAGAAATTAGGTATTAAGAACTTCAATCAATGTGCATCTTACCCGATGAGCTGCTGGTTTAGGCACATCTTTTGGCTGCTTAACCCTAATCCCGACAGAATTTGATGAATCTTCCACACTTTTCTTCGAACCATCAACTTGGACAACTTCGGTGACTTCAATACTTTCAGAATCGTCCACATCATCATGAAAAATAGCACTTTGCAAGATATTTGCATCAGCCATGACATCCCTTCAACATGGCAATTCAAGGGAAAAAACACTGTTAGAACCAGATAAGGAGCTAATGCATGCTTATATTGTTCATTGTACATACTTGTACTGCTTTGTGCCAGCAAAGGAAGCAAATAATGTATCACCTGCTTCAGCCAATAAGTACCTGCAAGAAGAAGAGGAGCGGAGATACTTGACAGATTAATAGGCAAGAATGCTTAAAAAGACAACAGCCATAAAAAATGCACCATTTTAATGACAAGCAGTTTTACCAATTAAAAAGTAATCTTGAAATTAATTTCATTCACAGGAACAGGATTGCAAGTTTGAGGGGATGAAAGTTGAGCCCTGAAGCAGTAGGCTAGCCACATATGCAACAACACTTGATTACTGAAGCACTGTAAAGTCATCTAACAGGGCACCAATGCAGTGATCTTCAGTATGTATGGATAAAATGATTGCATAGAAGCACAAAACGCATTAAAATCTAGACTCTGTTATTCTCTCGCGGAATATTAAACATTTCTATAAGACATCAAGAGAAAGTGTACTTCACATATCATATCAGAAGGAAAGAAGAAATGCAATGCATGCAGTTAGGTAATGACCATATTGATACAATATTCAAAGAGAAAAACCTGTGAGGAACATGATCTGCTGAAGGTTGAACACGCTCCAGAGAAACGACCTGTCCTCCAAAATCAGCCTTGAATTTGTTTACAGCTCGAACAAGCTCTGTAGAAGGCCTCTGCAAAAAGAAAATTATGTCATCTTTCTCTCTATAAAGATACACAAAGTAAATATATAGATATACATATATTGTTATGTATAACTGGCTTTTCTTGAATTTGCTTATAGTGCTCTTGCTTCAACTTTCTATTTCAAGACTAATGGACTTTTCAAGTCATGTGAAACTGGCTTTCTGGTTAAGCGATCACATAACAAGCACACTATATGCATATAATGCATCTCATAACACTCTCTCTCGCATCAGGTCCACCACATTAATTAAATAGGATATGGATGAAAGACATCAACCAAATGACCCAAGGTTGGAACACTAGAATATTAAAACTTGTAAAATAGTAATTAGGGAGAGTTTCCGGATTTAAACCCCTAGTGTATCATATGAGAGGATCATTTTTCCCAAAATGCAAGCGGTTTCTTGTTAGAACAAAAAATGACAAGAAAGGGGCCAACAATGTTGTATACAAAATATATTTCTTAACACTTAACAAAACTAATTCTCATGTATAACTTTAATATTGCTACATTCTGCTGCAACTACACACTAATCATCAAGAACTACAACCAAAAACTCCAGCTTCGGTTCAGACCACACTCCTAATACTCCATCCAACTATTGAGAATGCAAGTACAAAGTCTATCAACCCAATCCACCATCCGCTCTTTCAGTGTTGTAGGTAAACAAGGTTCACCTTCCCGCTATAAAATAATTACACTGTCTAGACACCATCTGACTACAAATATTTTGGGAAGAAATTTAGTACTTTCTTCTTATGACACCAGGCCAGAAGCCCCTTTCAGCTATTAAAAGATTATCACAGTAACTAGCCAACATCTTCCTACTCTTGACTACAAATATATGGGGAAGAAGAACTTGTCACTTTTGCGTCATGACAGATACCATGCCAGACGAGAGCCCATCAATTAGACCAAAAAATGGGCTCTGATCAAGCATATGGTTCCCTCCAACCCGTCCCAACTATTCCATTGTGAATAGATCATCCCTGTTTACATCTCAATATCCCCATTCTTTATTTGTCCACTAAGCCTTCAAAGACTACTCTCTCCATTATATGGATCCATATGTAAAAAGTCACCATGGATGGATCGGAAGTATACAAAGACATCAACTATAAGAATGGGGGGTACAGTGCTACAGGGACAATCTGATCAAAGTAAAAGCTTTAGACTAGTCCCCAAAAGAACAATAGAACCTAATTTAATTCTTCCAGGTGATGTGCATGCAAGTTCCAAGTTGCTTGTTAGTTGCCGAGTTTATAATCCCCCATTGAAGTCCAAAGTCCAAATCATTCCAAGCATTCTACAGCTTATCTTGGGATGATGACAATCAGACAAAGAAACCAGACATAACGATCACTTTCCCTTACTCCTCATGGCACAACAAGAATGCCAAAACAGTTGTACAAAAATTGAAGACAAAATCCATTCAAAATGCTGACTCCTAGCAATACTTGACACCTCATACACTCTGCACGCGGAATCTCTATCATGCCTAGAATGGCTAACGTTATAGACCATCCAGCAAAGCTATTAAAAGATTCTGGGAGGACATATAATCTCAGTTTTGCACGTTCCATCCCACCTTCCACATAATGGAAATCCAATCTGCAATAACATCCCCAATAACATCCACACCACCACAAAAAACAAGAAAGGACCTCAAAATCCAATCAACAAGACACTCTACCTCAGACCCTGAACTACTGTAGTCACTAACAAAACACTAATAAAGAGCTCCAACCAGCCCTTGGTTTACAAAGCTTTCCAAATCGGGAATGCCTCATTCCCAAGCAATAGTGCCATTTCTCTAGCGCTAAAGTAACCGCAACTTCCCCAGAAAACTTGCCAAACATGCCCGGAGTCAGCCACCAGCTCCAAACCAAAGTCAAGCGAATGTCACTCTATTTCTCCAGATTCACTAACAGAAACAAACTCTCTCCCCTCAGTTTCAACGGTCTGGCAATACAATCGCAGCAGAACACGCCAGCCGAACTCAACTCCCGACGAGTTAAGGCCACAGCGCCACACGCGGCACCGATCGCAACCACACGGAAACGAGCGTACCTTGTAGGCGCATTCGGAGAGGACCATGCAGCAGAGGATCTCCTGCACCTCGGCGACCGAGTCGGCCTTGACGGCGAGGCAGAGATCCTGGAGCTGCAGCTTGCGGCGCTCGTACTCCTGCTGGATCCGCCTCCGCTGCTCCCGGCTCTCGTGGCCGTTCCACGGCGGCCACCACCGCATCGGCCACTGCAGCGGGCCCCACGCCACCTTGGGGAGCCGCGCCCGCTGGTCCCTGATCCACGCCTCCACCCGCGTCTGCACCGCCTCCATGGGCGCCGGACCGGACGCCGCGATCTCTCTCCGTATCGGCGCCTTCGGATTTTGATGAGATAGAGAGAGAGAGAGGGAGGTATCGTGTCGAAGGTGAGCAAGCGCGTCTGATCGAAGGAGGAGAGGAGGGGAATATGCGAAGGAATAAAAATAAATCGAGACGGTTATTATCTGATTGCGAAATGAGAGTGTGAGGGAGAGAGTTGCTCTCTCTCTCTCTCCCCCCCGCCTTGCTTGCGGCACTCGCCTTCCGCGTCCCGACGATCCGACTTAGCATGTAAGATTTGGATAAAGGATAAATGCGCTGGAATCCAGGAGTAGTGATGGTCGGTTCCTAATCCGGTCCCATCCCGAAAAATTAAAATTGAGAATCAGCTCGATTAGTCCTAGGATTGGTAATCAGATTGACCCATCAATCTGATCTATTCTAATGGAATGATCACTTATATTTTTTCATTACTTTTTTTCGCATTATTTGAAATCAAACCAATATAGTATTTAGTTCATATTTTATTAATTTTGTGAAAAAAATAATAAAATAAAAAATATGTTTAGTCAATCTTGTCCGATTTAGTTCCCTTTGGAACCGAGAACTACACTAATACTCCTATAAATTAGACCAAATTGGCTAATACGATTTAATCCAAATGATTCTTGGTTTTAACGGCCCGTTTTGCACACCTCTATCTATAAGTGCTGTAATTTACAACAAAAATGCAATTGAATCCTAAGAACATACCTATTTTGACCAACAAATCATATTACTCAACCCTCTTATCTAAACTTGAATTACATGAAAAAGATGGAAAAAGAAAACTCCACACTTGAAAAGAAAAGAGAGAGCACCTCATGTCAAGCCAAGAGCCCTGCCTTTTCCACCTCGTTCGGTGGCGGCCCTGGCCAGTGGCCAGAATCAAGGCAGGACTCCTGTTGCCGGCCACCGGATCTTCCAACCACCGCCCCCTGGGGGTTAAGATGAGGCGGGGCCCTCAAATGCCCCGCATGCAGACCGGAACTCTAAACTCTCGTTTGGAAACATGCGGGCCATGGACTTCCAAATGGGCCGGACAAACTACATCCCCCGACACAACCCACCTCCACACCGCCGGCCTCATAAAAGCCCCATTCGCCTGCGGCCCCTGCCCTGTCTCTCTCCCCGCCGCGCGACCGTAGCTTTGCGTCGCTGTTCGATGCTTCATCACATTAAAACACGTCGTTGTCCTCTCCGGCGAAAGGAAAAAGGCAAAAATGGCCTTCTTTTGACTGAGCGGGGCATGGCGGCTTAGCATCCCGGGGACCACGAAACCTGTGAGTTTGGAGCCATGTCGAGAGTGGATTCCCGATTAACTCGTATCTCGGGTGTTTGCCGCCTCGTGTCGTGAGACCTCTTGGCATTCAAATGGGGTTCATCGACCTTAATACCTTTTCCCAGATGGACTGAATAATCATGGCTTGAAACCAAATACTTTGTAGCAAGTCTAGGATTTTATGTAAGATTTACAGTGGATAGTAGCACTGATCGTTTCTCTCCATCCTTTTGGTTGTACATAGAATAAAAAAGAGGAACATAAATATGAAAAATCAAAGAGCACTATATAAATAGCATAATATCTCGGGCTTTTTATGTTCAAGGGAAAAACATGTATAAATTCAATCCGCTATTAATGATATATTAGCCATCCAACATAGAGTCCATCATAACCCACCAAATTAGTGGTTGTGATTCACCTGATTGACAAGAATTTTCCGCTTGACGGACTAATGGAGGAGAAACTGTTCTGTACCAAAAAGAGAAGGAGAGACAAAAAAAAAAAAAAGGGGGGGGGGGATGGAATTGGATGAGGATGGACTACCATAGAAACTTGCTGACTCCCCCAAGCTCAAATTCCACTCCGGTCCAAACTGAGAGAATCAAGGGCCCAAGCCCATGCTGGCTCGCCGGCAGCGAGAGATGATGACGGACGAGTGACGCTAACGTGACGTAGCGCTGCACGTCACGTGGCGATCACCATGACGTGGCCAGAGATCTTTCCTAGCACTACTAGCAGACAAAAGGAGAAAACTTTCGCCCGATTGGAAGAGGTCCCCCGCAAGCGTCAACGGGAGGACGCCAAAAAGCCAAAAACGCATTGGAGGCTCCGAAGCGGCATGATTCCATCCGTGCACTTCAACGCTCGACGTCTTAACAAACGAACAAAAGGGACACAAGACGAACCCCGTGAATGATTGGCCACGCGGCAGCCGAACCCTCGCCTAACCCGTTTCTTCCGGGTCAACATATAATATACCCGCACAACGCAACTTGCCTCTTTTCCAGAAACTCATGAATCATTTTCTGGGGTAAACATCGACATCGAGTCTAATACGGTCAGTCGAGCACTGAAAACAAACTCCCGCGATTGATGGATTATATTGGCTCTCGGCAAGAGTCGCTATCGTGACCGTCGGCTGTTTAATTTAAGTCGTTCGACGCTAAAATTTAGAAAATATCGAGGCATGGATCAATCATTAAGCGAAGAGAAAAGGTTGCAAAACATAGTTCATCAGTACCGCAGTCCCAAATTCATTGGACGGAGGATCATGGGTAATTAATTTTGTCGCGGCGAATGATCATGATGCTTTTCATGCGTTCCAACATCTCCCATGCTCTCGCATGAGGAGAAAACTCCATTCTCGTTGCTCATGATGCCCCTCAACCACCAGCTTTTGTGACCAAATTCCTTTTGTCCATGCAATGCCTGTTGCCAATGATGACAAATACAAAAAGTCAGCACACGTCGTCTCCTTCAATGGAACGGAAATGCCTATTTTCTCCTCTTCAATTTGCACTTTCACTAGTAATAAACCACAGCTCCTACGTGAACGTGTCTAAGAAGTTGCTCCAGGAAAACAAATAGAGGAAAAGTAGAAAAGTAAAATCAAAATCAAAATCATGCTCACTATAACACGTTTCGAGATATCAAAAATCCAAAACATACATTAATGCAACGCATTTAACTCAAAATTTGATATAAATATATTAGAATTTTTTGTTTTTCACGGTCAATATGACATACGCATAAAAAATTTAGAATAAATGTGTCACGAATATTGGTTTAGGGTTTTTTATTGTCAAAAAAAAGTTTTGAATAAATGTGTTATACTGAGCATAATTTAAGGTTTTTTTTATGACTTTTCATGACTTTAATTTGGATAATTCTAATGAGATCTTCTGGACGGGATTGAGGGGTTCAATTGATTCTACGAGCGCTCCAATCAAGTGCCGCATGCAAATTCAGTTCATTTTCACAGACGACTTGGAAAAACGGTCGGTCGAGTCACCGATAGCCGTGGACGTCGGTGTTGTCCTGTGCGAATTTAGTATTTCATCAGACCAAGAAACAAGTACGCAAAATAATTATCATCGGCATCGAGACCTCGGGAGGGATCCTGGCGACTTCACGTGGACCGAGACAGTTCGAATTATAATAGGATTTTCCTTACAGGAAAGTTGGTGCATCTTTAAGACAAAGGGAAAAAACAAAGTTCTAAACCCTCCTCCCACTAGTCTCCCCATCATTATGGTGGCCTTGACCATGCCCTTTGCCCTCAAGGCTTTAGTCCTTTCCGCCCCGCGTTAATCTCGACTCTTCTCTCCACGTGTTCTCCATAGGAAGAAGACAGGGACAAGCTAACTACTACACGCGACGTTTGCCAAACCCCGCCCAACGCGCACGAAGAGATGAACAGTTAAAGCGACCTCTTTTTCCCCCCTAAGAAATCTTTGGGTGGGCATGAGAAATTTAGACCGAGCGCAAGTCAAGCTAAATTTGATGATCGTCGTAATATCAATAGCTGTGATTCATCCGATGAGTTGAAATAAGTTTATGCTGTCCCAAGCGGGGAGGACAGATGTTACCCTAAAATCCTAGAAAATAAAGAGGTAATGATGAAACACGTACGGAATTGACAATGACATAAATAATTCATGAACTTTGATTATTATGTAACATAAATAATTTAATTATTTAATTATATGTAAATCATGATTTTTTTTTAATTTATTCAATATAATTCATGAATTTTAACCCAATATGCTATATCTTCCTTAAACTTTTAATTCGTTTAATATGATTTCTGAATTTTTTTGTAAATATTCAAATTAGTTCCTAAATGATGTGAAACTGTCCAATGTTATCATTCTATTAATTTAAATTAATATTTTCATGGAATATGGGGTTTAGTTTGAACATGTATTAAAAATTCAAGGCTCACATCGAATAAATTAAAAATTAATGGAGGATATTACATGTTGACTTAAGTTCAAGTATCACATTAAACAATTAAACAATTAGTCAATGATCGATAATTATTTGTGCCATTTTACTTTTACAGAAAGCAAAGAGAGAGGCAAAAGAGGGCAACTTAATGAAAGCCAAAGCGAAAGCACTCCAACAACCACTTGGCATCGCCTGATAGAAAGTCAAGAAGATCCATCAATTAGATTAGGCCCCGGCAGTGGGTCACGGGTTGATTTTTGTGCTTAATCCATGTGCTTCGGACTCCAAATAACTTAAGAGAAGAGCTTTGCTTTATTAAGCTCGATTTTGAAACTTCGACACCTCTTTCCATCACTCACCTACCTTAGTTACCCACTTCCCATGCTGCCCCGTCTTTCTTTTTAGGCATTCGGCACGATGCGACGCAACCTCCTTTACTATCTGCGTTGAACCGAGTCGTGATCTAAGTCAAGATTAGGACATTCAATTACAAATAGCCACGCATCTAATTTGATGATTCGCGGGCATAGAAGTCACGATCCCTTTATCGAGCCGAATAAATTTTCCCCGAAATTCTTTCGCCGTGGAGACCACGCGGGTCGAAAGTGGCACCAAATGTAACCGACGAAGGACAGTCCCCATCAGCTTTTGTTAGTCGGAGATAGAGCATGCTTTTGATTTAAGGTAAAGTATTGCCAAAGGCACGAGGCAAGGTCCATTGATGTTCCCACGGTGGCTGTCTCCATCGCCTATACATTATGCAAAACCCGAATCACTAAAATGGCAATGGCTTTAGATAGTGGAACCTATACATTATGCAAAACCCGAATCACTCAAATGGCAATGGCTTTAGATAGTGAAATGGTCCGAAACTATTTTGACTACACACTAACTTTTTAATGGCAATCCACGTCTTGTCGCGTCTCGATTATAACTAAAGAGTAAAGATTTATTTGGTAACCATTCCTTTTTTTTTATTCTTTTATTATCTGAAATAGAAAAGGAATAAAAATTCATTTAGTGACGTTAACTACTTTATTCCCTGAAATATAAAAGTGAATAGAAAATAAATTTAAAACAGAAGAAAAAAATAGAAAAAAAAAAACTTATTTATCCTCAGAAATAAAATTGGAAAAAAAATTATTAATATAAATTATTCCAAGAACAAGAATATTACTAAACGCATCCTAAACGCGACTCCTCTTCATAAGGTTTTAAGAAATTTCATCTTTCAACCGAAAATTGACAATGTCTAGGCCTTAGAAATCCTACAAGTCGCAGGACCACGGCCGGGCAATCAGGAGATCACGCCGTCACGACGACCTGGAAAAGAAGAACGATGCGCGGCGTAAACAGACGGAGAGAAAATGGCCACTACACAACCTGTGAATATATATATTGCAAAAAGAATAACCCGGCGTCGAACAAGAGTCGTATTATACAGAGGCTAGGAACTATGAATGACGGACATATAGAGAAGACTCTGCAGTAGATAAGGAGGCTCGTAACGATTTCTGTACGTGAGGTGTAGCGGACCCTACATGACCCGAACCGACGGTGGCGCCGCTCTACTTCACTGGTTATATGGCGAGCGGTTGCTGCCTCCCTTGCCCGTTGTTGTATCCGTCGTACGGCTTCGTGGGCTCACCCGACTTCTTCCTCTTCAGGACGACGATCCACGTGATCAGTTCCAACACCACGGCCACTCCGCCCAGTACCGATATCAAGATGATGTACGCCGATTTCCACTTGTTGTCGGGCTGCAGGATGTCGAGGCCTTTGAACACATTGAGGATGCCGAGGATGAGGATGGTGTACCCGAGGCTGTGGTGGTAGATATTCCAGTAGAACCGGTACTTGTGGTCCTTCTTCGGTCTCAGGAACAACGCAAATATCTGCCCGGGCAAAGACGGAGAAATCAACATGGGACGCATTCGATACACACGCATCAGCACAAAATTACAGACCTCAACATGTCACATCGCTCTCGCTCCATATCAGCAAGAGTCGCAAGTATCTGCATATAGAATTCGTCTCGCAGTATGTTTTCATTCGGAATCACAGAGTATCTCCACAACTTGCAGTTCTCGAAGATTTTCTAAGATCACGCGTAGATAAACATCAATCCATACCAGTCCAATTTTATGGTCTATTTCTTTTTTGGATTAGGATTCAGCATCTCTAGAGGGCCGTAAACATCAATGGGACCATAACAAGACACAACTCAAAACAGTCCAAAGAAAGGAACCAAAAAGGAATTACGGTCGATGTTGGGAGGGAATTTTACCTGCACCGTCGCCAGAGCAAAGAGGGCGATCCCAATATTCCGGTGACCGGTGTACTGGATTCCCGTAGACTGACTGCCCAGCTTCAGGCCGGTTCCCCAGCCGGCGACCCCGATCGCATAGGCCGAGGTCTGGCAAAAGGCGTGGAGATAGAACCATGCCGGGTCGGCAGACGGGAAGGCCCTCACGTACCTCGCGATGATGGCTCCGATCGGGAACATGATCCCCCAGCTCACAGCATTGAGAATTCCATGGATCTGACAAATGCGAAAGAGATTAACATCAGGGTCACCATAAGGACTAGAACCGCAGACATGCTCGACGACAGAACATCCAAATTCGAACATATTCTAAACAATCCTTTCCGGCCAACGAAATCCAAAATCGACAAGAACAAGCTTCCACATCGACACGGGTCCATCTAAAAATCGACCCTCAATTCAGGAAAGCAATCCGTTCACAATCAAGCTTCTTCATCAGCGCCCTCGACAGAGGCTTAATCGCTGAACCATAGTTTCTCCCTTCGCTCCATCTTTTTTCTTCTCGAATGCTAGGACTTTTGCACATAACTCGCCTGTTCCACTCAATTGCAGCAAGACTAAAAACCGAGAAACGAAAAATCCTCAGTCAAATCTCTACTCACGGGCCATAATCTAAGCACGCATCCTTATCTTCTTTACCCGCTTATGGAAAATTTGCAAAAAGCAGAAGGGAAAAGAAAAAGAAAGAAAAAAGATTCTCCTCCTCTCTGATCATGAAAGACAGACACGGATGAAGAACCTCTCCTAGAAATCCCCGTAAAAATCCCAACCACTCGAAACCCTCCTCAGATCTGCCCATGCATCTCTTGATAAAAGGAAGAAGAAAAAAAAGAAATTTTGAGCGCAGAATCTCGTTGAACCCAGCACAACAAACACGAGAAAGAAAAATAAAAAATAAATCCGCTAATAAAAAACCGAAAAAAAGGCAAAAAAAAAAAAAATTGAGAGAGAAGAGTGAATTATAAAAGCACGGGCTCACATTCTTCTTCTTGATAGCGGATCCGCCGCCACCGGCCGTGCTCGTCCCGGAGACCAAATCGAGCGTCCCCTTCGCTCCGAGATTTGCCGCCACCATCGCGTGAGCGTCCGGCACGCCGTTCGTCACGCTCGACCCCACCTGCCACACCTGGTTCAGCTTCGCCGGGTCGCCGGCGGGCACCTTGATCTTCGCGAAGATCCTCATCGTGCCGTCGGCCGAGTTGTACTCGGCGGTCCGGTCCCACGTCTCGAACGAGATCGGCGACTCCCTGACTGTGGTGGACGTGATGTTGTAGGTCTTCACGGTCATGACGCCGGCGTCGCGGAAGGCGATGAGGGCCTGGGCGCCGAACATGCCGGTGGCGGTGGGGTTGAGGGCCCAGGAGACCCAGCCGTCCTCGCCCTTGGGCGGGGCGGCGACGAAGGCGACGTTGGCGGAGGAGTTGGCGGTGTTGTAGGAGAAGTGGAGGGAGGCGGAGAGGGTGGGGAGGTCGAGGCAGGTGGAGTAGAGGGCGCTGTTGGTGAGCTTCTGGGAGGAGCAGCCGAGGGCGTCGGCGGCGGGGGCGAGGAGGAGGAGGAGGAGGAGGAGGGCCGCCGCGGGGAGGCGGCGGAGGAGGGGTTGCGGAGAAGAGGAGGAAGCCATTGATGAGAGAGAGAGAGAGAGAGAAGGGGGCGGCTCCGACTCCGAGTGCGAACTAACGGTTCAGACAGGAGAAGGAGAGAGAGAAGGAGTTTATAGAAGGACAAACATGGACATGACATGGAAAACAAGGAGGAGAAGAGGAGTGAACTTCCGGTTTTTTTTCTTTTCTCTTTTTTTGGGTCGGTGGGACCAGGAAGTTGAAGCTGGACGGAGAGAAAAGATGGGGAAGGGGGAAACGGGAAATTTCCGAGTAATTTTTGGGGACTGGAAGCGAAATTATGGGTGGAGACAGCCTTTGCCCAAACGGGGACGAGGAAAGAAATAAATGCTTGGTAATTCATTTGAGGTATGTTTGGTGGTTTGGATTCCTAACTATAATAAGATTGGATAATATAAGATATGAAATTTATGGAACTTTACTATATCTCATTCAATATCTGATGGCTATAGCAATAAAATAAGTTATATTCATGTCATATCATAAATGAATCACAAATTTTACAAACATAATTAATAAAAATCTCTCCCGACACTCTTATCTACTTTATTCCTCTATTCTTAGAATAATTTCTTTTTTACTTCTTTCTTCTCATTCCATCATCTCTAATAAAATTTTATTATATAGAAAACTACACTAATATACCTAAAACACTAAAATACATAAAATATTACATAAATATATATTTATATATTTAATTTATATTATAAAATATAATTAAATTGGATAATATAAATAAGAATAAGATTAAATATAAAAAATAATTTGTTATTTTTTTTCGATTTCTTATATTAGAATTCAAATATTATTTATATTGAAATATAATTTTAATTTGTTAATTTAAGAAGATTGCTATTTGAGAAAAATAAATTTCTTATTATGAATATTCAAACATAGGATAAATTTTACCACAACCACCATACACAATCTTAAAGTTTTAGAAGTATATAGAGGTTTAGACATTCCAAGTGCCGAAATTTGACATGGGTGGAAGCATAAATGCCAATACTTCCAAAAAGTATACTTAAGGGCTAAAATCATAGAAGAAATTAACACTTAAGTACCAACAACAAGCCACGTTGGATTTTATGAGAGTCATGTAAATTTTTTTTATCATTAAAATAACACAACATCAAGTTTCCAGCAAGCCTCATAGAAATTGGCATTTGAGTGCCCATTTAATATATATTGGCATTTGGCATTTGAGTGCCCATTTTATACATATATAAATGTATTTAAGTATAGATTTTGAAAATTTTGGCATTTATGTGTCTTTTATTTTTGTACGTCTTTCGAAGAATATATAAAGGCTACAATGTTTTACCTAAAAGGGCGATATTACATACTAAGGGTGCGTTTGGCAAGACTTTTGGGAAAGTTCTTGAGAAAATATAAAGGCCTTTAGGATAAATGAGTTCTTCAAAATGCAAATTGTGTTTGGTAAATCATATTTGTGAAAATCAATTTTGAAGTATCTTTAAGTAAAATAGTGTTTGGACAAATTAACTTTGCAAAAGATACTTAACCAAAAAAAAAAAAAACTTTGCAAAAGACTTTTCTTATTCAACAAAAAAGGAAAAAAAAAAAAAGGAGAGTTGGCTGGCCAAGGGCTTGGTCGATTACCGCCGACAAGGGGCAAGCGGTTTGACAAGGGTGATCGTGACTCGAATCGTGTGATATGGTTGCGGCAACCTAGATCACAACCAGATCGCGAGATTTGAGTTGTAGCAAGGTCGTGTGACCCACTGCGTCGCGACCTCCATGCAGAGGTCGCCGGGACCGCTCAATCTGGTTGCAGCGACCCAAATCTAGGTAGTCTCTGAAGGTTGCGCGCCAGACCTCTAGTTTCTCAGATCTGGGTGGCAGCAAGGTCGCGGCGACGTGACTCACAGGGGGTTGCCGAGGTCACGCGACTGGCCCCCAACAATGGCCATGACCACATCGGCCTCATGCCGACCTCTATCCAACTCTTCGCCGGCCCCTCGCAACTCCACGCAACTTCGCTAGCCAACCTCAACGAATAAGAAGGTGAATAGTCACGATGACAAAACCGGAAAAACGAAATGTTAGTGAGGATATCTGTGGAAGATAATTTTTTTTTTTACTCTCCTCTCAGCATTCCGAGAAGGCCCAATGTCTAAGGCAGCCTTGGGCTTTCAGCCTTCAAAAACTCACTTTTCCCCAAATATGTTTATAAAAGAAGTTTCCAAATATCATTTTTTAGCCCAAAAGGCTTTGGGTGCCCAAAGTGGCTTGGCAAAAGCCACTCCCAAACTAACCTTAAGATACAGTAGTTTTTGGACGGACCATCCAAAAAAAAACCCAACCGAACAAAGTGTCCTAACGGAAGATCTGTTTTTGGGGGCACTGAGGATCGGACACGTACGAGTAAGACTTTTATTTTTTTTAGTGCTGTCCAATTAAAGGTATCTATCGTGGCCAACAGCGAAAAAATATTAGTGGTATGCCTTTTGATAATAGAATAATCCCCCCGGCCCCCCGGTCACCCTTAACCCAGTCCAGAAATCACGCGCGGCGCATGGAATCGCGGCGCTGGAATGCCAGCCACAAGCACCGGAATCGGCACGTGGGCACCGTTCCCGTTCCTAATCATCTTGTTCCGAAGCAGGAGTTCTTTTGTTCCATAGAAAACTCAAAATTGAAAAAAATATTTTCTAAGAAATAATTAATTATATCATTAAAAAAATTATTCTAATAAAAAATATTTTATTATCAATGATAATTTATGTATAAATTATTTGCATGAGTGATGAAAATATTTTATATTTAATAATTTTTTAAGTGATATAATTTTTTTGAGTTTTCGTGACAGAGATGCATATTTAATTTGAAAATATAATTGTGGATTTGTTAAATAAAGACAGGAGCACACCCAGTCTCAGGAGAAAATATTCAGTGGTTACTAACCACCAGGTCACCGTCCTACGTGGCGTGCGTGAGCAGAAGTGGCTCCATTCAAAGATCGAAACGTGGCCTCTGATATAGACCGGCTACGAAATGGAAAAGTCTAAAAATTGAGTTTTCTTTTTCTCTTTCCTCAGACTGCTGGCTGTCAGAAAAGGACGGGACAATGAATGCTCGGACTCCCGCTTAAAAAATTGTCTCTCTTAACTTCAATTTTCAGAGCTCTTTACGTTCTTTCTTGGAGAACAGCCCAGACGCTTCTCCTCTTTCTTTCTCCAGCGAGTCCACTGCCTCCCCCTCCCCAGAAAGCTTCGCCGGTCGTCGCTTCCCCCAAGAGCTCCGTCGGTCGCAACTGGTTTCCGCCTTCGCCTTCGCCTCCGCCGTTGCCTCTCGGAGCGCCATCGGTGGTTCCAACGAGCTCGAGTGAACCTTGCACACGCTTTGCTCCTCTCTCTTGCCTGGGTTTTGGGAAATCAAGCGACGAAGAAGAAGCTTCTCTTTTTTTTTTCTGCTTTTTCTTGGAGACATTTCTTGTTTTCGCCCAACTTGTATCCTTGTTTCGACACCACCATTTGAAAAACTCCTTTGTCGTTGTTAAGCTCAAAATCCTCTTGGTGTTTTATTCTCTGTTGAAGTTCATTTCTCTTGACACTGTACAAATACTCTGTTTTCTTTCTCCTTTTCTTCGCCCAGTTTTGATTTCGAGCTCAAAAGCACCTTATTTGCAAACATTTTTTCCCTTCATTCAAACACCCACATTGTGCAGGCATTTTTTTTAATGGGTGTGTTTTACTTGTGCAGGATCCTAACACATATGAGAAGATGCGAGTGTGCATGAGATGTTGATATTGATCAAGGCTTTGGAGAGTGAAGCTTGCATCTTCATCATGACATTTAGATAAAGCTCTTTCCTTGGAAATATCTAAAGAAGCGAGGGCTTTGAGATGGCAAGCCTGGAGAGGTCACGGAGGAAAGTGTGGAGGAGGGTTTTCATCTTCATGGAGCTAGGAAGAGAAGGTGGAAGCTTTATGGAGAAACTACGAAGACGAAGAGGATGGAAAGTTTTGCATCTCGATGAAGCAGATATCTTTAGCCTAGTAATCATGGGCTTCTTTAGGTTCTTGATGTGCATTTGTGAGGCAAAAGCTGGTGTCTTTTTGATCGTGTAGAGCGATGGATATATAGAGAGAATTCTGCTTGTTTATATTGGTGAATATATTGATTCAATTATTTAATCTTTTGTAGCGTCATGTTGAGCCCTAAACGCTGAATCGTTGAGTTGATACATGGTCTTTTTTGTAAATGGAGAAGAAAGACACGGGAAGCGGAGAAGAGATTAGCAAGCAATTGTGGCCAAACTGGAGAATCTGTATCTCATGCTCGCAAGTACCCAAGCTTTCTCTGGAGTTGCAGAGGCAAAGAAACGTCTCACCTTCTTGACTATTGACGACTGATTATTGGAAACCAATGATGCATCATTAGATAATCAATCTCCAACTTTGGCTGCGAAAATGTACCTTGTGTCTCATGTTTCTATTTTATGGGTGTTTTTGGCTTCAAATTTTTGAGCAGGTTGAACGTACCTTTCAGGTGAAGGTTAGAATGTACAAATTAAATGACAAGAGTGGGAATGGCAGGCTTAAAGAAACAAGCTGTTTTCTTTCATGTAAAGTTAGTTAATAACAAGAGATCTTTTTACATGCTTCAATTTTTTTCCTTCAGTTTTTCCTCAAGTTCCCTTCTACTTATACTCATGCTTCTACTAATATCTACTCCATTCAAGCGTTGCTCATTTCCTCACCTATCTTTCATCCTCAATCCTCAATCCTTAACTGGAAAAGCCCTGAGTAAGTCAAAATCTGGCGTTCAACATTTTAGGCAAAAAAATCATTAGCTCCTTATTTGATGCCTTCCATCCCACAATTGCAACCATTCACGAAGAATTAAAACCATTAAGTATGCCATCTACGTCCATCTCCCCGGTAAGCCAATGTTGCATAAGGTCGGAAAATGAAAATCAAAATGCAGGTTCAACATTTTAGGCAAAAAATCATCGTCTTCGTAGTTTCTTCATGAAGCTTCCACCTTCTCATTCCAGTTTCCAGCTCCATGAAGATGAAAACCCTCCTCCACACTTTCCTCCGTGACCTCTCCAGGCTTGCCATCTCGAAGCCCTCGCTTCTTTAGATATTTCCCAAGGAAAGGGGTTTATCTGAACGTCATGATGAAGATGCAAGCTTCACCCTCCAAAGCCTTGATCAATGTCAACACCGTCATGCACACTCGCATCTTCCCATACGTGTTAGGATCCTGCACAAGTAAAACACACCCATTAAAAAAAAATGCGTGCACATTGTGGGTGTTTGAATGAAGGGAAAAAAATGCTTGCAAATGAGGTGTTTTTGAGCTCGAAATCAAAACTGGGCAAAGAAAAGGGGAAAGAAAACAGAGTATTTGTACAGTGTCAAGAGAAATGAACTTCAACAGAGAATAAAACACCAAGAGGATTTTGAGCTTAACAACGACAAAGGAGCTTTTCAAATGGCGGTGTCAAAACAAGGATACAAGTTGAGCGAAAACAAGAAATGTCTCCAAGAAAAAGCAAAAAAAAATGGGGAAGCTTCTTCTTCATCGCTTGATTTCCCAAAACCCAGGCGAGAGAGAGGAGTGAAGCGCGTGCAAGGTTTACTCGAGCTCGTTGGAGCCACCAATGGCGCTCCGAGAGGCAACGGCGGAGGCGAAGGCGGGAACCAGTTGTGACGACGGAGCTCTTGGGGAAGCGACGACCGGCGAGGCTTTGGAGAGGCGGAGCGGTGGACTCGCTGGAGAAAGAAAGAGGAGAAGTGTCTGGGCTGTTCTTCTTCAAGGAAGAACGTAAAGAGCTCTGAAAATTGAAATTAAGAGAGAGAATTTTTTAAGCGGGAGTCCGAGCATTTATTGTCTCGTCCTTTTCTGACAGCCAGCCTGCGAAACGAGAAAAAGAAAACTCAACTTTTAGATTTTTCCAATTTCGTGGCCGGTCCATATCAGAGGTCATGTGTCGATCTTTGAATGGAGCCACTTCAGCTCACGCGCGCCACGTAGGATGGTGACCTGGTGGTTAGCAACCACTGAATATTTTCTCCAGTCTCAGGGACTGAATTTGAGTCGGCGCGACTAGACTAGCCTTGTGCGAAGATGCTGTCGTTGCGATTTATGTGGGAGCGGAGCCCCCTATGCTCTTTGCTCGCGAAACGTGTTGTGGCTGAGTCGAGCCCAAGGCAGAATTTTTTAAACTCATCCCGCCAGAGCCCGAACAAATTGAAAGGGCTATGCTATACTTTTTAACCAATTTTTTCTTTAAAATTTTTGCCGTTCTCGTTATCTTATTTTTAGGAATGCCAAAATGCTCGAAGATGTATAGAGACTAGCATGTTAGGTCGCATGTAGATTTCCATAATTTTTCGAATTTTTTCCATATCGAATCACTATGCCCACGTTCTTTGAATTAGAGAGATCGGAACTTGTATAAAGGGTTTTCTTCTTCTTCTTCTTCTTCTTCTTGTCAATTTTTTATACTAAAATAAAAAGTCATATGTGTTCCAACAATAATTTTTGCTAAAATACGCGCCCATACTGGACAAGAAATAGACATGGTCTTCACTGGCTCCCCCTCACCACTGCATCATTGATTCATTATTGGCGGATACATAAATTATTACTTTTTTTCCTAAATGACATCGATCTGATTTAGTAAATCTAAAGCTGGCTGATCAGTGGTCATATACGTTGAAGAAATATGAACTGAACCGATTAATGGTCATCATTTTCTCGTTTTCTTGCTTGGAATCTTTTATTTTTCTTCATTATCTTGACCTCATCATTTTTTCTCCATGTACATGATATATCTTTCTTCTGAGAGTAGTATGACTACCTTGACTTTTATTTGGTAGACTGCAGCGACTCGAGGCAATCATATGAACTATTGGAAGCCATCCCAATGCCGGGACTTCAAAGATTTCAAGAGATCAGAGAACCTCGGAACATGACACCTGGATCTGGCCGAAGGGGAAAAGACAATAAGATAAAAATAAGTCAAACTTTGACCAAAGGCTTGCAAGGCAAAATGTGAAAGGACTCAAGGTAGAAAGAAAAAATGTTGAGCTTTCAATAGTGGCTCGCCGGCCGAAAAGTTAGGTGACGTTTTTTCTAGTGCGTTATTCATCCTTAAATTTGTAGGCAAAAGCAAATTCAATTTTAATTTCACTCGCCGGCTATATTCCAACATTTTTCATTGAAACTCTTTTCTGATTAATTATAATGAATTGCAATTAGACGTCAAATTCATTAGCCGAAGATATAGACCTGTGCTATAAGATGTCAATGGAAACCTCTTAAATGAGAAGAACTCCACTTTCAAGTCAAAACCAATAAATCACACGGTGTTATACTGCTCTTTGCTTAAAAATTCAAAATATTCGCTTCCTTTTTTATATGGCAAATCATCATTTTAGTGAAACATAACAAGCTCGTTTGTTGATGTTGACCCTACCTTCGGACTAGGTACCTTTTATCTTGCTAGGGCCAAAGGTTGGCGAGCTTGTCTCTTACTTGTGGCTGACTACCAATAGAAAGGAAAAAGGAAAAGGAAAATAAAAGTAAAAAAAAAAAGAAGAAAATTGAAAAATTAAAAAATAAAAACAATTCGTTTGTAAACAACTTAAAAGATCTATTTATTATGTGGATTAAAACCAGATCTATCTCAGACCCACTTAGACTCATCTGTTTTAGCTTTTTTCCTTTTTACATACCATTTTTAACGCATATTTCACTATTGAGGTGATCTATTTACAATTTGCTACAATCAAAATGGTTTAAAATATGAGTCTATGACCCATTTTGACGGGTCTAATGAATGAAAATGAAACCCATTTTGAGAATATTTAAATAAAAAACTTGCGAACTGCTTGCTCGGTGTCTTGACTTCATCATTTTCTCTCCATCTTTATATATATATATACACGTGTGTGTGCGTGTGCGTGTGTGTGTGTTTGTGTGTGTATGTATGCATGCTTGTGAACTATAACCCATATTTCACTGTCAAGGTGATCTATTTACAATTCGCTACAATCAATATGGTTTAAAATATGGATCTATGACCCATTTTGATAGGTCTAATGAATGAAAACGAAACCCCATTTTGAGAATATTTAAATCAAAAAACTTGCGAACTGCTTGCTTGGTGTCTTGACTTCATCATTTTCTCTCCATCTTTATATATATGTGTGTGTGTATGTATGCATGCTTGTGAACTACTTGCTTAGTATATTGATTTCATCATTCTCTCCATCTTTATATATATATACAAAGAACCTCGGAACATGACATCTGGATCTGCCCAAGGGGGAAAACAATAAGATAAAAATAAGTCAAAGTTTGACCAAAGACTTACAAGGCAAAATGCGAAAGGACACAAAGGAGGAGAAAAAAAATGTTGAGGACTCATATGCTTCAATAGTGGCTAGCCGGCTGAAGAGTTAGGTGACGTTTATTTCTATTACGTTATTTATCCTAAAATTCGCAGGCAAAGAGAAAATTCAATTTTTATTTCAATCTCAAACTATTTTCCATTTTTTAAAAATTGAAACTCTTGTCGATTAATTATAATAAAATGCAATTGGAGGTCATATTCATTAGCTGAATATGTAGACCCATGTGATAAGATTTCTTTCGAAGCCTCTTAAATGAGAAGAACTCCAGGTCAAAACTAACAAATCACACGGTGTTATAACACGTTTTGCTTGAAAATTCAAAAACTTGCTTTCTTATTTATCACGGCAAATCATCATTTTAGTGAAAAAGTAATCAGCTCATTTGTTGATGTTGACCCTACCTTCGGAGTTCGGACTAGATACATTGGATCTCTCCTTAAAAGCGAGGGAGAGTTGAAATCAGAAAGATTCGCCTCGTTCATTGGGCTCTCTCACTTTATAATTTTTTTGCCTCTGTTATCTTTTAGTTTTTTCAATTGGGTCCTTCTTATTCCCGTGATCCATGAAGAAGCGATTTTTAAAGCAGGATAACTCCACTTTCGGGTCAAAACCAATAAATCGCAGTATTATACCGCTTTTGGTAAAAAATTCAAAAACTTGCTTTCTTATTAATTACGGAAAATCATCTTTTCAGTAGAAGCTATTCAGCTCATCTGTCGAGGTTGACCCTACCTTCGAACTAGGTACATTATCTGTCTTTTTCCTTCTGCTCTCTGGTTTCATTATTTTTTTTGCCTCTCTTATCTTTTATTTTTTTAATTAGGTCTCATGCCTGCGATCCGTAAAGAAGGGACCAATGTATTGGTCAGCTACGGCAATTAATAAGTGCCGTGAGTTTTGACGATAGTGGTCAGTTGAGCGCTACCGGGAAAGCACCGTCTGCTGGAGACATGACATGAAAAGCAAGTTCAGCGACCCTGTGTCGTGTCCATATCAAGTTGATGTGGGTTTGCAAATTGGAGTCAATGAAGTAATTAAAGCCAATGAATAATTTGGTACTTCGAAAGAAACTCGTACATTTCATCTAACTCGATTTTAGTACGTTATAGACGTGTTAAAAGTAGCTGGATAACAAGGGTATATGGCAAAAGCCGTGCATTTTTGCAAATGACCTAAAATAGATGGTATGGTATGCTCTTGCCTTGACATGTGAGACAGTGACCTGATGGAAATGCCCATGTTGCTCGAGTTTACAACTTGTTTGGGCCCGTATTCCATGCATGACTGCGGAGAGAGGTAAAGCTTATCGATTCCAATTAAACTTTGAACTAAGAAAACTAAAATAACAACTAGAGAAAGTAACGTGTATTGTGTATTTACAAGTGAGGAGAATTACCAAAATAATAATAAATTATTGTAATTGTACCAATTTAATCTTTTTTTTTTTTTGCTAATTCATTCATAAACTTTTTGAATTTGTGTAAGCTAAGTTTATCGAGTCAATTTTGATTTGTTGGTGCTGATGTGATATTGTCGATGCTGGCGTGATATTTTTTAAATAACATTTTCTTTTTTTCAATTTCTTTTCTTTAAATTTTTTCCCGCTTTCCCTTTCTTTTAGAGTCGATGAATATCGTATGCTATATATTTGATTTGTTGCCTCGCGCCCATTTTTGCCCTCGCATTTAAAAAAAGGATGCCCTAATAAGGTTAAAATCAAAAAAGGGGAAAAATTTGAAAAAGAAAAAACATGAGAAAAATTCATAAAATTTTGTGAGCCAAAACAGTAAATTAGAGGCGATGTAGATGGATCGGAGCAAGCGATTCCCCATATGGTCTCCCAGTACTGCCTGAGCTCGGGTGAGGGTTTTTAGGCCCGCCCCGTCCGAGTCCTGCCCGTCGAGCGCGCTCGAATGGTATACACATAAATAGCGACCTTCCAAGTTTCAAAACGCGGTCAACAACGAGACGTGGGTCGGACCACCGAGCAAAGCAGGCGGAGGATGGGTCAATTATCCAGCGCCAACAACCCCCCCAACCCCCCCCAACTCAACAAGCTTTCGCGCGAAAACCATGCATTTTCCCTTTCGACGAGCGTCACGAGGGAGCGCTCCATCATCTTTGAGTCTGCTCCTTTTGAGATGAAAAAAATCCCAAATGTATTTGCACTTTTTCGAGATAATCATCTATTTTTTTAAATTTATTTTATATAAATTTAAAATAACAAAAAAGGCTATTCATGAATATTTAACTTTTCCATGAAATTTCACATGAACATGGACTAATTATGCATATTTATTTGGTAGACATGCAAGCGAATTGAGTTATTCATGTATTACTGGAGATGACGTCAAAATTATTAAGGCAAAAAAAAAAAAAAAAACAGTCTCTCAAATTCAATTGAGGAACGTGAACATCCTCAGGAAAAACACATTTAGTAAAACCCAAAGAAACTACTAACGAGAAAAGCAAAGCTCAAGACCAAGAAAGCACCGTTACTGCCCTCCCCAATCCTCGAAACCCCACTGGGCGGGGGTGCGACCAGTGTCGGCGCCGGGGCTGGGACCAGTGTCGGCGCCGGTGCAGGAGAACGACCAGTCCCGGCGACCAAATCGAGCGTCCCCTTCGATCCGAGATTTTCCGCCGCCATCGCGTGCTGGTCCGGCACGCCATTCGTCACACTCGACCCCACCTGCCACACCTGGTTCAGCTGCGCCGGGTCGCCGGCGGGCACCTTGATCTTCGCGTAGATCCTCATCGTGCCGTCGGCCGAGTTGTACTCGGCGGCCCGGTCCCACGTCTCGAACGAGATAGGCGACTCCCTGACCGTGGTGGACGTGATGTTATAGGTCTTCACGGTCATGACGCCGGCGTCGCGGAAGGCGATGAGGGCCTGGGCGCCGAACATGCCGGTGGCGGTGGGGTTGAGGGCCCAGGCGACCCAGCCGTCCTCGCCCTTGGGCGGGGCGGCGACGAAGGCGACGGCGGCGGAGGAGTTGGCGGGGTCGTAGGAGAAGTGGAGGGAGGCGGAGAGGGTGGGGAGGTCGAGGCAGGTGGAGTAGAGGGTGCTGTTGGTGAGGTTCTGGGAGGAGCAGGCCGGGGCTGGGACCAGTGTCGGCGCCGGCGCAGGAGAACGACCAGTCCCGGCGACCAAATCGAGCGTCCCCTTCGATCCGAGATTTTCCGCCGCCATCGCGTGAGGGGCCGGCACGCCGTTCGTCACGCTCGACCCCACCTGCCACACCTGGTTCAGCTTCGCCGGGTCGCCGGCGGGCACCTTGATCTTCGCGTAGATCCTCATCGTGCCGTCGGCCGAGTTGTACTGGGCGGCCCGGTCCCACGTCTCGAACGAGATCGGCGACTCCCTGACTGTGGTGGACGTGATGTTGTAGGTCTTCACGGTCATGACGCCGGCGTCGCGGAAGGCGATGAGGGCCTGGGCGCCGAACATGCCGGTGGCGGTGGGGTTGAGGGCCCAGGCGACCCAGCCGTCCTCGCCCTTGGGTGGGGGGGCGACGAAGGCGACGGCGGCGGAGGAGTTGGCGGGGTCGTAGGAGAAGTGGAGGGAGGCGTTGAGGGTGGGGAGGTCGAGGCAGGTGGAGTAGAGGTCGCTGTTGGTGATGTTCTGGGAGGAGCAGGCCAGGGCGTCGGCGGCGGGGGCGAGGACAAGGAGGAGGAGGAGGAGGAGGAGGGCCGCCGCGGGGAGGCCGCGGGGGAGGAGCTGCGGAGGAGAGGAGGAAGCCATTGATGAGAGAGAGTGAGGCTCCGACTCTGAGTGCCAACCGACCGTTCAGACTGGTCAGGGAGGCAGAGAGATAGATAGGGAGAGAGAGGTTTTATAGGAGGACGAACATGGAGATGACATGCAGAATGCGGTGCCGGTGGACAAGGGGACGTAACTTCCGGTTTTTCTTTTCTTTTCTTTTCTTTTTTTTTTTTTTGGGGATCGGTCCTATACGAAGAAGTTGAAAGCTAGAGAGAGAGGGATGGGGAAGGGGGAGATTGGAAATTTCTGAGTAACTTTCGGGGACTAGAAGCGAAATTATGAGTGGAGATAGCCTTGCCGAAACAAGGACGAGGAAATAAAAATGCATTTGATTCAGTATTTTTAAAGCTCATTAAAAAAATATAAAATAACTTAGTCTAAAAGACTTTGAGTAAATACAAAGGCCGTTTAATAAATAAGAAACAATTTAAAGAAAAATACCGTTTGATAGATTCTTTAGATGAGTAATATTAATTTTTTTAATTTTTTTCTGTTTAAAATTAAAAAAGATAATATATGCAACTTTTTAAATATAAATTTTGAAAATAATGCTAATATATATATATATATATATATATAAATGCTAAAAAATCAAATATATATAATTAAATAAAAAAGACCAAGGCGGCAGGTGTTCGATATAAAAAAAATAATTTAACTCCTTGATTTTTGCTTACACAAACGTTAGATGTTTTTGGTTTATGAGTACATGATGGAAAGGGGAGTGCAATTGGTGTTTTGAGAGTTGATGCCGCTAGGGTTTAATCGTTTCCGATGTGCAACTCGCTTTACATGCCGTGTGATTAGAATTACCAGAACCTATCTCTTTATAAGTCGAAGCCTCGTCGTTTTCTAGAAAAAAAGTTGAAGGCTTGTTAGTCAAAGAATAAAATGGTGAAAAATCAATCCATGACCGAGTAAAAGTGTCATAAAGATCATCACTTCCAATGAACCATTGACCATGTACTGATCCAAAAGTCAACACACATAAAACCCCAAAAGATCTTGACCTTTTGATGGATGTGTGCAAGATCCATCCTTACATGGTTTAAATCATTTTCTTTCGGCTAGTATGCTTGTCTATATTCTAATTGAATCATAAAATTGCGAAATTAGAGGTTACCATGTTTGCTCCAAAATTGGTGGCATAACTTCTAAAAAAGAAATTCCTAAAGTTACATCGATGATTGTCCTTACTCGAAAAACAATTGTGCCATTAATTTAATATTAAATCACTAATGTGATTTGCCAAGAATCAATGCCACATAGGTATTCTCAGTAAAAAAAAAACTATGCAACTTAAGCGATTTAATTTTTAAAGATATGATACTTAAATGTTTGTTTTAAAAGTTTTAACATTATTCGTGTCTTTATATAGTCCAATTTTATCAAGTAAGTGATGGTGATCAATGGCTGCTGTCCTGCGACCCTTGTGGGACCCAAGTGAGGGCCACTTAAGGTCGCGAGACCCAAGTGGCGGTCGTCAAGGTCACTTGAGGTCATGCGACCTCGACTGACGGCCGCTGATGCTAGATCTAGTTCGCCGGCAGCCGTAGCCCTTTGCCAGACTGGTGAAGGGTTGGTCTTTTAAAATAAAAAAAAATTATAAATATTTGATTTTTTTAGCATATATATATGATTTTTTAAGCTTTTTTAGCGTTTAAAAAAATAATAAGGGTAAAATCATATATTTTAAAAAGGAGTAAGGGTAGGTTTGGAAAAAAAATGAGTTTTAGCATTTGGTCAAATGCTAAAAAGCTCAATGTTAGTTCTTATTAGCATTAGGCTTTCAACCTTTCCAATGCTGGCTTTAACTTAAAAACTACTTCAAAATGGTTATCAAATGATTCAGCGTTTCCTTAAGGGATTTTGGGGTGCGTATGACAAAATTTCTAAAATAGAAATTGATTTTTGACTAAAAATTGATTTCTCAATTTTTATTTCATAAATTGAGAAGTTAAAAATTTTAGCTTCGATTTCTTCTTTAGATCTATTTCTATAATAAAAATCTATTCTAGAAATAGAAAAATCAAATCATGCGTTACCAAACGGATTTACCAAACCCGCCTGTTAAAACGAGAGAAATAGAGAAGTAAAAATTTTATCATGCGCGCCCTTGGAGGCCGAAAGCTCATTGGGAATGTTGAATCAAACGCACCCTAAATGAATGTTGGAAATACATTAAGGTTATATTTGGTCGTCTTGATTTCTAATTATGAAATATATTAAATTTGTTAATTTAAGAAATTTGTTATTCTAGAAAAATCACTTTTTTATTATGAATATTAGAAATTTTATCCATCTTTATCTTACCTCCATAGGATAATTTTACTCAGTTTATTTATTCTTATATTTGACTTTATCCTATCTCAAGTAGGCACCAAACGTAGGATATAATAAATTCTATCATATTCTGAATTTTATTCCAACCACCAAACGTAGTCTTATAGTTTTAGAAGTTTAATGAAGGCCACTTTGTTTTACCTAAAAGGCACAATAATACGTATTAAAATACAGTATTTTGAGTTTTTCGTGAAATTTGAAAATTTAATTATGGATTTGTTAAATCAAGACGCCTCCCATATCGAGTACCGGATTTAGGGTGGCGCGACCAGACTAGCCGTGTGCGAAGATGCTGTAGTTGCGATTTATGTGGGAGCAAAGCCCCCCATGTTTTTTGCTTGCCAAAATGCGTTGTAGCCGAGTCAAGCTCAATGCGAAATTTTTGAACCTCGTCCCTTCAAAGCCCGAACAACTATGTTATACTTTTTAACCGATTTTTTTTTTTTAAATTTTGCAATTGTCGTGATATGATTTTTAGGAATGCTTAAACACTTGAAAATGTATAGAGACTAGTGACACAGCCCACGGACGAGCATGATCCAAGATGTCCAAAATGTTGGGGTCGTGTCCAATCTAAGGGCTAGCCCACATGCTGCCCAAAAATTGATCTGCGAGCGACCCACGAATAATACAAGGATTGACGCACGATCTATGCGAGGCGGCCCATGCGCAATTCAGGGACAAGCCCGTGACCATCTACCTACGCATGTCAGGTGACCTTGCCCTTGCTTCTAACACACGCCCCTTGGGCCTTCCCTAGGCCTAGGGCCATCAAGTAGCCTACATGTATAGACTTGTAATGATGGTATAGATTCAAATATCACTATTAGATCATAGAAGGGATCAGCGGCTAAGATTGGACTCGTCCATGTATAAATATGGGACCCTCCCCCTTCTGTTGTACACACTAGTTCATAAGCAATATAACTGAGCTTCACTCCCATATTTCGTTCTTGTGAGCCGAGTGTGTGTAAAGCTAACTTGAGATCGGAAATCCTAGGGCCGCATGGGTGTGTGATTGCTCGAAAACAACCCACCCGCTCTACTCGCGCTCTCTGAATTGGAGAGATTCGGAACTTGTGTAAAATTTTTGTGGGTAAACCACCTAAAATTAGGCTAATGGACTATTAAGTCTAACTTAGCTCGGGCTCTCTCAAGCTCATTCGCGACTTAGATTCAAATATCTATTATGCAAAAGGGAGTCGTTAAGTAAAATAATGACTTCTACAAATCAAGGGGATTTTGGGTATGATGACTTAGTTACACTAAACTTTTCTAATGTCATTTCGGTACATTTCTCTTTTTATTTTGAAAAAATGTTTTGCATATGGTTATCATACGGTGCACAAACCACCAATTTAATACTCAATAAAGCAAATAAATAAAATGCAAGACTTACTTTATAGAAACGTTGTTAGATCGGAATTCATAATATTACTAATCTAACATGAAATATATGATATAGTACTATAGCCTAAACTATATGACATGAGTAAAATGATTTTTAAAGGAATGCAATAATTAAATGTGCAATCTAAATTAATCTAATGACTTAATTCTAATGACGGACAATTTATAATTAAATGGACTTAATAACAATCACTAAATAACATGCATTTTGAACCTAATTCTATATGTCGTGCGCATGATTTTTCTATTTTCCTAAAGAGCATATAATCTATTCTTTAATGACGTGCAAAGAATACTCTAATTCTAGTTTTTTCCCTTTTCTTTTCTATAAAATTTGAAATTAAAATTGCCACATAATTAAACATGCAACTTAAATTAAAAAAAAAAAACTAACATCCTAAATGAATGCATTTTTTTTTTAAATTCCAAATAAAATCCATATTCTAAATATGGAAGATAACAAAAAATATTCTAAAACAAACCTAATTCTAACTCAAATATCTTTTGGATTTTTTTTACGAAAATAAAATTGATTCAACCAAGACGACACAAATCAGACAAAATAAGATTAATATCCATAAATTGGCGAATCATATCTCGCATATAAGATTGAGTTGGTCAATTTTTAAACAAAAATCTCGAGCGTGAGATCAGATCGGCGATTTTCCAAGCGATTGCGAGTTGGATTTAAATGCAAAAATCAAACTGTCAATCCCTAATTTGATAGGCTATTTCATGTTGGAATCTCAATCAAAGAATAATTCTACTAAAGAAAACAAAATAAATAAAATAAAATAAAGTAAATAAAAAAACTACCTAATTTGATTTTCTTTTTTTTTTTAATAGGGCTTGGCAGCTCGTGGGTGCTCATCCAAGGGCAGCTGGCGGAGGTCCGGCTGGGGGAAGCTCCGGCGAAGTCCGGCGAAGGGGACACACGGGCGGCAGAGACAGCAGAACAGGGGAGTCGCTCGGGGGGAAGACTCGGATCGGCCCAGCGGCGGCTTCGTCGGGCGGAGCAGAGGCGCTGGGCTGGCTGAGGCGGATCACCGGCGAAGGCGGGGCGTCGGATGGACGTATGGTGGCTCGGCGTCCGGATCTGGAGCGGTGGAAGCAGCTCGGGTGGTCTCGGCAGCAACGAACAAGGCAGGAGCAGCGCCGGGTCGTCGGAGCAGAGGCGGAGGCGCGCGAGTGCAGGCAGGAGCAGCGTCGGCGAACGGGCTGCAGGTCAGGCGGAGCAGGAGCAGCGCCGGAAGAGTAGGTTGCAGCATCAGAGGAGCTCGGTCACTGGCCTGGCAGAGGCGGGTCGCGACGAAGGCAGGGGCGGCGTTGCTGCTCGGAGGCCGGCGACGGCGGAAGATGACCCGACAGCTGCAGGTCGCGGGCGACGACTGACGCCGAGCTACAAGAGGCGGTGCTGGTGTGGTCGCCGGTGCGGGACGAACGAACAGCGGCGGTGGAGGAATCTGCGTACCCAGGAGGTCAAACGGCACGACCGCGAAGAAGAAGAAGTGGTCTTCTTTTTGTTTTTCTCTCTCTCTCTTCACGTCCCCTCCCCCACGTCTCTTTCTCTAACGTCTCTCTGTACCCTCCCAGCAGAAGCAAAGGACCTGCATGGAAACGTTTCAGTTCCTTTTTTTTTAGTTCCAGGGAACAGAAATAAAAAAAAAGTATTTCTATTTCGGAAAACAATTTTTGACCAGAAAAATACGTTTGGTAAATTTATTCTGGGAATAAAAAATGAATGGAAACACGTTTGGTAAATTTTATTATTTTTTTTTTCTTTTAATTTTTTAATATTTTTATTTTATTTTTCATTTTTTCCTTCCTTTTTTATTTTTTTCTTCTTTTGGCCGGTCCGGCTCCAATGCCGGCCGACGGGGTTGGCGCCTTGCCCGCCATGGCGAGGCTCGGCCTCGCTAGATCTGGGCGAGCTCGAGCTCGCCTCGCTCGGCCTTGCTTGGCCTCGCCCAACCATGGCGATGTTCGGCCTCGCTGGATCCAGGTGAGCTCGCTCGGCCTCGCCCAGCCATGGCGATGCTCGGCCTCGCTGGATCTAGGCGAGCTCGCTTGGCCTCGCCGGGGGCCGGCGACGCTCTAGCGAGGTCGCCGACCCTCGACGGCATCGCTGGCCCTCGACGGCCTATCGCCAGCCATGGCCGAGGCCGGCGACCGGCCAAAGGAAAAAGAAGAAAAAAAGAAAAAGAAAAGAAGAAGAAAAGAGAAGAGAGAGAAGATGGAAGTGTTTCTTCAAAATTGTTTCTGGAACAATAAGTAGCATTTTTGTGTTTCTTTTTTTTGCTCCAATTTTGTTCCCGATAAAAAAAAAAAAAAAAAAAAAAAGTGTTCGAGGAACACTTTTCAGGAACATTACCATGCAGGGCCAAAAGCTTCTGTTGACTTTTCCCCTCTTCCCCAAAAAGCTTTTCTCTTCTTTTTAAGGAACGAACGGAGAAGCCCGTTGAATTTTTCTTTTTCCTCCCCGCTCGAGAGAAAAGCCTCCCGTCTCCTTTTATAGGAAAAAAAAAATCGATACCTTTATAGAATATTTCATCTGTTTTTCAATATACATGAAGATTACCTATAACCTTTCGATCATAAAAATCTCTTTATTTTCCTTATCTCCTAAATATTCTCCACCGATTTCATCGCCTATTGCTAAAGATAAGATTGCAATACAATTTTTCAAATTCCAAAAATCCACCATAATATCATATTAAATCTCTATTTAATTTTTCAGTCATTAAAAAAAAAAAAAAAAGCTTTGGCCAATTTGATCGCTTCGTGGGCTTAGTCTGGCTTGACTTAAAACTACTAATTCGAACCCATCCACCATCAGTCCAATAAATAAATGCAAAAAATGTAAATTAAAAATAAATGCACCTAAATTTATATGCTATGCAATTAACTTTTTTTTAGGAATAAAATTAACCCATAATTTTTAATGTGATAAATGACTAAATGAGTTACTAAAATTTAGGTGTCAACAAAGAGCTTCCTTTTTTTGTCAATTATTTTATACTAAAGTAAAAAGTCAAACATGTTCCAGCAGAAATTGTCGCCAAAATACCCGGCACGCACCAAGCGAGAAATGAACGTGGCCTTCGCTAGCCCCCCACAATACGTGAAAGTAATATGTAGCAAATTGATTAATGGTCATCATTTTCTCGTTTTCTTGCTTAGAATCTTTTTTTTTTCAAGTTCTATTTGTTTCGCAGAAAATAATTTTTGAGAAAACATTTTCCGAATTTTGGCGTTCGTTTCACAGAAAATGAATTTATTGGGGAAAACGTTTAAAAAGTATTCTAAATTAGGAGAAAATATTTTCCACTTTTCAAAAATGAAAAACATTTTCTTTACTTGATCTCTCTTATCTCATACTTCTACAAATCATCACTTCCTCCTCTCCTTTCTTCTTATTCTTTTATTTTATTTATTTTTATTTTTATTTTTATTTTTTAATTCTAATTATTTTTAATTTCCTTTTTCTTTTCTATTTCTTTTCTTTGTTTCCCATCTTCTTATTTTCCAGAAACACTACATTTTTCGTGAAACAAATAGAGCCTCGGTATCTTGACCTTATCATTTTTTCTCCATGTTAATATATATAAATATACATATATATCTTTTTTTCTAATAGTATGACTACCTTGATTTTTATTTGGTAAGACTGCAGCGACTTGAGGCAATCATAGGAAATTTAGGAAGCCATTGCCGTGAGTTTTCATGATAGTGGTCAGTTGAGCGCTACTTAAAGCCAACGAATAATTAGGTACTTAGAAAGAAACTCGTACATTTTGTTTGACTCTATTTTAACACGCTCCAGACGTGTTAACATTGGCCGGATAATAAGGATATATAGCAAATACCATGCATTTTTGCTAGTTTAATAGCCCGAAATAGATGATATGCTCTTATCTTGACGTGTGAGACGTGACCTAATGGAAATGCTCGTGTCGCTCGAGTTTATGACTTGTCTGGGCTCGTATCTCGTGCACAGTTACGAGCCCTGCCCGCCCCGTCCGAGCCCTGCCCGTCGAGCACGTTCGAATGGTATGCACATGAATAGCGACCTTTCAAGTTTCAAAACGCGGTCAACAACGAGACATGGGTTGGACCACCGAGCAAAGCAGGCGGAGCATGGGTAAATTATCCAGCGCCAACATATCATGAGTCCAACGCCCCCACAAGCTTTCCCGCGAAAACCATGTATTTTCCCTCTTGACGAGCGTCACGAGGGAGCGCTCCATTATCTTTGGAGTCTGTTCCCTTTTGGGATGAAAAAAATCACCAAATGTATTTGCACTTTTTGGAGGTAATTATCTATTTTTTTTCTAAATCTATTGTACATATATCAGTTTAATTCTAACTTAACGAATTAGGCTATTCATGAATATTTAACTTATCCATGCAAGTTGTTATTTCACATGAACATGGACTAATTAAAAGCATAATCGAGTTGCCTGAGCTTAAGAAGTTCAGCTCAATCAAGATCGAATTGAGTTTCATGCTTTGCTAGCGTGGGTCTAGTTCTAGTAGTGAACCAGATTTAGTTGTTTTTCCTTGCAAAGGAAAAATATGGAGATGACGTCAAAAAACTATTATGGCAAAACCCAAAAAAAAAAACAGCATCTCAAATTTAATTGAAGAACGTGAACATCCTCAGGAAAAACGCAATTACTAAAACCCAAAGAAACTACTAACGAGAAAAGCATAGCTCAAGACCAAGAAAGCACCGTTACTGCCCTCCCCAATCCTCGAAACCCCACTGGCCGGGTCTGGGACCAGTGTCGGTGCCGCCGGGGCTGGGACCAGTGTCGGTGCCGGGCTTGGGACCAGTGTCGGCGCCGGGGCTGGGACCAGTGTCGGCGCCGGCGCAGGAGAACGACCAGTCCCGGCGACCAAATCGAGCGTCCCCTTCGCTCCGAGATTTTCCGCCGCCATCGCGTGCTGGTCCGGCACGCCGTTCGTCACACTCGACCCCACCTGCCACACCTGGTTCAGCTTCGCCGGGTCGCCGGCGGGCACCTTGATCTTCGCGTAGATCCTCATCGTGCTGTCGGCCGAGTTGTACTGGGCGGCCCGGTCCCACGTCTCGAACGAGATCGGCGACTCCCTGACTGTGGTGGACGTGATGTTGTAGGTCTTCACGGTCATGACGCCGGCGTCGCGGAAGGCGATGAGGGCCTGGGCGCCGAACATGCCGGTGGCGGTGGGGTTGAGGGCCCAGGCGACCCAGCCGTCCTCGCCCTTGGGCGGGGCGGCGACGAAGGCGACGGCGGCGGAGGAGTTGGCGGGGTCGTAGGAGAAGTGGAGGGAGGCGGAGAGGGTGGGGAGGTCGAGGCAGGTGGAGTAGAGGGTGCTGTTGGTGATATTCTGGGAGGAGCAGGCCAGGGCGTCGGCGGCGGGGGCGAGGACGAGGAGGAGGAGGAGGAGGAGGGCCGCCGCGGGGAGGCCGCGGGGGAGGGGCTGCGGAGGAGAGGAGGAAGCCATTGATGAGAGAGAGACAGAGGTGCTCCGACTCTGAGTGCCAACCGACGGTTCAGACTGGACAGGGAGGCAGAGAGATGGGGAGAGAGAGGTTTTATAGGAGGACGAACATGGAGATGACATGCAAAATGCGGTGCCGGTGGACAAGGGGACGTAACTTCCGGTTTTTTTTTTTTTTTTTGGGGGTCGGTGGGACCGGACCTATTTGAGGAAGTTGAGAGAGAGATGGGGAAGGGGGAGATTGGAAATTTCCGAGTAACTTTCGGGGACTAGAAGCGAAATTATGAGTGGAGACAGCCTTGCCGAAACATGATGGAAAGGGGAGTGCACTACGGTTTCAATCGTTTTCGATGTGCAACCCGTTTTACACGCCGTGTGATTAGAATTACAAGAACCTGTCTCTCTATTAGTCGAAGGCTTGTCATTTCCAAGAAAACAAGTTGCAGGCTAGTTAGTCAAAGAAGAAAATGGCGAAAAATCGGTCCATAACCTTTCCCTTACGACAGGTTAGAAATTTTAGAGCCAAACATGACCGAGTAAAAGTGTCATAAAGATCACGACTTCCAATATACCATCGACCATGTATTGATTAAAAAATCAACACACGTGAAACCCCAAAAGATCTTGACCTTTTGATGGATGTGTGCAAGATCCATCCTTACATGGTTTAAATCATTTTCTTTCGGCCAATATTAGGGGTGAGCAGCGGTCTAGGGTCGACCCTGGACCGACCCAACCCACCTGTCGGTCTGATGCAGTTCCCAAGGGACCCAGGTCGGTCTTGGTCTGAAATTCCAAGCCAACACTTTGTGCGGGTTGGTTCTCGGTCTAGAGTTTTGGGTCGGTCCCCTGGACTAACCCCGTATATTATATTATATTATATTATTTATAATTCTTTTATATATTCCAACTTAAGTCAAATGTCATTATATTATATTATATTGAGATGTTCTATCAATAGCACTAATAGTAATTTCAATTAAAACTTTTGTTAAGTATTAATTAAGTGTCGTTTGTTTTGTTTTTCGGGTGTTTAGAAGTTCAAGTGAATTAACAAAATGTGAAGTTGTATATTCATGGTTTATATTAAGTATTTTGAACTTATTATGGTTTAATTGTATTTTACTAATGAATTTCAGCTGCACTTTGCTTTTCAATTTGTGTCAAATGGTAGAAGTTTTTGAAGAGTAGAGTAATCTTTGCCGATTCTTTACGGTGATTTGCTAGTCAAGTGGTGTGAAGCTCATTTTTTGGTTGAATGGACTCTACATGATCAAATGCAAGAAAACACTTTTGCATATGGTGTTACGAATATTAAAGATAGATGATTACAAAAACATTCCATCTTGTCCCATATCTCGATGAGCGGTTAGCAGGTATGAAATTTGCATTATTGTGTCATCTTAAATTTGCTAAATATGTATTGGTATTTGTAGTTTAGTTGCACAATCTTTGCATTGTCGATGGATGTGTAATTTGAATTTGTAGGTTTGCTTTTTTAGGGAGTATAAAAAATAAGACGAATTATCGATCGGTCCGGGTTGACCACAGGCCGGACCAAACCCATTGGGTCGATCCAGGTCCTTGGTCCCGGAGCTTAATAGGGTCGATCCTCGGTCCTAAAAATTGAGGACCAACACTTTGTACGGGTTGGTCCTAGGGTTAGGGGGTGGCCCGAACCAACCCGGACCATGCTCACCCCTAGCCAATATGCTTGTCTAAATTCTAACTTAATCATAAAATTGTGAAATTAGAGGTTACCATGTTTGCTCCAAAATTGGTGGCATAACTTCTAAAAATGAAATTCTTAAAATTACATCGATGATTGTCCTTACTCGAAAAACAATCGTGACATTAATTTAATATTAAATCACCAATGTGATTTGCCAAGAATCAATGCCACACAGGTATTCTCAGTAAAAAAAAAAAAAAAAAAACCTATGCAACTTAAGCGATTTAATTTTTAAAGATATAATACTTAAATGTTTGCTTTAAAAGTTTTAACATTATTTGTGCCTTTATATAGTCCAATTTTATCAAGCAACAATGGTGACCAATGGCTGATGTCCTACAACCCTTCTGGGACCCAGGTGAGGGCCATTTAAGGTCACGAGACTTAGGTGGCAGTCGCCTGGGTTGCCCGAGGTCGTGCGACCTTGATTGACAGTCGTTGATGCTAGATTTAGCTCGCCAACGGCTGTAGCCCTTCGCTAGGCTGGCAAAGGGTTGGTCTTTTTAAAAAAATATATAAATATTTGATTTTTTTAGCATTTATATATATTTGATTTTTAAAGCTTTTTTAGCATTTAAAAAAATAATAAGGGTAAAATCAGAAATTTGAAGAATGAGTAAGGGCAGTTTTGGAAAAGAAATGAGTTTTAGCCTTAGGTCAAATGCTAAAAGTTCAATGTTAGTCCTTATTAGCATTGGGCTTTTAGCCCTTCCAATGTTGGCTTTAACTTAAAAACTATTTCAAAATGGCTACCAAATAATCCAGCGTTTCTCTAAGGGGTTTTGGAAGCCGAAAGCTCAATGGGGTTGCTGAACCAAACGCACCCTAAATAAATCTCGGAAATACATTATTGTTATGTTTGGTCGTCTTAATTTCTAATTAGGAAATATATTAAATTTGTTAATTTAAGAAGTTTGTTATACAAGAAAAATAATTTTTTTATTATGAATATTAGAAATTTTATTCACCTTTATCCTACCTTTCCATGGGATAATTTTACTCGGTTTATTTATTCTTATATCCAACTTTATCCTATCTTAAGTAGGCATTAAACGTAGGATATGATAAATTTTATCCTATTTTGAATTTTATTCTGACCATTAAACGTAGCCTTATAGCTTTAGAAGTATATATGAAGGCCACCCAGGTGCGATAATACGTATTAAGATATAGTATTTTGAGTTTTTCGTAAAATTTGAAAATTTAATTGCGGATTTGTTAAGTCAAGACGCCTCCCATATCGAGGACCGGATTTAGGGTGGTGCGACCAGACCAGCCGTGTGCGAAGATGCTGTCCTTGCGATTTATGTGGGAGCAAAGCCCCCCATGTTTTTTGCTTGCCAAAATGCGTTGTAGCTGAGTCAAGCCCGATGCGAAATTTTTCAAACTCGTCCCTTCAAAGCCCGAACCAATTGAAGAGCTATGTTATACTTTTTAACCGATTTTTTCTTTTAAATTTTACGGTTGTCGTGATATGATTTTTAGGAATGCCGAAACACTTGGAAATGTATAGAGACTAGTGACACGGCCCACGGACGAGCATGATCCAAGATGTCCAAAATGTTGGGGCCGTGTCTGTTCGAAATTGATCCGTGAGCGACCCATGAACAATACAAGGATTGACCCACGATCTATACGAGGTGGCCCATGCACAATTCAGGGACAAGCCCGTGACTGTCCACCTACCCATGTCAGGCGGTCCTGCCCTTGCTTCTGACATACGCCCCTTGAGCCTTCCCTAGGCTTAAGGCCATCAAATAGCCTACATGTATAGACTTGTATGGTATAGATTCAAATATTACTGTTAGATCGGAGAAGGGATCAACGGCTAAAATTGGACTCGTCCATGTATAAATAGGGGACTCTCCTCCTTCAGTTGTACACACCAGTTCATAAGCAATACAACCGAGCTTCACTCCCATATTTTGTTCTCCTTCAGTTGTACACACTAGTTCGTAAGCAATACAATTGAGCTTCACTCCCATATTTTGTTCTTCTAAGCCGAGTGTGTGTAAGGCTGGCTTGGGATTGGAAATCCTAAAGTTGCACAGGTGTGATTGCTTGAAAACAACCTACCCGTGACACTAGCATGTCAGTTTGCATGTACATTTCCATAAATTTTCAAAATTTTTCCAGACCGAATCGCTGTGCTCGCGCTCTCTGAATTAGAGAGATTCGGAACTTGTGTAAAGGGCTTTTTTTTTTTTTGGTCAATTATTTTATACTAAAGTAAAAAGTCAAACATGTTCCAGTAGAAATTGTCGCCAAAATACGCGGCGCGCACTGAGCGAGAAATGAACGTGGTCCTATACGTGAAAGTAATATGTAGCGAATCGATTAATGGTCATCATTTTCTCGTTTTCTTGCTTAGAATTTTTTTTTTTTTGAGAAAATGTTTTCTGAATTTTTCGACAATTATTTAATGAAAAATGAATTCTTTAGCGAAAACGTTTTCTATGAAAGAAAAATAGTCATATAAATTAGGGAAAAATGTTTTCCACTTTTCAAATCCTCACTTCCTTCTCTTACTTCTTCTTCTTCGTTTCTTTTTTATTTGAATTATTTTTTAATTTTAATTTTCTTTTTTTAATTCAATTATTTTTAATTTCCTTTTTCTTTTCTATTTATTTTCTTTGTTTCCTATCCTCTTCTTCTTTCTTAGCTAGTCGTCAGCCGTTATAAGGCAAACCTCGAGCTTGTCGATCTCAAGCTCACGCTTGTTGATCTAGCGAGTCTCGTGCTTGTCAGCGAGCTCGAGGCTCGCCAATGGCCAGTCACAAGTCATTGCTATGGTCAGCGACTAGTTAAGAAAGAAGGAGATGGAAAACAAAGAAAAAGAAAAATGAAAAAAAATTTAAAATATATTTTAAAAATTTAAAATAATAAAATCCATTTAAAAATAAAATAAATGAAAAAGAGTATATGGAGGAAAATATTTTCCTTATCGAACAATGAAAAATGTTTTTCATTTCATTTTCAAGTTTCATCCAAACACCAAAAAATAATTACATTTTCCTGAAAAATGACTTCTTGAAAAATATTTTCCAGAAACGCTATATTTTTCACAAAACGAACGGAGCATCGATATCTTGATCTCATCATTTTCTCTCCATGTTAATATATATAGATATACATATATATCTTTTTTCTAAGATTAGTATGACTACCTTGATTTTTATTTGGTGAGACTGCAGGGACTTGAGGCAATCATAGGAAATATGGGAAGCCATTGCCGTGAGTTTTCATGATGTGGTCAGTGGAGCGCTACTGGGAAAGCACCATCTGCTGAAGACAAGACATGAAAAGCAAGTTCAGCGACCGTGTCGTGTCCATGTCAAATTGATGTAGGTTTGGAAATTGGAGCAAATGTAGTAATTAAAGCCAATGAATAATTAGGTACTTAGAAAGAAACTCGTATATTTTGTTTGACTTTATTTTAACATGCTCCATACGCATTAACAGTGGCCGAATAATAAGGATATATAGCAAATACCATGCATTTTCGCAAGTTGAATAGCCCGAAATAGATGATATGCTCTTGTCTTGACGTGTGAGACGTGACCTAATGGAAATGCCCGTGTCGCTCGAGTTTACGACTTGTCTGGGATCGTATCTCGTGCACAGTTACGAAGATAGGTATAGCTTATCAATTCCGATTAAACTTTGAACTGAGAAAGCCAAACTATCAACTAGAGAGAGTAACGCGTTCTACTCTAATGAGAAGTTGTCGATGGTCATGCTTAAGGCTCCTAATTGCTTGGACCACGGGGTAGAAAGCTCACTAAAACCGCCATAAATTTTGGGAGCCGAACGGTAACTCAGAGGCGACGTAGATGGATCTGAGCAAGCGATTCCCCTTATGAGCACCCGGTATCACCCGAGCTCAGGCGAGGGTTTTCAGGCCCGGCCCGTCCGAGCCTGCCCATCGTGCACGTTCGAATGGTAATGCACATAAATAGCGACAAAGAAACGTGGGTTGGACCACCGAGCAAAGCAAGCGGAGCATGGGTAAATGATCCAGCGCCAACAAATCATGAATCCAGCGCCCCCACAAGCTTTCACGCAAACACAGTGCATTTTCCCTTTTGACGCGCGTCGCGAGGGAGTGCTCCATTATTGTTGGAGTCTGTTCTCTTTCGGAATGAAAAAACCACCAATTGTATTTGCACTTTTTCGAGATAATTATCTCATTTTTTTAATTATAATTTATTATGCATATGCCAATTTAATTATAATTTAATGAATTAAGCTATGCATAAATATTTAGCTTATCCATGTGAGTTGTTATTTAACATGAACATAGACTAATTATGCATTTTCATTCACTAAGGACGCGAGCAAATTAAGCTATTCATGAATCATTCGAGCTCGAACTCGATTCTTTTCAAGATCGAGTCAAGTCAAGTTCGAGGTGGCTCCAAGTAACTTGGTCAAGTCGATCTTGGAAACACTTTACTCGAATAGCTTGCAAGATTAAGGGAGCACTTGCATTTTACGTATTTTAATTGTCTGCAAACTTCTTATTATAATTATGTAGATAGGCAGTATTGAACCGAATTCAGTTGTTTTTTCTTACAAAGGAAAAAAATATGGAGATGACGTCGAGAAACTATTATGGCAACCGCCAAAAAAAAAAACTCTCAAATTTAATGGAAGAACATCAACATCCTCAGGAAAAGCACATTTAGTTAAACCCAAAGAAACTACTAACGAGAAAAGCCAAGCTCAAGATCAAAAAAGCACCGTTACTGCCCTCCCCAATCCTCGAAACACCACTGGCCGGGGCTGGGGCTTGGACCAGCGTCGGCGCCGGCGCCGGTGCCGGAGCAGGGCCGCTCTCTGCCCTCAGTAGCTCAAGCTCCGCCTTGGAGTTCTTGTTGGCATCCGTCATGTCATGGATCTTCGGCTTCGTTCCGTCGACCGCACCGCCCACTTGCCACACCTGATTCAGGCTAGTCGCCCCCGCCGGCACCTTCACCGATGCGAACAGCCTCATGTTCCCGCCGGCGGCCTCGTCGGCGCTCAGGTCCCAAACGTCGAACGACAGCTTGGACTCGACAATGGAGTGGTACGAGGAGATGTTGAAGGTCTTGGCGACGACGGAGCCGGTGGAGGTCTTGAGCGCCATCAGCGCCTGCGCCCCGACCATGCCGGTGGAGGTGGGGTTGATGGCCCAGGCGACCCATCCGCCGGAGGAGGGCCGGGCGGCGGAGAAGGCGAGGGAGAGGGAGGAGTTCGCGGGGTCGAAGGTGAAGTGGAGGGTGGCGTTGAGGTAGGAGAGGGGGGCGCAGCTGGAGTAATTCTTCTTGTTGGGGAAGGACGGTTGGGGGCTACAGGTTAGAGCGAGAGAGGGGGAGAGGAGAGAGAGGGCGGTGGCGAGGTAAAGGAGAATGGAAAGAAAAGTGGTGGCGGCGGCAGCGCCGGCGGCGGCACCGGTGGCCATTTTTCAGCGGAAGATATGGTGAAGGCGATCGATGGCGGTGAACTGGCAGCGTGTTTAGGGTTGGTTTTAGATCCAAGTGGAATGTGGGGAGCACGAATTTATAGTGAAAACAAATGCTGGGGGTGTGTTTCACGCATGGTTCAATCGTTGGAGACTTTTAGGTAAAGTATTGGTTCTTAACGGGAAAATGTCGTAACAAATTCTAAACTTTGCTAATTATGACTCATTTACCTCAAATTTTTTTATGACATCAAAAAGTGCTAGACTTGTATTCATGTGACATTTTTCTTCCCAAACTTTTTTTTGTGACATCACAAAATCCAAACTTATATTTGTGTGATATCAAAAATTCTAAACTTTTGTTTTGTAACATAAAAATTCCGAACTTTTATTCACATGATAAATTTATCCTAAAAAACTGGTGTCATAGAAAAAAAATTGAGATTTTTAGTGTCATAAAAAAAATTGGGGTTTTTAATTTCACAAAACAAAAATTAAGAATAAATATGTTATACTGCATAAGTTTGGGATAAATATGTCATATAAGTAAAAGTTTGGGATTTTTATTATTAAAAAAAAGTCTGGGATAAATGTATTATAATAAACATGATTTAGAATTTTTGGTGGTTTTTACCTTTATTAATTATATATAACCGAAATTTATTGCTCGATGGGGTCACGGCAGAGACTGACAGCAACTCAAATCATGCTAGATGTACTAAAAAAATTTCTCATTAAAACGCGTTAAGTTTACTAATTATTCTTCTACTGGCCACGTCGAAATAATTATTGGGACCCATGTGATTAATGAAGGACGGCATCCCTCCCAATTTTCTCGATTAGTGTCGCTGGAATAATGCAATGTGGGCCCAAATGAAAAGGTGAAAAGATGGCAGCTTTGGACGTAAAAGATTAGCTTTCATTTAGCATTGATTATAATGATGTTTTTAAGGCAAGACTTAGCACGTGCACAGTAATATGTCGGAGATGGCTGCATCCTGCATGCCATGAAGCGAAGAGAAAAAGATCGGATTTGGACAACAGGAAAAGCCGGCACGTGCTTGCAGCGATGATGTTCCCTGGACAGGAATCGAAAGTTTTATTTAAACACAGAACAGACAAACTTGAACACCAGTAATTTGCAGAACTCATGGACATGTTCTTAAAACAGACAGCTCGGCCTCGTACCTTAAAACACGCCAGCAGACACGTTCTCGGCTTAATTTAAACTCGCAGTCTCTCGCGTGTAGAATTGTATTAATTCGTGGCAGATACTAAGGAATTTTTTTCTCTTCCTCTTAAGTTTAAATAAGTATTGATAAGTATACATAGATTTGATAAATGAAATGGCCAATAACCATTTTTTCCAAAAAAAAAACTTGATGATAATTTAATAATATCTTTATGAAATTATCAATTTTTTTTTTCATGTTTTGTAAATTACCAATTCTTATTTGCATAATTAAGTAATAATTTGAACTCGCAAACTCTCGTATGCAGTAACTAAAATAAGGGTGACTTATCAATTTTTGTCCAACTAAATTAGCAACTAATTTGTGGCTACCAAATTAGATATGAGTTATTACCCACTTTTAATTGCTATTTAGTATTTAACTATTTATAATTAATAAACCCCCATATTCATAACTTTATTTATAGATTACAAAGGTTAATTAGAATAATTTATCAATTTTTACCTGATTAAATTATCAATTAGTTTTGAATTAGGGTCAACACAATGAAAAACCTTAAATTGTTGCCCTAAACTAATTTTTTAATCCCCAAAAACCTTAAACTAATATACTTGTGAGAACTTTACCTTGCGTTAGCTTAACGAAAAATTACAAACTAATATAGCGGTGACAAACAAAATGCAAAACCTCAAATTGATATACTCATCCACAGTCATAGATCATCCAACTCAGCAATTTGATAGTAAAATTTAATGAAAACTAATGAAACTAAATTTGTTATGGGTGTATTAATTTGAGGGCTTTTCTTAATATTAACACTTTGAATTACTACTAACTCTTTAAGAATTCTACTAACACCAAAAAAAAAAAAAAACCGGAAATAGACCAACAAAATCGTTTGTCATGCATTTTCGCGATAAACATGATAAATTTTGTAATGGTGATGCTATAGATGTAAGAAATTTTTAATATTCTATTATTTGGCTAAGTATAAGGATAAGATCGTAAGTTTATTTGATTACAAACTTATACATCCAAAACGGATTTTCGGATCTCAATACCTCTTGGACCCAAAAATGTAATTCAGGAAAATAGTGCACACGCTCCTCATGCTCCCCAGGGGCGGGGAGTAGGAGAACTTGAGCATCTCGCCCAGCATGAACATGTCCGAGGCCCCAAGCAGCAAGTACTGCCACGCGAGCGAGAGCACGGACAGGACAGCCCCATCGGCGGCCGCACTGCGACTCTTGACCGCGACGACTGTGGCGATGGCCATGGATCCGGACGCGAGGGCCAGGCTGACCGGGCGCTCAAAGATCTTGCCCGGCTTCACGCGAGGTTTGTTATCGACCGCACCGCGGAAGCGCTCGTAGATGGGGATCGAGGCGAGCGTGATGGTCAGCGGGAGGACCGTGAGGGACTGAGTTGGGATTTGGAAGTTGCGGATTCTTCTGTCCATCATGGCGCCTTGCTCGGCCGAGAAGGTTTGGAGCTGAGTCGTGCTTGCGAAAATCGGGATTAATCCGATGAAGGCCTTCGTATCTGAGAACCTGCAAATCATTCACGCGGCACGACTTTGTTATATGGATCAATTGGAGAAATGGGGCACCTTTAGTGTTGTCAAGAGAAAGATATGATCTTTACCAATTCGATTAGGCAACAACGAGGAATGCCAATTAGTATTCGCTCGATCTCTGTTTTAGAGTGGCATTGATCAAGTCTCGTCAACTGGAAAACTATGAACTCGATCTTACTCGAACCTTCTGGGAAGCCTTCCACTAGTTGCAAGCATAATGACCTCTCAACTTACACTGATTACTGTTCAAAAAAAAAAAAAACTTACACCGATTATTCTTATATATCTTTGTCATGGAAGCTTTTCGATTCCAAGCTTTAGAGGAGTAAAAGTGGTAGTCTAAATTTTTTTTGTTTATTTATTTAGGACTTAATTGCATAGAAAATTAGGGATTATTTGTTAATCCCCAGCAAACAAACTTTCATTAAAATGCATCGCATATAGACCCTGGGAATATTTGCATTACTAGTATTAGAAATTATTTTAAAAAGTGATGTTCAATTGAAAAAACTGTAACCGGGCCGGGCTCCGGCCAGCCTTAGCTCAGCCCCTCCTTCTTTCCCCTTTTCTTTTTCCCTCCTAGGGTAGCCCAGCCCATTTCTTCTTCCCTTTTCCCTGGCCCAGCTCTCTCCTTCTTCTCCATTCCTTCTCTCCCCTGCCCATGGACGATAGCTCAGCGACAACACGAGGAAGGACAAGGACCGGCCAGAGGTAGGCTGGCAGCACAGCTGGCATGAGAGCTCAAATGGAGAGAGGAACATTGGCTCGAGGGGGTTTTCGTTGAAGATATGGTTTGATTTGAATCTTGGAGATATGGTTCCGCAGATGATTGTATAAATCGGAGATTGATAGATTAATTGATTCATTCTTTTCAAATAGGAAAATAGTACTTTACATATTGTTTTCTACATTATACACTTTTGTATTATATATTCTTTGATGTACAAGAATGAAAGATATGATAGAATTTCTCAAAAACTTCTCCAATTTCTGTCATGGTATTAGAGTTATTGATCCTAGCCTAGCTTTTGCATTTTTTAAAATTGCCTCTGTCTCATTTCTATCACGTTGTTGCAATTTCTATTATGCAAAACAAGTAGGAATTCATTCTTGACACCATGACAAAAGATCAACATTCAAGCAAGGAGGAGAACAACTCACCTCAAAATCAAAGTTCGAATCAAACTGATCCGATTGAATGGGAGACCCCTTCTGTTCAACACTCTCAAATTGATTTGATTGAAGGGGAGAACCCTTTTGCCCCAACTCCAGCCCAATTTTTTAGCCCAGTCCAATGGCCATCAGTTCAGTGGATTCCGGTTCAAGGCCAATGGGACACTAGACCAAACCAAGCATGGCACAGTAAGGCCCATCTGGAGATGGAGGACTGGGTCGGACGGGTCTGGATCCTAAATCCAAATCCACTCGAACAAGTTATGGGACAAAACCCTACTCGGTTTTTCCACCCGGTTCCCAACCCAGATTGCCGCCCCATGTAATCTTGGCCAACGGCAGCTGCTCGAGCCTGGCGACCCCCTCTACACTTCGTGGCCGACAGACCATAGCTTTGTAGCTTATCGGACACATCGCTTGGGCTTGCAATCTTCGGCAAGCTTTGATGACGAACGACAAAGATGGTTTTCTCGACGGAGTTATCCCATTTTCGACCAATGATCGGCTTTAACGACATTGGTACAAATACAACCAACTCGTTCGTACTTGTATCGGGAATTATATCACTCTCGAAGTCATCACTGGGCTCCCTCCAACCGAAGACCCCAGGGCATTATGAGACAACATCAAAGAGATGTGTGGGAAATTAGATCAAGCTAGAATATTTTCACTCACTCGGGTCTTGTCGAGTACTTGTGATCCATAAAGATGCAACTCTTAATGGAGGAGAACTTCACTTTCAAGTCAAAATAAATAAATTGCATGGTGTTATACCACTTTTTGCTCAAAAATTCAAAAACTTACTTTCTTATTTATTATGGCACATCATTTTCACGTTGACCCTATCTTAGGACTACATACATTTTAACTCTCCTTGAGCGTGAGGTAGAGTTGAAATCGGAAAGATTTGCCTTTTTCCTTCAGTTCTCTTGCTTTATTATTTTTTTTCCTCTTTTATCTTATATATAATATTTTTTTAATTAGGTCCTCTGCATGCCCGTGATCCATAAAGATACGACTCTTGATGGAGAAGAACTTCAATTTTAGGTCAGAATCAATAAATTGCACGATGTTATACTGCTTTTTGCTCAAAAATTCAAAAACTTATTTTCTTATTTATTATGGCAAATCATTTTTATGATAAAATAATTAACTCATTTGTCGATGTTGACCCTACCTTATGATTATATACATTGTAACTCTCCTTGAGCATGAGGTAGAGTTGAAATCGGAAAGATTCGCCTTTTTCCTTTGGCTCTCGTGCTTTATTGTTTTTGCCTCTTTTATCTTTTATATTTTTCAATTAGGTCCTTCGAATGCCTGTGATCCACAAAGAAGCGACTCTTGAAAGAGAAGAATTCCACTTTCAGGTCAAAACCAATAAATCGCAGTGTTATACCGCTTTTTGCTAAAAAAATTCAAGAACTTACTTTCTTATTTATCATGACAAATCATTATTGTGAAAAATAATTAGCTCATTTGTCGACATTGAACCTACCTTGGACCGCATGCATTGTATCTCTCCTCGAGCACAAGGGAGAGCTGAAATTAGAGAGATTTGCCTTTTTCCTTTTTTTTTTTTTTTTTTTTTTGATACCGAGAAACCGTCGGAACTCCCTTTCGCTTAAGCTATTCGGATTTACACGACCTGCCGGTATTCGGTGGCACCGTTGGGCCTCGCTGCAAATCAGGTCCTTCCCAATTAGGCTCTCTTGCTTCGTTATTTTTTGCCTTTTTTTTTTTTTTTTTTTTTTTTACAATTAGGTCATTCTCAATCCATAAAAAAAGTGTGACATTCCGATCATCGCTCAACATAATCATGTACCCTTGAGTACTAAGCCTATCATTGCCGCGTCACCGTTGCACCAACTCGCTGCACGACGTGGTCTCTCATCGCGCCTCCAGGGCACTGCCTCACCGTCCTGTGTCTCCGTCGAGCCGCGCCACCCGATCCACTGCCCTACCTGCCGCTCAACACACCAAGCAGGCCAGCGCCGCCTCACCACGACCCAAGCCCACCAGCCGTTTCACCTTGTGTTGCCACGAGCCTCGTAACGTGGCTAAGAAAAAGGTTTTACCAACGCTCCTTAAGCTGTCAGAAAAGTAAATAAAATTTACTCCACCGACACCCATGTCTACCTCCAAGTTCAACAGTCCCCTCCTTAGGATGCCACAAGGGGAAGACTTTGACCACGACAGTTCAAAGGCGGTGGGCCCAGCTCACTCACCACCCCCATGTCCCAGCTGCCGTCCTCCTAAGATGGCCAGATTAAACTAATCCTGCCTCCTCTCCCGTGATCTGATGCGGTATCCCAATAGACTTCACATGGCACCAAGCTGTGATTAATAATAAAAAAAAAAATAATAATAAATTTTAATTTGAAGCGGGTCGAATTTGGGTAGGCGGATCAGATTAGAGGATTGGACCGGGAAACCCAATTCGAACTCCCTTTTCCAAATATAATAATATATTTTTTAATAAAAAGAAAAGGATAAAAGAATATTAAAAAAATTATAATAATAAAAAATGTTAATATCTTGAAAAATCCTAAATTGATATACTTGTGACAAATTTATTCTAAATTCATTTTTTGACTACTAAAAATCCCATCCCAAATTAATATACTTTTGACAAATTTACCAAAAACTAATATATTTGTGATAAGTTTACCTTATGTTAGTTTCCGTTAAATTTTATTTTCAAATTGTTGAGTTGGATGACACGTAAGAGTTGACTAATATATTAGTTAAGGATTTTATTATTTGTTTGTCACAATTGTACTATCTTTGTGATTTTAATTTAACGGATAATATATTTGTCACGAATATACTAGTTTGGGGTTTTTGGCGACAAACAAATTAGTTTGAGATAAATTTTTCGCAAATGTATCAATTTATGATTTTTTATTGTCATTTGAGATAAATTTATTACAAGTGCACCAATTTGGGGTTTATCTTGATCAAAAAATTAGTTTGAAGTAAATTTATCATAAGTTACTAGTTTGGGTTTTTCAGGGTATTAACTCTAATAAAAAATTCAAAAATATATTTAAACATTAAATCATACAAATATTAAAAAATTAAAAAATTTAATAAATTTAAACAATCCTGAAAATGCATAAAATATTAATAAAAAATAAAAAAAATCATAAAAGATATAGAAAACTCCTAAAAAGAATCCCAAAAAATTAGAGCCCATCGGAAAAGCTTAAAACTAGTTTTTGGGAAATTTTCTCTTAAAAAGTGAAAACCTTTCAATATAATATTATGCTCAAAATTGAACAAGCTTTTAGGGATCTACCTTAGGGTTTCAATTGTCATTGGAGATGAGTGCTCTTGATTGCGCACTTTCTATATGTTGATTATGGTTTCCCTTTGGCATAGTTAGAGATGGATGCTTCTTATTTGATAATGCTAGATTCTTATCCTCCCAATGCAATTTATTCAATGTAATTTTGATTGTTGATTGCTATATTAATGATTGTGCACTCACATTATCACCTTAAATATTAGTGGATAGGTTTAAAATCAATCCAAGCTACTTAGCAAACATTTTCTTTAAATGATCAAGATTAGGTACCGAAAATACATTAATTGATTAATTAGTACAATTAAGTCCCCACCTTAGATTCTCTAATTGTGTAGGCAATGAGGTAAGTTCCCATACCTCACTTGAGTGTAGTGGCGATTTTTCATCAAAATTTATTAATGTATTGTAGGTCATGACACACTCAAATTATTTTCCAGTTCTTTTTGTTAAAACTCATGTCCGATTAATTATGATGAATCGCAACTAGACGTCAGGTTCATTAGGCGAAGATGTTGACCAATGTTATAATATGTCTTTCAAAACCTCTTGAAGGAGAAGAACTCTACTTTCCAAGTCAAAACCAATAAATTGCACAGTACTATATCTCTTTTTGCTAAAAAATTCAAAAAAATTCTTATTTATTACGGCAAATCATTTTCGTGAAAAAAGAATTAGCTCCTTTGTTGATGTTGACCCTACCTTTGGACTATATACATGGTATCTCTCCTTGAGCGCGAGGAAAGTAGAAATCGGAAAGATTCGCGTTTTTCCCTCGGCTCTCCTGCTTTGTCATATTTTGTCTCTATTATCTTTTATTTTTTTTTCCAATTAGGTCCTTCACATGATCGTGATCAATGATTAGCTCAAGTCAAAACCAATAAATCACATAGGGTTATGCCACGTATTAGCATTTTTTCAAGATAATTATTTAAAAAAACCTTAAATATATTGTACGAATGTCAATTCAATTTCGATATTTTCAATTTGGTCAATTTCATGAATTAAGCTATTCATGCATATTCATCTTATTCATGCGAGAGACTAATTATGCATATTTGTTTGGTAGGGATGCCAGCAAATTAAGCTATTCATGAATTATTTGAGCTTGAAGTTAGATTCTTTTTTAAAAAGAACACTTCAAGTGCCATAACTTTATCCAAAATGATACTTAAGTGTTATAACTTACGAAAGGTACACTTAAGTGTCACATTCGAAAAAAACGGATCACTTGAGTGCTACTTCGGCCAAAGTCCGGCCAAAACGCCGACGTGGCATTTTTCCGGTGAAGCGTGCCCAAAACGACGTTGTTTTGCACGCTAACGTGGTAAAAAATAATAAAAAAATAATTAAATTAAATTTAGTTAATACGCCGTTTTTGCATTATTTGACCATGTCGGCGTGCAAAATGGCGTCATTTTGGGCTTGGTTCGCCGGAAAAATGCCACGTCGACGTTTTGGCCGGATTGGCACTCAAGTGATCTCTTTTACTCTGATTTTGGCACTTAAGTGTACCTTTCGTAAGTTATGGCACTTAAGTGTTCATTTGGACAAAGTTAAGGCACTCCAGGGGTCCGCACGTTATTCTTTTTTAGATCAAGTCAAGTTCGAGGCAGCTCCATGTACGTTGGTCAAGTCGAACTTGGAAATACTTTTGCTCGAATAGCTTGCAAAGGTTAATGGAACACTTGTAATTTACATATTTTAATTATATGTAAACTTCTTGTTATGATTACGTAGAAAGATAGGCAGTATTGCTTTTTGATTTTTGATTTTAACGCAATCTTGCTTTGCAAATTTGAGCTGAGGTCAAGTTCGAACTTAACTAAACTCGAGATTAAACTAAAATCGATCGGCCAATCAAGTGTAGCCCAATCGAGTCGGACACATTTTTATTGAAAGCACCATTACAACCCTCACCAATCCTCGAAACCCCACTGGCCCGGGATGGCGCCGGCGTCGGAGAACGACCAGCGCCGCTCTATGCACCCAGCTCAAGCGTCGCCTTGGCGTTCTTGTTGGCAAACGCCATTTGATGGATCCCCGGCCTCGTTCCGTTGACCACACCGCCCACTTGCCACACCAGATTCAGGCTCCTCCTGCACAGCTTCACCGACGCGAACAGCCACATGGTCCCGTCGCTGGCCTCATGCGCGCTCAGGTCCCACACGTCGAACGACAGCTTGGACTCGACGACGGAGTGGTGTGAGGAGATGTTGAAGGTCTTGGCGACGACGGAGCCGGTGGAGGTCTTGAGCGCCATCAGCGCCTGCGCCCCGACCATGCCGGTGGAGGTGGGGTTGATGGCCCAGGCGACCCATCCGCTGGAGGAGGGCGGGGTGGCGGCGAAGGCGAGGGAGAGGGAGGAGTTGGCGGGGTCGAAGGTGTAGTGGAGGGCGGCTTTATGGTGGAGGTACTCTGTACAGTTCGAGTACTTACTCGGGTATGGAAACGGGGGGATTCCGTATACCATTCGGGAGTGGCAGTCCACGGCGAGAGAGGGGGAGACGAGAGAGAGCGTGATGGTGAGCGAGAGGAGAATGGAAAGAAAAGTGGCGCTGGCAGCATCGGCAGCCATTTTTCAGGGGAAGGAGGCTGTGTATTTTGGGCTGGTTTTGAATGCATGGGGAGGTGGGGTGGGGGGGAGCACGAATATATAGTGAAAACAAACGCTTGGGGGTGTTTTCAGGCGTGGTTTATTCGCTGGAGAGATTTAGGTGGAAGTAATTTTTTAATCACATATAAATGTGGATATAAACTCGTTGACTATCTAATTTTGAGAGGTCTTTAATCTCAACCGCACATAGTCGGGCGGAAACGCGAAAAGTTAATCAGGTTTCGATTTCTATAGGGAGAAATCGACGGATTGATCACTTTTAAGTTTTGAGGAATTATTGCATAATATTTGTGAAGATTTGATGGGACTTATACTGACTGTTTTAAAAGTTTAAGCTGTTATATAAAAATGTAATTTAATATTTAATTAAACTAACACTCCCCTTACGTATGCTGGGCTTTGGTCAAAGCCTAAAGCATGGATTATCGCATAATATCTTTGGACCTTTGCCAACCGTTCAAAAAGCTTAAATTATTAGATAAAGACATAATTTACTAACACTCCCCTTCATGCTACGAGACTTTGGCCTAAGCCCAAAACGTGGATTATTGCGTAATCTAAAGAGTGGAAATATATAATTGGGAGGGCAAATAGAGACTTGGAAAGATTTGAACTCAATAACTCATATATATTAGGCTGCGTTCGGCAGTCGGGATAAAATTCGGGATAGAATATGATTTATCCTATTTTACGTTTGGTACTCGCTCAAGATAAGATAAAGTCAGATATAAGGGGGATATAGACAGGACAAAATTATTCCATGGAGGATTCCTTTCTCGTTTTCCACCTTTCTTTACCAAAAAAATATATATATATATATTATTCCATGGAGGAGATAGGATAAATGTGGATAGGATTTATAATGTCCATAATAAGAAAGTTATTTTTCTCAATAACAAACTTATTAAATTAACAAAATTGAAATTATACTTCAATAGAAATAATATTTATATTCTAATTTAGGAAATTAAAATAAAAAATAAAAATTTATTTTGTTTAATCTTGTTTTAATTTATATATTCAACTTTAATTCTATCTTATAATAAACATTCAATCTACAAATTAAATATTTATATTTATTATATATTTTAGGTATTTTTGTATTTTAGGTATGTTAGTACAAAGCTTACTATTTGATAAATTTTTATTAAAGAATGATGAAAGGGGAAAAAAAGAAATAATAAATAAAATAATATAAAAAAAGGGGATATAAAATATAAATAAATTAAGGAATAATGTTACGAGAGATTTTCACCATCTCCATTTATAAACATTTAGATTCATTTACAACGATATGCCATTTATATTAAAATATATATATATATATATATATATATATATATATATATATATATATATATATATATATATATATATATATGATATGATGTTAACATATTTAACTTTAATACTTTGATTCACCAAACAATGGATATGATATAAAAAAATTTCAGGATTTCATATCCTATCCTATCTAGTCCTATCTCAATTAAATATCCGGATGACTAAACGCAGCCTTACATTATTTGAAGATGTGGTGGAAACTCTACTGGCTATTCTAAAAACTTAAACTGTTACATGAAGATGTGATTTAATATCTAATTAAACTAACAATATTGATATGCATATTAAATTGAATTCCTACATCTTTCAATTTTCCAATTTGGTATCTCATTCATCTCAACTGTTGACTTATATAGAAAATTTATTTTGAAATTTTTGCTAGATGGGGTTATGGTGGAGACTAAGAGTGACTCAAGTAGTAGTTAGATGTACCAAAAATTTTCTTATTAAAACGCGTTAATCTACTAATTACTATTTTTATTGGCCATGTCGAAATAATTAGCCGGGCCCATATGATTAATCAAGCAGGGTGGCCCTCCTGATTCTCGATCTACAGTCAGAGGAGTAATGCAATGTGGAGCAAAGATAGCAGCTTTGGATGCAAAGGATTAGCTTTCATTAGTGAGTGATTATAATAACATTTTAAGGCGGATTAAGCACGTTCACAGTGACATCTATATATGTATATCCCAAGAAGATGGACTTTTCCGTAAATTGGGATTGGAATAACAGCAAGAATGATGCCCAAGCTTTAATGTAACCAGTAATGTTGTCTACAAATTTTTATTTTGTGTAATGTTGAACTTGAAATTTAGAATTGGATAATATCCCAACAATATATTCGATGTGAACTATGAACTATTAGACCATGTTGAATATTAGATTAAAGTTTAGGAATTGCATTGAACAAATTAAAAGTTTAGTGGTGATATTGTCTTTTGGACTAAAGTTTTGGGATCACATTAAACAAATTAAATGTTCAAGTGCAATACTACATATTGTACCAAAGTTTATAGATCATTTGCTTCATTTTTCAATTCGGGACCTATTGGGGTAGCATATTGGACTAAAGTTTTAAGGCCACATTATTCAAGCACGATACTACATATTGTACCAAAGTTTAGGGATCATTCTTAATGAACTTCAAGAGGCTTTATTTTTTTTTAAAATTATTAGAAGATGAATTATAGAATATAGATTATTTGGTCCAATTTGGACATGAATATAGAGTATTCCCTCCTAGGTAGGGAAGATAAAGATATACCTAGGAATTAAGGGGCTCTTTCAAGTAAGAAGAGTAAATTCTACTGCAACTTCAACTTCTTCGGAAGTTGTTTGAGAAATTGGTAGACTTGTATAATAATTGTCCGCATCAGTGAAGGTGGGAGAGGAAGGTGAAAGCCCTCCTACTAGGCTAACTTGTGCTTCGCACAATGTCTTTCAGCTGACTTGTTAGTTAGGCTCTGTTTGTTTGCACTTCTTTTTTTTTTTTGTTTTTAAACACTTTTTCTTTTTCTTTTTTCTTCGGGAACAAAAAGGAACGAAACGCGTTTGGGTGCGTTTCTGTTCCTTTTTGTTTTTTTTCCCGAGAAACAAAAAGGAAACAGAAATAAGAAACAACAAATTTGTGTTTCTTATTTCTGAAACACATTTGAGGAACAAAAAAGGAACAAAATCGTGTTCCTTTTCTATTTCTTGCTCCCTTCGAACACCGCCTCTCTCCTCCTGCGACGAGCGTCTCCTCCTACGAGTAGAGAAGTCCATCGTCTTCTCCGGCGCCGACAGCGGCCTCTGTCTCGAGACCATCCGCCTTCTCCACCGTCGTCCTCTCCGGCGCCGACAGCCGTTGCTCCTTCACCAGGTAAACCGGGTCACTGCTCCTCCTTCACCGATTGTCTTCACTTCGGCGAGAGCAAAAACGAAAGGAACAAAAACGAAACACTTCCGTTTGTCCCCTGCGCAGCAACGCTCTCCCTTTTCCGGCGTCTCTCACAGGTGCACCACCGTCGAGCGATCCGGCGCCTCCCACTTGGCTGACTCTCCGGCGCCGACAGCTGCTGCTCCTTCACCGGCTAAAGCTTCTGATTTGAGGTAGGTTTCTACGCTCACCAGCTGCTGCTCCTCCTTCACCGTGTTTCTAGGGCTTCGACGAGAGCCGCCCCTCGCAGATCTGGGCGACGGCTGCTCGGGGCTCGACCGCGACAGCTCGCTCGAGCGAGCCCTCGCGCTCAAGCCCCGAGTGAGTGTTGCTCGCCCAGATCTGCGGCAGCTCTGCTCGCTTGAGCGAGCATGGCTGCTTTGCTCGCTTGAGCGAGCGTCGCTGATTTTTGTGTAGGTTTGCATTTCGTCGTCTTGATTTTTGTGCGAGGTTCTGCAATGTGATTGTGGCTGGTTCGCCTTAAGCTCGATGTTTGGTTTTGAATTTTATGGTCAGTTTCGTGATTGTAGACGGTGTGCGGTTGAATGGGAGTGGAAGAACTTTCGGGGAGGAGCTTCCTCGGCTTGCGAAAGAAGTGCAGCGCATCACGAACATTCGCAGATACGTCGGTGAGCTTTGATCCCTTCTTCGAGCCGTTGTGTTCAGTTGTTCATTATCTAGCGGCAGGATGCAGTTTCGTTGATCTCGGAGTCATGACTTTGTTGCCAATCCGCCTTTCGAGTGATCGTGAATTACAGTTATTAAGTTCTCTTGAGACTCATTCAATTCTCGGTTACTCGGGCGATTGGCATCGATGAGATTAGACTCAAGATTTTTTTATGGGTTGTAGAACTTCTTAAGGTTTAGTCGTCTCTAATCATTACTTTACTAGGAAATGGTCTATGTCTGCTCTCTATGAAAAGCCATGACTAATTTATGGCGATAAATATTCAAGGGACTACATTACAGCTTGAAGTGCTGGTTGGAAATCTGGAAGATTCAGTTATCTTCATACATCAGCAAGCGAGAAATGTCTTGTCTAAAAAAATTTCTGCTTCATCTGTTCTGATGGTAATGACCGTAGTCTTTGCCCTTCCTTTTCATGGTAGTTCTTTAGATGTTAATTTTCCTGCAGGTTATGAACCCGATCCGATTCCTCCTTTTCAATTCGGAAACCGGACGAGTAGAGAGAAGTTACTTCGAGCGATAAAAACCATGAACGATATCGAGGACCTAGTTGTGAAATTATGGAAATGGGTCAGAGGTGCGGATTCATCTGCTCGCTCGAGCGAGCATCATTGCTCCGCTCGCTCCAGCGAGCGTCGCGAGCAGAGCAGCAACGCTCTCCTCGCTCGAGCTATGATTCTGATAACTCACACCATCGCCCCATCCCTGATCGAAGCCATAAGGTAGGAGATCGCCATTCTCCACGAGGTGCCCAATCTGATTAAGTTAATCAAAAGAAACTAGGAACTCGCATTGCGGATCTGGAATCTCAGCTTGGCCAAGCTCAAGAAGAGCTGAAGAATCCGAAAGAGCAATTGGTCTCAGTTGAGCATGCAAAGAAAGTAGCTCAAGAAAAGCTTGAGAAGAAAACCAAGACAAAGTTTGTACTAGACTTGGTTGATGTCCCTGAGAAGCATCATGCAAAAGAAGTTCAAGAATCAAACAACCCAAAGAGCAACCCTTTAAATGATGTTCCTGATGAGAACCAGCAGGAGACTGATGTATTTGAAGTACCAGTCGAGAAGGTTGCTTTGGAGACTCAAATAGAGGTCAGCCAACTGAACAATGAGATAGAGAAAGAAACAAAAGCAATTGACTTACCAGCAGAGCCACCTGTATTTGTGGAGCCACCCCCGCACTTGCTTCAATTGGCTGAGAAGGAGGATGAGATAAATTTGCTTAAAGGTAAGTTACTAGAAAAGGAGAAGGAACTTGAAGTAGCTGGCCAGCAAACTGAAAACGTGAGAAAGCAACTAGACGGGGCAACAATGACGATATCTTCTGCTTGGAGCAAAGAAGAAGAAATGGTCTCAAAGCCGAGTCAGCTAGAAGAGGAACTTAAAGCGAGCAAAGAAAACAACATCCAATTGAAGGAGAAATTAGAAGTCAGGAAGGAGGTAAAGAAGAACTAGAAGCGGAGATGAAGAAGTTGAGGGTGCAAACTGAGCAATGGAGGAAAGCAGTAGTTGCTATTCTTGCTGGTGGTGTTGAAATAAATGGGAGAATTCCTGGAAGATGCGGTTCCATGGATAAGCATTTCGGAGGAGTTTTTGAGGTGCCTCATGCAGGTTATGCTGATTTTGTGGGTTCACCAGGAAATATTGATGATCTAGACGATGGCTTTGGAGGCGGGAAGCGAAAGAACTCTGGGATCAGAATGTTCGGAGATTTGTGGAAGAGGAAGGGCCAGAAGTGATCCATCATCTCTGTGCTCCATTACCCTGTATGGTTCTGGTGTCATTAATGGTTGAAAACGAGGGAAATTGGCGCCTGTTATTAGTCTTTTGGGTTTCGAAGTGCTAGTGCTTTTTGTTCTCTTTTGCTAGGATGAGTGGCACACTATATGCATGTATATGTCCAGTAGCAAAATTAAATCTAAACCACTATGCCACTGTTCAATTTGTTTGAGAGTTCTGATATCCGTCTTGATCGTTTGTTTTGTTTCTAAGGTGCAGCTTTGATCCACAGGCAGATATTGCTATCTGCAAGTTCAGATTCCTGCTGACTTGAGAAAATAAATTGAGACTATACAGAGTGTGGGAAAGAACGTATGCGAGAAAGTAGAACATCAAGACTTTGATATCTTGGCTATCGACATGAGCAGCTGGTTGTAGATGAAAATTGCATATTCCATGTTTTAATATTCTTCATTCCTCAGTGCACAAGCTCGTGTTCGCAAAATCCCCATCTAAGTATACTCTTGATGGAATGTTGTTCTAACGATCCATCGGTTTGATTCCAAGAAACCAATCTCTCGTTATGAATGAATGTGATTCCCACTGAATAAGGCGGCAAATATCACTACCATACATATAGTTATTCAATGGGAATCACCCAGAGAAATGGGGGACGATTACTTGGGACAAGTATGAATTGTCGATGGGCAATTGTTTTCTTTCAAGTATGCACATATGATCATGTTCGAACGTTTGTCTTCACTCACCATGAACAAAATTAAATTAATGAGCATTTCATGAGAATGAGAATTCAATATCAAATTTACACTTTATTAAAAAAAAAAATAGCATTTTTTGAAAAATTTGGAATAGAAATTTTGTACAATTACCAAACGTGTTTTTGTTCTTGTTCTATTCTAAGAACAGAAATTGAGTGTAGTTACCAAAACGTGTTTCTGTTCTTTTTTTTTATTTCAAGAACAGTTTTTTTTTACACTTACCAAACACGTTTTTTTGTTCAAAAACTGTTCCCCGGAATAAAAATACTTTTTTTTATTTATGTTCTCTAGAACAATTTTTGAACAGAAATGTTACCAAACGCGCCCTTAGTATCCCTAGTTGTACAAAATTAGGGCTGATTGTGTGTGATTCCAATAGCACGAAAAGTCGAATGATGATCCAAAATTGAGTGTTTTATTTAAAAACAGAATAGACAAAACAAATTTGAATAACAGTAATTTGCAAAACTTATGTTCTTAAAATAGAGAGCTCGATCTTGTAGCTTTAAACACACGAGTAGACATATTCTTGGCTAAATTTAAACTCGAAATGTTCGTTGTGTAGAAATGTATTGTTTTGTGTCCAAAAATATGGAATTTTTTTTTTCTCTTCCTCGTAATTTAAATAAGTATTAATAAGTATAAAAGAATTGTTAAAAATGAGATGGCCCATAACCATTTTTCCATAAAACTTACTGATAATTTATTCATAGTTTTATGAAATTATCGGTTTTTTGCGGTTTGTAAAGTATCAATGCTTATTTGCACAATTAAGTAAAATTTGGAACTCATGAACTCTCATGTGAACCAATCTACATAAGAGCAACTTACCAACTTTTGTCAGACTAAATTACCAACTAATTTATGACTACCAAATTATATATGAGATATTACCAAGTTTTAATTGCTATTTAGTATTTAGCCATCTCCAATTAGCAACCCCTTATACTTATGACTTTTCTTATAGATTGCTAACCTTAATTAGAATGATTCACTAATTTTTACCCCATTGAATTACCAACTAGTTTTGAATTGCCACTAGTTCTTTCAAAATTCTACTATCGCAAAAAAAAAAAAAAAAAAAACACTAAAAATTCGTCAATAAAATCGTCGGTCATTCATTTTCGCAGGAAACATGATAAATTTTGTAATGATGACGGTATAAATGTAAGAAATCTTTTAATATTTTATTATTTGGACAAGTATAAGGATAAGATCATAAGTTTATTTAAGTACAAACTTATACATCCAAAACGGATTTTTGGATCTCAATACCTCTTGGCCCAGAAAATGTAATTCAGGAAATTAAGGAAATTAAGAACGCAGAGGACGGCGTAGTAAAGATCCAGGCGTGCCCGATTCAAATCGCTCCCGCCGAGCCACTCCCTCCCGTACCTCCCGGTCGCCGAGTTGATCGCCGACACCAGCGCCGAGCTCAGGAAGAACCCCATCGAGGTCGAGCACCACGCGAGCGCGGTGCACACGCTCCTCATGCTCCCGGGGGCCCGGGAGTAGAAGAACTCCAGCATCCCCCCGAGCGTGAACATGTCCGAGACCCCGAGCAGCAGGTACTGCCACGAGAGCCAGAACACGGACAGGACCGCCCCGTTGTCGGCGGCAGCCCTGCGCCTCTTGACCTCGACGGCCGCGGCGATGGCCATGGAGCCGGACGCGAGGGCCAGGCCGAGCCCGATCCTCGGCAGGGGCTCGAAGATCCTGCCCGACCTCGCGCGGGGTTTGTCCCCGACCGTGCCGCGGAAGCGCTCGTAGATGGGGATCGAGGCGAGCATGATGGTCAGCGGGAGGACCGTGAGGGACTGAGTTGGGATTTGGAAGTTGCGGATTCTTCTGTCCATCATGGCGCCTTGCTCGACCGAGAAGGTCTGGAGCTGAGCTAGGCAGCAGTTCATCAGGATCGTGCTCACAAAAATCGGGATTAGTCCGATGAAGGCCCTCGTCTCTTCGACCTCGCTCGCGCTTACCGTGCCACCGGCTAGTGCTTTGTCTAGGAACCTGCAAATCATTCACGCAGCACGACTTTGTTATGAGATCAGTTGGTGAAATGAGGCAGCTTTGAGTACTTACCAAGAGCAAAGATCTGATCTTTGCCATTTCGATTAGGGAATAACGAGGAATGCCGATTAGTATTTGCTTGATCTCTGTATAAGAGCTGCATTGATCGAGCCACGTCAACAGAAAAATAAGAACCCGATCTTACCTGAACTTTTCAGGATGCCTTCCATTAGCTGCAAGTGTATTATTGACTTCTGAATTCACACCAATTCTTCTGTCTTCCTCTGCCAAGGAAGCTTTTCGATTCCGGGCTGCCGATGCAAGTACCTTGCACAGAGGAATAAAAGAGGCATCAGTTTAACAAAAAGCAAACACGAGCATTGACTATGCGCTTTCGTTTGGTAAGAATCGTTAATCAGATGCATAAAGATGACGAAACCTCCATGCTTTATCATCACCTTGAAAATTCTAGCGAATCCGCTTCCCTGGGGAAGCTTGTGCCGGTAGAGACGAAGCCCGGACACGAAAATGGCGAGAGCCAAAAACAACGCCACGACCGATATCTTGAAGCTCCAGCGCCAGCCCAAGTTCTCCTCCACCCAGACCATGACAGTCGCTGACACGAGGCCGCCGGTGCACAAGGAGAAGAAGAACCAGTTGAAGAAGGTGGAGATAAGCCTCTGATTGCGATGGTCAAGCTGGTCGGCACCGTGTGTCGGCAGGGATGCCTTGATCCCGCCGACTCCCGTGGCCATCGCATAGAGGCCGAAATAGAGGACGGCAGCTTGGGACTTGCTGGGTGTTCTGTGGATTGGAGGTTGGAGCGATTTGGAGTGAGCTTGAATTGTCAGTATGATCAGTCCCTATAGAGTAAGAATTGCACATCTTACATGCACATTTTGGGCAAACAATCAAGTTAAATCAGAGCTTTCGGGTCCAATCAAATTGGCAACCGTCTAACCGTACCAGCAATTCAACGGCGCAGGAGACGATGAAGGTCGTGAATCTGGTGAGGAAGGAGTCGCTGATGAAGCCCGCGAAGATGGTGAGGAGGAAGGAGGTGCCCATGAAGTTGGTGACCATGTTTGCGGCAACGGCAGTCGGGTAATGCATCGTCTTTATGAAGTAGGCCACGAAGTTCGTGGCGTTCGACAGGAACACCATGTTCTCCAGCACTTCCACCACTAGACATATGCCCCAAAAATCAAAGTGCTTAGCAAGAACTGGTTCTGAAGTACATGCAGCGTCGCAAAATTACATGAATTTTGCAAGATCAATCTGAATTGATGCATGCACGAAGAGAGGCCTTCTAATGTACTTTCAAAGGATGAATCTTTTAGGAATTCAGAGGATCCAAATTACAACAGATATTCGGGAACACCCTCTCGAGCTTCGCAATTGCTTGTAGTATTCAAAATTCGTAGAATCGGAACAAACGATCTGGTCCGGGGGTTACCATAGAAATGATTCGTCGCCCTCATACATATATGAAATAAGTGGAGTCTAGTGAGAATCGAAATAAATTACCGCAAGTCAGGGACGCGGGTCTTATGCCGCTGTGCTCCTCGGAATTGGCTTTCCTTCCTTTCCAATCCACGAATTCATCCTTCTCATCTGCTCTCATTTCGGTATCCTGCACTTCACAGCAAGATCATTGACCGAAAGATCGACTTCGTGATCAACTCAGGGCACAAAAAAGCTGGACATGAAGCGATCAGGACGCGAAGACCCACCAACAAATAACGAAAACATGGAGAGTAAATCGGTCTGAACATCGGCGAAAGAACTTACGGGTTCTTGGCGGGTCGTCCCCGAGAACACAACGAAACAAGCAGAGAGGCAAAAACGAGAAGAAACGAAGCTTACCATGAAGAAGAAATCCACCGAAACTCAAGCCCCTCTCGCCAGTACAGAGCTGCTGCTTCTTGCGGAGGGATCGAAGGTGGCTCCGAGGCAAAAATACATGCACGAGAAGAGCCCGGATGAGGACATTGCGCGAGGCCAAGACGGGCGTCTTGGCTGGTGCATCCGAAATGACGAGGCGCCGCATTGATTGCCTTGCAAATTAAATGGATGCTCGAACCAATTGAACTTACAATCCCAAGGAATTCCGAATCCATTTGGTGTTATTCCGGGGTGACCAACCCGGTTGGATTAGGTAGCCAGAAACGTGCCTTAATCGGGATGGGCATTGAATGACCTGCGTTCGTTACAACGTGATGCCCAGATTTGACTTTGCCTTTTCCCATTCTGGCCCCTGCATTAATGTCCTTGCTGACTTCGTTCCAGGGTAATCGAACCCTGCCTTGTTTATATGAATTTTGTGGGCATGATTTTTTAATGTGTATGCCATAAACTCTCATTGTATTTAGCTAATTGCCGGCTATTATTGGTCTGATATATTTATTTATTTTGCTTCTAGTTCTGGATATCTCTGTTGAGGAAACTTCACGGTCGTCGATGCATGTACCTTAATGAGAGGAGTAGAAGCTATTAGAGATAAGATTTCTTTTTCTTGAAGTGATTGAGTAAATTGATTTAGGCCCCATTTGATTCAATTTTGGGGAAATGCAAAGAAAACATTTTGAATGAAAAGGTATTTGGCGAAAGCAATAGTGTTTGGATACTCATTTTGGTAATATATTTTGTGAAGGAACTTTAAGGTGAAAAAAGAAGAAGAAGAGGAGAAAAATAGAGAGGGGCAAGCATAGGCAAAGGCTGGGATTAGGCGAGCTTTGCCAGCGTCGACTTCAAGTGAGCATTGACGGGGACCAGGGGCAATTGCCTGCCAAGGTCTCGTGAACCTAGGCGAGGTGA